>OX369279.1:15366263-16566263 GCA_947284805.1 Coleophora flavipennella
ACCTTTTTAGGGTTCCATACCCAAAGGGTAAAAACGGGACCCTACTACTAAGTCTCCGCTGTCCGTCCATCTGTCACCAGGCTGTATTTCATGAACCGTGATAGCTAGACAGTTGAAGTTTTTTTATACAGATTATGTATTTCTGTCGCCGCTATAACAACAAATACTAAAAAATAGAAAAAGTGAAAGTCTCCATACAATAATCGTGTTTTTTTCTAAACTTGAAGAAATTAGCGCCATCTAGTATGATGGTTTTTGAAACATGAAATTAGCGCTCATATTGGTATATATCTACACTAATTCCACATAAAATAAATAAAACTGTGTTTTTAGTTTGTCAGCGACCGGTTTCGAACACCATCTTCAGGCAGACTATTTATTTACACAGTGTAATCTTCAGGCAGACTATTTAATTACACTGTGTAAATAAATAGTCTGCTTGAAGATGGTGTTCGAAACCGGCCGTTGACAAACTAAAAACGCAGTTTTATTTATTTTATGTGGAATTAGTGTAGATATATACCAATATGTGTGATATAAAGTTCCACCAAGAACCTACAATCAAAAGTATCAACTATCTGAAACTAGCGCTATCTAGTATGATGGTACGAAACCCTATGTGTGCGGTTCTGACTCGCACTTAGCCGGTTATTTTTTATGATCTATCAATTGTTAAAAAGTGATGATGACGGCATAGGGCCAAATTTTATGAAAAAAACGGCCCGAGTACTAATGTCAAATTAATTAAGTCATTTATTTTAAAAAATTAAAAGCTATTATCAGCTTGGAGAATCAGTACGCTTCCAACATTCAAGGTATTAAAAAGTTAAACTTTCAGAATTATATCAATTATCTTTTAGAAAATTTTGTAAAATTCTCAGATTTTATTACTGGAAATAACGGCCCCAGTACAACAAATGTCAAATTAATTTGTTATTTTGTCATTAAATTACTTTTTACAGTGTAAAATCTTTATATCTCCAAATTATCTCGAAATTGAGAAACTTGTGACGATGCTTAATCCTTGCCTGCGGCTCGGATTTACTTTATTTTATTTCACAATTTTTTTTAAATTAAAAAATTGAGTGCGTTTGACTATATCTCACCTGATGGTAAGTGACGATGTAGTCGATGATGGTACACGCAAACTCAAATCATGCCTATTCACTCTCGCCTTGAAGATCCCCAAATTGTAGGAGTCGGGAAACACAGACGCAGGCAAGGAGTTCCACTCCATCGCTGTCCGCATAATAAATGAGGAAGCGTAACGCAGTTGGTAAGCAATTAAGTGACGATGATGCCGAAGATGGAAGCGGGCTTACCAAGAGTCCCCAACACAATAGGGAACTGGTTATCTTTTCAAGTCGGAATGTATAAATTTTGTTAGTATTGATGTTTGACGGAAAGACTTAGATACGTGTAAGATGGTAGTAGCTAGCCAGGCGGGCCTAGGAAATGCCCTTCCACCAACCAAACCGAGTATTAGAAAATTAGACTCCGACGGGAATCAAAACCACGACATCCTAATGTGAAGCTAATAGCTTAACCATTGCGCCATGGAGGTGATTAAATGTTTCACGTTTTCCATTTACCTGTTATACCTGTTTACCAATGATGTAATTTAAATAGCTATTATCTATGCTATGTGATACCACCATGAAGCTGTTGGTTGATCCAAGAGAACACCGAATCTCTCTGTTTTCTGAATATTATAATTCCTATTTTAAATTTATATATAACTTGCCAACCAAATAAACCAACACCGTATCGGTAGTACTGCGAATCGTTTTAATTAAAAATACGCTGGCACGGTATCTAGAGCCGGCAAAAATGAGTTTGTTGGCTCACTCGCCCGATATCGTGACCAAAAGCCGTGGACCAAAAGTAATTCCCTCTGTGCGAACATTTTATTTCAGCGGTACGTTTTGTGTTGGTACCAAGGTTACGTGTGACAATGAACTCTGCTAAAAAAGAAGGAAAGGAATCACCCTGTATTGTTGTACTAATTAAAATTAGCAAATAGTAAAACAAAAGTAGTTCAGTATCATAGCCAGCCTTTAAGTCTATTTATAAAGCTGCACAGAGAAGGGGCTGCGGTGCAATTTACTACAATTTAATCTGGAAGCCTGGAGAATCAGTACGCTCTCAACATTTCATCATCATCATCACATCAGCCGAAAAACGTACTTATCGAAAACGAAACGAAAAAATCTTATCTTCAATCCGGAACACATCAATGCTGTTAAGATTGATGCTTGGCGGCAAGACTAAGATAAGATGGTGGTAGCTAGCCAGGCGGGCTTAGAAAACGCCCTTCCACCATCCAAACCGAATAATACAGAGTTAGACTCTGCTGGGAATCAAACTCGCGATCTCCTGATGTGAAGTTAATGGACTTAACCATTACCCCACGGAAGCGGTTAAAAGTAAATAAAGTCAATTCAAATTTCTAAAAACTTCTTAAAGTGTGGTTACCCTACGAGCTGCAGGATTCGTACCACCAGCACTCATTGTACACAGGCCAGCACATCAAGCTACACACTTTGGACTTTGTACCGTTCTTATGCCGAATGCGTATGGATCAGAATCGCACTACGAGTGTATAGCTTGATGTGCTGGCCGCTGTACACAGGCCAGCACATCAAGCTACACACTTTGGACTTTGTACCGTTCTTATGCCGAATGGGTATGGATCAGAATCGCACTACGAGTGTATAGCTTGATGTGCTGGCCTCTGTACCTACCCGTTCGTAGTGGCGTGCTTTTGTGTCTGGCAAGTGCAGCCACTGCTTTTACGAGTATAGTAGAGGAAGCAACCTGGTTTAAGTTTAGCAGGTCTTTGCAAAACCACTTTTAACTAAGACTTTCTGAGCGATGAAAATGTTAAATCGGTTGCTTATCTTCTGTGTCTCTTTTAAACTGAGTTTTGATTTGTTTTTCTTGTTGAAAATTTAACCGCATACAGTATTTAACCTAAGAGACCAACCATTCGTTTTAATAATTTTCTAATTACCATATCCTGACATAGTTCCCGAGGGATCGGGGGAAAACTGATTTCCAGGCACGCGCACGTCGGCGTCGCAACAGAGCCACGGATTTAGAGGTTTTTTGTGAAGAATTGGTTAAGGGGTTGGGAAGTAACATAGACTGATAATGAGAAAACCCCGATATAGTTTCTGAGGGACCTGGAAAAAACTCACGTCCATGCTCGTGAGCCGCCTGCGGCTCGCGCACCGCTCACCGCTACTCCAATAACAATCCATTCAACACAATAATCTAAAGTAGGACATGGCTATTCTTGGCCTAAATGAGACAGAAGGTATATACTAGTACCTCTTGAAAGAATTCAGAAAACGGAAAAAAGGTCGGAACATCCCTAATCTGTTTGCCGAAATCCACTCAACACAAAAGTCGTAGGAGATGGCTATTCTCGAACCGAAATGAGAAATTATTCTCCAGGGCTAGAGTGAATAGGATCCTTAATCATTTATAGCAGATAAACGCCAACACAAACAAATTGCCGCGCAAATTAGTATTTATTTTCTAAACAATTTTGGGAAATGGAATTGGCTTCTATAATGGACTTAAGGCGGTTCGATTAGCACACTAGCGGCGCCAATAGAAATAAATAATTTACTCATTCGCCCGATCACCCTTATTCAGGGTAGGCTCGAGCCCCTAGGACCCCACGTACCTATATGAGCTGATATGAATGAATTAATTAACTCATTATCATGGACCTTAAGGCGAGACATTTGTAAAACAGTTGTCTCTGTTTTTTCTTTTACGTGTAAAGAGTCAAGAAGATACCCACACTTTTGCACTTTTTCAATGTTTTACGTTGTTATTTCTCTTAAGACTTCAATTTAAAAACTAAAATTTTGCAGATTCTCTGTAGTACTTTAAAAGAAATATTATAAAAAAACGATGTGCAAATTTTATTAATAACAAATTCGTTTTAGACTTTTTTTTGACGTTTTACACCTGTTTTTGGGATTTTTTATGATGGAGTAAAGTACACACTATCGTGTAACATATTAGCACATTCCTCAGACAATATCCTTAAGTATGTCCAATATTTTTTGCAAGACCGATATTTAGTAGTAATTACCCAAAAAATTGGATCTAGCAAAAGGGTTTCTCCGCTTCTCCACCGGCGCCTCGCCTTAATCGAAATCATTGAGTATTGCACTTTTAGCAGTTTTGCAAAAAATTACTTATTGCTAGTTTGACATATTGACAGTTGCAAGATACTCGTAACAAACAATAATTTTTGGCTCCCTATTTGCGCAAAACACTCAATGATTTTGATTAAAGCCCTTATGAACGAGTAAATAATTTATTTGTGTCGGCGGCACTAGTGTGCTCGTCGAACCACCTTAAATCAGGCTTTCTTTAAACTTCCAGGAAAGCTCTTGGAAAAGAAAATGAGGTGTTGAGTTATAATTAAATTAATATTCAGGGACAATTCAGAATCCAATTTCAAGCTACAAGTGGGATTCCTTATGCTAAGTGTTTGGCACTATACAGACAACACTTAAAAAAAACTGGCTAAGTGCGAGTCAGACTCGTACAGGGAAGGTTCCGTGTCATCGTACAAAAATCAAGTTTCTTTTGTTTTATTTACTTTTTGATTTAAGTTATTTTTTGTTATCCCTTCCAGCGCGACGCCTGGCGAAACTCCTAGGCTTGTTACACTTCTCAAGCGTCTGCCGAATCGCCTAAATTTGTCAAATTTGAATATAAAAGTCCTGTATTTTATTTATTTATATTCCAACATTAAAAAAATAAATATCGTTAGAAAGGAAATTTTATTAGCTTTTTAAATAAATATTAAAAATAATTTAACATGCATTAAATATGCAGCGCGGCTGGATACCCCGCGCAGCATAAAATTTGTAATTTTTTTTTTAATCAGTTTGCTCATGAAATTTTTATTCTTGTATTTTAACATAAAGATACATTAGAAAGAGGTAATTTTAAATGTAAATATTATGTAGTTTATTAATTGATATAGTAAATTGCATGAAAATTGTTGTTTTTATTTTTTGTTGCTCTCGAGTGGCAACCGCGCATCTGAAGACGTAGCGTAGGTAGGCATCCCACTCGGTGGACTGACGACCTGATGAAAGTCGCGGGAAGCCGCTGGATGCGTGCAGCGCAGGACCGGTCGTCGTGGAAATCCTACAGGGAGGCATTTGTCCAGCAGTGGACGTCTTTCGGCCTATATGATGATGATGATGATTTGTTATAGCAGCAATAAAAAAGAAAAGCCGGCTAAGTGCGAGTCAGCACCGCACACATAGGATTCCGTTCCATCATACTAGATGGCGCTAAAATAATTATTGTAGGCCCCTAATTTGAATCGTCCCTATCTTTGATTTCGTTGTTATTGGTTAATTTCGTGTTGTCATATAAAAAAAATTAGCTTTTGGCAGAGGCTGCACTCGTGTGAACATAGTTTCTATGACTGTCTTCGAGGGTGCACAGTCTAGGTCCTAATCTGCCTACCTACCGAATTTCAGCCAGATACGTTCAGTAATCTTTGCGTGAAATAGTAAAAAGCATCCATATATACATACAAATTTTTACATTTATAATATAAGTTCGATTATTTCATACTGCTGAGTTTTTTTTTTAAATCGGTTTTCGATTTTTTTAACTTTTTTTTCAATATACAACAATTTTTTTTAAATGTAGACTGAGAAGGCAGACCCAGAAGTGTAAGTGGTTGTAGGTTCTTGGCTTGGGATAGAAAAGGGTGGCATAATCAAAGGGACACCTTCACCCAGCAATAGGAAAGTTGTTAATTAAATACTTTACACGATTATCATCAAAAACAAAAACAATAGCTACAACAACACGTCATTGTCAACCTTCACCCATATATTTCGGCGAAAATAACAAAGGCGTGGTCCACGCGGCTGCGGAATGGGTGGTCAGAATGGACAGGAACGGGCAATGGGTGGATGATAGATGGTCGCTTGGATGGGACCTGTCACCTCACACACCCGCTAAGTCCCTGATATCGGACGGCTTCATGTAATTTATCAGATGATGGGCATTTATTGTTGTTTGCAGAACTGCGTACACTTTTCAACAATGGGTTAGACAAGTTGTCTATACAGTGTGTATCGGATAGGATTACCGATATTTTAAGGGCATGTAATACACGATATTTCATCAAAGAAAAACTACCCATTAGGGTGTCACATCCTTCTCCCCTCTAAATGACAGCCATTTTTATTGTCATTTTATTTTTTGTAGCTGTTTATGTAAAATATGTTTTCTTTTGAATTAGCAGCAGCACTGACTTCAAAATGATCTCATTTGAAAGGTAATTTAATTTATCTTGCAATCTAATTATCAAATGAACTTATGGTCAATATGCAACCCTCGCGGTTTGTTACTTGTAAATGGTCAGACGGGCCACACAGCAGGTTGTCGTGAAAGCTACAGCTTGTCTGCAGAATGGATGCAGTCATTTTGAATAATTGTTTTAGAAATGTTACAGTTAAAAACATGTGAAAATGTTAAATAGTTGTGAAATAACAATTAAAGGATTGTCACAACCCCAAACAAGGGTACCTTAACGATCAATTTGCATATTTTCTTAAGTAACTAATGGTAAATATTTTGATGTCGTTTTATAACTTAGCTCAAAATCAATTGAATTTAAGAAGAAAAAAAATAAGACGTTAATGACCTCTTTTTAGCAGTAGGTTTAAAAAAAAGATAAAGAAAATTGTATTTTTTTCTTTTAACTTTTTTGTTTTTTTTTCCTAAAATGTTTTGGTTATTTTTTATGTATGGATTACTAGAGAAATTAAATAAATTTTCAAATGAAACAATTTTGAAGTCTTTACTGCTGCTAATTCAAGAGAAAACATATTTTCAATAAACAGCTACAAAAAAAAATGAACATAAAAATGGCTGCTATTTAGAGGGGAACAGGATGCGACCCCATAATGGGAGGTTTTTTGCAGATAAAATGTGGTATATTATATGCCTTTAAAATATCGGTAACCCTGTCCGATACACACTGTATATGTATGTATGGATTGAAAATTATGTTTTAGAATAAAGATATAATTTTGTAGTGGGTGAACACCTTTACTAACGCTGACGATAAACACATTTTTTCTACCTTTACTAAATATGCACATTAGTTTTTGCATGGCAATGTCAAATCAGAGCAACTTCATTTTCGGCGTCCATTTTGTTTTCCGCCATTTTGATGAGTTAAAGCACCACCTCTCTATCTCTTACAGTTTTGCCTCACAAGTGACCTTCTCCATGAACAGCTGAATGAATTTCTATCAAACATGGCTAAAAACCATTCTTGTTAATCTAGCTTTCAAATAAAAGCCGCATTTAAATCGGTTTACCTGTATGTGAGCTAAGATGCCACAACAGACTGATAAATACGTAAAATTTATAACACCCCTCTGTTTGCGCCGGGGGTTAATAAGCAAAAACATTAGTCATGTACTTTTAGATCGTATAGCTAAAACATGGAAGAGATAAGGTATATTTAGCTTCTAGCATGTAGTATATAAGGTACCCCGAACTGTGTTTGCGTCAAAGAGTTTTGACCCTGCGAGTGTTCCTGGTACGGTTTCCATTGACACACCTGTTTGACGGTTCGTCTTACCGTGAATTGCAAGAACTATTAATAAAATTAAAGTACAACTACAACTTAGCTCACAGTTGGAACACCAAACCAAACAGAGTCTTACAAGTTGACCCCACCGGGAATCAAACCCGCGACCTCCAGTTGTGAAGCGAATGGGCTAACCATTACGCCACGGAGGTGCTTAAAATTAATACAGTTGATATTCATCTTATCAGCTCATATACGTCCCCACCGAGGGGCTCGAGCCTACCCTTAATTACTTCTTAAATGAGAAATAGTTCTGTTTTAGATTCTACTCCCATCTTATCTCCGGCCAGCACACGAGCAATAACAATTTTACAGCTTGAAGGGCACTCTTAAGGAAAAACTATGAGGCTGTTAACAAACATGGGTTGTCGTTGCGAAGGTTTCAATGGCCTAGCTGGCCCTATAAATGGATTAGATATTATTTATTAAAGAGATTTTAGATCTGAAAATCGGAAATAGTAGTGATTTAATGTGATTCAATCTTTTAAACCAAGTAACAGGTCTTTATTTATCAAACGACATGGCTTGATGAAGTATGGACGACTGCCCCAGCAATGTATAAACACTGTACCTACTAAAAAGTGACGCTGAATAGCTAAATATCAGTAGTCCGCATGAAAAAACTTTCAGGAACTTTTCGTTATTTCATAATTCTGAAAAAATAAATAGTAGAACTCCTACTATAATACGTGCAAAAATTGCTATATATAAGACTTTGCTATTAACTTTTAGCTAGGCGTTTAAACAAACTTCAATTAACTGGGTTAAAAAAAAAGATATTGTCAAAGAGAATATAACTTTGACCGTTCTAAGCTCTAGACAAAGGTGACCTATTATTACTACATACACTTTTTTTGGGTCCTATGAATGAATTTTGGTATAGAAAATAGGAAGGGTATGGATAGCGCCATCTATGATTTTTTCAAGGAACATACAAAATAAACAAAAAAACTTTTAATTTGTTAATTATTTCCTGAAAGTTCTATGAAATTAATAAGTACATAGTAATTAATCAATGAATATTTGAAAACTATGTGTTAGTGAGAAGTTTCTATACATGCTTGGGGCAGTAGCCAAGCCAACTCCTTTCCGATTGGTTTAAACAGTTTAAAGAATAAATTCAACATTCTAATTATATTAGTTGTCAAAACAGGATAAACTATTTTAATTTAAATGGTGGTACATTTATGCCTCTTTTAATATAATTTTGAGATCACGGTGGCTTTAAATCCATAAAGATGACATACATCCCTACTATATAATAATATTATAAATGTGAAAGTAACTCTGTCTGTCTGTTACGCTTTCCCGCAAAAACTACTTAACGGATTTGGCTGAAATTTGGTATGTAGACAGATTAGGACCTGGATTCAGACATAGGCTACTTTTTACCACGCTCGCGAGCCGCTTGCGGCTCGCGCACTGCGCACCCTCGAAAAGTCATAGAAACGTTGTCCACGCGGGTGAAACCGTGGGAAACAGCTAGTATATTATAATTTTAAAGCTCTATCGCAGCCGTTTCATCGTTAGTTACTAAAGTATGTTTTAGACCAATTTGACAGATGCAAATAAATGTATTTCTATTACCTATATCGTTTTTAGGGTTACGTACCCAAAGGGTTAAGAACAGGACCCTATTACTAAGACTTCGCTGTCCGTTAGTCTGTCTGTCTGTCTGTCTGTGACCAGGCTGTAGGCAGTTGAAATTTTCACATACAATGTATTTCTATTGGCGCTATAACAACAAATACTTAAATATAGAAAAAGTTAAAAAAATAAGGGGAGTCTCCATATATAAAAACGTGTTTTTTAAACGTGAAGAAACTAGCGCCATCTAGTATGATGATACGGAACCCTTTGTCCTAGCGCCATCTAGTATGATGCTATGGAACCCCTATGTGTGCGGTTCTAACTCGAACTTGGCCGGTTTTCTACGAGAATGTGTTCTTTTTTTTAAATAAAAAAATTTCATTGAACTTTAAAATTAATCAGCAATTTATAGACAATATATAGGGTGACCTCAAATTAGTTCTTGATACCAAAGGGTATGCATGTGCTCATGACAAAGAACAATATTCCCAAAGAAACTATATAAAAAAAAACTTTTTCATCATAATCAAAAATAAACCAAAATTTCCTACTAACGGTGTGAGTGTGTGACCCCTGCCTGGAAATACCACACCTGTAAGTCACTCTCTTTTTTCGCTTGATTCCAACGAAACCATAATTTTTTAGACTTCAGACAAGCAGTCGGACTACATAAGTAATTTAGTTGATATCAGAAGTTAAAAATAAGAAAATTACAAAGAAATATCAGTATCACAGAAATCACAGAAAAACTATCAAGCTACTAAAGTACCTGCCGTAGGTATGACTGGCATGTTTAAAAAAGTCGCCTAGCCGCTGCACTGTTTCCATCTTCAACGTAGAAGGTAGCACCACACCACATTATTGTATCGAATTTCTATGTCTAAAATGAAGAAAGAGGTATATATTACTTATTGTTGTCATCATCACTATGGCCTGTTTCTTTGTTTGACAAACTTTTTAAGTATGGCTAAAGAAAGCAAACAAAAGCTATCCTCTAATTGTTTACATAGTATTACGGAAATGGTATTCATACTACCTATAACTTATTTGATCCTGTTATTTATGTCCCACCTCTAGTAAAAATGCCGTCAAGTATGACCTTGCATGAACGGCATTCACCGCGGGGAGTTGTTACCAGTTTTAAATTATTTTGTTTTGATTAAATGTTTAGACTGTCAAAATTTTATCTATGTGTGTAATTATAATGAGTTTTAATTATTTTTTTTATATTTTAGGTGCATTTTCAATATTTGAATAACATCGACATAACTTAGTCGCCGTTACAAAGTCACGTCATCCGACACGATCTCATCTTTCAAAATCGTGGAGCTATGTTGGTCCTACTATAGTAAAGTTGTTAATTCGATTTTGTATATGTATTTATTTATTTTGATGTACAATAAAGAGTTATTTGTGTTTGAGTTTGAACCCTAAAAATACATTTTGCTTGTATTTCTGCCTTGACTCTTAGCGGTATGAATAGTACGCCTGAGTTTGGCCGCGCACGTCAGGCATGACGGAATTTGGAAATAATTTTCGAAAAACCTAAAATCTTTTAGGTGCAAGCTTTTATTATTGCACTAGCTTCGCCCGCGTGGACATCGTTTTAATGACTGTCTTTAAGGGTGATTAGTAAATTATGTCGTTTCCCTCCTACTCAACCATCTCTGTGCAAAAAATCACATCAATCGAGTATTTTTCTAGTTCCCTCAGGAACTGCATCAGATTATGCTATTTTCCCGGGATAAAAAGTAGCCTATGTCCTTCCCCGTGACACAGGCTACCTGCATGCCAAATTTCATAAAGATTGGTCAAGGCGTTGAAGCGTGAAAAGGTAATAAACAAACAAACACATTTTCACATTTATAATATTATTATATAGTAAAGATTGTCACGCGATATACAAGTGATATCATTGGTGTGTTCCGGCATGAAGATAAGATAGCCAGTTCCCCATTGCGTTGGGGAATCTTGGTAAGCCCACTTCCATCTTCGGCAATATCGTCACTTACCACCAGGTGAGATGTTGTCAAGGGTTTACCAATTGTGAATAAAAAATAAATAAATAAGTGTGTGCAAAATTTCAACTCAATCGGAAGCCGGAAAGTGAGTCAAAACTAACTTGCATGATTTCACCCGAACAAACATACATAAATTGCAAGTTAAATAAAAGCTTTTAAATAAAACGGGTGTTGTTTATCCCGTATTTAATTTTGCTAATTACGGGTTCCCTAAATAAAAACCTCGGTGGCGTAACGGTTAGGGCCACCATCTCCTGTCCGGGAGGTGTCGTGGTTCGAATCCTTGTGTACGTACCAATGTGTTTTCGAATTTCGATTTCACATGTACGTTTATCCGACGCTTTTGCGGTGAAGGAAAACATCATGTGGAAACCAGCACACGCCTGCGAAGAAACTCGAAGGTTGTGTGTGAAGTCGATCAACCCGCACTGGGCCCGCGTGGGCCCGATCGCCCTAATTCAGGGTAGGCTCGAGCCTCTCGGTGGGGATGAATATGAGCCGATATGATGAAATAAAAACGGGGTATGACTCGAAAAAAAAAACGGGGCTTCGGACCAGCCTAGATATATTCCTTACTCTTTGCCTAGGTGTAGCCTTAACTAAGTACCTATATAAGTAAAATTATTCAAATTAATTTTTTTAATCTTTCCTAATTAAACAAGAATTTATTTTTTTGAACTCCTAAATTTTTTACGGCTGGGAAGTCGGTCGTTTATCAATACGAACAAGTCGCACTTAAAATAAAAGTGAGATGAAAAGCTTCTCCCTACTATCGCGACCCATTTCGGAAGACATGCGAACGCCATTAATTTTATAGATCACAAAACCCTGGTCTGCAAGATCACGTCACTCCCGACCAGCGTTACCCATCTATGAAAGATCCATCTCTCTAAACCTTTTACCATTAAATCTGAAGGTAAGAGTGTATCACTTAGGGGTCAACGGTTTTTGGTCACTTCGTAACAGCGCTGTAAGGCTAAAGAGTGGTCGTTCCTTTAAGAGGAGTCATCGTTTCACCCTTATAAACTTTTGGTTTATGTGCTTTTGATTGTACCAATGTATTTATTTTAGCTGTATTTTTTTTATTCAGAATTGGTAAGTCCTCGGCATCACGTCAGATGATGGTAAGTGACGATGATGCCGAAGATAGAAGCGGGCTTACCAAGATTGCCCAACGCAAAATACCGGCCAAGTGCGACTTTGGGTCACACAAAGAGGGCTTTTTTTATATCACGGATTGTCATCGTTACAGCTCATATACGTCCCCACCGAGGGGCTCGAGCCTACCCTGAATCAGGGCGATTAGGCCTTACACGGGCCCAGTGCGGGTTGGTCGACTTCACACACAACCTTCGAGTTTCTTCGCAGGCGTGTGCAGTTTTCCTCACGATGTTTTCCTTCACCGTTAAAGCAATCGGTAAGTATGTACGTTGTTTAAAAAACTCATTGGTACATAGCCGTCCAGATTTGAACCCGGTACCTCTGGTTAGATGGACCGAGTCGTTACCGGTTGAGCCACCGACGCTTCATCACGGATTGTATTTTGACGTAATTAACTAATTATTGTTTATTTCTTGATTTTTTACAAATGAAACTATGTAATCACTTTTTTATGACTATCAGAAAGAGTGTAATTTGCACCTATTTTGAATAAATATCTTGAATCTTGAATCTTGAATGATCAATAATCGCCTATTTTACTAAATAACTCCAAAACTATTTATTTAAAAATTTAAAAAAAAATATAGATTTGAGAATCCCACAACAAGTCTTTTTAGATAGATAAACCGTTTATTCACCGACCAGGCAAAAAAAACAATAAGTAAAACCCTGGTAACAATAAAGTAAAAAAAAGAAGATTACACCACTAAGACTAACTTATAGCTACTTACTAATAAAAACAATAAAATACAATGAAATTGCAGTTAGTGCCAGGCCAGTGAAAAGGCCCTGGCTCAGCATAATATGTTATAGGTGAATTCCCATAACGCTGATATTCTGCCAGGGCCCTCAGCAGTCTGTGTACCGCGACAGTATACTAATTAATTAATAATAAATCATAAAAAAAAACATATAAGCTTTTCATTTGATATGTTCCACAATATACATGGTTATTTTTGGATCCTTAGCAATATTTTGGTCATCGCTTCTACTCCTGATTCTGAACAACTTTCCCCTGGGAACTCATAGACAATTCGCAAAAAAAATTTTGATCTTCCCATATAAAAAAGTCAATTTGTATAGAAGTCCAAATATTTTTTTTGCGAAAGTTGTTCAGAATCAGGAGTAGAAGCGCTGACCAAAGTATTGCTAAGGGTCCAAAGGCAGCCCTGTATTTTGAAAAACATTTTTTTAATATTTTCTAATTTACCCCCCAAAAGTGGCCCACATGTTTTAAGTTCATTTACTTACGTTACACGGTCCGTCTTTGAGTCACCGACTTACATGTACCAAATTCCAACTCAATCGGTCTAGTAGTTTCCGAGCACATTGCCTGTAAAAAAGAGCTGAAAAAATTGCCTGTCCAAAGGAGCTGTGGCTGGAATGCGAAGAAAAGTAGCTTTTTCCCGCGGCTTCGCTCGCCTAAACACTTAAAAAATAAAGCCAAAATTGAGATACTTACTAAAACCAAAGGTGAAGTTTCAGTCTGTTCGTGTGTTTCTGCAGCTGCACCGCCATCGTAGTTAAATATAGTGGACCATGCCAAAGCAATAAGGATGAGAAAAAGTACAACAGAAAAACAAAAGAAACACGGTAACGATGCAGACATTTTAAGCACAGTGTTCACTTTGATTCACTTGTTTTTTTAATCACTGTTCCTTAGATGTTCCTTACAGTTTTCCTTAGGGTTATGCCGAAGTAACTATTTAGTAATCTGTGGTTATGCTTGTTGGTTTTAGGGTTCCATACCCATACCCAAAGGTTAAAAACGGGACCCTATTACTAAGAATTTGCTGTCAGTCCGTCACCAGACTGTATTTCATGAACCGTGATAGGTAGACAGTTGAATTTTCACAGATGATGTACCTATTTCTGTTGCCGCTACAACAACAAATACTAAAAATTTGAAAAAGTGAAAAAATAAGGGGGGTCTCCATACAAAAAACGTGTTTTTTGAAACATGAAGAAACTAGCGCCATGTAGTATGATGGTACGCCATCATATGTGTGCGTTTGTGACTCGCACTTGACAGGTTTTTAAATATTAAAGTTAGTCTTTTTTAGCGTTCGGTAAATTATTTACAAATTTTAAAACAGATTTACTGGTTTTTTTTTATTTATTTTTTTTAACAATTTGAGTGCGTTTGACTGCAACTCACCTGATGGTAAGTGATGACTTGAGTGATTTTGATTAAAATATGTCACCTGATGGTAAGTGAGTTTTAATATTTAGGGCCCGTACCATGGACTCTTAGATAATATCTCAAATACTTTTAATGCGCACAGTCAAAAACAAGGAATAAATATTTCTTAATTTTAATCAATTGCCGCTATAACAACAAATACAAAAAAATAGAAAAAATAAGGAGGGTCTCTATTCAAAAAACGTGTTTTTTGAAACATGAAGGAACTAGCGCCATCTAGTATGATGGTACGGAACCCTATGTGTGCGGTTCTGAATCTCGCACTTGGCTGGATATTTAATATTAAAGTTCGTCTTTTTAGCGTTCGGTAAATTATTTCCAAATTTTAAAACGGATTTACTGTTTTCGATATTTAGAGCCCGTACTATGGACTCCGTAGCCCTTCATAAGATCGTTCTGTCCGTCCGTCTCAGTTACGACGTCATAACTATTAGACTATTGAACTAAATTGCATGAAATTCGTTTAGGTGTTGATCTCAATTCCAAATAAAAGAAATAAATAACTCCCACACATGTCAAAAGGGGTCGGTGGCGTAATGGCCAGGGCCACTACCTCCTGTGCGAGAGGCCGTGGTTCGATCCTGCCACGTACCAATGTGTTTTCGAATTTCGATTTAATATGTACGATTATCCGACGCTCTTACGGTGAAGGAAAACATCGTGAGGAAACCTGCATACTCCTGCGAAGAAACTCAAAGGTTGTGTGTGTAGTCGACAAACCCGCGTGGTCGACTAAGGCCCGATCGCCCCAGTTCAGGGTAGGCTCGAGCCCCTCGGTGAGGACGTATATGATGATGATACGCTGATGCTATGTGATGATGTAAAGATGGGTGGACTTGTTATAGTTAAATAGGTATTTTAAGTGTAAAATTATGTGTAAAGGATTTTAGGTTATAAAGCTAATGACTGCTAAAGACTAGTCCGACACACTTGGCCAGTTTATTTGTTACAACTTTGTCCTTCGAGATCAATAAACGAAATTCCATCAAAAGCCGTTTCGTCCCAGCAATCGTTAAATTCAACTTAATCCCTAATTCCCTTCTGTTTTCAAAACCCTCTATTTTCAACTGAGTACCAACAACAGAGCTACCTAGCGGAAAAACTACAGTCAAACAACGATTAGGCAACTCGGCTACCATTCCATGCAAAAGTTTTTGTATTTGTTTCGGCGCTCGTTTTCTGGTGGGGTCAGTTTCGGTAATGGACTTTCTGAATTTTGCTGCTCTGTACAAGTGAAGTCGCATTGTTTCAAATTTGTTTGTTTCTGGATTACGTGACGAAGAGGGATAGATGGAATAGGTAGTTGCGAGTTTTGAAAGTATTGATTTGCAATCTCAGATCAAATACAACAAATTTACGTGAATTCAACCTCCACTCCAAACCTATACGTACACTGTACATGCAAACATATTATCATCATCATAATTCAAGACCCGTGCTATTGTCGGTGTAGCTCTTTCCAGGTCTCTCTCTCCTATAATATCTCCTCTATACGTTTCCACCTTAACTTTCTTCATAACTTGGTCTATATAAGCAATTCTAGGTCTTCCTCTTCCGCGCTTTCCTTCGATTTTTCCTTCTATTATGTTCTTTACAAAATTATCGTGCCTATTTAGGTGTCCTATCATCTTTCCTCTTCTGTTCTCAATGGTCTCAGTTATTTTCCTCTTTTCGTTTTCTTGTTTCAATACTTATTCGTTCGTTACTCTTTCAGTTCAGCTAATTTTCTCCATCCTTCACCAGCACTACATTTCAAAAGCTTCCAGCATTTCTCTTTCTCTTTGAGTCATAGTCTATAAATATACAGAGTGTAGAAAAATTTGTGTAGGACCCGCTAACTGAAGGTTCTATTCATCGTATTTTTCCCATGGAACCCATAGACAATTCTCAAAAAAATATTAACAACCTGTATACTAAAATGCACAAAATTGGTTGATCAGTTGATCGATTTGTATAAAGAGCAAAAATATTTTTTTTGCGGTTTTTCAAAGTCATAGAACAAAAGTTGTTCAGGTGTAGGTCCCGTTAACTGTGGCTTGTACTCATCATGTACAAGCACGGGACCTACACCAATTTATTACACCCCGTATAGACATCAAAACCACTCCAAAATACTCAATAGTACTTATTCTGGTTCAAAAACTGATCTGGGCAACTATAGATCAGTTTCTGTGCTGCCAGTTCTTAGTAAAGTGTTTGAAAATATTATGCTTAACCAAATGCTACAATATTTTACAGAAAACAAACTACTGCATAACCAACAATTTGGTTTCACTAAAGGTCTATCAACAACCGATGCAGGAGTGGCACTTATTCGCAACATATATGATGCCTTCGAGGAATCGCAGAATGCAATTGGAGTGTTTTGTGATTTATATAAGGCTTTTGATTGCGTTGAACACCAAACATTACTTATGAAATTAAAGGATTATGGTGTAGAGGAAGGGGCTCTCAGTCTTTTAAATTCGTATTTAGACAACAGAACACAAAAAGTACAAGTGAATGGCACGAACTCATCTGGATCTCAAGTGAAAATGGGTGTGCCCCAGGGTTCCATATTAGGGCCTTTTCTTTTCCTTGTTAACGTAAATGATTTGCCTTTTATGGTGCAACATCTGTCAAATATTGTGTTGTTTGCGGATGATACTTCTCTTATTTTTAAAGTGAATAGGAAAGAAAACAAAATTGACGAAGTAAACAACACTCTTTCCAAGATACTGAAATGGTTAACTGTGAACAACTTATTATTAAATGCTAAGAAAAAAAAATGTTTTCTTTTGCCAAATGTAAAAAACGCCAATAATAGTGTAACATTAGACAATAATAAATTAGAATTTGTAAATACTACGGTGTTCCTCGGTTTAACTTTGGATGTTAACTTCAATGGGGACCGCACATTGAAACTTTAGCGGGAAGGTTAAGTTCAGCTGCTTATGCCGTTAAGAAAATAAGACAGTTAACGGATGTTGGTACTGCGAGACTAGTGTATTTTAGTTACTTCCATATAGTAATGTATTATGTCATCTTACTAAGGGGGCATGCGGCTGATATAGAAACTATTTTCATATTGCAGAAAAGAGCTATCCGCGCAATCTATCAGATGCGATCATGTGAGTCGTTACAGAATAAATTAAAAAAAAACAATATTTTAACTGTTGCTAGTCAATTTATACAAATTATGAAAACATCATGTACGTTCGTAAGAGTTTGCATTTATTTCCTAAAACCAGTGACAGGCATAATTTGAATTTAAGAAATGTAAATAAAATAGCTATAGCCTTTTCGAGACTGAGTAAGGTTAAAATGTCATTTGTGAGGCAGTGTATAAGATTCTACAATAAAATTCCAAAAAATGTAACTAGTTTGTCAGAGAATAAATTCAAGACTCATGTCAAAAAATGCTTGTGCTCTAGAGAATATTATAAAATAATAGATTATGTAAATGACAAACATATATGTTGATTCTATAACAAATACCATTTGGAACGTTTTTTTTACTATTTAAAAGTGTGTGTAAACACCTATTTAA
The DNA here is from genome assembly GCA_947284805.1 of Coleophora flavipennella. Taxonomy (NCBI): domain Eukaryota; kingdom Metazoa; phylum Arthropoda; class Insecta; order Lepidoptera; family Coleophoridae; genus Coleophora; species Coleophora flavipennella. The sequence goes on from OX369279.1 coordinate 15,384,431, forward strand.
AATAAATGATTTGATTTATTTGATTGATTAAGAGGTCGTCGAAGAAACGAAAACACACGTAACACACGGATACCGCACACATGTTTCAATGACTTACGGAATTCATTACAAATTAAAAACCCGATTGCGTAACAACTTAACCCCTCTTTTTGGCCAGTCAGGTAAAAAGGTATCCTATGTCACTCATTAAATCAAGAAGAATCCAACGATACCTCATACGTTATAATCCTTCAAGCCGTTCAGGCTGTGGCAGGGAACATAGAAATCTACATACATTTATTATATCAGCTCATATATGTCCCCACCGAGGGGCTCGAGCCTACCCTGAATCAGGGCGATTAGGCCTTAGTCGACCACGCGGGCCCAGTGCGGGATGGTCGACTTCACACACAACCTTCGAGTTTCTTCGCAGGCGTGTGCAGGTTTCCTCACGATGTTTTCCGTGGTCGACTAAGGCCCTACCGCCCTAATTCAGGGTAGACTCGAGCCCCTCGGTTGGAACTGACAAGAAGAAGAAGACAACATAATATTTTGTTAACTCGATGGACCGACGACCTGGTGAAGGTCGCAGGAAGCCGCTGGATGCGGGCAGCGCAAGGCCGGTCGTCGTGGAAATCCTTCGGGGGAGGCCAGCAGTGAAAGTCTTTTGGCTGATATGATTATGTAAGATGTTTACATATTTCATAGCTCAGTGTAAATTGCGTGGTTGGGTCGATCACACAGGTTAACTGACCTGAAGCAGGGTCATGAACTGGATGGGTTTGACTGTTAGTTTATTTTTTTTTCAACCGATTTCGTGCTTTGAAAAGCACTTCAAGCCGTTGGTGCCGGATGCTGTAACTAGATGGCAGTGTTTATGTGGGGTCGCCACTAGACCTAAAAACTGCACCTCCCCAACTGGGACCTGGCCCCCGTAGGTGGAGTGTCACTTAAACTTTCCGAGTTTGGGAGAGCCCTATGACCCAATAGTGGGCTAGGGACGTTTATTTTATCACTAAGTATATTTTAATATAATTAAATCCGTAATTTTAATCCGTAGTCAACAAGGGACCCTTATAGTTTCGCTATGACTGTCTGTCTGTCCGCGGCTGAGCTTAGAGACTATTAGTACTAGAAAGCTTGTAATATAGCATGGGAATACATATTAATCACGCCGACCAATTATTTGAGCTTGCGTGTTACATCCTCGGCTGCCTCGGCACTAACCATCAGGTGAGGTGCAGCCAAACGCACTCCAAAAAAATAAAAATAAAACTACAAAAATATGAAAAAAAAAACATTCTCTACATGTGTGTCGTGCTGTCGAGCGTGGGAACTGAGTTAACTCTAGATCCCTTGGGAACTGTGTCGGGCTATGCTAATTAGTAGTCAATTCGATAATCAGTATTAATTAGCACGTAAATCCTTCGCTTCATTGCGAAGTGACAGAAATTACCAAAAAAGAGAGAGTTTTAACAGCTATCCCACGGGACCTACTTAAGAAATCTGAATAAAAAGTAGCCTATATGTTAATCCAGGACCTAACCTATATGTGTGCCAAGTTTCATCCCGATCCGCCCAGTGGTTGAAGCGTGAAAGAGTAACAAACATCCATCCATACATACAAACTTTCGCGTTTATAATATTAGTAGGATTTGCGTCTGGTAAGTCATCATCATCTCATGTTGATGAGCTGATGAAGTAAAGTACAACTCCTTATGGTTAGGAGTTGGAGGATAATTCTTTGGATATTATACGTAGATACGAAGGTTAGTATAGACCGATAGTTGTATTCTTTCAGGTTATTCAGATGAGCTGATGATGGAAGATTTAACTCCTTAAATTTTATGCTACTGAGATGATGATGGAAGTCACAGGACTCTGTATCTGTTAATGAAACACATGCATTATGATTTGATGATTCCTATTGGCGAGTATGTAATTGGGTTAACGCATTATCACTTAAAATAAAGAAAATAAAAGTTTAAAAAACTAAAAGCCTACTTCAAAATAAAATTCACCGAAAAGTATGAAATATTATTATTGCACTTAAATACGGGACATTAACCAACAATAACGAGGTAAAAGGTGGGTAAGAATTAAATTAATGGCCCAAATTATTTTTTTTAAGTCGTCAGTGTCGGCAAAGCTATCGAATCTAAAACATTTCATACTTATGTCGCTGTGTGCTGGGACCGACCTCAAAAAAATTCAAGGTCCCTACTTAATTTAAGTTGTACCCACCTTTAATTTCGTTATTGTTGGTTTATATCGTGTATTTAAGTGCAGTATAGTATATTACTGCAGCGGCCAGCAAAAGAGATATTGATGGACGAACGTGTAAATACGTAAGTCCATTAATGCTTATTTGTGACCAAGGCTTGTATAGTACTTTTCTCAAATAATGCGCGGAAATTAAAACTTAATAATTATTTTTTAAAAATCAATGACAAACAACGAACAACAATAATTTTTAACGCGCCAAAGAGATCATATGTTTTTGATTCTATTTGCAAGTCAGTTCGAAATTTAAATAAAACCTTTGATAAGTTACCTCTTGGTTGCCATGTTTCGGAGTAAAATAGTGTTCCATTTTTAAATTACACGACAGATATGAGTGTACATAGTTATTTATTTGGCCGCTAAACGCGACAGATATGGATTTTAGTACAAGTTTTGCCGGCCGCTGCTCGCATGTATTTGGCCAGTACAGTGATTTCGATTTATCTCGAAGAAGATTGACAAAATAATGCTCAAATTTCCGAGCATGTTTGCGAAAAATATTATTTCATACTTTTTAATGAATTTCATTTGGACATCGGTTTTTAATTTTTAAAACTTTTTGCGATCCAGGAATTGGTTTGCGAAACATTGAGCTTTTTAGTGCAAATATTTGTTAGAGTCGAGTGTCCACGCCCTATCAGCTAAACTGCTATTTCAGTATATCAGATTTTTTTTAAACATATTACTTATAATCAATTTAGAAGGAAAACTATCTTGACTAAGTAGGCTTTCTTAGTTTTAGGATTGTAGTCGATCAACTTAAGTTGTGCAGTTGGATTAGCAAAAACATCATATTTTTTCCCTACAAAATGTTTTATTAACCACTGCAAATATAATTTATCAACAAACATCTGATAAATTACAAAAATGCACAAAATTGGTCGATCAGATGATCCACCTGTGAGAAGAGTTTTTTTTTCGACTTTTTTTTTTTTATTTTGTTTTATTCACAATTGGTAAACCCTTGACAACATCTCTCCAGGTGGTAAGTGACGATGTTGCCGAAGATGGAAGCGGGTTTACCAAGATTCCCCAGCGCAATAGGGAACTGGCTATCTTATCTTCATGCCGGAACACACCAATGATATCAACATTGATATTTGGCGGCAAGACTTAGATAAGATGGTGGTAGCTAGCCAGGCGGGCTTAGAAAATGCCCTACCACCAACCAAACCGAGTCTTACAATTGATCCCGCCGGGAATCGAACCCGCGACCTCCTGTGTAAAGCCAGTGAACTTTGCCTCTGGGCTACGGAGGCGGCTAGACTTCAGCAAAGTCATTGAACAAAAGTTGTTTAGTATAATGAGTAGGAGCCCCAATCAACGGGACCTACACCAATATTGTTACACTCTGTATAAGGAAATGAAGCGTGACACAATATAGATAAGTAACAGTATTTTATCTTCGTACAAACTTTTCGCTTCAAAATCTCAGCCTGTCTCGGCATGCAACAGTCGCGAGTGGCCCGCAGTTACGTTCGGACGTAAGCGGTGGGGGACAGACGCTTTCCCGTGCATTTCAAGTAAATTATGGCACGTATTTATCGGCAGTATTGTTCCGTATATGGTTGTTTGAATTCGTTGATATCAATACCAGGAATAAAATTTTTTAGATTACCAACTCAGTCGGCAAGGTAAGATTATAAAAATAATATTAATGTTAGTTCTTAAATTTTACTTTTGTTACCTATGACGTACGACAAGTAGCTATCGGAGCATGGCAGACAGCCCTAGACAAGAGCTCGTGTTCACGCAGTTCCAGGTAATGATTTCAAGGAGACTGCCGAGTTAAAATACTGTTACTTATCTTTATTGTGGCGTTGATTACGTCAACGCCTTGAGCTACTCGTGTATCTGTGCAGCGCGCTCAATCACACACACTCCCTCCTTGCCAGCTTTGTCAAGCTTTGCCTATTCAGCCACTATCTGTGTGTTGCCATGGCAACGCTTGTCACTTTGTCGGCGCCGGAGCCGTCTACGCCTATTGTACCACTTCGTGCAGCTTCGTACCGTATCTCTTTGTAGATTGTAGGAAGCATCACTATTTTGTTAAGCTACAATTTCTTTGTTTGAAACTAATTAGTGTTTTTATAACTTACTAGCTGTCCCGGCGAACTTCGTTCCACCTTAACCTACACTACACAGCGCACTACACTACACTACCCTACCCTACACTACCCTACCCTACCCAACACTACACTACCCTACACTACCCTACACTACCCTACCCTACCCTACCCTAAAACCAATTATTTTTTGACTAATAATATATTTTTTTTATTGATGTATATCATATTTTCATACTTATTATCATATTTCAGACGAAGACAAATGCAAATACACAAAAATCATAAAAATTGGTCCAACCGTTCTTGAGTTATATATTATATGTAAAGAGGCCAGCACATCAAGCTAGACACTCGTAGTGCGGTTCTGATCCATACGCGTACGGCATAAGAACGGTACAAAGTCCAAGGTGTCTAGCTTGATGTGCTGGTCTCTGTAAATTATTAACCGACTTCCAAAAAGGAGGAGGTTCTCAATTCGACTGTATGTTTTTATTTTGTTAGGTACGCGATATCTTCTTAGTTTGTTAACCGATTTTCATGATTGCTTTTTTTTGTTCGATAGAGTTTGCTTTCAGGTTGGTGACACTTACCATCAGGTGAGGTGCAGCCAAACGCACTAAAATTTTTATATAAAAAAAAATATATATAAATATTGTCAAAATCGGTTACGCACTTTTTTGAAAAATTAACAAAAACCAAAAAAAAATTACTAAAATTGTAATTGGTCGTTGCTTTTGAAGTCGGCTTTGCAACGCGTTTTCATTTGCATTGTTTTAAATTTTTTTTTAATTATTTGTAAGGCGCTTTGGATTTTCTTTAAGGTTTTCAAGAGTTTTTAAATAAATGTAATCAAAAATATCTACTAGAACTGCAGCGCTCTCATACTGAGTTAAAGATGAAATTTATTAAATTCCCCTTTATTTGAATAAAATGTTATTTTTCTGAAATGGAAAAAAAAAATCCCTAAAAATTTTTTTTTTACATGTAAAGCAGGGGTGATTTTTTTTCTTTGAGATATCCTATTGTCAGGGGTATCATCTATATGATTAATGATTACAAATCATTAAATAGGTCTTTCAAAACTACGTAAAGACAAGTAAAAATATTCCTACCTCCTACTAGTTAAACCGCTATTTCAGGACATCTGAATAAAATTGTAAGTAAATAGTAAAACATTTAATAAATTTAAAAAGAAAACTATCACGGCTTAGTAGGCTTTCTTATTTTACCAACTTAAGATATGCAGTTGCATTTGTTAAAAGTTAATAGATTTTTCATACAAAATGTTCTATTACCAACTGCAAATATAATTTTGTTTTTTATTTTATACATTTATTTTTTGAAAAGACTACGAAAGTGTAACGTAGCTAAGAAAAACCGGTAAAGTAGGAGTCCGACTCCCACTTTACCGGTTTTTCTTAGCTACGTTACACTTCCTCTCGATTGCATACCACTAGGTGAGATGTTGTCAAGGGTTTACCAATTGTGAATAAAAAAAAATAAAAAAAAAAATTTGAAACATAAATGGGTACTATCGTATTTTCTCGGAACACCAAACTTAGTTTTGGGGGGGTTGCCGACCCTAAGAAACCCATGATTGGATTAGCCAACATTTTTTTTTAAATTGACTATGGGTTCCTTGTGGAAAGTTGTTTAGTTATATGAGTAGAAATCACATATAAGCCGAGGTATTGATTGGAACAGTTGACTCTGTCTTTTTCTTTACGTGTAAACAGTTAAGAAAATAACCACACTTTTTCACTTTTTCGTTTCAATCAAAAACTACAATAAAAGTATAAAAAACTTTATATTATAATTATAAATGTTATTGTATATTTTATTAATTTATACTTCAAAGTATAAGTTCTAACTAGAGTTGAAAGTAACGGTGTAGACCTATCTTTGGGATTTTTTTCTATCGAGCCAGAACTGCTTAATCGTGTTTCTAATAGCTCTTCATCAACAATAATTTTCTAGATTTTCTATCGTTTAAGAGTAATTGACGTCAAAAGTAACGCAAATCTGTAATATTACCGCTTTAAAATATGGTCACACATTTAATTTTGTCATCACCCGGTATAGTTACTGTAGTTCTCATTTCTAAATTAACGAAGTTCTTGTTCTGGAACACCGAGTTTGGACAACCTGTGTTAATTCGGTTTTTTTTCACTCCCTTACTTTCACAATATCATAATGTTATACTCTGTTGCGGAATTTTCTACCAACAAATTTAATACTTCACAATCACACCTACCTATCATATTCATTTCCTACTATTTATTATCCTGTTATACACTTCACAAGCTATCAATCAATCCTCCAAGGATTTTCACTTGGTAAATTTTTAGGTTATCTTTCAACGCGTACTGACTATTCGCTCAGTGTTTTTCGGCACTCCCTCTGCCTTCCCATGCTGGACTAAGGCCCAGCACATTTCTGTTATCTGTGGCCCAGCATCAGCTGTTGGTACAAGTCGATATCTTGGCGCCAGTCTGCCTAACAGGCCGATCTCGGATCTGCAGATTGTTCTCCTACCAAATATGTGGGGGAAATCTCACTGGATTGTCGATTTAGTGGTTTCCGTGCCTATTAGAGAAATATGTATGTATATATATTACAGTTTATTTTGAGAAAGTTAAAGTAATTTATGTAGCCCCCTTTAATACTAAATATTCATATAAGAATTGTATTTCCATATTACATGTAGCGAAAAAATGTGTTGACATATTATATTATTACATTTAACAACTATATTAGTGTGCTCAAATGTATATTATCTTATGTACATAATTAAGTAACCTTCACGTCTACTTATATGAAATATTTGAGCTACTTTCTTTAAGTGCGACTGTATGTGTTCTTATATATACAAATAAAGATATAAAGAAATAATTATATACGTATTTTACAATCCTAACTATAATCCTATAAATGTGAAAGTTTGTGTCTATGGATGTTTGTTACTCTTTCACGCTGCAACCACTGGATAGACCGGGATGAAACTTAGCACACATATAGGTTAGGTCCTGGAATAGGACATAGGCTACTTTTTGCCCCCGGGAAAACGTCTTATGCCCACAGGAAAATCGAAAACAAAGCGGGCGTAGCCGCGGGCGGACGGCTAGTCCTCACTAAAATTATAAAAGCGAATATGTGTTTGTTTGTTTGTTACCTTTTCCAGCTCTAACACCTTTACCAATCTTGATGAAATTTGGCACGCAGGTTGCTTGTGTCACGGGGAAGGACATAGGTTACTTTTTATTCCGTGAAAATAGCATAGTCCGATGCAGTTCCTGAGGGAACTGAAAAAATACTCTTTTTTGGTTAATTACTTTAAGTTCGCAACGGAACAATGGATTATTGTGATTTTTGCCTGTGCTAAATTTGTAAATTATGCTATTTCTGTCAATATACGTAGATTATTGAGTGGGTGGGAAATTACACAATTTACTAATTAGCATATCCTGACATAGTTCCCGAGGGATCTGGGGAAAACTCATGTCCACGCTAGCGCACGTCAGCGTCGCAACGGAGCAACGGATTGAAGTGATTTTTTGTATAGAATTGGTTGAGGGGGCGGGAAGTGATATAAACTGTTTAATAGAATAGCCCGATCTGAGATAGGAATCTGGGGAAAACTCATGTTCACGCTCGCACACAGTCATAATAATGATGTCAACGTGGGCGAAGCCGCGAGCAAAAGCTGGTATTATAATATATGTGAAAGTGTTTTGTTTGTTTTTCCTTCTCGTCGCAACGGGACAATGGATTGACCTGATTTTTTTCACAGATATAGTGACATTAGTCTGAGATAGTTCCCGTAGGACCTGGAGATAACTCCATTTCCTATCCTATGCATGTCGCAACCTAGCAACGGATTTATGTGATATTTTGCATAGAGGTAGTTGAGGATTTACTATTATACTAACTGTCCCGGCGAACTACGTACCGCCTTACATTATATTACACTGCCTTACCCTACCCTAACCTACCCTACACTACCCTACCCTACACTATTCTACCCTACACTACACTACACTACACTACACTACCCTACACTACCCTACACTACACTACACTACCCTACACTACACTACACTACACTACCCTACCCTACACTACCCTACCCTACCCTACACTACCCTACCCTACACTACACTACACTACACTACCCTACCCTACCCTACCCTACCCTACATAAGAACCTTCTCCTGACAATTACGAACTCGACAAAAAAAGAATAAGCGAAATCGGTCCAGCCGTTTAGGAGGAGTTCAATGACTAACACACGGACAGAAGATTTATATATATGTCGGAGGGTCATTGAAAACGCGACCAATACCAGCTCGAGATAAGTTTACATAGTTACACTTTGTTTGGATCAAACGTCAGGTATTAGTACCTGGGTGAAACCGGTGGTGGCGTGACGATCGCTTGTACTCGTGAGACGATCGTTTGTGGTAGCAAAGATGATGTATTAACGGAAGGCTGTTTGTGCTGCCACACTGAGTTGAGAATTTATTAGATCTGTGGAGAAGCCAGATTAGCTGGACGTCAGTCTCGGAGCGGACACTTTTTGACGGAGCGTCGAGCAGAACACATGCAGTGGTGATCTGTGAGAAAAATGGACGTGTCACGCCATCGCTGTGATCACCGCGTTTGCATCCATTGTTATCCAAGGCATCCTGTACAATTTCGATTACCAAATGATCAAGACTATTGAAGAAGGACCTCTGCGATATAGCTGCATTGTTATTTCGACGCCCAATACCGAAATAGTTAAGGACGTGAACCACAAGGCCATCCATAACCTAACCTAACCAACACCCCTTCTACATCAGAAGTTGGATAGTTCCCTGCGCTCGCAACAAGTGGACAACGACGGGAAAATGTGAAAATTGATGATGGAGCAGCGAAATAAAAACCACTGGCAACAATTCTTCGTGCTACAGAACCAGAACATGCTGCGATTGATTGAGGTTATGCAAGCACCATCGACTACATCTGCTGCAATCATATTGCCAGCATTCAACCGGAATATACCGGAAGCTAATCCACGTGCACGGCACTCAACTGTCGATATCTCCCTTACGGAACGACCATTGGAATGAGGTGACAGCGTGGGCTGTGCTGGCAGCAGCGGAGATGCACGCGAGCGGCGCGTGCGGCTTCTGCGAAGTGCGTGATGTACGCGGTGTTACGAAAATCCGGTGAGTCGTACCCCTTTTGTTTTGATAGTGGTACTAGAATAGTACGAACGTAGTACTATTACCTAATCTGTAGTGGTGCCTACTGTTCTCTCGTTAAAGAAAGTTTCGTGTATAGACTTTCGGGAGTGTGTTCAGTGCAAACGCACGATTGACTTTTATAGGCAACGTTCACGTTTACTGTACAGAACAAATATTGAGTGAGGGTAGTATTGACGGGAATCATTCAGAATTTTTATTTTTTTAGTTATGCCAGACGAGTACCTACGTTCCAACCTACGTACAACAATACGTGCCAACAATATTATGATCGGTTCAGATTTTTTAAATCTAGGATTGACGGTATTCTTAAACGAGTCTGTCAATAACAAAACAGCTTGACTGTCGGTAGGGATGCGAATGGAGTAGTTAGTCCCTTGCCCTTCTAGTAGTGATTGCATTAGCAGCTAAAATGATGCCTTGTGGAAAGTACTCTTTCACATGCTTTCGGATCATTCCTTGTGACACAACGTCGTGATTGAACGGAAGATTTAAAAAGAGGACTCCTTGTAAATATGATGATTCATTTAGTGAACTAGAGTTTCGGTTATACAAACCTAAACCAGAATTGAAAGTATTGAAACCCCTTTAAGCTTTTATAATATTGAGACCGACATCTTAACATGGAGTAAACTCTTATTAGCTTTCGTAGTATTGCGACTGATATCCTCATTGATCATAGGCCAAAGTTGTTGCCTATTTTTAATAGCTTTCGTGATGAATTTGTCGAGGGCATCCTTAATGCCCCGCTATCGTATAGACCCTATGTAGGTATACGAGTTTCGGGGACCCCAATAAAATAGTTTGTTTACCAATTGTAAAAAAAAGAGAATAATAACAGGGTAGTATGCGGAGTGCAGTGGTGGACGTCTTACGGCTGATGTGATGATGATACAGGATTCATGGGCTGGAGGCTGCGAATGTCGTAAGCCCCGAAGCTTTCCCTTTTTGACGGCCTTATCATGCTGGTAAAGAAAAAGGATAGCATAGAACGCAAGTGTTGATAACCGTGAAAAAAATGACAACCACATGCCTGAACGGAAATTGTTTCCTCTGATAGATTAGCACATCGATTGACTTCATATGTGGTCACTACTTCACCACGTCAGGCATAGCTAGTGGTTACATCAGGTGCATTCTTTACCTATTAAATCGAAATGACTGATTTTGTAACCTCTGTTCAAATACGTCCACGTGTCATTCGATCTACGTAATGCCCCCTTGTATTTGAACTTAGGTTCATAAACGCTTTAGGCGCGTGGCAACGGTCAGGTGAATCGTAGTACGTTTAAACGTTGGTACTCTTAGTTAAGTGTCCTTTAAAATATGCTCACTTCCTTCGAGTATAGTAATGAGATTTCAATGTTACAAGTCCTTCCATGATGATCATTTGGCAGCAACCAAACTGTTGGGTTAACCGAGTTACGAAGTACAGCCTCCTGGAGTTGCTTCTAGGTACGAGTAAAGTAGCCTAACCTCTAAATGTCATGTTTGTCGATTACACACACAGGCTGTAATTTTATCTAAGTGAAGCACGACAACATACTAGTGATAATACGGAGAGTAACGCATCCTATTACAGGGGTTGTTAATCAGCTTGCTGCTGATGTGATAATAGACATGGGCCTCCCCCATGTTGGAGCGGTTTCACCAATTGTAAAAAAAAAAAAAAAAAAAAAAAAAAAAAAGGCTACGCTTGGCGGGCTGTTTGGCGGTACAGTATGAGCGTGAAGGACGATGTTGCTTGTCCTCAAATTTTTAGTCCCTTAGTCACTTCTTGTGAAACCCTTGGGAAGAGATGGGGTGGTGTATTGCTCTGAGGCAGCGCCACTGGCTGATTTCTAGACAAAAGCTTAGTTTCACAAGTTACCTAACTTTGTGTTGTTACAAATGTAGAAGCGTTACCTACCACTTTAGATATCAAATACCGTCAGTTATTGAGGACAGCCTACGTTAAATGCCCGATAGTGACAGTATTATTGACTTGGACAGAATTGATGATGGAGAGACTGAACCTCGACCATCTACTAGTGCAGATTAAGGACTTTTGTACTTGACCGTGATTTTAACGTTCACTAGTTTGTATTTTGAACCTTAGACGTAAACAATTTTTCGCAACTGGATGCCAATAGCCTCAGCCATTCGTAGACGTAGGCGTAAAACACCGAGTTGATTTTCTCGTTGCTGTGCGGCCACAACTGTGTGTGGCGTGCGTTTGGCTCGCAGGCGTATCACCGGGGAGGTGATGTTGGCAATGACCAGAAAGAGGTGATGTTTGAGATCGCCGCATGGAAGCGATAGTGTGGTTGGACACCGGAGGGAGGTGGTCCAAGAGTCGCCAGGTAGGGTGACTGTGTTTTTGGGCGGACACCTGAGAGGTTGTCTGAGAGTCGCCAGGTCGAGTGACTGTGTGTTTGGGCGGGCACCGGATGGAGGTGTCTGAGAGTCGCCAGGTTGGGTGACTGTTGTTTGTTTGGGCACCGGATGGAGGTGGCCCAGAGTTGCCAAGATGGGTGACTGTTGTGGTGATACAAAATGAGGAGCGTAACCAAACCAAGTTAGATCCCAAATACCGAGGGCCGTTCAGGGTCGTAGAGGTCTTGGAAGGTGACAGATACAAATTACAAGCTTTGAATTTGAGACGAAGTTACAAGTATGCCCATGACCGTTTACGTAGTATGTCCGAAGGTTATTTGCTTCCGGATGTTGACGATGAATCTGGTGCAGAGGCGTCTACCTTTCAATGTTAATTGTATTGACAGATCGTAACTCAATCAATTGTATACAGTTGTAATTTTTTTCTTTATCGTTTATTTTTGTGTGTAGTACTGAAGTATTCCAACATGTTTCGGCGGTAAATGAAGAGTGCTGAATGGCGCTATATGTTTGCATGAATTGGCTGCTGCTTGTTTTGTCAGACTCGTTCTGTCATGATGTGTAGCAGGTACATTCGTGTTTTTGTAAAAAAGAAGTATCCCGTTTGCCGGCTGAAACTGTTGATGGTATTCCGTCGCCTGTACTGGCGATGATGGTATTCCGTCGCCTGTATTGGTGATGATGGTGTTCCATTGCCTAGATTGGTGATGATGGTATTCCGTCGCCTGTATTGGTGATGATGGTGTTCCATTGCCTAGATTGGTGATGATGGTATTCCGTCGCCTGGATTGGTGATGATGGTGTTCCATTGCCTAGATTGGTGATGATGGTGTTCCACTGCCTAGATTGGTGGTGATGGTATTCCGTCACCTGGACTGGTGATGATGACTGATTGGTATTCCGTCGCTTGGCGTTAGTGATGATGATTCTTTGTGGTGTCCCGCCACCCGGATGTGGTGATGTTTAATTCTGGTGTTCCGTCGCTTGTGATTTGCGATGATGATTATGTTCCGTTCTATGTGCCCCTAAAGGTTGTAAATGGTTGTAAGGTTTCAAGCCTTGCAGCTGTGATTTACCTTGGAGACCTAAACTGATTTGAGATTGTTTGAGTTACGATGCTAATGCTGAGGTTTATTTAGTTTACGAGAGTGAAATTATTTTGGTTTTTTTTGAGGCTGTTAAAATGTGTTGTTACCATGATTGTAGTCTTGAATTAAAGCTTCACATTATTAGCGTTGCTTTTATTCCTTGAGCTGTGGACCTTCCTAATGAAGGTCAGGATTGGCCGAACGAAATGGAATCTACTGGTTACCCTTTTCTTTTTCAGGTTAGTCACCCGAGGACGTGTGACTCGCAGGATGGCCGTGTCGGAGGGTCATTGAAAACGCGACCAATACCAGCTCGAGATAAGTTTACATAGTTACACTTTGTTTGGATCAAACGTCAGGTATTAGTACCTGGGTGAAACCGGTGGTGGCGTGACGATCGCTTGTACTCGTGAGACGATCGTTTGTGGTAGCAAAGATGATGTATTAACGGAAGGCTGTTTGTGCTGCCACACTGAGTTGAGAATTTATTAGATCTGTGGAGAAGCCAGATTAGCTGGACGTCAGTCTCGGAGCGGACACTTTTTGACGGAGCGTCGAGCAGAACACATGCAGTGGTGATCTGTGAGAAAAATGGACGTGTCACGCCATCGCTGTGATCACCGCGTTTGCATCCATTGTTATCCAAGGCATCCTGTACAATTTCGATTACCAAATGATCAAGACTATTGAAGAAGGACCTCTGCGATATAGCTGCATTGTTATTTCGACGCCCAATACCGAAATAGTTAAGGACGTGAACCACAAGGCCATCCATAACCTAACCTAACCAACACCCCTTCTACATATATATATATAAAAGATAACTCATAAGTCCCGGCATAGTTCCCTAGGCATCAAGATAATACTCACTTTCACGCTTGCGAGCCACTTGCGGCTCGCGCACTACGCACCCTTGAATCATCATTACAGCTCATATACGTCCCCACCGAGGGGCTCGAGCCTACCCTGAATCAGGGCGATTAGGCCTTAGTCGACCACGCGGGCCCAGTGCGGGTTGGTCGACTTCACACACAACCTTCGAGTTTCTTCGCAGGCGTGTGCAGGTTTCCTCACGATGTTTTCCTTCACCGTTAAAGCAATCGGTAAGTATGTACGTAAGTTTTTGAAAAACTCATTGGTACATTGGCCGTCCAGATTTGAACCCGGTACCTCTAGTTAGATGTACCGAGTCGTTACCGGTTGAGCCACCGACGCACCCTTGAATGCAGTCATAAAAACTGTGATCGCTTGTTAGCGATAAGACCCCCTATATGTAAAACTTCCTCAATCATTGTGTCTGTTTTTCCTCTTAAGTTGTGCAATAAAGACTACTATTCAATCAATTAATCAAACAATGTCCACGTGGGCGAAGCCGTGGGCATAGGCTCAACTGACCACATATGAAAAAAGGATTTTGTGGTTTTATGAAACCACGGTAAAAGTGAAACTTTTTTTCACATTATAGACATTTCCAGAGGACGAAACGATCATGGCTGCTCTCTTCTTGGAGCTACGGTACAGAGGACGAAACGATCATGGCGGCCGACCGTCACGCGACATGCAAAACACAGACGAAAAAGTTTGAAACGATGTAATAAAAGTTTCATTTTAAAAACAACTGGCCACTTATTACGATTCAAAAGATACAGTTCATTAAAGGTAGGATAGAATTACGGACGTTGTAGCTAGCAATAGGATCCCGGTTTTGCTCTTTGGAAGGACGTCCACTGCTGGACAAAGGCCTCCTCCAAAGATTTCCACAACAACCGGTTCAGCGCTGCCCGCATCCATCGGCTTCCCGCGACCTTCGCACAGGTCATCGGTCCACCGAGTAGGAGGCCTGCCCACGCTACGTTTTCTGGTGCGTGGTCGCCACTCGAGAACTTTGCTACCCCAACGGTTATTTGTTCTTTCTTTGAACACTTAAACAAAATTATTAACACTGGAAATTTTGGATTTTTGATTTTTAAGTATATAATTATTATGCTAACAAATTATGCCATATGGATGACACTTCAAAAGTCGTTGCTGAGTAATTAAATGAATTTGAAGTTCAAGATATGTTCGAGATCTTTAAATTATTTTAGATCTTTAAATTATTTCGAGACACCACAGTAGTGTTCGCAGTCGATGTTTGGCGTCACATAGTCTGCGGGTTTGACCCCGTTGTCTGTAAATGTTTGGCGCCGCCTAGTCTGCGGGTTTGACCCTGTTGTCTGTAAATGTTTGGCGCCGCCTAGTCTGCGGGTTTGACCCTGTTGTCTGTAAATGTTTGGCGCCGCCTAGTCTGCGGGTTTGACCCCGTTGTCTGTAAATGTTTGGCGCCGCCTAGTCTGCGGGTTTGACCCCGTTGTCTGTAAATGTTTGGCGCCGCCTAGTCTGCGGGTTTGACCCTGTTGTCTGTAAATGTTTGGCGCCGCCTAGTCTGCGGGTTTGACCCTGTTGTCTGTAAAACTGCGCCCTGTAAACAACTTTTCCTTTAACCTCCTCCGGCTCCGTGGCGTAAGGTTAGTCCATTCTCTTCACACCAGGAGGTCGTGGGTTCGATTCCCGGTGGGGAAACATTGTAAGACTCGGTTTGGTTGCTGGAAGGGCATTTTCATAGCCCGCCTGGCTAGCTACCACCATCTAATCTAAGTCTTGCCGCCAAACATCAGTTTTAAAAGCATTGATGTGTTCCGGCTTAAAGATTAGATAGCCAGATCTCCATTGCGTTGGGGAATCTTGGTAAGCCCGCTTCCATCTTCGGCATCATGGTCAGATTATGCAATAGATTATATAAAAAAACTTGTAATGGAGCTGTTTTAATCAGTTATTATTTTTAGAGCACCGTACACCAAAAGGGTAACCAACGGGACCCTATTACTTAGCCTCTGCTGTCTGTCTGTCAGTAGGCTGTATTTCATGAACCGGTAGAAAGTTGAAATTTTCGCCGAATGTGTGTTCCTATTGCCGCTATATAAATATAAATACTGAAAATTAGAAAGAAAATAAAAAACTAGTAAGATCTCCATACAAAAATCTTTTTTTTTTAAAGATATTCTAGAGGTTTTTTTTTAATTTTTTTTTTTTATTAACAATTGGTTAGTTTTGATTTAGCTCTATCGTAAAAACGGTAATACAATGAAGCGTAAAACTTAGTGTGATTACAGTACTAATACTGAAGTAAAACAAAAAATAATCAAAATTGGCCAAGTGTGAGTCGCACTCGCGTTAAGAAGTTCGAACTGAATGAACAATAAGCATTTTTCTGGGTTTTTTACAGTGTTGTAAATAGGGGCGTTAAACTAAGTCAGTCTTTGTGTATTTACTACTTAATACATTTTACGAAAACAATAAATGGATTTTACCTCGGATTTTATAAACACTCTTATCTCAGAGATTTACCTACAATTTCAATTGAAAACGCTAAACACGTTAAAAAACCGACTTCCATCGCAACAACTTCGTACAATTTTGCAATATTATTTTTGGTTTTTGTTAATTTTCAAATAAAGTACTACACCGATTCTGATAAAATTTATATGGAACCACGCGGGAAGCACTAGCTTTAAAAAAAAACGAGTTATCAAAATCGGTTCACCCAGTCAAATGTTCTGAGGTAACACATATAAAAAAAATACAATCGAATTGAGAACCTCCTCCTTTTTGGAAGTCGTTTGAAAATAAAATTAGCAAGGTAGGTACTCGGCGACGGGCGGCGCATGCACAGAGCGCACGCGCAGACGGAGATTGGGCAACACAAAAGCGGACGGCGGTATTGGTGGAGTAATAAATAATATAAGAAAATAATAATATAATATGTATCATATTTTCACTAAAACATTTCTAGTGATTACAGAGTCTAGCTCATAATTCGAATGGCCCGACTTCAAAACTTATGATTATTTTTCATTCATCATATCAGCCGACGGACGTCCACTGTTGGACATAGGCCTCCTTCAAGGAAACCCATGACGACCGGTTCTGCGCTGCCCGCATTCAGCGGCTTCCCGCGCCCTTCACCAGATCATCGGTCCATCGAGCTACGCTACGTGTGTTTTTTTTTATTACTTTAACTTATTTTTCATATTTCAGCAGTGGATGTCCTTCATCTGATATGATGATCACGATTTTTCATGTTATGGATTTAATTTCAAGATGTTATTCTGAAAATTGGTGTAACAAAAAAAACAGTTCATATAACTAGAATACTCCGAGCAAGCTCTAATGTAAAAACGGTAATACCTAAGAGCGTGAAACTGGGTGTGATTATAGTACTTATCTTGAAGTTAAACAGCAAATAAAAAAAACCGGCTAAGTGTGAGTTGTTTCCGCGCTAAGTGGTCCAAACTCAATAAAAAAAAGTATATTTCTATTACACGCGTTGATCTCTTTTGTTTGTAATGTGAATAGGTATCATTGTCATAGCTGTGTGGAAAGGTGTAGCAGTACGGAACCCTCGGAGCGCGAGTCCGACTCGAACTTGACCGGTTTTAGGGTTCCGTACTCAACGGGTAAAAACGGGACCCTATTACTAAGACTTAACTGTCCGTAAATTCGTCTGTCTGTCACCAGGCTGTATTTCTTGAACCGTAATAGGTAAAAAGTACAAATTTTCACAGATGTTATTTCTGTTGCCGCTACAAAGACAAATACTAAAAACAGAATAAATAAATATTTACGGGGGCTCCCATACAACAAACGTGATTTTTTTCCGTTTTTTGCTCGACATGAATAACTGCAACAAGTAGACGCTTGAAATGGTATTGAACCCTTCGTACGCGACTCCGACTTGCACTTGACCGGTTTTTTATTTATATTTACTATTATTTATTTATTATTATCTTACTAAAACGATTAGTTTTGTGACGAAATCATACTTTTTAGTTAATTTTTAGACGATTTAGCATTTTGATATAAAACTAACTTTTTTTTAATATTCTGTTTCCAAAGCAGTTTCTAAATAAATAATGGCAAAGTATAGATAATTTATATTGGGAGAAAAGTGTTCCTTATAATTTCGTCATATCTGTCCTGACAAAATCCTACTAATATAGTAAACGCGAAAGTTTGTATGTATGGATGTTTGTTACTCTTTCACGCAAAAACTACTGAAATTTGGTAGGTAGACAGATTAGGACCTGGATATATAGGCTACTTTTTCCACGCTCGGCGCACGGCGCACCCTCGAAGTCAGTCATAGAAACTATGTTCACGCAAGCGAAGCCGCTGGCAAAAATTAGTAAGAAATAAATTTGGCAATAATAGTTTTTGACGTACCTATATTTCTTCTCTAAAGACGTACAGGTGTAATAAAAAAAAAATGGAAACCCCTTCGTGAACTGTTTTCTAACAAAATATTTTATCAAGAACCTTTAGCAATGTATAATATATACTAATATATATACTTTGGCAAGATATCAAAAATGTGTGTGCGTGTCCCCTGGCGTCTCTTAACTGTTTGCCCAAGAAACTTTAACTTTAATAATTTTTTTAAAAACTACGGAACCCTACTTTGTGCAAGTCCCACTCGCACTTAGCCGTTTTTTTTAACACCTTGTATAATAAGCATAGATTTATTTAAGAAGGTTGTGTATCTAAAGCTTACTGTTTTTGATGACGATCTAATCACAGCGTACATTTTGATGACGATGCACGATGTAATCACAGTGTACCTACATTTTGATGACGATGTAATCACAGTGTACTTTTTGATGACGATGTAATCACAGTGTACTTTTTGATGACGATGTAATCACAGTGTACTTTTTGATGACGATGTAATCACAGTACTTTTTTAAAAACCAATCAAATGTGCGAATTTTGTCACACGGGGTCGAGCCACAGAGTTCGACCACACCCTGGACACTTCATACAACGGGCCAGAAATGACATTTCAAAAAAGGAATGACGGAGCAAACAAAATGGCGGTGAACTCCTATACGTTCGACAACCAAACTGTAACCAATCTGTATCAATCTGGGTGGCGAGAGGGTGATATCATAATCTAGAGAGCGCCAGTCGGTGTCCATACTTTATGTTAGTACTAATAATATAATAAATATATACTTTGGTTCGACTAGGCTACCGTATCGTCACTCGCGCAAAAACGTAGCCCACGCGTAGCCTGTCGTAGTCGCATCGTGAAATTGTCAATATTCAGTGGATATCAGCCGTCATCTGTCAGATGTCATGAAGAATGACAAGTGACAGTTCACGTATAGTCCCGACGTGAAGTTATCAACGACGTAATACACTTGTTATACAGATGTAGTGCAGTTTTCTGAAAACTTTTTTGAGTGCACTCAGTGTGCTAATTTACATAAATATTAATAACTAGCTGTTTCCCGCAGTTTCACCCTCGTGGACAACGTTTCTCGAGACGAAAGCGGCTCGCGAGCGTAGAAAAAAGTAGCATATATGTTATTCCAGGTCCTAATCTGTCTACCTAACAAAATTATAGCCAGATCCGTTCAGGAGTTTTTGCGTAAAAGAGTAACATACATTCCTACATTCTTACAAACTTTCGCGTTTGTAATATTAATATTAATAATTACAGTTTAACTCACGAATTGGTCGGTGGCGCAACGGCAAGTGCCGCTTCCTCCTATCCTAGAAGTCGTGGTTCGACTTCTGCCACGTGCCAATGTGTTTTCGAATTTCGATCTCATATGTACGTTTATCCGACGCTCTTACGGTAAAGGAAAACATCGGAGGTAAAAAGTAACATAGTTCTGTCACATCCTAGACACTTCATACAACGGGCCAGATGTGACATTTGAAAAAAGGAATGAAGGAACAAACAAAATGGCGGCGAAATCCTATACGTTCGACATCCAAACTGTAACCAATCTGTATCAATCTGGGTGACAAGGGGGTGAGGTCGCAATCTAAAGAGCGACTGTGACTAGATCGAGGATGAAGAGCTGACGCACTGTTAGCACTTCGCAATCTCTGTTTTAAAGGTTGCTACCTTAAGAATTGCTCTTTGAGCTCTGTCTAAGGGATAGCAGGATATATAATATATAAAAGGAAAACTATCACGGCTAAGTAGGCTTTCTTAGTAGAGGAGAAGTTGTAGTCGGACGTGCAGTTAGATTAGTAAAAAAAATGTTTAACGGCTAGGCCTTCCATTTTTTTTTTCAATCACTTAGACTTAGCTCTTTATTTTATCTCCCAATATTTTATGGCCAATCAAACTTAATCGAGACTTGGCACGTTTTTACAGAATGTTTTTGTTGGTTTGTTTCTAAAACATATCCTTGTACCAAATTTTTAGTTTGTAGGTAAACTAGAAGTACTATATAATTATGTATTTTTGAATATCGGTGAGTGAGGAGGTGACAAAATGAGATGAATTACACTTGAGATAATAATTAGCATACTTACTTTATTATTATAGACAAACTTGTAATATGGGGGTTTTTGTTGACTAAATTTAAGTAAGAAGATACAGGGAGCTCAAAAGAACAGTGAGTTGCTTCGAACAAAGAATGGTAAGGCCGTGCTCGACTTGGCAGGGGCACTCTCCCATGCCCCAGATTGAAACAAAACCAAAGTTTATATATTAGTACAAACATACAGTATGGACACTCCCTGCCGCTTTCTAGATGCCAACCTCACCCCCTCGTCACCCTGGTTGATACAGATTGGTTTAAGTTTGGTTATCGAAAATATAGAATTTCTCGTGATTTCCTTGGCTCCGTCATTTGTTTTTAGAAGTGTCATTTTGCGCCAATTGCATGAAGTGTCCGGGGTGTGCTATTACTAAGAGTCTGAGTTTAACTGCGGACAGACGGACATAGAAAAACTAAACACCTCCGTGGCGTAATAGTTAAGTCCATTAGCTTCACATCAAGAGGTCGCGGGTTTGTAAGACTCAGTTTAGTTGGTGGAAGGGCATTTTGTAAGTCCGCCTGTCTACCTACAAGCATCTCTTGTCTAAGTATTGCCGCCAAACATCAATAAAATTCTAACAACATTGATGTGTTCCGGCTTGAAGATAAGATAGCTAGTTCTCCATTGAGTTGGGGAATTATGGTAAGCCCACTTCCATCTTCGGCATCATCGTTACTTACCACCATCACGTGAGATTATGCCAAGGGCTTACCAATTGTAAATAAAAATTTTATATGTTTAATAGAGATTTAGGACTTAGTGTTTGAAATATTTTTTGTTTAAACAATAAAAAATGTATTATATTTTTCATATGTACGTTTATCCGACGCTCTTACGGTGAAGGAAAACATCGTGAGGAAACCTGCATATGCCTGCGAAGAAACTCGAAGGTTGTGTGTGAAGTCGACCCACCTGCACTGGGCCCGCGTGGCCGACTAAGGTCCGATCGCTCTAATTCGGGGTAGGCTCGAGCCCCTTGGTAGGGACGTTTATGAGCTGAAATGATGATGATGATCATGATAAACATTCATCAACGAACAATAACAGTACTCTTTGATGTCCCTTAGACTTTAACTTAATTTGCTACTATGCTTACTTAACAGTTTAAAGTGAAAACAACATGAAAAGCGACTTCAAAAGAATTCGCCGCTTCTAAGATTAATTATCAAAATACTTGTACAAACCCACTTAGCTCATTTCCAAGCCATCTAAGCCTTGGAAGCCATCAAATCTTTTTCGCCGCAAACTCCTTTGAAGTCGCTCTGCTATTTTAATTAATTTCTTTTTTTATAAATCTTTTTTTTTTCAAGAAATTATACACTTCATTTATAAATAAAACCCTGTTAGGTAAAATAGTTCTCTAAAGACACCACACCCTCTCATAAAACCCACCATTTATTTTTGTCGGTGGTACCACGTCGTGTCAGACTGGATTCAATTTACAAGGGAGGGTGTGCCCTCAAATTGTGAATGTGTAAATACACCTTCGGAGGGACGGAGGAGCTGATTGCGAACACCGATTATCATAACTACATAGGTTTGTTATTTTGATGGAATATCATCAGTTTGAAACGTAAAAGGTGGGGTGGGAAATACGTATCTATCTAGTAACAATTTATCATCATCGTCAACATCATATTAGCCGAAGGACGTCCACTGCTGGACATAGGCCTCCCCCAAGGATTTCCACGGCGATTTCGAATCAGTAACGAGGAGATCCGTAAAAGAACCAAAGTAACCGACATATCTTTTAGAATTGCTAAACCTAAGTGGTAGTGGCAGTAATGCAGTTGGATTTGTAAAAAGATTGTAGAATTTCCATAGAAAATGTTCTAAAGCCGATTTCAAAAATTATTCTTTCTTTTAAATGTAAATTTATTTTTTTAAAGTACTACGGAATCCTACTTTGCGCGTGGTCGCACTTTTATTTGAAAGGTTATGATTTTTTTAGATAATTGACAAGAACAAATAAATGAAACAAAATAATTGCAACTAAAGGCGATTTTTAGGGATCCGTACCCAAAAGGTAAAAACGGGACCCTATTACTACGACTTCGCTGTCCGTCCGTCCGTCCGTCTGTCACCAAGCTGTATTTAATGAACCGTGATGGCTAGACAGTTAAAATTTCACAGATGTATTTCTGTTGCCGCTATAACAATTTAGGAATCTTCAAGACGAGAGTGAATAGGCACTATTTGAGTTTGCGTGTCACATCCTCGGCTGCATCGGCACTTACCATCAGGTGAGGTGCAGCCAAACGTACTCAAATCCTTAATTAAAAAAAAAAAAAATAACAACAAATACTAAAATTAGAAAAAGTGAAAGTCTCAATACAAAAAACGTGTTTGTTTTTTAAACGTGAAGAAACTAGCGCCATCTAGTATGATGGTATGGAACCCTATATGGGCGGTTCTGTCTCGCACTTGACCGGTTTTTTACTAAAAAAACACTAGTTTAGCGTTGAAAAACTTTATTACCGCTTTTCACTCATTCACAGTTTTTCTATTACAAATAAATTTAAAACTCCTCTGAAGTGGAAAAATTCTCAAATTAACTCCAGAAATATCCCATATTCAAGAGTCAACTTGTAAGACCCTGTTTGGCTAGTGCTAAGGCATTTTCTAAGCCCGCCTGGCTAGCTACCACCATCTTATCGAAGTCTTGCCGCCAAACATCAGTGTTAACAACATTGCTGTGTTCCGGCTTGAAGATAAGATAGCCAGTTCTCCATTGCATTGGGTAATCATGGTAAGCCCGCTTTCATCTTCGGCATCATGATACCAAGGGCTTACCAAATGTAATTAAAAAACAATCTGCACGATTCCTAGCAGCGTTGTTGAATATTCATATGTAGTTCCTTGCATAAGTTATTAGCAATAACATCTAACGTCTGCAACAGTGAAGTACTTGCTTATAAGTGACAGGCAAAATATGCTGCATTAATTTATTATATCAGCTCATATACGTCCCCACCGAGGGGCTCGAGCCTACCCTGAATCAGGGCGATTAGGCCTTAGTCGACCACGCGGGCCCAGTGCGGGTTGGTCGACTTCACACACAACCTTTGAGTTTCTTCGCAGGCGTGTGCAGGTTTCCTCACTATGTTTTTCTTCACCGTTAAAGCAATCGGTAAGTATGTACGTATGTGCTGCATTAATTTGTGTCAATATAATTAGCCTATGCCACTATTAAAATATATATATTTTTAATATATTGAGAAGGGCATCGGGAGCCGGGTCGTAATTCCCCCTCTAATATGGTTGATGGGAGATGGCTGACTGTCGCGTTATACTCGTGACCGGGTGCTGTCCGTGGGAACTGACCTACTCTTGTTAAAGGCATTAACGACATTCAATGATTTTTATGTATAACTTTCCGTGTCATATTGTTTTCATGTTCTAATGACAAAATCTGATTTGTATCAAGGATTGAATTTTGACGTTATTAACTAATTATTGTTTATTTCTTTATTCTTCATAAATGATATTGTTATTATTATTTTATAACTATCATAAATAATGTAATTTGCACCTATTTTGAATAAATATATTGAATTGAATTTTTTTAATATATGAATTGAATTAAAGCGTGAAAGTAAGGCGATGTCTAATGCTTGATGACATATCTGAGCATCAGTGTCTTAAATTAAAAAAAAAACAATTCGGTTCGATAGATCGGCAGGACGGACTCGTATTACATTCTAGAGGGAGCGCGGTGCGCGAGCCGCGAGCCGTTCGCAGGTGTGATTTTCAATGCTTGATGACAAATCTGAGCATCAGTACCTTAAATTTAAAAAAAAAAACAATTCGGTTGGATAGAACGGCAGGACGGACTCGTATTACATTCTAGAGGGAGCGCGGTGCGCGAGCCGCGAGCTGTTCGCAGGTGCGATTTCCAATGTTTGATGACAAATCTGAGCATCAGTACCTTAAATTAAAAAAAAACAATTCGGTTGGATAGATCGGCAGGACAGACTCGTTTTACATTCTAGAGAGAGCGCGGTGCGCGAGCCGCGAGCCGTACGCAGGTGTGATTTCCAATGCTTGATGACAAATCTGAGCATCAGTACCGTAAATTAAAAAAAAAACAATTCGGTTGGATAGAACGGCAGGACGGACTCGTATTACATTCTAGAGGGAGCGCGGTGCGCGAGCCGCGAGCCGTATGCAGGTGTGATTTCCAATGCTTGATGACAAATTTAAACATCAGTACCTTAAATAAAAAATAAAAAAAATCGGTTGGATAGAACGGCAGGACGGACTCGTATTACATTCTAGAGGGAGCGCGGTGCGCGAGCCGCGAGCCGCTCACAGGGTTGATTTCCAATGCTTGATGACAAATCTGTGCATCAATAACTTACATTAAAAAGAAGCAATTCGGTTGGATAGAACGGCCGGACTGACTCGTATTACATTCTAGAGGGAGCGCGGTGCGCGAGCCGCGAGCCGCTCACAGGGGTGATTTTCAATGCTTGATGACAAATCTGAGCATCAGTACCTTAAATTTAAAAAAAACCAATTCGGTTGGATAGAACGGCAGGACGGACTCTTATTACATTCTAGAGGGAGCGCGGTGCGCGAGCCGCGAGCCGCTCGCAGGGGTGATTTCCAATGCTTGATGACAAATCTGTGCATCAGTACCTTACATTAAAAAAAAGCAATTCGGTTGGATAGAACGGCCGGACTGACTCGTATTACATTCTAGAGGGAGCGCGGTGCGCGAGCCGCGAGCCGCTCGCAGGGGTGATTTCCAATGCTTGATGACAAATCTGTGCATCAGTACCTTACATTAAAAAAAAGCAATTCGGTTGGATAGAACGGCCGGACTGACTCGTATTACATTCTAGAGGGAGCGCGGTGCGCGAGCCGCGAGCCGCGAGCCGCTCGCAGGGGTGATTTCCAATGCTTGATGACAAATCTGTGCAATCAGTACCTTACATTAAAAAAAGCAATTCGGTTGGATAGAACAGCCAGACTGACTCGTATTACATTCTAGAGGGAGCGCGGTGCGCGAGCCGCGAGCCGCTCGCAGGGGTGATTTCCAATGCTTGATGACAAATCTGTGTATCAGTACCTTTCATTAACAAAATTAGTAAATCGGTTCGATAGGAAGGCGAAATTGACTCGCATTATATTTCATCAATTCAATATAGAGATAGTAACTATTACTTTACTTTGAATATTTAAAAGTCTAACTGAAGCTAAATAAAAATAACTAATTCACGTGTAAAACACCAAACAACTAATAAACAAATGTAAAAATTGACAATACTAACTAATAAAGTGCGAGTCATAACCGCGCACAAAGGGTTCCGTGCCATCATGGCGCTAGTTTCTTCACGTTTAAAAAAACACGTTTTCTGTATGGAGACTTTCATTTTTACTAATTTTTGTATTTGTTGTTCTATAACAACAAAAATACATCATCTGTGAATATTTTAACTGTCTAGCTATCACGGTTTATGAAATACAGTCTGGTGACAGACGGACAGACAGACAGGCGGACAGACAGACAGACGGACAGACAGACATACATACATACCCTTTATGTACGGAACCATACAAATCTTGATCTGTAGACACTAGAAATCTGCATACGCCTGCGAAAAAAACTCGAAGGTTGTGTGTGAAGTCGACCAACCCGCAGTGGGCCCACGTGGTCGACTAAGGCCCGATCTCCCTAATACAGGGTGGGCTCAAGCCGATGTGATGAATCCTAATCAAATAATATGATTTACAATAAACTTTACTTACCTTTATTGTAACCTAAAACTTTTCACCTACGAGCTACGGCGGGCGGTTGAAAGAAATACTACCGTCGAAGCCTTTGGACGGTATAACACGGTTAGTTGCGAACTTCCCCTCATTAGAAGTTTCTCTTGTGCTTACCTACTTGATTCGAAACTTAATGAGTTCAGGTCGCGGATAAGAGAATTATTTCGTTTCTGGCTTTGCCCGCGTGGACCTCGTTTTTATGACTGTCTTCGAGGGTGAGTGGTGCGCGAGCCGCAAGGGGCTCGCGAGCGTGGACATGAGTTTTATCCAGATCCCTCAGGAACTATATCGGGCTATTTTGATTAGCAGTCTACGTCACTTCCCACCCTCTCAACCACTCCTTCAATCCGTCGCTCCGTTTTAAAGACGCTGACGTGCGCGAGCGTGGAAATGAGTTTTCCCCAGATCCCTCGGGAACTATGTCGGGATATGCTAATTAGTAAATTATGTCATATCCCACTCCCTCAAACATATCTGTGCAAAAAATCACAGCAAGCGATGTTAGAGAAATTAATTAAAAAAAAGTATTTTTTCAGTTCCCTCAGAAACTGCATCGGACTATGCTATTTTCACGGAATAAAAAGTAGCCTATGTCCTTCTTAGTGACGCAGGCTACGTGTATGCCAAATTTCATCAAGATTGGTTAAGGTGTTGAAGCGTGAAAAGGTAACAAACAAACTAACAAATAAACAAACAAACACAATTTCACATAAATTATAATATTAGTAAGGATAGTAAGTTCATGAAGGTCGTTCCGTTTTCGCCACATCCGCAGTTCTGTCTCGCCACAAGTTTTGCCTTCTTGTTGGGAAATTCATGATGTAGGTCTCTTTCTTATCGTGTAGCACAATTGACCATGCTATCCAAGGGATAGACGGCGGTTGCCTGGTGTTGCACTCAGCAACACCCGCGGTTAGGTGTAGGGTATTTAGATTTACACCTACGGACGTGTGGAATATGGAATCAGATGTGCAGGTTTCCTCACGATGTTTTCCTTCACCGTTAAAGAAATCGGTAAGTAAGTACGTAAGTTTTTTGAATAACTCATTGGTACATTGGCCGTCCGGATTTGAACCCGAGACCTCTGGTTGGGAGGGCCGAGTCGTTACCGGTTAAGCTTCCAATTATGTAGGTAACATAATATTTTCGAAAAACCTAAATATTATAATAATAAAAGTTCTTAATTGAAAAGAATTCTAATTGTTTTGTATTCTGCTCAGCAAACCCTTTGATTTGATACCCATATCATGGGGGTGCATAAAAATGTCCGCCATCTTTGGGGGTCCGCCATATTGGATATAGAATGACGTCACTTAGCTAACCATGCATTGTCCCCCAAACTTTAGGCTTTGAGATGACTCAATCCGAACAGGTTGATACGTGTTAAAATAGTAGATCTATTAATTTTAAGTTCAAATCAATGCGGGCTTCAACGCGGCTGTTACGTTGAAGCCGAACGATCAATTCTCGATTTTTACATGTTTTTATTACTTTTATTCACTTTCAAATATGTTTAAAAAAAAATTGTTCAATTCAAATGAAAGTTCTTAAAGTCACCGATTTTTTTGTGTTGGTTTCATTCAAATGTTGAATCTCGTATACTCGTATTTGTTTTCGAGGTTTTTTTTTAATTTTTTTTTTTTTATCTAAAATTTGAGTGCGTTTGACTATATCTGACCTGATGGTAAGTGACGATGTAGTCAAGGATGGTACACGCAAACTCAAATAAAATTTTGCAATTATTGCCAAAACCAGGGTCTACAGTGTATTTTTTTTACATCAAAAGTGGTAATTTAAACTTTATTTTTATTACTTTAGGTATATTATATATTTTTTCCATAGTGATAACTTTATAGTCTTTCAATAATTCGAATTGAATATTGTCATTTGACCTATGTTAAGGTCTTAAGCCGCCTATAAGGCTTGTGATGATAAGACTTGACGACTGCAACCTAATGATAGCAACCAGCACCAACGGTCGAGATTAATGCCACTAATAACCCATCCAAGTTATGACCGTGCTTATGGACAGTTAACCTAAGTGATCAACGCGACTACGCAGGTCGCACTGATCTGCGACTGCTGTAAATTTTAATCTTTTTTTTTTATTCAGAGTTGGTAAGCCCTTGGCATCAACTCACCTGATGGTAAGTGACGATGATGCCGAAGATGGAAGCGGGCTTACCAAGATTCCCCAACGCAATAGAGAATTGGCTATCTTATATTCAAGCCGGAACACATCAATGTTGTTAACACTGATTTTTGGCGGCAATACTTATACTTAGATAAGATGGTGGTAGCTAGCCAGGCGGGCTTAGAAAATGCCCTACCACCAACCAAACCGAGTCTTACAAGTTGACCCCACCGGGAATCGAACCCGCGACCTTCTGTTGTGAAGCGAATGGAAGAACCATTACGCCACGGAGGCGGTTAAAACTAAATAAATCTATTTCTGTGTAATATATAAAAGGAAACAGTGACTGATTGGCTGATCTATCAACGC
This sequence comes from Coleophora flavipennella, assembly GCA_947284805.1. Classification (NCBI taxonomy): domain Eukaryota; kingdom Metazoa; phylum Arthropoda; class Insecta; order Lepidoptera; family Coleophoridae; genus Coleophora; species Coleophora flavipennella. The sequence continues at coordinate 15,413,130 of OX369279.1, forward strand.
ACTGCTCAAACCACTGGACGGATCGGGCCGAAATTTGGCATACAGATAAAGAATAATATGACGTTGGCATTCGCTAAGACAGGATTTTGGTGAATTCCCACGAGAAAGTAATAAAACGGAATCCAAGCGTCCGAAGCCGCCGGCAACAGTTAGTGAAATTTACAAAATTAGTGTAGATAGACTCGTAAACTGAGGTTTTTATTTAACAAAATGTTCATAACTTTCTCCAAGAGACCCCATAGTCCATTAGAATAAACAAATGACCTCATCATGATCAGCTTATTAATCATGTATGGTATGGTGATTCCGATTTTTGTATGGTTATTCCGATTTTTGTATGGTGATTCCGATTTTGTAAAAGAAATGCCTACAGGTCCCTTAGGAAAAGTTAACTGCTCCTACACGAACGTTTGTTACTGCTTGGATAAATAAATTGTACAGCCACGCAGTACATACTTTCTCGCGAAGCCTTCGACGTCTGGCGAAGGCAAGAAACAACAAAGCAACAATAAACAATTCGCTTATCTGACTGACTTGGTGACTCAGTGGTTAGTGCTCTTGACTCCTGATCCGAGAGTTGTGGCTTCGATCCCCACCCAGTGCAAACATTTGTGTGATGAGCAGATTTGTTTGCTCTGTTTCTGGGTGTTAAATATCTATATATGTATGTATTTAAACGTATATAAGTATGTACATCCGTCTCTGGTTCCCATAACACAGGGAATCCTACTTTGGGGTCAGATGACCATCTGTGATTTGTCCCAGAATATTTATTTATTACCTATTAGTTATAAAAAGAGATGTATTAGATTTAATGAAAATTTTACTAAATAATTGGGTTTGTATGGGAGGTACCTTATTAAGGTTTTTTCTGTAATTATGTCCTTATTGATTCCTTATTATTCACAAAGTTTCATCAAAATTGTTACCTATAGCAATGTTTCAGAAAAAGTAACAAACAACTTGGATTTGTATGAAGGTACCTTAGGCCGATTTTTCCCGGAATACCGAAAAACAGCGTAATAGTATACTAACGCACATCCAAATCGTTAAGCCCATTTTTGAGAAAAAAAAGGTATTTTATACTATGGTGGCAACCCTAAAAATTAATATAGGATATTTTTTTTTAAATAAACAGCTGTAAATATAAAAATATTGTTGCCCTAACCCAAATTTTACCCAAATCAGTCCTTTAGTTAGACACAAAAACTTGTTTGCCGTTTTTTAACTTGATAACAAATTTATTGGAAAATAATGGATTCCTGTTACGGTTTTCAAAAAAGTAATGCGATACCGACACAGATATACGTCATCTGATTATCGAGATAAAATTATTTTAAAATCGGTTGTTTGGTTAACAAATGAATTAAAAACTACGTTTGTATGGGAATTACGAACTCCAGCGGGCTCTTGGCATAAGTATTTTATATATATAGGGTGACCTTAAATTAGTTCTTGATAGCAAAGGATATGAATGTACTCGTGATTACAAACTACTTTCCCAAAGAAACTATATGTCGAATCAGAAAAAAATTTTAGGTCCTCGATACATAACAAGTTATCAAATCGACAAAAATGTATGAAGGACCACATTTTTTTTTTCATATTTGACATATAATTTCTTAGGGAAAGTTGTTAGTAATCACGAGTACATTCATATCCTTTGCTATCAAGAACTAATTAAAAGTTATCCTATATACTTAGTAGATTTAAAAATTGTTACTTTATTTTATTAAGCAATAGTCAGCAGATAGCATTGTGTTAGTAACTTGATTTTGTTATAATTATAAAGTTGATCTAGAAATTTATTAATCCCTACTAATATTATAAATGCGAAAGTAACTCTGTCTGTCTGTTACGCTTTCCCGCAAAAACTACCGAACGGATTTGGCTGAAATTTGGTAGGTAGACAGATTAGGACTTGGCTTAAGACATAGGCTACTTTTCACCACGCTCGCGAGCCGCTTGCGGCTCGCGCACTGCGCACCCTCGAAAAGTCATAGAAACGTGGTCCACGCGGGTGAAGCCGCGGGAAACAGCTAGTTTAAAATAAATTAAGTTTAATCACTAAGATTTATTATCTATTTTAACTGTGGTCAACGTCGTTGGTTACATAATCATCACTAACACCTTAGGATAACTTTTTCTTAATATGTACCTGTTTGTTTTGACCCTGATTAAAAAAAATCACCTCTTTGTATTGTTTTAATGTGAATCACAAACGTTCCCGGAATTTCAATCGGAAAATAATTCCTTGTCGAGTAAAAGCGAGCCCAAATATTCGCAATGGTATTTCGTTGTGATGTGATGTACTATACTGTAAGTGGTGTGTTTTTTTAATTTTTTATTATTAAAAATTTGAGTGCGTTTGTGAGAAACAAAGATTGCAGTTTGATGATCAGTTGACACCTCCTGTAATAGACAGCACGAGTGTTACAACGGCTAATTGCGTGCAGCGGCATACAATACTTTTTATACGACCATGAAATAAATAAAATACTTACATTGAATTTTTTTAATAATCATATTATATTGAATTTTTGAAGCCAAAGCCATAAAGATATTTTTAAAGTTTCGTTGTAGGTGAGATGATGCCAAGGGCTTACCAATTGTGACAAAAAAAAGTAGCTACAGTTGTCTCGCTTTGAAATAATTTCAAAACTACTTGTAGGAATGAAGCCAAAGCTATAATAATATTTTAAAATTTTCGTCGTAGTATAGTTTTCACGTTTTGAAATGATCATTTTAAAACTACTTCTAGGAATAATTACTTTTGTGATATGATTTGAGGTTATGTATTTTTTTATTATTTTTTATTAAGCAAATTACCAAATAGGAGTAGAGTAGAGCTTCTATTATACGAGTATTAAGGTGGTTCAAAATAAATAATTTACTTATTATTGTTGACTTTAATCTAATTATTGAGTATTTTGCAACAACTATTGTGTAATTGTTATTTTATAACTTTAAATATTAGGAAAACGTTATAATTTTTTCAAAACTGCTAAAAGTGGCTACAAGATAATATCGACAAACACAACTTTTTTTTTAATAGGTACCTACAGAACATGGTACCTACCGTTGGGGTAGTAAAGTTCATCTTGGAAGCTAAATTAGAACCACTTTCCTTTTTCCGTTTGAGCTGAAATTTGGCATACACGTTAAGTTTGGAGCATAATGCATGGCTATCTGAGTGAAGTCATTCTAAATTCAATATGGCGGACTCTCAAAGATGGCGGACTCTCAAAGATGGCGGACTCCCAAAGATGGCGGACCAGTTATTTTTTGCACCCTCATGATATAATAATATGTAATATGTATAATATGTATAATATGTAGAATGAAACCCTTTTGTTCGCTGGTTGCTTAGAAGAATACTAAATTATAATTAAATTATTTTCAAATTAAGGCTTGTATCTGAAAGTTTTTGGGTTTTTTCGAAAATTACCTGTTCTTTTACCAACTAAACGTGCACACCGTGCTACCTTCTATTTCATGTATCTACAGTATCTATTTTATCTAATTTGATTCATGATATCAGTCGAAAGACCCAGACCTGGACCGGCGCGCGGTCGCCACTAAAGAACTTTACTGCCCCAACGGTCATCTGTTCTACCACTGCCACTTCAGTTTAGTTATGTCGGTTACTTTACTAATTTACGTACTTTCTATTTTATTTTAGGTTACTTTTGAGTTTAAGTAGCATGTTAAACATCGATTGAAGAAATAGTGGTAGCGTATGGCGTACTAAATTTTCCGAATTCGGTGACTTTATACAGCTTTCTAGAAATTAAATGTTATCGTAGGTACCAAATAAATAATTATAATTTTATTTTCTTTGATGCAGTTTTTTTTCCTTTTGCCATGCTATTTTCTCTTGTACCTCCTTTATACCTGATGGAAACCTATTTGTACCTGGTGGATACCTAGAAATGTGTTTCATAAATTCAACTTTTCGTTTCTGAATAAACATCCTTTAATCACTATACAATTGAATTGAAATTAAAAAAAATAACCGACTTAAACGGGAAACTAAGGTTCCCCTCGATTTCTCTGGGATTCCATCATCAGATCCTGGTTTCCTTATCATGGTACCATCCTTGGGTAATCTCCTTTCCAGCAAAAAAAGAATCATCAAAATCGTATCTTAAACGACGAAGTTATCCGCGAACACACATAATAAAAAGCGTGTGTTATATAATTATTTAATTATTTATTTATTTGGCACGCTCTGTAGCCTAAACGGCTTGAGGGATTTTGGAGTGATATATACTTGTATATATATATATATTCGAATTCGAATAGTCGAATTGAGAAACCTCCTAAATAAAATAAAATAATTTATACAAATAATATGAATTTGACACTATTGTATCCTTACTTATATATTTTAATAGCTTCTTTATTTGTGTACATGTCTGCCATTTTAACTAAAACTTACTCTTTCCCGGGTTTGCTGGAAGAAATTTCTAATTAGAAATTAGTAATACTTATTGTATAATTTTATTTTCTGCCTGTAATGCAATCTTTTTTTGTACACAATGAACTGTTAAATAAATAAAAAAATGAATAAAAATACATACAAACATAACCTTCATTCTGGCGCAGTCGGGTAAAAAAGTATCTCAACTTTCCCTTCCGTGTGTCACACTGCATTGCTAAACCCGAGCCCGACGACAGAATTTTGTTTATCTGTGTACCGTAAAGGAGGCCTTTGTCTACAAAGGCACGCGATAAAACGGGACATGCCCTGCCGCCCATGAAACACAAGGGCCTCTGAAAATAATGGAATATTTGCGATACCAGGTCCAGATACAATGTGATTGATAGTGGTGTTTCTGCAGCCCATGGTTTGTTATGCAAAAGAAGATTAGCTTTTGTTGTTTGAATAACTGGAATGCTGAACACGTTCAAAAACCGACTTTGAGACCAGGTGAGATGTTGTCAAGGGTTTACCAATTGTTAATAAAAAAATTAAAAAAAAACTTAGGACAGTTTTGCGTTGTGATTTTTGGTTTTTGTTAATTTTCTAAAAAACTACAGAGGCCAGCACATCAAGCTAGACACTCGTAGCGTCCCTCAATTATTCAGTAAGTGATCAAATAAAAGAGGTCAATAAGTTGAACACATTTACAAAACTTTTGTTTTGATCTTTATTTTTCCTGCGTAATGGAAAAACACGTACCAACAGAAACAAAACGCGGACTCTTTCTGTCAAGCAGCTAATTACATAAGAAAGTTGGAGGAAAACGATACTCGCTAAGGTTGTTAACGCCAAGTTAATGGAAAAGTTGGCCAGTAGTTGCCTAATGGGAACATACGTACATACCTACTAAAACCACAAGAAAACGTTACACAAGAGAAAATCAAAAAGTTATAACTTATCATTACTTTGGTTAAAAAGGGTTCTTTCATGTTTATTTGTAAAGTCGATTCGCTAACATAGTGTCATTCGTTTAAATAAAATGCAAGAATTAAATCTACTATAATAGACAATTTACAGATGACAGATACAAATCAAGTAATACACATGTGTCTGCATTTTTTGACGTCGGCGTTCTTTGACACACGGTGGCACGCGCTGTGTCGGTGTTTACAAAGGGCGAGCGACACTATCTAAGCGAACGGGCTTTAGACTTTTTTTGACCGCATTCGTGGCGTAATCGTTAGGCTATTAGCTTCACATCAGGAGGTTGCGGGTTCGATACCGGCGGAGTCTAACTTTGTGGGACTCGGTTTGGTTGGTGGAAGGGCATTTTCTAAGGCCGCCTGACTAGCTACCACCATTTTATCTAAGTCTTGCTGCCAAACATCAATGTTAACAGCATTGATCTGCTCCGGCTTGAAGATAATATAGCGATCCAAATTGCGTTGTGGAATCTTGGTAAGTCTGCTTCTATCTACGGCATCATTGTCACTGACACACAGGTTATATGATACCAAGACCTTAAAAGTTATAAATAAAGAAAGAAACACTGAATATCTTTTGTTCTACAGCTTAGCTGAAAGCACATAGAAATGAAGGGTACAGGAAAAGAAAGGGCTTATCGACACATTTGTCCATATCAAACCAATAATTACAGTTGATAGATTTTGAACGGGTATGACGTGTTCAAAACAAACTAAAAGGGTTCTTTTCCCTGTTAAATGAGCGTAACAAAAAATATATAAAAGACTTAAACCGGGATATAAGCAACGTATTTCATTCAATACTGGCTAAGATGGGTTCATTGACAACTTGCAAATTTTAGAACGGGCCCATTGCACCGCCTTTTTGTACTAAAAAAAATATATTACTAAGCAATTACAAATAAAAATCATATTATTACTTTGCTTGAGCCAAGACTGTAGATATGTGGTGTAGATAAAATTTTACATTCATTAAAATCATCTGCGAAATTCGGGATAACATAGTCTGAAACCTTTCAATAGCTTTTTTTCGAAATAACATAAATGTCGATTAGCCTCTTCTTTTCCTGTACCCTTAAAATAGTTTCTGAGAAGGAAACCCTTGTATAAAAAATACCCGAAAACTTGTAGAACAGTAATGTGCACACGCGAAAGCGTCAAAACCCGGCACAGCTATACTTAAAATTTTAATCAAATTATTTCTTTTATTTATTTGATTTAATTAATGTTTAAATTGAAGTTTTCTTTTTCATTTATTACCTTGTGATTTTTTTATTTTTTTTTGTTTTTTTATTTCTTAATCAGAATCACACGTAACAGGTTTAAATTTAATTACAAAATTAACTCTGTACTGTAACACCTTAAAAGACGATAAATTAATGATAATGAGGTCGATAAATTGTCAGAGCGTTATTATTTTGGCATATGTAATACTTGAACGCAATCATTCATGTATTATTTAAAAAGTAAGTAAAATAAGCAAGGTACGAGACTTACGGCGATAGACGCATATCATAGATTTAAAAAAAAAAATTCGTCTCATGTAAATCCAATTATAATACTTTGTCATCGAAATTTGGAATTGGCTTACTTGTTAGCGAAAATTTTCTTAAATCAATGTATCTTGTGGATCAGTGTCAATGTCAAAATTTAAAATTAAAATATCTACACACATAATGATGAAGTAATTTATTGGATTTGTCCTTAGACAAGTTAGAATGTCTGATTATATTTGGGACTAGGCTAATCTTAATTAACGTACAATATTCCATAACTAATAAATTACAAAGGAATTTTTTTTGAGACGAAGAATATAATTACTAGTGTGATATTAATTTTAAGACTGATTAACTTTTTACAGTAAGTATTTTATAATTTCCACTCGAAAATGTTAAAGATTTATGTCTTTGTAAATACGCACCTATTATTTTGATTGAAAATTCCAATTTTTGACATTGACACCATACATAATGATAAGTTTATACGTCTTTTAAAATAAAAAATTTGATTAGCTATCATCACCATATGATTTTTTCATTAGGATTGCCAGAAATGATCAGTGACATAGTAAAAATATTATATGTTTTGACTCACGTGAAAGGCTCCTCTGATAAGTGGTCCAGCTTGCCCAACGTACAGTGTAGAGGCGGAATCGAACACCAGCTCCGGGGGATTTCTTTTCACGGCGATAGTATCAAACTCGTGACAGTTAAGGAACAAGGTGACGTTATCAGTCGTGACCCTCAACGCGAACCTGCTCCATTTCTTAGCGAAGGAAGGCACGACGAACGAGGCTATTGTCTGAGACAACGCGTAGATGTTTGCGTCTGTGTACAGCAAGGAGATATTAGTCAGGCCGGGGCCAGACGGGATAAGCTGTACTCCTAATTGAACAACAGTTTCTAAAGGGTTGACGACTGAAAAAAGGAAGCCGCCATCTTTGTTAGCGGGGCGCACCGTCGCGGTGATCGAGAATTCGGCGTAAAGTTTTTCGGGCATGAAAAGGCGATAAGGGGACTTGATGTCGGAGCCGGGCTTGAGCCCGTAAGCCGGGAAGCCGTCGAGGCCCTCGTCAAAATACTGCGTCTTCGGATTGCTAAATGGAACGCCGATCGCGTGCAGCAGGTCGTATTCGGGGATATCTGGAAAATGGAAAAGCGTATTTAAATTGCGTGAAAATTTATAAAATAACTAGCTTTTTTCTTAGACTGTCTTTAAGGGTGATTAGTAAATTATGTCGTTTCCCACCTACTCAAAAAATCTCTGTGCAAAAAATCACAACAATCGAGTATTTTTTTAGTTCCCTCAGGAACCTCCCTATTTTCCCGGGATAAAAAGTAGCCTATGTCCTTCCCCGTGACACAGGCTACCTGCATGCCAAATTTCAAAAAGATTGGTCTAGGCGTTGAGGCATGAAAAGGTAGCAAACAAACAAACACATTTTCACATTCATAATATTATAGTAAGGAACATTTTTTTAAAATATTAGTAAGGATAAGGTTAAAAAAGGGTCCCTATTACTAAGACTTCGCTGTCCGTCCGACTGTCTGTCTGTCACCAGGCTGTATTTCATGAAGCATGATAGCTCGACTGTTGAAATTTTCACAGATGATGTATTTCTGTTGCCGTTATAACAACAAATACTAAATATTAGAAAAAGTGATAAGGGGGGTCTCTATACAAAAAACGTGTTTTTATTTGAAACATCAAGAAACTAGCGCCATCTAGTATGATGGTACAGATCTCAGACTCTACGGACTACGGACTCGCACTTGGCTGGTTTTTAAATTTTGAGATAAGCCGCCTATTGAATAATATTTCTTTTATGCTATTTTGTTCTTTTTTGTGTTATATTCCAATAAAAAATATATAACTGAATAAAATTGGAACCCTAAAAAGCTAGGATCTTTTTTATTCACAATTGGTAGGCCCTTGGCTTCATCTCACCTGGTGGTTAGTGACGATGATGCCGAAGATGGAAGCGGGCTTACCAAGATTACCCAACGGAATGGAGAAATGGCTATCTTATCTTCAAGCCGGAACACATCAATATTATTAACACTGATGTTTGGCGGCAAGACTTAGATAATGTATATATATATGTTTGTTTGGCTGGAATCTTGCAAGCTAAATTTGACTAACTTCCCGATTTCCGATTGAGCTGATCGCTCTATTGCCCTTCGAGTGACCTTGAGCCAGACTTAGATAAGATGATAGTAGCTAGCCAGGCGGGCTTAGAAAATGCCCTACCACCAACCAAACCGAGTCTTACAGGTTGACCCCACCGGGAATCAAACCCGCGACCTCCTGGCGCGAAGCCAATGGACTATCCATTACGCCACGGAGGCGGTTAATAACTTCCAACCAAAGTATCTCAAATAATATCCGTTCTTTAAACAGACATGAAATCTGTTTCAGCAAATGCAGGCACTTTTTGAAACGCTTGTATGAAACGACGGACAATTAACGCATATGTGGAAGAGCTTTGTGCACGAAACGAGCTAGTTGGTTGTCCAAAGCCCAACGCACAATGGTATAGGCGGTAGCGGGAGCGGGAAATAGTAGGGATGGGCCACAGTGTAGAAATTTGCTGCTCCCGCTGCATATGAATCCCGATTTACACATTTTTAGGGTTCCGTAGTACAACAAGGAACCTTTATAGTTTCGTCATGTCTGTCTGTCTGTCTATCCTCGGCCTAGCTCCTAGACTACTAGTAGTTAAGAGCTGAAATTTGGCAAAGATAATATATATAATAATAACACAAAGAGAACTGTAAAAATTTTTTGAAAAAAAAACTGTTTAAAGGTACGTACAAGTAAAGTTGGGATGATTTTTTTTCTCGTCAGACCCAGTCGTGTGGGGTATGGTTGGTTAGAGCTTAAAAAATAGTTGCAAGTCTTCTAAGACCATTTTATAATATAGGGTTCCGTTTTCTAAAAAAAATAGGTTTAAAAGTGCTAAATTGTGCCCCACCCCCTAACAACTAAACCGCTGTATTTGGAAATTTGAAAATTAGATATGGACGCGATAATGGCAACTACAGAGCAAGACACGCACTTCGCCGGTTTTTATTAAGTACGATCACAGTATAACGCAGCAGTGATATTTTGTTTTTTTTTTATTCTCAATTGGTAAGCCCTTGGTCCTTGAATAAACTAATTAGCTCTCATGTGGTATCGAGTGAGGCGTTTTTCAGGCACTATAAATAAAAAGCGTTAGTAATTTTAATAAGGATAGTATATAATATTAGTAATTTTATAAGGATTTAATTTTAGGTTTGAAAAATTGAGATCGTAACATTTGACAACAAAAAAATTGCATTTTTTATTTTTTTGTTGCTTTTTGGTTTGTACTATAACCACACCAAGTTTGACGCTTGCGTGTAATTACCCTTTTTACGCATACAGCAAATACAAAAAAAAAAAACATTTAAGGAATACTTTTCTTGTATGCGAAGTCTTTTTTTTCTATATTTCTTTAAAATTTTAGCCAGCCACCTTAATGGTTCAAAAGATCCACCTTTTGCAAGATCGGATCGACAGACAGACAGCGTAGAAGGCTTAGAAAAAGAATCCTATTAGCAAATTTTGGGTATGGAACCCTTAAACATGTTTCTAGTATGGGGGTTCCCCTAAATATATTTTTTCAATTGACTTCAAAAAACTGGCCAAGTGTAAATCAGAGTTGCACTCAAAGGGTTTCATGCCATCGTACTAGTTGTCACTAATTTTTTCACGTTTCGAAAAAATGCATTTCTTGTATTATAGGGTCCTATTTTTTATTTATTTTTATTATTTGTTGTTATGGCGGCAAGAGAAATACACACTCTGTGAAAATTTCAGCTGTCTACCTATTACGGTTAATGAAATATAGCCCGCTGACAGATAGACAGATGGATAGACAGACAGTAGAGGTTTAGCAATAGGGTCCCGTTTGTCACCCTATGGGTGTACGGAAACTTAAAAAGGAAGAGATTCATAATTTGACGGTAAATTTTTTGTGTGAGTATGTCACGCGATTTTTTTGCCAGCTCTGAACCAATTTTGGTCTTTCTTTATTATTTTTATTTTGTTAAGTACTTTTTTAATTAACAAAAATTTAAAAGAAAGCACACTATCGTTTTAAGTTGTTGCAATAGTTGAAGTCTGTTTCTGAACGTATTCAGAGTGGTCAATTATTTAATTCGTAATTTTAACACAATATTCTGTGAAAATTTCAAGCGGCTTCATATTGCGGGTCAAAAGATACCATCTTTTATATGTAGAACAAACGGACAGAAAAACGGCGTAGATTTAGTAATAGGGTACCGAGGGGATCATTTGGTTACGGAACCCTGAAACTACTGTAATGTAAGTAATCTAAGCTCTAAAATTTTAGAGCCAAGTTGTAATGATGAAAGATCTGAAATCGTCGCGCTCGAGGGCTGCCATTTTGTTTTTGGAGGAGATCGTACAAAAGGGAAAACAAATCGTACCCCCCAACAAAACATAATAAAAAAAGTCGTACGCCTATACAAAAAAGAATCCGAGAGCATATAGTTTTCGAAAAATTTGCTCAAGACCTTCTTGTTGGAAAATTGCTTTTATTCAGTAACTGTCTACCTAACTCATGGGTCATAGATTTTTATTTACATGTTTGTTAAAACTTTGACTTATTTATTGCAATTTGATTTCATTATTTTATTTTATTTTTTCTTAATGACAATTCAATCTATTTGACATGTTTTTTTATTGTAGTTTTATATATTATGTTTTTAATGACATAATATATTAATGTATTTAACAAAAATGTTTATTGAATTATAATTGTTTTAGTCCTCTTTTAATATTTGATACTGTTTAATGTTTTAAATAATTCACCTAATGTGTTTTAAATTTGATTTAAATGTATGTTTATAATAGTGTCCAACACAATTTAAATTGTAAACAGGAAATAAACTATTGAACTATGAAAAATAGAAAAACCATTTTATTTATAAAATCATAATCCCATACAAATCAACCAAAATTAAAATAGTACGGACTGAAAAATCGTACGAATACGATTTGAATCGTACATCCGGCAGCTCGCTGGCGCTTGCGTCTGCTCCTTATCATTACCACCACTATGGCGCGCGCGGTATAGAGTAATAATGCAGAAAAGAGGCGCATGTTGAAACAACGATGCGGGGCCATGATCGCACAACAAATGCTTTCGTTAGCGCACCGGGTTTGTTTTGTTTTAAGGTTGCATCCATCTTTATTTTTCAAGAGACTTCCAAAAAGGAGGAGGTTCTCAATTCGTCTGTATGTTTTTTTTTTATGTTTGTTACCTCAGAACTTTTGACTGGGTGAACCGATTTTTATGATTCTTTTTTTTATTTGAAAGCTAGTGCTTTCCGTGTGGTCCCATATAAATTTTATCAAAATCGGTGTAGTAATTTAGTAGATAATTAACAAAAACCAAAAATAATAATGCAAAAATGTTGTTGAATTTGTAGCGATGGAAGTCGGTTTTTTTACGTGCTTAGCGTTTTCAATTATTTACTAGTGGGTGCAGTTCCCGTGGGAAATTCCCGAAATCCTTTCTTAGCGGAAGCCTACGTCATAACATCTACCTGCATGCCAAATTTCAGCCCGATCCGTCCAGTGGTTTGGGCTGTGCGTTGATAGATCACTATGTCAGTCAGTCACCTTGGAGTTATATATATTTAGATATTTCTATATTCACCGTGATACCGTGTTATTTTTATACTTCATATCAGCTCATATACTTCCCCAACGAGGGGCTCGAGCCTACCCTGAATTAGGGCGATCGGGCGTGAGTGGACCAGGCGGGCCCAGTGCGGATTGGTCGACTTCACACACAACCTGCGAGTTTCTTCGCAGGCATGTGCAGGTTTCCTCACGATGTGTTCCTTCACCCTAAGAGCGTCGGATTAACGTACATATGAAATCTTAATTCCAAATCACATTGGAACGTGGCAGGTTCGAACCACGACCTCCCGGAAAGGAGGCGGAGGCCCTAGCCATTACGCCACTGACGCTCTCTTTTTTATACTTATTTATAGAAAACAATAGTTATTTCCGATACAAGGGTGGTAAAAAGGTAAATTAAACTGTTACCTTATTTTAATTTACCTTTTACACCCATGTATCTTACGACGTTTTTCAATACAATTTGATAAAACAGGCAACGTAGAAAGAACCCTAACAGAAAAACAAGACATTGAGTGACTCATTTTAAATGTCCGAGGGAGTAATCTCACTTTGTTTTTCCTATAAATACATTTAAGAGTTTGTTAACATATTTTCATTATTTTTTCGTATTTACACCTAAAACAACTAAATTTAGTTTAAAAAAATTGCGCCTTATTTTAGCTTTGCACACATACGCATGTGTAAGTTTTTGAAGTTAAAACTTCTTTAGGCGCGTTGGGCACCAGGAACAAAACGTATAAAACTGTTTTTGAGATGGGAAAAAACCATTGAACTCAAGACACCTTAACCGTTACCTGTTACCTGTTACCGAAACTTTTTCTTACCTTTATAAAACGATACGATACGATACGATACAATACGATAAGCCAATGTGATACGATACGATAAGAAGATACGATACATGATACGCTACGATACACGATACGAAACGAAACGACACGACACGATACGATACGATACAATAATATACGAATATCAAAGAATTAAAAAAAAAACAATTGGTGTAAGTACAAGTTACAAGACTTTAACGTGGTTGGTTTTCACTTCTGTTGCAGTCCCGGAGTGATAATATTTTTTTTAATATTACTATAAATAGATTACAGTAAGACTAGGTATCATAGCGTATGCATTAAAATATTTTTGGAAAATATGACCTATTTCTTATTGTAACCTATGCGTTTCATGCGTCATCAATCTATCTCCTTCTGACACAGGCCACCGTAGTACTTATTCTCCTTTCTTCACATAGACATTACCAAAAGAGAAGTAACTAACTAATGTTATGTAACCTCTCGGAGGAAATACCTCTCTTTATAAAGTCTTAAAGAAGATTCTGTATCTTTGGTTTTTGAACTTTTATAATAGCTAGAAATGTCTTGTTACAAAAAAAAAAAGTGGCAAAGTAAAAAGCACGTGTGCGATAAAATAAATTTTGTGCACAGTAAAATGGCCTAAAAGTACCACATTTCGAGCAACTGTATTGATTTTTTTTTTGAAAATATTGTTTCATAACGAACAACTGTTTAATAAAGAAATCCCACCAAAACCATTTTCATGTAATGTTTCACACTGTTAAAAAGTTATTAGATCTCATGCAGAGCCAAGTTTATAACGTTCACGCCCTAATTTTACAAGATCTAACTTTACAAACTCTACACTTTAGTCAAAGTATGTGGTTTGGCCGTTTGGTTACTAAAAAAACTATTGTAAAACGGAAAAAAAATTAACAGTGAACGCCCATGTGACTGTAGCGAAACGGCTAAGTCACATATTTTAACTAAGGTGTAGAGTTTGTGAAGTTAGATCGTGTAGAGTTAGAAGCATGGCTCTACATAAGATCTGATATTTTTTTGACAGTGCGAGCCAGAGCGGTCTCGTCTTGGCAACATTTTACATGAAAATTTTTTTTACACGAGAATTTTGATTATCTGGTATAATCCAAACCCAAGTAATGAACGAAAAACCAGGACAAGTGCGAGTCGGAATCGCCCACTAAGGGTTCTGTACAAATTTTTAGCTTCATAAATTAATTACAAATGTATAGTTTTCCGATTTATCCCTTTACTTGTAGTATAAGACGGTATTACTTGCCAAATTTCATAGTTCTAGGTCAATGGAAAATACCCTATAAATTTGAATTCTCTTGAGAGTGTCGAAATATAAGTTTTTTTACGGCATAATCGGCCGTATTTTTTTCACGTTAACTTAGAAGTTTAATTTTTTCACAGCTTCAAGAGACTGTAGACCGAAGTGGATGGTTTTAATTTCAACTCGATACCTCCACGCGTTCGACAGACAGATGGACGGACAACAAAGTGGTCCTATAAGGGTTCCGTTTTTCCTTTTTAGGTACGGAACCCAAAAACGAAAAAGCGCTTCGAGAAAAGGTAGTAGTGCCCTTGCACTTCGCTTGGCTCGTCTTGGCGGGGGCACTACCATGCCCCCAGATCAACTAACACTGAATATGTTATAATGATGATAAATACATCGCCGTTTTAGACTCTGTGATTATAAAGTAGAGAATCTCAATTTTGAGTCTGTAAAATTTATTGTTTTCTGTGTTTCTGTGACTTTAAAAAGAATAAAATAGAATAGAATAGAAAATCTTTTATTTAGAGCATAGTACAACGATTTCCAGGTACAATTTACAAACAATAGAAATAAACTATAAAAAAATGGCTGTACTGTGCAACAAAACGGTACTGACTCAGCATATGCTGCAGTATACTCTGCAGCGCTGTTATTCTGCCAGAAACCGTTATTTTACATTTTATAATTGCATGTGATTTGTTATAATTCTAATAGCTTGAAAAAGAAATTTAAAAAAAATTTGGTTGTTGTAACGCTTGGTAGGTGTATCTGCGTTAATGTACAAAGTATTTAATTAAGGATATAAGGCAAACCTGTTTTGCTATTAAACCTAAAATGAATTTAAATTTTCTATGGTTTCACTTTCAGTTCATTAGGTTTTACATAAATTTTAATTTAACGACGCAAACCGAATTGTGATATCTCGAGATAGAGACATTTAAATCCTTACTTTGTGGGCACTATAGTTAGACACAGCTTATGCTTGGATTTATTATTACAGAGTACATGCGAAATGTGCCGTAAATCAGATGTTAAGACAAGATTTATTTAGTATAAATACGTACTTACTGCACGGATCACTTATGTTTTTAGTTATCTTTTATTGATATATATTCCACAATTGGAAAACCCTTCACGTCGTCTCACCTGATGGTAAGTGACGATGATGCCGAAGATGGAAGCTGGTTTACCAAGATTCCCCATGGGTAACTGGCTATCCTATCTTCAAGCCGAAACACATAAATGCTGGTAACATTGATTGCTTGGCGGTAAGACTTAGATAAGATGGTGGTGGCTAGCCAGTTGGGCTATGAAAATGCCTTACCACGAACCAAACCGAACCTTGCAAAGTTGACCCCGCCGGGAATCGAACCCACGACCTCCTGGTGTGAAGCGAATGGACTAACCATTCGAGTTGTGCTCACGGTCGGTCGAGTGCGCGTGTCGATTTCTTATATGAAAAAAATGGATATCGTGAAGTGTGATAAATGTAATATTATTATAAATGAAGTCTTAGCTTTTGTGCAAAACAAAATCGAAGTGATGGACGATGAAAGTCTTATGCGTATTTGTACAACTGGATTTTCGTGTGAAGCATTGAAAGAAGCTAAAATACTTTTGTTTTCTTCAGTACCCTCATCGAAAAAGCGTATGATAACGAGAAAAGGAGATGGTAAAACTGTTCGAGAAATCGAGGACATAATTGGATTTTTTAAGGAAACGGATCCGGAATGTATTCCTATATTTGTAGCACGGGATTTGAACAAATTACCCCCAATTAGTTTTGATCACATCGACGTTACGCGACTATTGAAAGATCTACTAATTTTGAAGTCGGAAGTTAGCTACATCAAAGAAAACTATGCGACAGTTCAACACGTTGCTAATGAAGTGGCTATGTATCAAAAATCGATTCCTTTGGATATTCATGTAAATAAGAAAAGAGGAGGGTACTTGAATATGATGGACAGCGGACCGTTTGCGATGACGCATGAACGTGAAACAGTTGGCGAGCGAAACACTACGGATACTCGCAAATCAAGTGGTGAGTCACCGTCTCTCGAGAGCGCAACGCTGCCGCCGCCGCCACCGGCCACGAAGCCGCTAGAACCGGTATGCGGCCAAGTCTCGCTAGGCCAACGCGGGCACGTCAGTGAGAATAGTGTGAGATCTTTAAACGTTGCGAGTATTGAGACGATAGTTACGGCTCGCGAGATTCAAAATCAGAATAATGCGTCTAAAACAATTGCCACGGAAACGAACCGGCCTAGTATGGCCGAAATGGTACAGAGAGAAGGTAATTGGAAGGTGGAAAAAGCTTCTGAGGAATGGATAATGGTTCAGAGGAGAAGACTGAGAAATCGCTTTGTAGGACAGAAAGGGAAAGCTAGTACACAGCCCGAGACAAAGTTCAAGGCTGCCGACATTAAAGTACCTTTGTTTATCTCTAATGTTCATAAGGAAACACTGGAAAGTGACATAATAAATTATGTAAAGGAAAAGACAAACGAAAGCGTGACCATGGAAAAAATTAAGATGAAACAGGATAGAGGATACAACAGTTACAAGGTTTTGGTACCAAGTCATAAGGTAGATATATTTTTGGATAATAATTTGTGGCCAAGCGGGATATCTTTTCGTCGATTTGTCCATCTTTACCCTAAAAAGAGAGATGGACAGCATGAAGTTTCTGATACTCAAACAAACAATTTAAATAAATAACAAATTAAATAAAATAAAATCTATTTCAAGATGGAATTAAATCTTAAAATTATCACGTTTAATTGTAAAAGTATTAAAAGATCTATGGAATGTGTGAGGTCTCTGTGTGAGTCTGCTAGCATAGTCGCCTTGCAAGAAACATGGTTGCTGCCGCATGAGCTTCCCTTACTGGGCTCTATCCACGAGGACTTCGCATATACGGGTTCGTCAGCTGTGGACCTAACGACGGGGGTGCTACACGGCCGGCCCTACGGAGGCGTAGCGCTTCTATGGCGTAAATCCGTGTTCACATCGGTGTCCGTAGTCGAGTGCAATTGTGATCGTTTGGTGGCCATTAGGGCAACAGTGAATGATAGATCTGTGCTCATTTTAAGTGTTTACATGCCAGTCGATAAAAGTGACAACTCACCGGAGTTTGTCGATTGTTTGGCGAAAATTAGTGCGATTGTGGATAGAGAGGGTTTGGAAGCAGTTTTCACTGTCGGAGATTTTAATGCGCACCCAACCGAGTCCTTCTGTGATGAACTACTGAAATTTTGTGCTGATCAACAGTGGCACTGTGCGGACATAGACATTCTAGGTATGTACTCTAATTCCTATACCTACGTTAGTGATTCCCATGGTTGTAAAAGGTGGCTGGATCATTGTGTTGCTACATTTTCGGCGTTACAAACAGTTAAGGACATTAAAATCTTATATGATATATACTGGTCTGACCATATCCCAATGGAGATCACCTGTGATTTTTCTGTCATTCGGTCTAAATCTGTGCCGCGTAATTATTGTGTAAACAAAGTGATTTGGGGTACCAGAAACCCAAAACAAGTGGATAGGTATTATGAATACTGTAATAAAATATTTAGAGAAATTAACTTGCCGGAAACTTTTGCTCATTGTTGTGATCGCATGTGTACAGATTTATCTCATAGATACTATCTAGATAAAATGTACGAGCACATTGTAACTACTTTGAGTGACGCTGCAATTAATTCTTATGAGGGCAGAGCCAGTGGGAGAAGGAAAACTGTAACAGGATGGAATAGGCATGTTCGTGATGCTCACAGGGAGGCCAGGCTGAGGTTTAATATTTGGGCATCTTATGGTAAACCTCCCGGTGGCAAAATTTACAACGAAATGTGTGAAAGTCGCAAGCGTTTTAAAGCTAAATTAAAATGGTGCCAGAATAATGAAGACCAATTGAAGATGGACATTTTAGCATCTGAGCACTCAGCTAAGAAATTCAGTAAATTCTGGAAATCTACAAACAGCCTTAATCCTAAGTCTGGACTCCCTGAGAGTATTGATAGTATTAGTGAACCTAAGGAAATTGCTGATCTGTTTAAAGAGCATTTTCATGTGACGTCACCTTTGGGTAGTAATACGAGTGAAACTTTTTCTACTAACCTTACAACAGATAGTCCTGTTCGCTATTCGGCTAAAGATGTAGCTGCAGTGATTGGGAGCATGACCAGGGGTAAATCACCGGGGCATGATGGCCTCAGTATAGAGCACCTGCAAAATGCCGGGGCCCACCTGCCTCGGGTCCTGGGCGTGTTTTTCACACTTTGCGTGCGCCACTCGTATCTTCCACAAGGCTTTATGCGTACGATAGTTGTACCAATACTCAAGAACAAGACGGGTGATATATCAGATAAAGATAGCTATAGACCCATATCATTGGCCACAGTGATAGCAAAAGTGCTGGACGGTTTGCTTGACAGACAATTAAGAAAATACTTACATCTACACGATTCCCAGTTTGGTTTTCGCGCAGGATTATCTACGGAAAGCGCTATATTGTCTCTCAAGCATACCGTGCGGTACTATACAGACAGGAATACGCCTGTCTATGCCTGTTTCCTGGACCTGTCGAAGGCCTTTGATATGGTTTCTTATGCTGTCTTATGGGATAAATTGCAGAAAACAGGGATGCCTAAAGAACTGATATCAGTCTTTGAGTATTGGTACAGTAACCAGCGTAACTGTGTTAAATGGGCAGATGCCTACTCTGAAGATTATGGTCTGGAGTGTGGGGTAAGGCAGGGGGGGCTGTCCTCGCCAAACCTCTTCAGCCTATATGTGAGCGGGCTCATTGAAGGGCTGAGCAGCATGCATGTCGGATGTTATGTCGATGACGTATGCGTAAACAATTTAAGCTATGCCGATGACATGGTGCTGCTTGCCCCGTCAGTAAGCGCGATCAGAAAATTGTTAAGAGTGTGCGAGAGCTACGCGGCTAAACATGGTTTAAAGTACAATAAAAAAAAAAGTGTTTTTATGGTTTTCAAGGCTAATGTTAAGAGTCCTAGTTACGTTCCTCCCATTGAGCTGAACGGAGTTTCCCTTAGTAGAGTTACTGAATTTAAGTACTTGGGACATTATTTAGATGAACATCTTAATGATGATTGCGACATTGAAAGGGAGCGTAGGGCGTTGGCGGTACGTGGTAATATGCTGGCTCGCAGGTTTGCTCGTTGCACTACAGAAGTTAAAATCACCCTTTTTAAGGCGTACTGTCAATCGTTTTACACGAGCAGCCTGTGGACTTCATACACCAAGCGTGCCTACAATGCCCTACGTATACAATACAACAACATATTCAGGGTTCTGTTGGGGCTGCCCCGCTTCTGCAGTGCCTCAGGGATGTTTGCTGACGCCCGCACTGATGATTTTTATGCGATTATGCGTAAAAAAGTAAACTCCCTGATGGTAAGATTGCGGGGTAGCACCAACGGGATTCTGAAGATGATTTCTGATAGGTGTGAGGGGCCTATACTGAAACACTGGGTGGGCCTCCTACGCAGTCCGTATGTCTGCATCAGAAACTAACTCTGATCCGTTTGACTCAAAATTGTATTTGCTTCTACTAATATAGGTTAAGTTGTGTTCTTACTAAAAAAAAATAATGGATCTTTGGTCTGAAAATAAATGATTTTATTATTATTATTATTATTACGCCACGAAGGCGTTTTTACGCCACGGCATGTCACTCGTCACAAGTCACGTCACAAGTCACAAGTCACGTCACTCGTCACAATGGTGTGAATATTTTTTTTTGTATTGCGTAGCTCTGTATTTGGTCCCATTGGAGCGTTGTTTCTATTTAAATGACAATCGCATGACTCGTATGACTCGGTTTGGTTGGTTGAAGCACTTCCACCAACAAAACCGAGTCATACACAGTTAGACTCCGCCGGGAATCGAACCCGCGACCTCCTGACGTGAAGCTAATGGACTTAACTATTACGCCATGGAGGCGGTTAAACTCTTTAGTTAGTTGGTAAGGATCTTATTGGAGATATTGAGGAGAACATTGAGTAGTTCTTTTTTTAAGGTTTCCAGGTAACAGGACCCTAATATTAAGCATACGCCGCTTTGAATCTGTCTGTCTGTCCATCCGACCTATAAAGGGCTCTGCTTGGAACCGTATTCGGTAACTGACCGAAATTTTTACAGAATATAACTTAATACCTATAAGTGATTTATGATGAAGTTATTAAAAATACTGACAAACAATAAAAATTTAAAAAAATAAAAATTAAGGCAGTTCTAATAACTGTTGTACCTATCTGCATTTTAGCATCCGATTTATATTTCTATATATTACACTACTGCAGCGGCCTGATGGACGCATTGATGGACGAACGTGTAAATACGTAACTCCATAAATGTCTATTTGTGATCAATGCTTGTAATAGTACTTTTCTTAAATAATGCGCAAAAAAAAAAACTTCAATAGTTACTTTTCAAAAACAAGGACAGACAACGAACAACATTAATTTTTCACGCGCTAAAGTTTTCATTTGCTTTTTTTTTGCAATAAACAGCGTTCTATTTGCAAGTCAGTTCGAAAATTAAATTAAACCTTTGATGAGTTACCTCCTTGGTTGCCTTGTTTCGGAGTAAAATATAGTTTCATTTTTGAATTACACGAAAGATATGAGTTTACATAGTAATTTATTTGGTCGCGACAGATATGGATTTTCATACAACTTTTGCCGGCCACTGTTCGCATGTATTTGGCCATTACAGCAATTTCGAGTTATCTCGAAGAAGGTTGTCAAAATAATGCTCAGATTTCCAAGCATATTTGAGAAAATAATAATGACTCTTCACGTCATCGTTAGGAAAGGAAGGCTTCCTACTAGAATTTAAGAACACGGCCAAGACAATTAAAATAAAAAAAAATCTTGCTTCTTTTCATATTACTTACCAGGATATTTGGAAGGTTCAAAGTATCCATCGTTGGCTGAGCAGAGAGTTGCGAAAAGTAGAATGTAGATACATCTCCATCTGAAAAAAAAGAACAATTTATAAATTTAATTTAGTTTTCCGATCAAGTATCCAGAGGATGTTTAGATATAGAGCGCTTCTGTAAGGTTTCATCATCATCACCATCATATCAGCCAAAGGACGGCTACTGTTGGGCAGAGGTCTCCCCCAGGATATCCACTACGACCGTTCCAGCGCTGCCCGCATTCAGCTGCTTCCCTTGACCTTCACCATGAGGTTTACTTGATACAATGTTTGGGATATGAAAAAACCGCATCAAAATCGGTCCATCCGTTCAAAAGCTATGAGGCCACAGATAGACAGACAGACACACACACAGAATTTGGCGTCAAAGTTATAACACCCCTCTTTTGCGTCGGGGGTTAATAAAATACATTATTTCTAATACACTAGTCAACTTTGTATAAGACTGTATTCTTCGTTCGAAGATATTTGAAAATCTTGAGATTTTTTAAATAAACAATGCTATATGAATAAAAGCAGAATTAAATGCGTGGTTTAAAAGTGAAATAAAAAAACTTACGTCAATAAAAAAAACTGTTTATTAAGACGAACATAACAGTACAATAGTTGAGAGTTTAAAGAAAAAAAAATCAGATTAGAGCTGGGTTTAGTACGAAAAACAAAAAAAGTATCTGTGGATAAAATTAATAGACAGTCGGACCCCCTTAAGCATTTGCTAAGGCTCTACATCTCCTTGGCATGCTCAGTAACAGGTTGTCAATAGTGACCTGGGGTGTCATGCTCCACGTCCGCGAAAGATGTAAGAAAAGAACTTGTTTTATTCTTAAGTTCTGAGGAAGCTGTTGAAATGCTATTCGTCCGAGTATTCGTTTTTTTAATAACTTATTGCAAATAAACAAAAAATGGCCGAAATTAGTTTTGTATGAAAACAAGTGAACAACAATAAAATTAAACTTATTACTTTATCGAAAAAACCAAAACGAATAATCTTAGCTTTTGTTCTGACTGACAACCTATAAAAAAAACCGACTTTCATCGCAACAACTTTGCAATATTATTTTTGGTTTTTGTTAATTTTCTAATAAAGTAATACACCGATTTTGATAAAATGTATATGGAACCACATGGAAAGCACTAGCTTTCAAATAAAAAAAGAATCATCAAAATCGGTTCACCTAGTCAAAAGTTCTGAGGTAACACACACATAACATACAGTCAAAATGAGAACCTCCAACTTTTTGGAAGTCGCTTGAAAATGGTCCAAATCGGTTAACATTTAAAAGGTGGAAATGGAAATCGTTTACGCCGTTTATACGAAAAGTCCCAGCTTCACATTCCTGTTAAGTCATCTCTGATATGGTGTCATCTGGTGTCAGTGTGTTCAATATGATCTCCTGAACACAAATATATGAAATGACAAGCGCGCAGACTGTGGGGATAAAAACTATGACGTCATAGCGGTGCAAATTATATAAAAAAAGCATTAAAACATATCATGTGAGGTATCAAATAAAAGAGCTTTAGGAGGAGTAGATTACATATAACATCATTTTTACTACTTGGTAAAAAAATATTAGAAAACGTCCTAAAATGACACTATTTCGTTAACGCCGTTTGTATGAAAAGTCGCAGCTTCATAAACCTATTAAGCATCAGGTAAGATGTGTTGAAATGTAAATTTAAAAAAAATGTTTTTAGACAAGAACCCAGGATGAATTTTCGAAACGAAAACTTGTCAACGAAAAATGTTCCATTGCTGGACCAATAAATACTTGATCAGGCTGCCAAAAGGACCGATGCGAACAAACTCGGACAATCTAGGGAGGGACGGTGAATTTTCAATTACGTCCATTTAAAGCGACATTGGGACGAAAAGAAAAAGTGCCAATTTGCAATTCTGATCGCATTGGAGCGTTTCGGATGAAGTGAGCTTAATTGATACGAATATTGACGAATTTATTAGGTGACAAGCGGGCAAGCCGGATAAGATTGTGGACTATTGAGTGCTGGCTTTGGTACTGGTGGCAGAGAGGTACGTGTTCGGTTTGGTCACGTACATTTAAAAGAACATTATTAAACTAATATCCAGATAAATTGGCGTTTGTTTCCTATGTGGAACATGGGATACGCTTCAAAGGAAATGGATTGAATTAGATTTGCATATTAGCAAAAGATAATAAAAAAATGTTTGAGGTGAAAGTAACACACTTTTTGATGCGGTAAAATCGAGCATTAATCAATGTTATTTTTTTATTCACAATTAGTAAGCCCTTGGCAGTATCTCACCTGATGGTAAGTGACGATGATGCCGAACTTCGTTAGATAGTTCAACACATCAGCCGAATGATGTCCACTGCTGGACAAAGGCCTCCCCCAAGGATTTCCTCGACGACCGTTCCGCATCCAGCGGCTTAGCGCTAACTTCACCAAGTCGTCGGTACACCGTGTTCCCTCCCGGCCTGCCTACGCTACGTCTTCCAATGCGCGGTCGCTACTCGAGAACTTTACTAACCTAACGGCCATCTGTTCCACGAGCTATGTGCCTTGCCCACTGCCACTTAATTTGACGAGTCTGTGAGCTATGTCGATTACCTTGGTTCTCCTACGGACATCCTCATTTCTGATTCGATCGCGTAGGGAAACTTTTAGCATAACTCTGTCCATCGATCTTTCACTATGGGTCGCCTACTATTGGCCTCTTAAGAAAGCTAAAGGTTAGGTAGTTATTGCGATTTTCACAGTTTGGTACCTTGGGGTCCAAATAAAAATCTAAGCTATGTTTCATTTAATTCCGGTTGGACGAACCACTCGAACCAGAGACACCTACAGCTTGATTTTTAAAAATTAAAAGTGACATACTGCTTAGTTCACTAGTTCGATTCCCGGCGAGGACTAACTTTGTGAGAATGGGTTTAATTTTGATGTGGTTTTCACAGTTTGGTAGCTTGGGGTTCAGACACTTTTTATTTAATATCGGTGGGATAAATCAGAGATTCAGTTTCAACTTCCCGTAGTACTAGCCACTAGCCAGCCTCCTCCAGCAAGGAGGTCATTTAAAATAGTCATCCTATAGTGGTCCACGCGGCCGAAGCTGCGTGCAAAAGATAGTAAAACATAATATCATTATTAGAACATCACATCAGCTCATATACGTCTCCACCGAGGGGATCGAGTCTACCCTGGATTAGGCCGATCGGGACTTAGTCGACCACGCGGGCCCAGTGCGGGTTGGTTGACTTCACACACAACCTTCAAATTGCTTCGCAGGTGTGTGCAGGTTTCCTCACGATGTTTTCCTTCACCGTTAAAGCAATCGGTGAGCATATGTAGGTTAGTTTTGAAAAACTCATTGGTACATTGGTCGTCCGGATTTGAACCCGGCACCTCTAGATAAGAGGACCGAGTCGTTACCGGTTGAGCCACCGATGCTTTTATTATTAGATATCAGGTAAGAAATGTTCGTAGCCCAGTGCGACCTCTGTGCTCCCGTTTATCACGCACGTTAACTGATCATAAGCACGGTCATTACCTGGATGGGTTTGACAGTTCGTGGCATTTACTTCGACTATTCTCGTTCTTCGCAAGACATTGGTATCGGTTGCTATCACTAGATGGCAGTCAGCCGTACCAGAGGCCTTATAGGCTTGAATACTTCTGACTGTAAGATCTGCCAATAGCCCAGCAACTTCCATTAATCCGGACTTTGCCATGTGTGGAGTAGTTCTTAACCTCCAGAGTTCGGGAAGAGATCCTTGCCCCAATAGTATGTCTATGGCACACCCTGGACATTTCAAACAACGGGCCAGAAATGACATTACAAAAAAGGAATGACGAAACAAACAAAATGGCGGCGAAATCCTATACGTTCGACAACCAAACTGTAACTAATCTGAATCAATCTGGGTGAAGAGGGAGTGAGGTTGGAATCTAGAGATCGGCAGGAAGTGTCCATACTGTATGTTTGTACTAATTTAGATATATACTTTGTCTATGGGTTGTGTTAACGATTATTTTGTTTGTTTGCTTGTTTGTGCACTTTTTATTGTACAACAAAATATACAGCTATAGGTACAGAATAAGAATAACATGTACAAAGGCAGATATATCCCAAACAGGGATCTCTTCCAGCCAACCCTTAATAATACTAATAGGTCTTAAATAATATAACAAGCATAGAAACCATTTAAAATATGTGAAAAAAAATAATAAACAGCTGATATTTTACAATTAGATACATGCCAGTGATGACGTACGGAACTGAGACATGGTCGCTTACTATGGGCCTCATGAGAAGGCTCAAGGTCACCCAAAGGGCAATGGAGCGTGCTATGCTCGGAGTTTCTCTGCGTGATCGAATTAGAAACGAGGAGATCCGTAAGAGAACTAAAGTAACCGACATAGCCTCAGAATATATAGACTCAGAATTGCTAAACTTAAGTGGCAGTGGGCGTGGCACATTGCTCGTAGAACAGATAGCCGTTAGGGCAGTAAAGTTCTCGAGTGGCGACCACGCACCGGAAAGCGTAGTGTAGGCAGGCCTCCCACTCGGTGGACCGATGACCTGGTGAAGGTCGCGGGAAGCCGCTGGATGCGGGCAGCGCAGAACCGGTCGTCGTGGAGATCCTTGGGGGAGGCCTATGTCCAGCAGTGGACTTCCTTCGGCTGATATGATGATGATGAGATACATAATAAATATACTTACGTCAACCCCTGGACACTTCATACAACGGGCCAGAAATAACACTTCAAAAAAAGGAATGACGGAACAAAGAAAATGGCGGCGAAATCCTATACGTTCCACAACCACACTGTAATCAATCTGTATCAATCTGGGTGACGAGGGGGTGAAGTCGCAATCTAGAGAGCAGCAGGGAGTGTTCATACTGTATGTTAGTACTAATATATATAATTTGCTTATATCATACTTACTAAATGAAATATAATAAAATGTATAAATAAATAACTACGTACTTTATTACTTGACATACCTACATTATTATCTGGTACTCGTAAACAAAATATTCACAAGTTTTAATTGCAGTTATTGCGTAATTTCCAATTTGAAGTTTGATATTAAATTATCATATTCCCGCGAATAGATAATTAAATTTAACGGTATAATAATAATCTAATACTCATAGCAGCATTATATTACCGTGGAACAAGATATTCAAAGGAAAACGTAGGCGATAGGTATTACTTATTGTACACATAAATACACTCGAGAGCGATGAATCCGGGTCACTTAAAGAATCCTAAAAATCTCGGAAACTAAGAAGGCTAGCTTAATGAAATAAATTGTGTTTAATAGACAATTTAATACTCCTTAAATGTAGTCATTAAAACTTCTTAGTTTTAGTAAAGTTATGTCATAAAAAATCAAATTTGAAAAAAACGGTAATTTAAAAAACTAAAAAACCCGCCTGCGTATCTGTGTAATTTGGAAATGAAAAACCCTAAAACAAGAAAGTCGTCATACCCGATTGCACTTAACTTAAGAAAAATTGTAGCACTCGGGACCCATTCTAGAGAGTCAACCGTCTAGTCAGTATATTGGAGTAATCTGCAATGTAATATAGGTATGTACTCTCAATTCACTATGCCTCCATTTCTAGAATGGGTCCAGACTGCTACAATTTTTCTTAAGTTAAGTGCAATCGGGTATGACGACTTTCTTGTTTTAGGGTTTTTCATTTCCAAATTACACAGAAACGCAGGCGGGTTTTTTAGTTTTTTAAATTACCGTTTTTTATTTTATTCATTTTTTTAGTTTTATTATTGAATGAGTTCATTTGAATTTGGCGCCAAAAATCCGCCATTTTTTTTATTTTTTATTTTGATATACCCAGTGTCACTCACACAGTAAATATGTATCTAACGACACCCCTCAAACTAAAATCTATCGAGCCGTTCAAGCTGTAGAACATTGGAATTTGGCGCCAAAAATCCGCCATTTTGTTTTTTTATTTGGATATACCCAGTGACATTCTCACAGTAAAAACGTATCTAACGACAACCCTCAAGCTATAATTCATCGAGCCGTTCAGGCTGCAGAGCGTGTCAAACATTTGAATTTTGCGCCAAAAATCCGCCATTTTGTTTTTTTTATTTTGATATACCCAGTGTCACTCTCACAGTAAATACGAATCTAACGACACGTCTCAAGCTAAAATCCATCCAGCCGTTCAGGCTGCAGAGCGTGCCAAACAATTATACATACAAACATACATACATACATACATACATACTCTCGAAAAACATAACCCTCCTTCTGGCGCAGTCGAACATCACATCAGCTCATATACGTCTCCACCGAGGGGATCGAGTCTACCCTGGATTAGGCCGATCGGGACTTAGTCGACCACGCGGGCCCAGTGCGGGTTGGTTGACTTCACACACAACCTTCAAATTGCTTCGCAGGTGTGTGCAGGTTTCCTCACGATGTTTTCCTTCACCGTTAAAGCAATCGGTGAGCATATGTAGGTTAGTTTTGAAAAACTCATTGGTACATTGGTCGTCCGGATTTGAACCCGGCACCTCTAGATAAGAGGACCGAGTCGTTACCGGTTGAGCCACCGATGCTTTTATTATTAGATATCAGGTAAGAAATGTTCGTAGCCCAGTGCGACCTCTGTGCTCCCGTTTATCACGCACGTTAACTGATCATAAGCACGGTCATTACCTGGATGGGTTTGACAGTTCGTGGCATTTACTTCGACTATTCTCGTTCTTCGCAAGACATTGGTATCGGTTGCTATCACTAGATGGCAGTCAGCCGTACCAGAGGCCTTATAGGCTTGAATACTTCTGACTGTAAGATCTGCCAATAGCCCAGCAACTTCCATTAATCCGGACTTTGCCATGTGTGGAGTAGTTCTTAACCTCCAGAGTTCGGGAAGAGATCCTTGCCCCAATAGTATGTCTATGGCACACCCTGGACATTTCAAACAACGGGCCAGAAATGACATTACAAAAAAGGAATGACGAAACAAACAAAATGGCGGCGAAATCCTATACGTTCGACAACCAAACTGTAACTAATCTGAATCAATCTGGGTGAAGAGGGAGTGAGGTTGGAATCTAGAGATCGGCAGGAAGTGTCCATACTGTATGTTTGTACTAATTTAGATATATACTTTGTCTATGGGTTGTGTTAACGATTATTTTGTTTGTTTGCTTGTTTGTGCACTTTTTATTGTACAACAAAATATACAGCTATAGGTACAGAATAAGAATAACATGTACAAAGGCAGATATATCCCAAACAGGGATCTCTTCCAGCCAACCCTTAATAATACTAATAGGTCTTAAATAATATAACAAGCATAGAAACCATTTAAAATATGTGAAAAAAAAGTAATAAACAGCTGATATTTTACAATTAGATACATGCCAGTGATGACGTACGGAACTGAGACATGGTCGCTTACTATGGGCCTCATGAGAAGGCTCAAGGTCACCCAAAGGGCAATGGAGCGTGCTATGCTCGGAGTTTCTCTGCGTGATCGAATCAGAAACGAGGAGATCCGTAAGAGAACCAAAGTAACCGACATAGCCTCAGAATATATAGACTCAGAATTGCTAAACTTAAGTGGCAGTGGGCGTGGCACATTGCTCGTAGAACAGATAGCCGTTAGGGCAGTAAAGTTCTCGAGTGGCGACCACGCACCGGAAAGCGTAGTGTAGGCAGGCCTCCCACTCGGTGGACCGATGACCTGGTGAAGGTCGCGGGAAGCCGCTGGATGCGGGCAGCGCAGAACCGGTCGTCGTGGAGATCCTTGGGGGAGGCCTATGTCCAGCAGTGGACTTCCTTCGGCTGATATGATGATGATGAGATACATAATAAATATACTTACGTCAACCCCTGGACACTTCATACAACGGGCCAGAAATAACACTTCAAAAAAAGGAATGACGGAACAAAGAAAATGGCGGCGAAATCCTATACGTTCCACAACCACACTGTAATCAATCTGTATCAATCTGGGTGACGAGGGGGTGAAGTCGCAATCTAGAGAGCAGCAGGGAGTGTTCATACTGTATGTTAGTACTAATATATATAATTTGCTTATATCATACTTACTAAATGAAATATAATAAAATGTATAAATAAATAACTACGTACTTTATTACTTGACATACCTACATTATTATCTGGTACTCGTAAACAAAATATTCACAAGTTTTAATTGCAGTTATTGCGTAATTTCCAATTTGAAGTTTGATATTAAATTATCATATTCCCACGAATAGATAATTAAATTTAACGGTATAATAATAATCTAATACTCATAGCAGCATTATATTACCGTGGAACAAGATATTCAAAGGAAAACGTAGGCGATAGGTATTACTTATTGTACACATAAATACACTCGAGAGCGATGAATCCGGGTCACTTAAAGAATCCTAAAAATCTCGGAAACTAAGAAGGCTAGCTTAATGAAATAAATTGTGTTTAATAGACAATTTAATACTCCTTAAATGTAGTCATTAAAACTTCTTAGTTTTAGTAAAGTTATGTCATAAAAAATCAAATTTGAAAAAAACGGTAATTTAAAAAACTAAAAAACCCGCCTGCGTTTCTGTGTAATTTGGAAATGAAAAACCCTAAAACAAGAAAGTCGTCATACCCGATTGCACTTAACTTAAGAAAAATTGTAGCACTCGGGACCCATTCTAGAGAGTCAACCGTCTAGTCAGTATATTGGAGTAATCTGCAATGTAATATAGGTATGTACTCTCAATTCACTATGCCTCCATTTCTAGAATGGGTCCAGACTGCTACAATTTTTCTTAAGTTAAGTGCAATCGGGTATGACGACTTTCTTGTTTTAGGGTTTTTCATTTCCAAATTACACAGAAACGCAGGCGGGTTTTTTAGTTTTTTAAATTACCGTTTTTTATTTTATTCATTTTTTTAGTTTTATTATTGAATGAGTTCATTTGAATTTGGCGCCAAAAATCCGCCATTTTTTTTATTTTTTATTTTGATATACCCAGTGTCACTCACACAGTAAATATGTATCTAACGACACCCCTCAAACTAAAATCTATCGAGCCGTTCAAGCTGTAGAACATTGGAATTTGGCGCCAAAAAACCGCCATTTTGTTTTTTTATTTGGATATACCCAGTGACATTCTCACAGTAAAAACGTATCTAACGACAACCCTCAAGCTATAATTCATCGAGCCGTTCAGGCTGCAGAGCGTGTCAAACATTTGAATTTTGCGCCAAAAATCCGCCATTTTGTTTTTTTTATTTTGATATACCCAGTGTCACTCTCACAGTAAATACGAATCTAACGACACGTCTCAAGCTAAAATCCATCCAGCCGTTCAGGCTGCAGAGCGTGCCAAACAATTATACATACAAACATACATACATACATACATACATACATACTCTCGAAAAACATAACCCTCCTTCTGGCGCAGTCGGGTAAAAAGGGAGACTTTCGAAGATGGAACTACGAAATTACTACATTTGTTTTTGCTTTTGTTTCTAATCTGTCATTTAAGTGGGTACATAAACCATGTTGATAGTGTTCAATATTTATTATTCAAGCAGTAATCATGTCGCTTACACCTGAAAAATGCACCAGAATACTCACAATGCTGTAAAATGGCCGGGGTCAGCGCGATATAGCCACGACTGTCGGTGTGTCGCTCTCAACAGTACAAAGAGTTCTCCAACGTTACGAGAAAACTGGCTCTAACCTACGCAGACCAGGAACAGGCAGAACCAGGTGTACCACAGCACGAGAAGATCGATACTTGGTGAACACAATGCTTCGTAATCGCTTTCTTACATGAACTGAACTTACAAATCAGTTTCGACGCCTCGGAGGAAGTAACCCAAGCGCATGGACAGTAAGGCGACGACTTGCTGAAGCTAACTTGAAACCACTTAGACCTGCAAACGGCCCTAAACTGGAGCGTTGGCAT
This sequence comes from Coleophora flavipennella, assembly GCA_947284805.1. Taxonomy (NCBI): domain Eukaryota; kingdom Metazoa; phylum Arthropoda; class Insecta; order Lepidoptera; family Coleophoridae; genus Coleophora; species Coleophora flavipennella. The sequence goes on from OX369279.1 coordinate 15,444,756, forward strand.
CGTATTTTAAGACTAAGATATGCCCAGAACCACTTAAATTGGAGTATTGGAGATTGGTCAAAAGTTATGTTCTCCGACGAATCAAAATTTATGCTCTACAAGCACGATGGAAGACACAGAGTTATAGAAGACCAGGGGAAAGATTCAAGCAAGCATGCATCGAAGAAGAAGTAGCCTACGGTGGTGGGTCTGTACATGTGTGGGCCGGAATTTCTTCTGAGAGTCGCACAGAACTGGTGTTCATAGAAAACGGCTCTTTAATTAACGAAAGATATGTGGAAGAAATCCTCAATGAACACGTTGGTCCATTTATGGTCAATTTGGGTGAGGATGCTATTTTTATGCATGACAATGCCCGGCCTCATACGGGTTGGATTGTGAATGACTACCTTCAAGAGATGAACATTACTCGTATGGAGTGGCCAGCACGCAGCCCGGATATCAACCCGATCGAGCATGCTTGGGACGAGCTAGGGAGATGCGTAAAACAAAGAAGCCCTCCCCCAATCACGCTTCGTGAGCTCAAAATTGCTCTCACAGAGGAATGGGAGAATATTGCCCAAAATCGTATAAGGAACTTGGTGTACAGCATGCCAAACCGCGTAAACACAGTGATGGAAGCACGAGGAGGCAATACGAAGTATTAAAATTCAAGTAAATCGTAATGTTGTTCAAAAATGTCATGTTTCCTATTTTTGTTTTAAGGCGAGATCAGCAGTTTTTTTTATTTATGTAATTTTTTGTAAATAAAATGTAGTGACTCGTAAATTTTATTACTTTCATTTAAGGGGTATTAAAGTGTCTTCAGCCTTCTTAGTTTCCGAGATTTTTAGGATTCTTTAAGTGACCCGGATTCATCGCTCTCGAGTGTAGATCGAATGCTTTGAGTTCAATTTCGTAACAGTTTATCCTACACAAAACATTAAATGGTCATAAAATGAGTATCGTCAGTCCATCATGGCTACCATTTCACCGTAATATATTAATTATAACTATAATTTGGGGACCTTCAAGGCGAGAGTGAACATGTATTATTTGAGTTTGCGTGTACCATCCTTGACTGCATCGTCCATTCCCTTCAAGTGACTTTCAGTCAAACAAACTCAGTATATTTATTTTTTATTCACAATTGGTAAATCCTTGACAACATCTCACCTGGTGGTAAGTGACGATGTTGCGGAAGATGGAAGCGGGCTTACCAAGATTCCCCAACGCAATGGGGAACTGGCTATCTTATCTTCATGCCGGAACACACCAATGATATCAACATTGATATTTGGCGGCAAGACTTAGATAAGATGGTGGTAGCCAAGCCAGGCGGGCTTAGAAAATGCCCTTCCACCAACCAAACCGCGAGTCTTACAATTGACTCCAAGACAATTGTCTTGGAATCGAACCAGCGACCTCCTGTATAAAGCCAGTGAACTTTGCCTCTGAGCTACGGAGGCGGTTAGTTTTAATAAAAAAATCACATTATCCAATGGTAACAATATTATCATGATCGCTATGTCATGGGTAGTTTTTTGGCGGAATTTGTGGTGAACGCATTCGTAGTTTTATTTGATTGTTTTCTGCTAGAGTTTTGTTTTAAAAGTGGTGCGTTTTGAAGAAAATCGTCAGGTGCACGTGAGCAATGTGGAGAAAATGAAAATAAAATGAAGAAGGCCGTGAAGACCTGCCTTGCATTGCACTGGGTGCAGTTTTATAGACGCCTTACTGTGACCAACTCAAAAAGAGGCTGCTGCAATAACTCTAGAGAAGATTTGTAATGCACAGGCACTAGCTTTTGAAATAAAAAAACTGGCCAAAGTGCGAGTTGAACTCGCGTGGAGAGGTTTCGTACAATGCCAAAGTCAAATACAAAATATTATACATTTAAAATCCTCACAGTAAGATGCGAATTACTTTTTTTTAATTATTAAAAATTTGAGTGTGTTTGGCTGCACCTCACCTGATGGTAAATGCCGATGCAGCCGAGGATGTAACACGCAAGCTCAAAAAGTGCCTATTCACTCTCGTCTTGATGATTCCTAAATTTTACGAATAGGGGAATACAGACGCCGGAAGGGAATTCCACCCCTTGGCCGTTCGCATGATGAACGAAGAAGCAAAACGCTTCGTGTGTAAAGGTGGAACATCATCATCATCATATAAACCGAAAATCGTCCACTGCTGGACAAAGGCCTCCCCCAACGATTTCCACGACGACCGGTCCTGCGCTGCCCGCATCCATCGGCTTCCCGCGATCTTCACCAGGTCATCGGTCCACCGCGTGGGAGGCCTGCCTTCGCTACGTTTTCCGGTGCCCGGTCGCCACTCGAGAACTTTACTGTCCCATCGGCCATCTGTTCTACGAGCTATGTGCCCTGCCCACTGCCACTTCAGTTTAGTGATTCTGTGAGCTATGTCCGTTAGTTTTGTTCTCCTGCGGATCTCCTCGTTTCTGATTCGATCACGCAGAGAAACTCCGAGCATAGCACGCTCCATTGCCCTTTGGGTGAACTTGAGCCTTCTTATGAGGCCCAAAGTAAGCGACCATGTCTCAGTTCCGTAAGTCATCACTGGCAACACACACTGGTCAAAGACCTTAGTCTTGAGACACTGCGGTATTTGGAACGTGAAGATATTGCGAAACTTCCCGAACGCTGCCCAGCCGAGTTGGATTCGTCGATTGATCTCTTTCTTCAAGTTGGACCTGCCTAGCTGGACTGTTTGTCCCAGGTATACATATTCGTCAACAACTTCCAGTGTAGAGTCTCCAACCTTTAGAGGGGTGGGTGCGACACGGACATTTAACATTATTTTAACATTACTTGTTGAGAGACTTTACTGAGGCCATCGAGCATTGTGCTTAGGTCTTCCATAGTCTCAGCCATGACCACGATATCGTCAGCGAATTGGAGGAGGGATATGTACTCGCCGTTGATATTGATGCCGAGTCCACCCCAGTCCAGAAACTTAAAAACATCTTCCAGGGCGGCGGTGAACAGTTTCGGAGATATAACGTCTCCCTGTCTCACCCCTCGCTGCAACTGGATAGGTTTCGAGTTCTGGTCCTGGAGGCGAACCGACATGGTGGCGTTTTCATACAGACACTTCAACACCTCGATGTATCGATGGTCAATTTGGCACCGCTGGAGAGACTGTAGCACAGCCCAGGTTTCGACTGAATCGAAGGCCTTCTCATAGTCCACAAACGCCAAGCATAGTGGCTGATTGTACTCTTCGGTCTTCTGTATAATCTGTCGCAGCGTATGTATGTGGTCTATGGTACTAAAGCCATTTCGGAAACCGGCTTGTTCGGGAGGCTGGAAGTCGTCAAACCTGCGTGCGAGACGATTCGTAATGACTCTCGAAAACAGCTTGTAGACATGGCTTAGAAGTGGGATGGGTCTGTAGTTCTTCAGCAGGGTGTTGTCACCCTTTTTGAAGAAAAGCACGATCAACTTCTGTGCCATGCCTTAGGCGTTTGTCCCTTGAGTATAACGGAATTAAATAACTTCTGAAGAGCTTTTAGTACCAGTGATCCACCTGCTTCCAGAAGTTCAGCCTTAATTTCATCATTACCCGGTGCCTTGTTGTTCTTGAGCTGTTTGAGAGCCATTCTAATCTCGTACAGGCTGACGTCCGGGATATCTTCGGTTTAATGTCGGATTAGTCTGGCTCTTGGGTCTTCAGCCAGATCGCTGACAGGCAAACGTGTGGTATTGTACAATTGTCCATAGAACTTCTCAACTTCTTCCAGCAACTCAGTCTTAGAAGATATGGTCCTGCCATCCTCAGTCTTCAGCTTGGTCAGTTGCCTTTGTCCAACAGACAGATCTCTTGCGAACACTTTTGAGCCTTTGTTGTGCTCAATCGCCTCTTTAATACAATTTGTATTATATTGACGTAAATCACGAGTCAGGGACTTAGAGATCTGCCTGTTTAGTTGCCGATACTGAGTAGCGTCTTCAGAGGACTGCAAAACCAATCTGCGTCTTTCTTCCATGAGGTTGCTGGTGAAGTCGGAGATTTTTTTGGTTCTGTTTGAACGGCGAGTTTTAAAAATCTTAGACCCGACCGTTTGAACAATTTCCACGAACCTGTCATTATAATCGTCCACATTCTCGCAGTCTCCTAGGCATTCGAAACGATTGTGCAACTGGAGCTGAAAGCTCTCGGGGTTTTGGAACTGGATGGGCGCCGGTCGGAGCGTAGACTTCATCAGTCGACATCTTTCTAGCTTGGTCTAAAGATTCAATGAGCCTCTGACCATCCGATGATCGCTTCCTGTTTTGACTGAATTGATCACGGAGACATCATTGAATATTTGCCTCCTTGTCGACAAGATAAAGTCTATCTGGTTTTTTGTTACGCCATTGGGATGCAATCATGTCCACTTCCGCTGTTTTGACTTTTTGAAGAAGGAGTTCATCATAAAGAGGCTCTCCTTCTCCGTAAAGTCGGCCAGCATCTGGCCACGTGGATTTCTTAATCCATATCCAAATTGCCCCACTTTCAGCTCACCATCGCTTCGTTTGCCCAGTTTCGCGTTAAAGTCCCCCATAAGAACGGTATAATGGGTCCTGGTGCTATGTAAGGCTGTAGAGATGTCCTCATACATAGTCTCTACCTCGTCGTCGGAGTGTTCCGTAGTCGGCGCGTATACCTGTATGACCTTCATCGAATACCGTTTGGTGATTCTGAGTATAAGGTATGCTACCCTTGTCGAAACGCTCACGATTCGGACCGACCACATTGTTAATCAGGGACTTGTGGACGAGAAATCCGACACCACCCTGGGACTGTTGGTCGCCCTCCCGGAAATACAGCAGGTTTCCGGATTTAAGGATCATGGTGTCCTCTCCCTCTCTTCGGACTTCACATAAACCTACGATATCCCACCGTAACCTGCTCAATACTTCTTCGAGTTCTGTAAGTTTCTCGTCAGTCCGCAGTGTTCGCGTGTTGTAAGTTGCCAGGGCCAAAGGTCGTTGGGTTTGGTAGCCTGGCATCTGCCGGAGATTCTTCGCACCCCCCACCCCGCCGTTACCATGACTGCTACCGGAGCCAGGAATAGCGGGGCCGCCGGGGACTAGGGGCCGTTTTCTGGGTGTAAATTTCATAGGGGGGTTTTGCCGTAATCGCCACGCTTGGCAGGCGGGTTGGAGATCGCAGTTTGATTGCAGGTGTGTTGCAATCCACGGAAAGACGGTGCTGCCCATCCTCCGGTTTTAAGTCCCTTAGTCGCCTCTTACGACACCCATTGGAAGAGATGTGGTGGTCCTATTCTTAGCCGGGAACCATACGGAATTTAATAATTTAAAATAATTAATTTTTTGCTTCCTCCGACTGCACTTAAATATTACCAAGCTGTAAGACCTCTGTGTGTAAGCAAAGTAATTTATATTAGTACTAACTAACGTAAGATTACTGTATCGTACTGGTGTAAAATTGAACGATTTGCTTAATAAATACGTGTATCTAAAATTACCAATTGTGAATAAAAAAAATAAAAAAAACTTCTATCAATATAAAATTCTTTTGTCACAGTGTTAATTGCCATACTCCTCCGAAATGTCTTGACGGATTTCCATAAAATTTTCTGTGTTTCGGTAGTTCTGAGAATAGGTATAGAAACTTTTTCACCGGGATCTGAGCGGACGAAGCCGCGGAAAACAGCTAGTAATTTATATAAATTAATGTATTTCGATTCCTGTCTCCTATTATATTTATGTCGGTTGCTTTGGTTCTCCTGCGGATCTCATTTCTGAAGCCGCTGGATGAGGCCAGCGCAGGACCGGTCGCGTGGAAATCCATTGGGGAGGCCTCTGTCCAGCAGTTGACGTCTTTCGGCTGATATGATGATTATATTTATTTATCTTAATAATTTTAACGAGCAATTCTTGTATATGTATTAATTATAATTATAACGACTTGGCACAAAATTTCTATATGGTGGGTTTCTGGGGCGAAAAATTTATCTAGATCAGTCTCATCTCTGGGAAAACATATTTTTACAAGTTTTTTCCGTGCAATAGGTATCATATTTTAACAAATAGTTCAGGAAGCGTGCCTAGCCGAGCGGTTACGAGTCTAGCCCACAATCCAATTAGACCTCGCTTCGAACCTCTCTGGAGGCGTGAATTTTTTAAAGGTTTTTCTCATGTTATTTCATTTTTTTCTAAAAAACCGTTTTCAAAAAAATAGAAGTACACTGTTGGACAAAGGCCTATCCCAAGGAAATACACAACGACCGGTTCTGCGCTGCCTGCATCCAATGGCTTTCCGCGACCTTCACCAGACCATCGACTTTTCCGTTGCGCGTTCGCTATTCAAGATCCTTACTGCCCAATGAAGAGATGCTTGAACGAGCCATGTGTCGTGTCCATTGCCACTTAAGCTTAGCTATCCTAAAAGCTATGTCAGTTACTTTGGTTCCATTAAGGATCTCTTCATTTCTAATTCGACTACGTGAGGATACTCCTAGCATACAATACAATATTCTTTATTGCATCACAATATAAAAAAAGAAATTGACAATATAGAAGAAAGCCTATACAATAGGCGGCCTTATTGCTAGGTAGCGATTTCTACCAGCATATCACGTTTCAAGCATACCAGTAATTCATTCAATGATTGTAAATAGCGGGGTCAATAAAAAAGGTTGCTATAAGCTTATGTACGTCCCCACCGAGGGGCTCGAGTCTACCCTGAATTAGGGCGATCGGGCCTTAGTCGACCACGCGGGCCCAGTGCGGGTTGTTCGACTTTACACACAACCTTCGAGTTTCTTCGCAGGCGCGTACAGGTTTCCTCACGATGTTTTCCTTCACCGTAAGAGCGTCGGATAAACGTACATATGAAAAAGGTAATAAACATTTTTTATTCTGGGGCCTTTCACTTCTTATACTTAATAACTTTCATCAGATTTAATTAAAAATATAATCCTCTTTTTTTCGTAGTCGGGTAAAAAATAAATCCACAGATCTCGTGTCCTTGCTACGTGTCCTTGCTACGACCATGGGACACTTTTGTTTGAAAATCTATCTTATACATTAGTTTAAAAACATATTTATTTATTCACAAAGAATAACTTTATCCAAAACATAATCATGCTCCAAAATATTTATTCACCGTCATTACGGCGCTCACACACTTTAATTTTTTTTCTGACTGAAAACGGGCGAAATACAATGACTTATATATTACTGGCGTAAGGACCCGGCCACCACGCGTTACTAATGCTCCCAGTGAATTGGTGCGAAAATCTAAAGTTTCGCACACTCTCGAATCAGTCGTCTGCGGGAAAATGTACAGTGCGATAGAAAGATATTCCATATAAAAATGCCTTATTGTGTTGTTAGAGGCTGTAAAAATTATGAAAGAAAGGCTAAAAAGAAACATGGGATGTCGTATCATCGTTAAGTAACCTTACATTCTATTTTTCTTGTAAACAAAATAAATAAACGAATTTTTAAAGCGACATTTCTACCAAAGTTCTTTTAACGCGGCACTGACGTCAACTCTCGCCCACGCTAGTTCATGCGAGTTATGTCAGATGGCGCTACTTTTTGCTTGTATGAAGAAAATCTGAATAAAATATGGAGACGGGCATCCTTCTGTCCAAATCTGTGGCGAAATACGACCGCATTTTTTTATTTTTTTTTTGATTTAAAAAAAGTTTCTGAGCTTTTTTTTGCATTTTGTAGCCCTCGTCGAGACACGTCTTTTGATAGTCAAACAGCCACGTAGTCTTTTTATACCCAATATTCAAACCATCCATTCGAAATGAAGAAGAAGAAGCCACGTAGTCCCAAAACCCATGACACCAGGGCGATGTCGCTCTTTGGATGAAAACCAGGTCTATTTTTTTTTAAATTCAACATTCAATTCAGACAAAGTCCATAATTTTGTTAGTAATCTTAACAACTATGTTAGTAATATTTAAAATTAATACATCAAGTTAATACACAACATACCAAAACCCACTCAGATGTCAATGATTAAATAACCACAAAAACATGAATTAATATTAAATGTTTAATCGTCCGTTGATGATCCTCACCCAGTGAATATACCGAAGCGACGAAAAAAAAAAAACATTTTCAATGTAAAAAAAAAATAATTAAAAAAGGCGCCATTGCAGAGAATGTAAAACAAAGCCGGCCAAGTGCGTGTCGGGCCACGCGCAATGTAGGGTTTCGTAGTTGTCATTATCGCGTCTATAACTAATTTTCAAATTTCCAAATGGAGCGGTTTACTTGTTAGTGGGTGGGGACACTCGACTCCAACAAAATTTATCATTTTCAAGCGTATTTTTTCGAAAACGGAACCCTAAGTTATAAAATGGTCTTAGAAGACTCACAACTATTACGACACCCCACACGACTGGGTTTGACGAGAAAAAAAAATCATCCCCACTTTACTTGTAGAGAAGATACCCTTAAAAAGTTTTTTACCTAATTTTTTTACAGTTCTCTCCGCGTTATCTATATATAAAATGAATTGCTGTTTGTTAGTCTCGCTAAAACTCGAGAACGGCTGGACCGATTTGGCTAATTTTGGTATTGAATTATTTGTGGAAGTCCAGAGAAGGTTTAAAAGGTGAATAAATATAAAACAGCTCGGAATTAAATAAAAAAAAATAATGAAAAAAATATCCGTCAAAAAATAATTGGTTTTAGGGTAGGCTAGTGTAGTGTAGGTGTAGTGTAGTTAGGGTAGGATAGGGTAGGGTAGTATAGGGTAGTGTAGTGTAGGGTAGTGTAGGGTAGGGTAGGGTAGGGTAGGGTAGGGTAGGGTAGGGTTGGGTAGTGTAGTGTAGGGTAGAGTAGTGTAGTTTAGGGTAGGAAAGTATAGGGTAGGGTAGTGTAGTGTAGTGTAAGGTGGAACGAAGTTCGCCGGGACAGCTAGTTATTATATATATCTTTACCAAATTTCAGTTCTTACCTACTGATAGTCTAGGAGCTGGGCCGCGAACAGACAGACATGACGAAACTATAAGGGTATAAGGGGAAACTATAAGAACCCTAAAAACGGTGTTTGTTACTATTCTTTATTTATATAGCCTGGCTTTTTATTGCCTCGCAGTAGGCGTGAAAAGTAGAGTAGGTATTCACCTTTGGAATAAAGCCTGTCTTCGTCTTGGGCGGCTTGAAGCCCTCGCTTCACTCAAGACTCTACGTCGCTTCGTTCGGGAGTTATCTTTAGTCCCTCGTTACGCTAAATAATTGACAATAGGGGATCGGACTGCTAATCATTTGAGTAACTTTTTAAAAAACGAAACTTTGTTCTAAAAATGTTTAAAATACCCACAAGTGACTTCATAGATTTTAAGCGTCATTGACGAACTTATTTTGTGAATTTGATCAATTAAAAATGGAAGGTAAGGTTTTTTGAAATTTCAAGAGGAGAGCAATTTAGGAAATCATATTTCAGATTTTATTTTTGATCCAGTCCTATCCCTTATTCCCTTTTAACTTCACGATTGATTTTATGATCGATCATGTGCTACTTATGTTTTATTCGAAACTGCGCGCAAAAAATCTCATCTTCGAACTCCAGCCAAAAAGAATGAATCCTATTTAGTGTGAAGAGTAAAGAAAATAACCACACTTTTTCACTTTTTGAATGGTTTTTCGTTTTAATCAAGAACTATAATGAAAGTATAAATAATAATGACATTACTCATTATGTATTATCATAACAAATATTTTTGTATTTTTTTTTAAATTTATACTTTAAAATATTAGTAATTACTAGAGTTGAAAGTAACGGTATAGACCTATCTTTGGAATTTTTTTTCTATCGAGCCAAAACTGCTCAATCGTGTTTAAATAACTAAAATCTGTATAATATTACCGCCTTAAAAACTTCTAAAGAATCGGCCAGCCTTGAATAGGATGTTTGAGATTTTATTGAGAATTCACTTTAGGTTTCTTGGATGCAAAGGAAAAAAACCCGGCCAAGTGCCAGTCAACTTGCACACGAAGTGTTCCGTATCGTCGTACAAGAAAAAATGCAGATATTATAGTTATAGCAGCAATAAAAATATAAACTCTGTAAAAATTTTAACTGTCTACCTATTACGGTTCATGAAATACAGCGCGCTTACAGACAGACGGACAGCAGAGGCTCTGTAATAGGGTCCCGTTGGTCACCTTTTAGGTATACTGAACCCCAGACAAACATAATAAGTATGTAGGTATTTTGAAATCATCTTATCACGATTCTTAAACCCTGTAAAACCATATAACGCAAACTTTGTCATAACTGTAATAGACGAAGAGTTATATCCCTATTACAATCAGGGAATCGGACCGCATCAAAAATAAAATCTGAAATATGATTTCCTAAATTGCTCTCCTCTTGAAGTTTAAAAAAAAACCTTACTTGTTTTATTTTTCCATCACGTCTGCAATTTTCAATTAATCAAATTTACAAAATAAGTTCGTCGATGACGCTTAAAATCTATGACGTCACTTGTGGGTATTTCAAACATTTTTAGAACAAAATTTCGTTTTTGACAGATCATAGAAAGTAACTCAAATAACTAGCAGTCTGATCCCCTATTCAAAAGTAATAATAGTTGGATAAAAGCCCGCATATCTAATTTGCATAATTTTCTGAATTTCGAGTTAGCAAGTACTTGACAAGCGAATAGATGTAACATAGCTTAGCACTTAAAATATTGCTACTGATATATTTGTGGTGAGATATTTTCACCTCACACATTTACTCTTTAGGCATTCAAACAAGATAGGATTATCCAAAAAAGAGTTAGATCGAAAGATGAAGAGAGTTCAAATATCCGTGCTAACAACATTGATGTGTTCCAGCTTGAAGATAAGATAGCCAGTTCTCCATTGCATTGGGGAATCTTGGTAAGCCCGCTTCCACCTTCGGAATCATTGTCACTTACCATCAGGTGCGATGATGTCAAGGGATTACCAATTGTGATTAAAACAATTCATAATAATAACTACTCCTATTGAATCTCAGCTAAGTACATGAGAACTCAACATGAAATTAATTTTTGAAAAAGCTTAATACTTTTAGGTACAAGCTTTTAATATTGCATTGTCACACGATATACATATGCATCCAAAATTTCAGCTCAATCGGAAACCGGGAAGTGGGTCAAATTTAGCTTGCAAGATTTCACCCGAACAAACATACATACATTGCAAGTTAAATAAAAGCTTGTAATAATGATGTTAGACAAATATACATAATAAAATATTGTAAATGCAATGAACAAACACATACATCATCATCATCATATCAGCCGAAAAACGTCCACTGCTGAACAAAGGCCTCCCCCATTGGTTTCCACGACGACCTGTCCTGCACTGCCCGCATCCATCGGCTTCCCGCGATCTTCACATACGTATAGAACCTTTATTCAACGTAAGTTGGTACATTCTTAATTAGATCAAGTTCGTTTTAATTTTAGACCGACTTCAAAAAAGGAGGAGGTTCTCATTACAGTTGAATTTTTATGTTTGTTACCTCAGAACTCTTTCATTTATTAACCTAGTGTGTTTTGTCCGCGTCTTCGCCCGTGTAGACATAATTTCTGTTGATCCGACTTGTCAGGATCACCCGATCAGTCGCTCCAGCCGTTTTGGAGTCGATCCAGCGTTTTTGACGAAATTTTCAGATAATCTTCAGATTAACCCAGCAGGTGATCATTTGCAGTTTGGTAGCGATCGGATCAACAGAAATTATATACACACGTTGATTTTAATGCAGGGTGTAACAAAATCGATGTAGGAACCTACAACTGGAGGCTGTGCTGTACCTACTTATCAAACTAAACAAGTTTTGTTTTAAAAGTTTACTGAAATCGCAAAAAAAAAAGAACTCTGCATACAAATCGATCAGCTGATAGACCGATATTAAACATTTTTGTATGGAGCGTCGATTTTTTGAATTGACTATTGCGTTCCTACTCGAAGAGAGCAAAGGGAGATATCTCCCCGCCAGGCGAGGTGGTATGCCTGGGGTCCGGCCGTAGACCAATCGTTGATGATTGGTATCTGTATATATACTCAGCGCTGAAGAAATTCTAATAGCGCGTTCTAAATGTTGTATTTCTTTTGTTCTCTCGTCGCTTGTGTTAATGTTCAGTGGCGGGTTACTGCAGTTGCCGCCACAGGTTCCTTGGGGAAAGTTGTTAAGTATGATGAGAAGATGCCCTAGTTAACGGTCCCTATATAAATTTGGTTACATCCTGTATGAGATTTGGAAAGTTCATCAAAATCGGTTCATTACTTTACTAGGAAATTAATAAAAACAAAAACGTGTAGCAAAATTATGATAGGCTGACAATAGCCAATCACAAGATTGAAGTCGGGTTATTTTAACGTGTTTAGCGTTTCCAATCATTAGTTACGTCATAGAAACTTTGTAAGCTTGCCGCCTCCATGGCGTAGTGGTTAGTCCATTCGCTTTACACCAGGAGGTCGCGGGTTCGATTCCCAGCGGGGTCAACTTTGTAAGACTCGGTTTAGTTGGTGGTAGGGCATTTTCATAGTCCGCCTGGCTAGCTACCAATATCTTATCTAAGTCTTGCTACCAATATCTTATCTAAGTCTTGCCGCCAAACATCAGTGTTAACAACATTAATGTGTTCCGGCTTGAAGATAAGGTAGCCTTACATCTAATTGATAGCCAGATCCCCATTGCGTTGGGGAATCTTGGTAAGCCCACTTCCATCGTCGGCATCATCGTCACTTACCATCAGGTGAGATTATGCCATTCACATCAGCTCATATATACGTCCCCACCGTGGGGCTCGAGCCAACCCTGGAATTAGGGCGATCGGGCCTTAGTCGACTACGCGGGCCCAGTGCGGGTTGGTCAACTTTATACACAACCTTCGAGTTTCTTCGCAGGTTTCCTCACGGTGTTTTTCTTCACCGTAAGAGCGTCGAATAAACGTACATATGAGATCAAAATTCGAAAATACATTGGTACGTGGTAGGACTCGAACCACGACATTCCGGATAGGAAGTAGCGGCCCTTGCCGTTGCGCCACCGACGCTCTTAAGTCAACCCAAAGTCTTAAGTGATGCCAAGGGCTTATCAATTGTAGATTTCTTGAAGAACTGAAGACTTATAAATAAGCATCTTTCAAAGTAGCTAAAAAACATTAAACTTGACGATCCCAATGTATTTTATAATGGGTCGTTCCTTTACCTCTTATAAATGGTTGAGAGGAGCGATGGCTGACTCTCACGTTATACTCTTGACCGGGTGCTGTCCATGTGAACTGGCCTACACTTGTCAAAGGCGTTCATGACTTTCAATAATTTTTATGTATATATCTCGTGTCATATTGTTTTCATGTTCTAATGACATTACTTTTTTTTTTGTATCACGGATTGGATTTTGACGTTATTAACTAATGATTGATTATTTATTGATATTTTTACAAATGAAATTATGTAATCACTATTTTATGGCTATCAGAAAGAGTGTAATTTGCACCAATTTTGAATAAATATCTTGAATCTTGAGTCCCACATGTTGAAGTAAGTACTTATGTACTTAAGCCCTCCGGGCCCTGGGTCTTTTTACTATCCATCACCGCCTAATATCAGTCAGGGATGAATGGGACAGACCTCTAACGCGAAACTGTCAAAATTAATTATAGTGGGCGTAACAGAAGTCCTGAAGTCCAATCCATCAACCAAACAGAGGGCCGGCCGGAGCGCCCGCCGACGCGTCGGTCTTATTTGATCTCCGAGCAAATTAATATAGTATTTGTTTCTGTCGAAATGGAATAATTTTCCTTAGGTTGCCCGCTATCTGTGTATCTATTCGTAATGGATATTGGGTTTCTGGTATATTCTATAAACATTTTATATAAATAATTCCTTCCGGCTTATTGTAATTTTAACAACAACAAAATTAATATTGTGTAATAAATAAATGCTTATAAAATATGAACCTAGCAATCTAGTAACCTAGTATAAATATTCGTACATTGTACACCTACATAATGTATAAGCGATACGTCAAAATCAAAATATCAATAATAATAATATCAGTAATAAGTGTAAATAAATTTAATTATTCAGATCGACGTTATAACGATTCTGTTTATTGAACTGGTACTAAATTATACTTGGTCCTTAAGGAATTTTCAGTATTTTTGTTATAGCGGCAACAAAAATACATCAACTGGGAAAATTTTAACTGTCTGGCTTCATAAAATACAGTCTGGTGACAGACGGACGGACGGACAGCGAAGTCTTAGAAATAGGGTCCCGTTTTTACCCTTTGGGCACGGAACCCTAAATACCTCAATTTTCGCACGATTCGTCCGTAGCGATTGACGTAACAGCCACGTTGCAGTACGAGCTGTCAAGAACCTTATTTCCAAGCTATTTTGTTCGATGTTTGAAACATCGTGAATCGAGCTGCTAATTTTAGGAACGGAGGAGCCTTAAGTTGATTTTGTTTTATTTATTAGATGTGTGAACTTACCATTTAAAATACTAATGTGATAATTTTGCATGTTTTAAGGCGACGCATAGGAAATTTTGGTGGCAGGGATATCAATATATTTATTCAAAATATGTGCAAATTACACTCTTTCTGATAGTCATAAAATAATAATAACAATGTCATTTGTAAATAATCAAGAAATAAACAATAATTAGCTAAAACCAGATTATTTCATTAGAACATGAAAACATAATATGACACGAAAAGTTATACATAAAAATCACTGAATGCATAACAAGCCAGTGGGCTAGTTCACACGATTTTTTCTACAATTACAAAACATATGGAAGTGATATTTTATAACGTGGCACATCATTTCAATGAATTTATTTTATCAGTTGCAGAAACAGAAAAAAATATATTAAAGAAACCTCCTTTAAAACAAAGATTTGCATAAACCTCTAAATTTTCTTAATCGATTAGTCTATATAAATTTGGTTGGTGGTAGGGAATTATCTAAGCCCGCCTGGCTAGCTACCACCATCTTATCCAGGTCTTGCCGCCAAACATCTGTGTTAACAACATTGATGTATTCCGGCTTGAAGATAAGATAGCCTAGTTCTCCATTACGTTGGGGAATCTTGTTAAGCCCGCTTCCATCTTCGGCATCATCGTCACTTATCATCAGGTGAGATGATGTCAAGGGCTTATCAATTGTGAATTAAAAAAAATACACTTTAATATGTTATTCCGATTTTTAAAAATTAATGATAGTTTTTAAAATAACGAAAAACATCGAAAAAGTGCAAAAGTGTGGTTATTTTCTTTACTATTTATAAGTAAAAACAAAAACAGAGACAACCTCAACAGACAAAATGTGCTTGAATAAGTAAACCTACTTCAAACCTTTTGTACCGGATTTCTCCCTAAATAAATATTTCCTTCATTTAAAAAAATATGAGAACATCCGCCGATTCTGTTTAAAAAAAAAAGAATTTATTAACAATAATTTAAATCGCATTCTCTAACATAATATCTCAGCACGACAAAATTTTTAGCTACAGGTGAAAGTGTTGAATAGCATTCGAATGAACACCTTTGTATTAGGCACATTATTATTGTATTGACTAACACAACCAATTTCTATGGCCTTAATCCACCTGACCTTTGAATATGGGACAATTAAGCATTTCAATTAAATATACTTATTGAAGGTTATTGCGTAAACATTGGTTGTCTTTTAATCAAACTTTTTTGACGCGAAGCCGATGAACATCCTACGTATAGTTCGACAGTCATTAAAATGTGACATGAAAAACATCTACCCACTTTGGAGAGCTTCGTACGGTTAAAATACAGGGTGATTTCATCGTAGTGATCTTAACTATTTTTTTGTAACTCAATAAATGATTGCGATGTTACCTATACATACAGGGCGTAACATAAAGGTGCAGTGATACTTTAGGTCAGCTGATTAAATGATTTTGTGTGAAAAATCCAATAAAAATTTCGCGATTTCAGTAAAGTTGCAGAACAAAAGATGCTTAGTTTGATGAGTACAAGCCCACCTTAAAGTATCACCACACCTTTATGATACACCCTCTATATGTTTTAATTGAAACACTAATGTATCATGGTTATTTATGACTTTAAAAAAAGTTTATTCCTCAAAATTATGGTCATCCTACTTTTTATCTCCAACCTCTTTGAAAAAGCCTAATAATATTGTCGCACTACGTTAGAGAGCGTTGGTGGCGCAACGGAAAGAGCCGCTACCTCCTATCCGGGAGGTCGTGGTTCGAGTCCTGCCACGTACCAATGTGTTTTCGAATTTCGATCTCATATGTACGTTTATCCGATGCTCTTACGGTGAAGGAAAAACATTGTGAGGAAACCTGCACACATCTGCGAGGAAACTTGAAGGTTGTGTGTGAAGTTGACCAACCCGCACTGGGCCCGCGTGGTCGACTAAGGCTCGATCACCCTAATTTAGGGTAGGCTCGAGCCCCTCGGTGGGGACGTATATATGAGCTGATGTGATGTGATGTGATGTGATGTGATGTGATGTGACGTCAAAGTCAAGTCATAAATAGGGTGACCATAATATCGACAATCATTCCAGCTTGTGTTTATTTTTGTTGTACTAAATCAAACTAAGGCATATAATACATAGTTATAATCCTATCCTATTGTAATCCTTTGATGAAAGTAAGTTGGACGTTCGTTTTTTTGCTCTACGACCCCGAAATCACCCTGTACTTTAATAGAGCAGATAGAAAAATAATAAGTAATAATAGCCGAATGCACTACCACTGGAGGTGCTCCTGCAACTTTGCCTCGTGCCAAGTGAGCAGAGTAGCTTAAATTTTATATATTGAAATACTCGTAATCTATATTAATATAATAAAACTGTAACGGGGCCGTGTCTGTACATGAAATATTTTTGGAAAATAATAACTGTGGTGGACATTACTAACGATACAGAGGCCAAAACAACAACTTTTGGAATTTTTGTCTGTCTGTCTGTCTGTCTGTCTGTATGTTCGCGCATCACGCAAAAACTACCAGGCCGATTTTGATAAAATTTTGTATGGTGGTTCCTTATAGCCCGGGTTAACATATAGGATACTTTTGATCCCGGAAAATTCAGGAGTTCCCGTGGGAAAATCAAAAGTATTCATTTATAGAATGGCTCACCACGCAAATGTGGCTTGACCTATTACATTCAAATTTTACACGTGATACCCTTATCGCGAACTAAAAATTCGCGACATTGCGAATCCCAAAAAAAAATAAGGGTTCCTGCTGGAATGCAAAAAATTGTATCTTTAGAATGGCTCAACGTAACAATATGAAACCTTTACATTGGGATGGGGTGTTTTGATCATCATTGTATAGTCGGGTATTCTTTATCCCGTAAAAACTAAAGAGGTCCTGTGGGATATTATCTATTATTTCTTACATTAATAACAATATATAGTGAGTACTTTTTTCCACAAATTAGCTACACATACCACACATTATAAACATAGCAGCAGAATGTCAATAGATGGCACTGCAGGGATAATAAAACGCGCTTAAGTTGTATTAAAACATTAAAATATTATTTCATACTTTTGAGTGGATTTCTTTTATGTATTTTTCAGCATACGCTAATTTACACAACTCTACCTCTGGAACTATGGCACGTAGCGATGTGTTTCATAGACGAACAGATAGGTATTTTTTTACAGATTCCAATCGTGTAAAAAAAAATTAAAAACGCATAAATCGAGTTAAGCATTTTTTATCAGGAGGCACATATATGGGAACTCTTCTGACGGTGACTATTTGCGTGTGGCAGTTGCTTTCCGCCTGCAATATTAAAATCTGTGAACCTCATCAATGTATTTGTGGGTCCACGGTGGAGGCAATTGACCATCACTCACTGAGTTGCGGTCGTTGTTTGTGAAGATTCCCACGTCACCAATTCCTTAATGACCTCATTCGGAGGGTACTGGTCTCGGCCAGATGGAATATTACATCTTTGATGCAGCCGCTGGGCTTTAGTCGATCTGATAGCAAAAGGCCGGAGTGTTTAAACAGGTGCCATGGCAGAGAGGAACGTGCCTGCTTTGGGACGCCACTTTTTCTGCCACACACCTCACCCGTACGGTACTGCTGCTCAATTTGCGGCGAGAAAGAAGCATAGTGAGTACTCGGTCTGGGAGGCAAATTACTGCTTTTTGCCGCTGGTCTGTGAGACAACCGGCTGCTGAACCCTCAGATGCCTTTGCCTTCATTAAGGAGATTGGCCGTCGCCTTCGAGAGAGGAGATGTGACGTGAGGTCCTACCTGCTGCTAAGGTTGTCTATTGCCATCCAGAGCGGCAACGAGAAGTGCGTCAAGGGCTCCTTTGGAGCTGATACGACTAGAGGATTTGACCTATATTAATATTTTTAGGGAATTTTATTACTAGATTGATATAAGGATTTGAATTAGGTGTTATTTCATCATATAAGTTTATATACGTCCCCACCAAGGGGCTCGACCTGCCCTGAGTTAGGGCGATCAGGCCTTAGACGGTCACGTGGGCCCATTGCGGGTTGATTGCCTTCACACATAAGCTTCGAGTTTCTTCGCAGGCGTGTGCAGGTTTCCTCACGATGTTTTTCTCACCGTAAGAGCGTCGGATAAACGTACATATCAGTATGAAATCGATATTCGTATAGATATTGGTAATTGACAGGATTCGAACCACGGCCTTCCGGACAGGATGTATTGGCTCTAACCGTTCTGCCACCGACACTCTATATGTTATTTAAGATTTAGAAATCCTTACTTAATATTATAAATATGAAAATGTGTTTGTTTTTTACCTATTCACACTTCAACACCTCTACCAATCTTGATGAAATATGGCATGCCTCTATCACTGGGAATGAAATAGTTTATTTTTTATCTGTGAAATTATCATAGCCCTATGCAGTTCCTGAGGAAACAAAAACAATACTCTTTGTTCGTTAAGTTATTAAAAATCGTAACGAAGAAATGGGGTGGTGTGATTTTTAGCATGGATTAAAGTGATTTTTTGTATAGAATTTGTTGAGGGGGGGGGGGGGGAAGTGACAAAGACTGCTTATCCGAATAGCCCGATCATGTCCACGATTGCGAGCTGATTGCGGCTCGCGCACCACTCACCCTCAAAAAGAGTCATAAAAGCTGCTATCAAGTCATAAAAGTCATGCGGGCGAAGCCGCGGGCAAAAGCTAGTAATAAATATAAGATCCGTCTGTCGACAATACAAAAATATATTTTTGACTAGCCTCATCTTTCGTCGACGACGTCCAAGACCGCGCAAGTGACCTCTAGAAACTTAAGAAATTTAATAAAAAAACTTAAAACCCAACTGCGTAAAACACTACTTCTCTTTTTTAGGCAATCGGGTAAATATGTATTCTATGTCACTCACGGGATCAAGAAGAATCCATCACGTCGTTTAGGCTCCAGGCTCAGCCAAAGAAACAGACATGCATACATACATAATACGCCCTAAAAACATTACCCTCGTTTTAACCGACTTCATAAAAGGAGGAGGTTTCTCAATTCGACCGTATGTGTGTTCGCGGATAACTTCGTCGTTTATGTACCCATTTTGATGACTCTTTTTTTGTTGGAAAGGAGATATCCCAAGGGTGGTACTATGATAAGGATACCAGAATCTGATGATATCATTACAGAGAAATCGAGGAGAAACTTACTTTCCTGTTTGAAGTCGGTTTTTTTTGTTCAAAATTATTCGATTTTTTAGCAGATAATAATCCTCATGTTTATTTAATCAATAATGTCACGAAACTAAAATGGCGTCTATTACAGTTTGTTTTATTACATTTTTTAGTGTTCCGAAGTCAAGAAATAACCCTTAAAGTTTCGCCATGTCTGTCCGTCTGTCTGTCCGCGGCTTAGCTCAGAGACTATTGGTACTAGAAAGCTGTAATTTGGCATTGGTATACATAATATTAATCACGCTGATAAAGGGGTACAATAAAATCTTTAAAAAAATATTAGGGTACCTCCATTGATTTTTTTTTCGTTGACTTACCTTATCGTGTGGGGTATCGTTGAATAGGTCTTTCAAAACTATACTGAGAGTTTGCTTCAACTATTTTTAGATTTAGAGATTCGTTTTTTTGGAAGAAATAATCAACCAACTTGAGATGTGCAGTTGGATTTGTAAAAAGTTTTTAGAGTTTCCATACAGAATATTCTATTACCAACTGCAAACATTATTTTGTTTTTAGGGTTCCGAACCAAAAGGGTAAAAACGGGACCCTAGTACTGAGACTTCGCTGTCCGTCTGTCTGTCCGTCCGTCCGTCCGCCTGTCACTAGGCTGTATTTCATGAACCGTGATAGCTCGACTGTTGAAATTTTCACAGATGATGTATTTCTGTTGCCGTTATAACAACAAATACTAAAAATTAGAAAAAGTGTAATAATAAAGGGGGTCTTCATACAACAAACCTGAATTTTTTGTTCGATATTGATAACGGCGACAGGTGAACGGTTAAATATTCTCAGAATATTGAGTTGTATTGTTCACTTTAAATATAAATAATTAAATTAAAAATAAAAATAATATTTAAGGGGGTCGTCCATACAACAAACGTGATTTTTATAGATAACTAGCTGTTTCCCGCGGTATCACCCGCGTGGACAACGTTTCCATGACTTTTCGAGGGGAGCGCAGTGCGCGAGCCGCAAGCGGCTCACGAGCGTGGTAAAAAGTAGCCTATGTCTGAATCCAGGTCCTAATCTGTCTACCTACCAAATTTCAGCCAAATCCGTTCAGTAGTTTTTGCGGGAAAGCGTAACAGACAGACAGAGTTACTTTCACATTTATAATATTAGTAGGGATAGGGATAGGGATGGTACGGAACCCTACTTCGCGTGAGTCCGACTCGCACTTGGCCGGTTTTGTTCTTTTATTAACCGTGAAAATAATGTGCGTATCGGCGTTTCATGAATTATAGATGCCGCGATATTTCCCCTTGTGCCACAATAAGGATAAAATGTCACCTGTTTCGTTTGTCCCCCGGGGAGTAGTGTAACGGCATCGACAGGGACAGATAATTTTAAAAGCAAACTATATTTTGTATAAAAAAAATCGGCTAAGTGTGTATCGGACTAAGCATAACGTAAGGTTCCGGCAAAGAATACTAAATATTAGTTCTGGAGTCAGTACTTGAAAACTGTTTAAATCTGAATACCCTTACTTGCAAGAATACAAATATACTTTTTTTTATTCACAATTGGTAAGCCCTTGGCATCATCTCACCTAATGGCGATTATGGCGAAAATGGAAGCGGGCTTATCAAGATTGCCCAATGCAATGGAGAACTGGCTATCTTATCTTCAAGCCGGAAAACATCAATGTTGTTAACACTGATGTTTGGCGGCAAGACTTAGATAAGATGGTAGTAGCTAGCCAGGCGGGCTTAGAAAAAAGTTAAAGATTTAAAAAGTACAATGCCAGTTAAGGTATTCAGTCTTATGAAGACATGCAAATTAAAAACAATCCCTCATCTGTACGAAAAAAAATGGCTGACCTACCTAGTCCGTGGATACCATGATGGGGTTCCCAACAGACAGGGACTTTTGCACGCTAAGCCTAAATTAAAACTGCAATTTTCTATATCTTGGGCTTGCGGAAGCCCTTTTAAGGGTGTAAACCTTTTTTAAATTAAACATTTCTACCTGGAAATAGTATTTTTGCAATATATTCCTCTAGTACTAATGTTGTACAGTTAGCATAATTACTGGGGTCCCTAAATGTTGTGTAGATTTAAGGCCATCTTCGTCCCTAAAGGCCATCTTCTTAAAATTTGTTTACCTAAGCCCAATAGTTTCAAAATATCAGCAACATGTTTTCGACGAGTTACATATTAGGAAAGGCACACCTGACAAAAACTTTTAATTCAATTTATGATTTTTTTAACGATACCACACTCGATTTAAAGTACACTAAAAAAAAGCCACTTTTTGAAAATGTGTGCGGTATCGGTGTTTTAAGCATTTTGGAGTGGTTTTGATGTCTATGTGTGCCGTATCGGTGCGTCAAGCGTTTTAGAGTGGTTTTGATATCTATGTGTGCGTTAACAGTGTACGCACTTACAAGTTTGGAGTGGTTTTGATTGGCTTCACATTGAATTTACGTTCTTTAATTTAGGTTCTTTATTAATCTGAAATCAGATTTTTTGCTAAGTCCATAAAAATAGACAAAAATTTCGAAAACAGATCCTTTTGGTATTTTGAAGTTGATCTGATGATGAACTGCGAAAGTGTAATTAAGGTCCCAGGATCGTCTTTTGTTTTCAATCAAGTCATATTTAATACTGTACCTCTCAGGCCGGCTTTTTAAAATTGGAAATAAAATATTTGATTTATTACATTATCATTTGGTAAAAAAAGTCAAATGAAAGCTTTTACTTGAAACTTTTTAGTTTTTCTAAATGAGCTTATTTCATCTGTGTTTTGAATTTTATTATTGTATAGAGAAAATTGACTGTATAATGGTTCCATTTTTTACCATTTTGGCGCGGCAACCCTAAAAATAAAAGGTTGCGGGGTGAGCTGAAGTGGTAAAGTTCACATGACGTAAATAAGGTGAGGTGACTTTAAAAGTTCTCTAAGTTTACCAACATAACGCTAATGCTATAACGCTCTAGTTTTGTTATCTATAATTAATTATGAGTGTCGGTGGTGTAACGGCTAGGGCCGCCACCTCCTGTCCAGGAGGCTGTGGTTCGAATCCTGCCACGTACCAATGTGATTTCCAATTTAGATTTAATATGTACGTTTATCCGACGCTCTTACGGTGAAGGAAAACATCGTGAAACATCTAATTCAGGGTAGACTTGAGCCCCTCGGTGGGGACGTATAATGAGCTGAAATGAATTATGAGTGGTCAACAAAAAATAATTAATAATAAATAAAAAAAACCTATTCTATTCCATTTCACTCCATTCCATTTCATTCTATCCTATTCTATTCCATTCCACTCCATTCCGTTCCATTCTATTCTATTCAAAATCTGCCTGCTGGGCCGTTAATCGTTGGTTTGACACCCATCCAGAAAAAAAAATGTGTAACTAGAAGTTTTATTTGTCCTGTACTATGTGTTTATTATAATGTCTACACTAATATTATACGTTTTGTTTTTTTAAGTTTGTTTGTAGGAAGTAATCTTTGAAACTACCGAACCTATTTTGAAAACTCTTTCACCAGTAGAAAGCTACATTATTCCTCATTGATATAGGCTATACCTACACTCGTGAGCCGCTTTCAGCTCGCGCACCTTTCAGGCTCAAATACAGTCATAAAAACGATGCCCATGCACGTGAGTGAAGCCGCGGAGTAGAGCTGCAAGCTACATATGTATGTATTTAAACGTATTCAAGTACTAGCTGTTTCTCACTACTTCCTCCACGGGGGTGCGCGTTGCGCGAACCGCTAGTGGTTCGCGGGGTTCTTAAAAGCTTCTTTGGACTTCAGCAAATAATTTCAAACCAAAAATTAGCGAACCAGATACTTCCGTGCAGGCTCCTACTGGCAAAATACACATGGTCACACGGTCATATGATCCATAGACATCTATATATAGGGTGACTTTTAATTAGTTCTTGATAACAAAGGATATGAATGTACTCGTGATTACAAACAGTAGTGTAAATATGGGGGTTCTGGACCAACGGTGCGAGTGAGAGAGAGAGAAGATACGAAATCCTATGTGTTAGAGCGAGACAGAGTGATGGTGCGAGTGAGAATGACGTCATACAGTACGAGTAAGTGAGGGGTAAGATGCGATACCGCATGTGTTAGAGCGAGACAGAGCTATGGTGTGAGTGAGAATATGCGTAGGCGTAGTGGGCGTGGCCTTGGCATCGACCAATCACAGTCCAGCATTTGTGTGACGTCACGCGGTGTCATGTTTTGACAGGTCTACACGCAAAGTGGCGCTGCCCAAGCGGGTATTTGAAGAACTACTCAACATGTCAGCTGTCACAACTGTCAACATGACAGCTGTCACAACTGTCAACATGACACCTGTCATTGGACTGTTATGTCAGCTGTCACCATAGCAGCAAAGTTAGCGAATGTGTGAATATAGATGGCGTTAGTGAGAAAAAAAACATTCGTTTGGTTAGATTTGAATCTACCACCGCGGCGGCTCTGAAGTGACGCGAGTAGCTACACCGCAGAGCTACGGCACCTGATAACGTTAGCAATGAAATAATGATATACATGGGTGATTATGACGTATGTGTGTGGGGAGTAGCGCGCCAGCCATCGCATGTACCTATGAGAGAGAGAGAGAGAGAGAGAGACACACATACCGCGGCCTGCCAAACAGTTTTTGCGCTAGGTGTTAACTATACCTATGAGAGAAGACAGATAATATGCTGCGGCTCACGGCGGATGCCTAGGGTGCGGGGGCGGAGGCGCTGAATGATGCGGGCAAACATGGTACTTACTACTATCAGCTGTGTTTAACTCCGATGATGGAATACAATATTGCACGGTGGTGCAGTACCAACACTCTAGTAGATGATAATGTTACACACACACACACGCCGCTAGATGGGGTGTACTAAGCAAAAATCCATTGACATTGTCAGTAATCGAACCTGTGCTCTCCATATTATATAGTGCGAGCATATCATTCAACCTCGGCACCGGCACGGCGAGAGCCGGACCGAGTCTTATCAACGTGCGCGCCGCTCGCAGGCGGATGTGGGTAGCAGCTAGTATATAAAGTTTAATAGAATTTTATGTACTTAGTTAACGAGAAGAAACACCTTTTTAGGGTTTCGCATGTGAATCTTAAAAATAAAAAACCATTTTCATATAATAAGTATATACTTGTTTTTTTAATTCATCAACTTATAAAATAGGTATTAAACAAAAATTCGAGACAAAAACATGCTATTTCACAATCGATAATAGACGTTTTATCACACACTTGATCTAGAATAGCACTCGTTTCCTGTAGTGTGAGCGGCTGCCTATGTTTCAGATGTCTCTTGAACAAATTAATTCGATTTTCATAGGTAGCTCCGAGTTTATGTAACTCAGAATTTATTCGGATCCAAAAGTAAGGACTTAACTAAACTCGACGAGATTTTCTGTGAGTGCGCATCAAAAGATTAGAAGAAAACAACTAGAAAATTCTTATAAAAAATTTAACCATGCGCACTGTTTATAATTGTACAGGGAGCGTTAAATGAAACACAGATGTTATCCGAAATGATTTATTATGGCTGAGTAATGGCATTTTCGTAAACAAGACATCACATCAGGTTCATAACATATATTCAGTGGATTTTGATATTCTAAAACATGTAGGCGCTAAAGAATGACCATTTAATGTGTTGGATGGCTATCGTTCTATGCTGAATCATAATGGTTGATAAATAGTGAATTTTATGGTATCTGAGAGCTTACAAATCTGTGACTAGTTCGCAAATTTTGTAGCTTTTTAGAGAATGAACGAAAATACACATCAAATGTCACAAATGAAGTCTATACACTCTATAAAAACTTAATGAAGATAATGTCTAATTACACATATAAAGTTTCAGAAACAAAGAAATCTTTTTACAACTCGAGATAATAAATAATAACATAAAAACATTGGCAGTTTTCACTAGCAAACAAAGAAGAAACCTAAATTACTCTATAATTATATCTATGACCTATTTCTTCTTAAGTAAAACATTAATTACGAAACAGTAGCTCTATGCATATCTTTATACACGATCCTGAACTATATAAACTTATCTACGGTATTAATGTCGCATATTTTAAATTTGCATAACTTTTATGTATTTTTTTTTACATTTTCATTTCCTAAGACCCTTAAAATTAACCCTTACCTCTAAATTAGAAAGAAAAAGACTATTTTACTTATATTATTTGACCACGAGGTGGTGTCATGCAATTGCCAGATACCAATAGCAGTACCGTACTTCCGTCGGAATTTCCCTACTCTCAAAATAATACTTTGTCCTGTTAGATAACGACTGCAACATACATATTATTAATATAAAAAGCACACGGAGAAAAAAATATAGTCAGAATAACTATTCAAAGTTATAGTTAAATTAGTTAAATGACGTATCGTTGATGTAGTCAACTGTTTTCTAGAATTGAGGATCTGTATAGCCAATTCAGCGATACAGATCCTTAGTTTGACGAAACAGTTGGCTATATTAACGATACGTCTTTTAACTAATTTAACTATAAACTTTGAATAGTTATTCTGACGATATTTTTTTCTCCGTGCACCCTAGGTCAGTCGGGCCAATGGAGAAAGAAAAGATAAGAGAGAGAGAGGACCGTCTTGGAATCTGAAGATTGTCTGAAAATTTCATCGAAATCGGTCCAGCCGTTTTGGAGTCTATAAGGAACATTTTTTTTTCCTTCACATAACACAGAGATAGACTGGATTCAAGTGCTAATAACTACAGCCTCCCTGATATAATAAAAGGATTTGAATGTAAATCACATGTTAAACGCTCATAAGAATTAGAAATGATTTGAACGATTAAAAATTATTCAAAATGATTACAAATCAAATCATTTTTAATCCTTTTTAATGATTTTGTTTAATCAGGGCTGTGATTAAAATAACTAAAAAAGAGATTATAAGGTTTTCTTATTTGTTTACTTAGCTTAAGTAATAAAAATATGTATCGTTTATTTAAGTAAATAAACTTTAAACAAAAAAAAATGTTCTGAGGACAGGTTATAGCGGTGAATACTTATAACCTGTTTTGTCCGTTAAATTTGGAACCATATTAAAATAAATAAA
Organism: Coleophora flavipennella; assembly: GCA_947284805.1. Classification (NCBI taxonomy): domain Eukaryota; kingdom Metazoa; phylum Arthropoda; class Insecta; order Lepidoptera; family Coleophoridae; genus Coleophora; species Coleophora flavipennella. The sequence continues at coordinate 15,471,549 of OX369279.1, forward strand.
CTCATGTGAGTCCAACTATGTAACTTAATTAATTAATTCATTAACTTTAATTATCTTAACGTTAGTTAAAAAACACTATAATATTAAGAAATTATAAAGTCACATGAACAATGCGTTCATAAATCTTATTATTGGTCAACTGACAGCCAAAACCGTGTGCTAACACTGGTCTTATGTACAGTTGGTAATATTACAAATTATACAGTCAGTCATTCAAATCACCTACCCAGATAACCAGGGTTGTCAATTTTGAACTACATAAATATAATCATAAAGTTTAAAAGACACTTACAATTACAAATTTTGAAATTACATGAATACAAACGCAAATTTAAATTTCCAACTAATTAACCAAGAAAGTGTAACAACGGTACTTTTTAAAGATTATTTTAATTTAATTAAATCATGGTAGATCTTATCTATGGTTTCTGTATCTTTCCTTTTATTAATTAAATCTTGATGCCTCTCCATTTACATAGATTCCATAATCAGACGCTTTTTATAATTATGTTCTGTATTTAAAATTTTTAATATTTTAAGATTTTAGCCTGCTTACCCTCGAGTAGGCTTTATCATTACAAAATACAAAAGCTTTAGCTCAACCTTTTTTTTTAAAATAAAGACAAAAATAATATAAAACTCATGGCATTTAAAAAAACAGAAACAAAACGATTTACAAAAAGTATTGTATCATATAACACTTGACAGCCCTACCAGCACATCACACACCAGAAACTATGCACTCGCGACTTAGCTTGCTCAATAGCAAGTAAGTGGTTGTAGCATCGTCTTGAATTCATCCAGGGAAGCAGCAGTTGAAACAGCAGGTGGCACAAAGTTCCAGAAAGCAACTCCAAGGACAAGAAAAGAGCTCTTGTACATTGATGTACCCGGAATCGGCGATAACAGCGTATAGTCCGGTTGTTCTCAGATCATTGCAGAGTCGGATCGATAATAGCTTCCAGGTTCTTGAGAATACTAACTTACTCAATATCTTTACCAGCTAACGACAGCACTGGCTTCTCACTGCTATCTATGAAGATAGTACGTTTAGACAAACACCAAAAAAAATGTTAGACACGAAATTCATGATGTGTGAACGGAAGATTAACACTTATTTTTTTTTTTTTTTCTTCTCCTCCTCGATAAATTTATTTATTCCGCAGTCTCTGCACCACCTCCAAAAAGGGCTAAAGTCGTAACTTCGGCCACAATTGATACATATTTTTTTTTGGGACTCCATTTGACCGGAATGGTTGCAACAATATGAATCATTTCGACCCTCCGTCTCCGTTTAAATAGCAATGCTTATCAAAACTAGGGCTACCACTTTCTCATAACATTTTTTTTTGTTTAAAGTTTATTTACTTAAATAAACGATACATATTTTTATTACTTAAGCTAAGTAAACAAATAAGAAAACCTTATAATCTCTTTTTTAGTTATTTTAATCACAGCCCTGATTAAACAAAATCATTAAAAAGGATTAAAAATGATTTGATTTGTAATCATTTTGAATAATTTTTAATCGTTCAAATCATTTCTAATTCTTATGAGCGTTTAACATGTGATTTACATTCAAATCCTTTTATTATATCAGGGAGGCTGTAGTTATTAGCACTTGAATCCAGTCTATCTCTGTGTTATGTGAAGGAAAAAAAAATGTTCCTTATAGACTCCAAAACGGCTGGACCGATTTCGATGAAATTTTCAGACAATCTTCAGATTCCAAGTAGGTCCTCTCTCTCGCTTATCTTTTCTTTCTCCATTGGCCCGACTGACCTAGGGTCCTTTTTACTTTTAAATTGCATATTTTTAAGACCGTTTTTCAAACAACTATCAAATGTCCACGTAAGTTATTTATCTCTTGTTATTGAAGTCTGGTTTTCCTTAATAAATGCGATGTACCTATGCCGACCACTCTTATCTAAAAAGTTTTATGTTTACATATTTTTAGTTCGGGAATTCACATGACTAATATAATGTGTGTGTTACAGTCGTTATCTGACAGAAAAACATATTGTTTTGAGCGTAGGGAAAATCCCAAAGTTCTGTCATCCACGGATTGTAAGTACAGTCACCATCAACCAACTGATCTATCTCAACTGATCTATCTCAACCAGTTCACGTATTTTGGGTACCAAGAAGCTAGAAGCTAAGAAGCTAGTGGGTGTTTGATAGACATAAAATTAGCATATTATTTGACTAGGTTAGGGATCATCTATTTTGAATGGAAATTATTTATTTAAAAAAATGGTCAGATTTCAGACAAGTTTTGTCATCAAATAAATCCTATGTAATCGTTGCATCTGTGCACTAATACATCCCATAAGTTTCTCAATGTTTCTCCAATCCTCATGACTTAATACGACGTATTTTTCCGGGTGGGTTACTCGTGTTATTAATAAATCTGCGCAGACATCCGGCCGGGGTGGTAAGTTGAAAACAGCTAGATTTCCAAAGCAGGTTATTTCCATCGGCATCTCAGGTGATGTAGGTGAGCTGGTGAAGAAATTTCTCAAGATATCAGCTTTCTCCACGAATAGTCCAAACCACTCTCGTTCACTTAGTTCCAGCTTCCCATCGAGGTTCATACAAATTGATAAATCTTGCGGTTTGTTCCCCGCACCCGCCTCCATATTATGCTGTGATAGTTGTAGAGTTAGCTATACGTATATAGAAGATAATTTCTGCTGCCCAGCTGCTGTTGGTAGACTGAACTGACTCTTACTTAGTTCACACTTCCGCCAAACCACAGATGGCGTGTACGAGGGAAATAAACCCAACATTTTTTTATATTTAGAAAATTTGAAGACGTATGTTATCTACACTGCACTCTTCAAGAGACCGAGGGTAACTGACTTATTTTTTACTGTGTTATCTTTCGCACACTTCCGGTGAGTGCGGTATACTCAAACATAGAGTCATTGATGATAAGACAGTAGGCTGTAGTGTTACCAGGAACATTCTTTTTAAAATCCAGCTCAACTTTGATATCGATAGCGCCACCTGTGTTGTAGGTATCGCACTGTCGCGATGTATCGATAACCACTAACGCACATTTTGTTTTATAGTGCGCAACGTCCACTTGTGGGCTACTATGTAAGCGATGATAGTAGTTTTGTTGAAAATTGGCGAATGCATCATACAATAGGGGGTAGGAGCCCTTTTCAAAATCAGCTGAAAATGAGTCGTATGGGTAGTACTGAGAGTTCAAGTACACTTTACAGTTTGTTAGATTGCAGTGGTCGAATAGACTCATATCCTTCATCTCCTCATTTTTCTTGCCCGTTTGCAGTCCAATGATGACATAGCGAGGTTTCTCCAGTTGTGAGGTGGTTTTAATTGTCCACACATGTTTTTGAGCGGATGGCAACACCGGATACTCGTACAGGTCCCAGGTGCGGAATGCGATAGGGATAGGTATATTTCTCTCTACATAGGTTAGAAGTCGTAGTTTTTTCTATTTCCGGATGCTTGGCAACTTCCTTGGTGATTGCAGCATTGATGTTTGTATTGGCTCTATTTAAAACCAATTCATGTTTAGCATTCATTATCACCCGTCGATAGTCCTCAGCGAATCCGAGCAGGTGTGAGAGTGGCACCGTAAAGCTAAAGTCTCCATCTTCAATCACCTTTATCGCACCGGTATTCCACCCAGCGTTCTCCAAGGCGTTCTCCGTCTCTTTAGCGTACGAGATTAGACCCTTCATGGTGGATGTGACACCGCAATTCTTGGTCCTATCAATTTCCACTCCATTCAATTCGTAGCGTATGTCTTGAAACAGGTAGGCTAATCCATTGTTGATGAAGGTGCACTCCTTGTTAATAGTGCCTTCTATTAAAATTTGGCTATCGCACGGCAACACTATCAGATCTTGGCGGTTGATACAAATACGAATCTCATCGTTGTTTTTGAAAGAGTTATTGTATGGGTTAAAGGTGTGATATTCAATACTCTCTATGCTATCATCAAACACCACACTCTCAGCTATATCTAAGATAGTGGACGACGACATGGTGGTACTTTAAACCCAATCGATTGCAAAAATAAGATATTTTCTTTAGATAATTTTTTAACAGCTGCAGCAGTCCACTCACGATGATCACTACTTAATGTAGGTGTCACCTGCTTGCTCTCACTTTTATACACAATCATCGCAGTACCTTTCTAATGTGCAATCGTAGCGATATATTTTCACCTTGAAAATTAACCAGGTCTCCGCGTTCGTTGACAATGCGCACCTTAATTTCTTGTATAGTGTTTCTCTTGATTGGTAAATAGATAATATTCGAAGGGGTCTCCACTATCTGATAGCCAGGTGGGACAGTAGGTGAAAACTCGTGAATCACATGCGATGGCTCGTTATTGATGAATGAACCCTCCACTATGTTGCACTGTATTCTTATAGTATGCGTTATCAGTATATCAATCTGCTTATCGGAACAGTGCATCATCTTGGAGTTAAGAACTCGCGGCGAGAAGCCTAAAAGTGGTGCGATAGAGTTCTTTTTGTTGAAATAAACCTCATATTTAGGTGAGTACACTAAGCATTTCGCTGTGTTTACATTCGCCTCCAACTCGAGTATACCTCCACTCTTCGCATCTCCATCGATTTGAGCCTGAGCAATCATTTGCTTGTACAGGTTCTTGATGATATCGCGCAGTTCATAAGTCCCCTCGGGCACCTTAAGTATTTTATCACCATAATGAAATAAATTATTACTTTTATCCACATTAGGTATGGAATTGAATGTCTTAAAATAGACCAAAGCACATTCATAGTCCCCATTGTCTAGTTCTAGCGGTGTAAGAAAATCCGCAGACAACTCTGAGCTATTACTGTTAAGGGAAATTGTAAAAGAGTGCGGCATGTTTAGGTATTTGCGTGGTAATGATCAATAATAAACTCTAACATCGGTTTATATATAGATATATTTTGAACTTACTTATTAAACATTCTATGGGTATAGGTGGTTAAAAACTTTAAACATAAATGACCACAGTTTTTAGCGGTGAAACGTTGAACTCTATCATAATTATACTCTATATGTATTTTATTCATATAACGAACAAACTCCAACGGTGGCCTCAAGTCTCCATAGCTATCAAAATACATGCAAATATTGTCTTTTTTCACATAGGCAACCCAATGTGTTCCGGGTCCTTCTCGATTATCCAAGTTGATAACACCTGTTTCGCAGCGATGTGGAGCGGTGTTCGGTAGACTGTCTCTCATGAAAACACCTCTGAAGAAAGGTATTCCCACCTTTTTAACATACTCTCGGATATCATTATCGGTGAGCTGCACCTCTACCGCTCTTAGTAGTTTTTTGGGGGTGCTAGGTAAAGCCCCATCCCACGCTTGTAAGGAGCCACAACCAACCAACCAACCTTTCCCCCATCACCGCCGCCGCTTTTCCCTTTCGCCATTTCATAAATGTTTTTAGCCGCGGTGGTGACACCTCCTGCAAGGGTTCCGGCAGCTGCTAGTGCGCCTCATAGAGGAATAAGCGGTAAGAACCCTCCTCTTTTAGACGACGGCACGGGTATGACCCTCGGCATCTGAATCGTTTTTCCTCTAGCGTATTGCTTGGCGACTTTCACGGCAGCACTCAATAGCGAAGCAGCGGTAGATGTCGTATTTTTCTTTTTAATTTTATTCTTCATAGCCTTGCGGGTAGCACCAATGACCCTGGATATGGGAATCCCCATCCCACGCTTGACTTTGAACTTCATTGCTTTATTCACAGCAAGGCCGGCCAGTCGCTCTGATAAATTCGATGATTCACGCCAACGTTTTTCAGCGGCGGTTGCTAGCTCCAAATCGGCCTTATGTCTCGCCTCTAAGGATGAATTTTGCGCGTATGCAATATCGTGTGATTTACAGGCTTCGTCGAGCGGGTTAATGCTCCTATCACCACGCGATAACCGTTTCTTTAGTTTGGTTCCTGGTCCACAATAGTTATAACCGGGTATGTGGAGTTCAAACGGAAGATTATTGATAACACTATTTAAGAGTCCCGATCCACGTTTAACCACTTTAACTTTTCGTTTCATAATGCACTAATATGATGTGTGTAATCGCCTTAAATGGAAACATTTATTAGTCGTGTGCAGGTGAAGTGATTACAACAGCAGCAGCAAGGTGGTGGTGGTGAGTCATCGTTGTTGTTATCATCTTTCTTAGCCTGTTGCTCACAGCTAGTTTCCGATTGCTTCTTCTTCTTCTCACCCTCTTGTTGTTGTTGTTGTTGTTGTATGCAGTACGGACAACTCTTCCTCAAAAACCAAGGTGAATCTATTTGAGTGGCGTTGGGATCCGGGTTGACGGGATGCTCTGTACAGATAAAATACTTTCGAATATCCGGGTCGTTTCGCAGGTAATCTGGAAGAATATCCTCCAATTCCATCACCCACTCAAAAGGATGTTGGTAGGTACTAAGGATATTTTTTAACTCATTTTTTATTTTTTCTTTATCAACAGGAGACATGGTTATGGAGTCTATCTATCTATCTATATACTAGTATATATAGCACGTTCAACTCGAGCGGGTTCTCACAACGTAATGAAACTTAGAAAGCAAAGCTCGTGTCTTAAAGTGAAGGATTGGAGTGATTATTGTTGTGATGGCAGCAGCAGCGGTACATCAATGGTCAACTCAAAAAATGGTGTGTTGCTATCAAACAGTATAAGATGTCTTATCTGTGGTCCCTCAAACTGTGGGAAAACCAACGTTCTCCTAACACTACTGCTCGACCCAAACGGAATCAAGTTTTCCAATGTGTACCTGTACTCCAAGTCGCTTCATCAACCAAAATACCTATTTCTTGATAGGGTGCTGAAGAAAGTAAAGGGTTTAACGTTTTATGCGTACAATGATAAGAGTCAAGTGGTGCCACCGAATGAAGCTCAAGACCATAGTGTTGTAATTTTCGATGACGTGGCTTTAGAGGATCAAGACGCTATACGTCAGTACTTTTCTATGGGACGTCATAAGGGGTTGGACTGTTTTTACTTGTGTCAAACCTATAGTAAAATACCAAAACAGCTGGTTAGAGACAATGCAAACTTGATACTGCTGTTTAAACAGGATGATTTAAATCTAAGACACTCGTACGATGATCACGTAAACACCGATATGACTTGGGAGCAATTTCAAGACATTTGTCGCAAGTGTTGGGAGGAAAAGTACTCTTTTCTGGTGATTGATAAGGATAGAGATATAAGTAAAGGACGCTATCGGAGAGGATTTGATACATTTATTACATTATAAATTGATTCGTCACCCACTTGTGTACTTCATTCGGCAAAATGTCATCATCAAAGGTGCAGGTCTTTGGTGATAAGGAGTTGAAACGTAAGCTTACGCAATCCATTGATGTTGTAAGGAAAAAAGTTAAGGCGCTACAATCAGATAAACAGATGCTTACAACACGATTGGAGGAAACATTTGAACCCATCACGAAACCCTTAAAAGCTCTATCATCAGATCTGATGACGATAAAACCAGAACCATCACCGCAGGCAGCTTATTTACAAACAAAAACCTCTACACCCTATAAAATGAGTTTTAAAAAGGAAATGGATGATGCTGATGCTGATGAGGACTTGGGTGAAGACTATTCAATAGAACCCGAGGAGGAAGAAGCAGAAGAAGAAGATCCTGCAGATATATCTGCGATACCATCGGAATTTATGGTGGCAGGGGAAGAAAGTGGTGCTAGCATGGATGAAACGAGTATGCTACCATATTTGGCGAACCTGTTTAAACGAGAGAAGATTCCATTCGGTGTTCACATACAACGTGATAAGATGTATGTAGGAGATAGCCCGCTCAAAATTGAAAACAATGAAATTAGTGTTAAGGGGAAAACGTTTGAAAAAACACTCGGTTTATTAGAGCTTCTCTTCAAAAAAGTTCCTAATAAAGAAGTTGTTCTCAAAGCTGATATCGATAACTACTTAAACATTCTAAACTTAACCAATGCTTATCGACGTGGGTATTTACCTGAAGGTCAAGTGCAAGGAACAAAAGGTATCAAGTATAATACATACATTAGACGTTATTTGGGTAATATGAGACCGCAGCAGCAGCAGCAGCAGCAGTCAAACAAGGCTGGTGGTGGTTGCCTTCTCACACAAAAATCCTACTACCCCACCACTGATTACATTTATTGGGATGATCCCAATGAGCTTGTAGATCGTCTGCGACTACTGATTGCATCTCAGAACGCTGGTAACACGGGGCACACCAATGAAATCAACGCTATTACAGAGGAGCTCATAGAAGCTGGTATTGTATTGAAGAAGAAGAATACCTACCTTAACCACTAGACCTCTAATAGCCGATAATATGAGGTCTTGTAGCTAAAAAATATGAAACAGGGTCTATAGCTAAACAGATGAGATTAGCTCTGATAGCTGATGATATTAGATCAGGTCTGTAGATTATGAGGTCTTGTAGCTAAAAAATATGAAACAGGGTCTATAGCTAAACAGATGAGATTAGCTCTGATAGCTGATGATATTAGATCTAGTCTGTAGATTATGAGGTCTTGTAGCTAAAAAGATGAGATTAGCTCTGATTTAGGTCTGTGTTAGAGTCTAATAAAAGCCGCTATAACTTTCGCCTATACATCATAACTAAAATGCCTGTCCACAAGTTCGGACATCACCTCCACTCTGGGGGAGTGCTTATAAATAATCTAAAATCGAGTATACGAGAAATCGATTGTGAAAATAAGCGATTGACAGATAGGGGTACGAGTAAAAGTGATGCAGTGATAAAGGAACAGCTGGACGAGGTGTTCGAGCAATGTCTCACACATACTCGTAACACAGCTATAGCGCTTGAAACGCTTCAAAAATCTATGGAATTGTTAAATAAAAGGTTCACTGCACCATTAAATAAAAGCAGCACTAGTGCAGAGTCTAATCCAGCTAAAATCAGACGTGTCACCCCACAAAGTATAGTGGGTAAAAAAAAACAACAAAAGAATCCCCTAGTAGCACCAAAAACACACAATGAGTAAGGCGCAAGTTGTTAAAGAAATACATAGATACGCAAGAAAGAACTTCCCCCGCAGACGTTTCGTGCAAAAGGGGTTTGATGACACCTGGCAAATTGATCTGATTGATATGCAGAAACACTCTAGAGATAACGGCGGGTATAAGTATATTCTATTGTGTATAGACACCTTTTCAAAATTTATTTGGACTCAACCATTGAAGAGTAAAAATGCTGATGACGTCACGAGGGCTATGCAAGAGATTTTGAGTGGACGAAGAAAACCGAAAAACCTTCAATCTGATCAAGGAAAGGAATTTTTCAATAGCAAGTTTGAAGCGCTCATGAAACGCTATGCAATCAACCATTACTCCACTTATAGCGTAATGAAGGCATCTATAGCAGAGCGGGCGATAAGGACCCTCAAACATTGGTTATGGCAAAATTTTAGCTTGAATGGCTCCTACAATTGGACTAAACACATACGCGAGATTGTAGAGCGATACAATAGTAAAAAACACTCAACCACAGGTATGGCACCATCCGATGTGAGCAAATCAAACTCTCAGGAAATCCTCCATAGAGTGTACAACAATATCAAGATTGCACCACAAGCTAAATTCAAGGTTGGAGATCATGTTCGTATAAGCAAGTTTAAGACGATATTCTCTAAAGGTTACACCGGCAATTGGTCAGCGGAAATTTTTAAAATTGTCAAGGTACAAATCACAAATCCAGTCACATATTTACTTGAAGATTCGAAGCAAGAACCAATCTTGGGGGCATTCTATGAGTCTGAGTTGCAAAGAGTGAAATATTCAGATGTTTACCTTATTGAGAAAGTGTTAAAACGTAAAGGTGATAAACTATATGTTAAATGGTTGGGTCTTAACGAAAAAAATTGGGTACCTAAGGCGAACATTGTTTGATTAAAATAAATGTTGATTAAATATAAATATTTAGTTTTACTATCCTTCTTCCCCTTAATAAGTACGCCCCCTTAAATAATATCATTCTTATCAGCTGTAACCGCTACTCGCATTCATGCGAGGACCTAACTACCTACTATTCACACTCTGTTATCACTCAGTGGTGCGAGTGATGGATATGGTTTTGTGCCATCGAGGGGTAGTGGGTTTGACTCCTGTACAAGTTAAATAACAAAAATAGGTAGGTATACCTAGCTCAGTATAATATAACCTTCACCACATCCGGTTAGAACTAGATATTTCACAATATTTCATAGGTATTGCATCATCACTCAAGTCTTAACCGCAGCTTCTGTTAGACTCTTATCAGCGTGTGACCGGCATCCTATAACCTTCACCACATCCGGTTAGGTGGGTGTGAAATAGAACATTCTAGAAACCATCCACCTTATGCGCATGCGCACAAACACACCCTAGGTATATTATAAATAGGAAGGATCGGGTTATTTACGCTCACTCATCCGCAAGTTGTTGCCACTACCGCTACACTACCACTCTACCTATTTTTTTACTAATCTCAATAAAATGGAGGGAGTTAAATGTGAATATTGTGAGAGGTGTTTCAAAAGAAATGGTGATGTATTGAAGCACTACAAATTCTGTTCAGCGAGAGTCGATTACCCCAACAAGCAACAGTTGCAGTACTGTTCAGTCTGTGATGTTCAAATTAAAAATCTTACAACTCATCAGAGAAGTGTTGGTCACAAAGAGAAAGTGGTGTGTGAGGTTTATGGTGAGGGGGTGGAGATAGTGGAATCATCGTTTAAGTCCCGCATAGCCACCTACCGAGTGTTTTCGATGGAGAAAAAATTACTACCTGAAGATTTCATGGAAAATATTAAAGAGCGCGTGATAAAACTAACAGAGGGCAAACTCGAAGAATATAAATCCATAAAAATTAATATTGAACTTTTCGCTTTATATAAAAAAACGACGTTGATGCAGGATGGAGAGGAAAATATCATGGAGGAGATAAAATCGTTTAATACAAAGAATAAAGGTGTATTTAAAAGTGATGACTTAAGTGAAATATATAACTTATTTATTAAGGAAATTAAGAATAAGGCTGAGGAGTTCCAAGAGCGGGACAGCGGTTGGGCCCTCTCAGAAGTGTTGTATTTAGAGGTGAATATTAATAAATACACACCTCTGAGAGGGTCCAGCTATATACCACTACCCAAGTGGATCCTGGATAAGCATGCTTGCGTAAATGTGAAAAATCAGGACGAGGCATGCTTCGCTTGGGCAGTGGTTAGCGCCCTGTACCCCGCTGCAGCTAATGGGGATAGGACCTCCTCTTACCCTCACTACCGGGAGGTGTTGAGGTTGGAGGGGGTGACTTTCCCCACATGTGTAAATAGAGACATTAAGTGCTTTGAGGATAAAAATGATATTAGTGTTAATGTATATGAGGTGAGTGGGCAGGAGATCACAGGTCCACTCTACCATACCCCAATAAAACGGAGGGTGCATGTAAATCTTCTCCTCATCGAAGATGGGGAGAAGCGACATTTTGTATATATTAAAAATATGAGTAGATTAATAAGATCACAGCTCACCAATCACGCATGCAGAATGTGGATCTGTGATGGCTGCCTGCTCACCTTTTGTAGTGAGCAAAACTATGAGGATCATATAAAACATGATTGTTCACGTATAAGAACAATCTTGCCGGAACAGGGGGATAAAGTTAAATTTAAAAATCATCAAAATAAAATGCCTGTTCCGGTGATTGTTTACGCTGATTTTGAAGCAATATTAAAACCTATTAGTTCTTGTCAACCAGACAAGGCTCACTCCTATACTGAGAGCCGCCATGAGCATGTTCCTCATAGTTTTGGTTACTATATAAAGTGTTCATATGATGATAAATTATCAAAGTTTGTGTCATACAGAGGTGTAGAGTGTGCTAAAACTTTTTTGAAATCTCTAGAAGATGAACTAAAACCGTTTTGTGAGGCTTTTTCGAAAGTAGTGCCAATGACCCCCCTCACCACAGAGCAGGAGCAAGCTTATAGCACGACTCTGAACTGCTATATATGTGGTGAGGAGATGGGGATAGATAGAGTACGAGATCACTGTCATTTCACAGGTGAGTTTAGAGGTGCTGCTCATTCCTCGTGTAATTTAAATTATAAGCTTAAACGCACCATCCCCATAGTATTTCATAACTTATCTAAGTATGACGCACATTTTATTATTAAAGCTTTACAAGATTATAATGTAGAAGTGTTACCTAAAAACAAGGAAAACTTCATCTCTTTTACAATCAAAAGTAAGGAGCTTAACTTTAATCTTAGATTTATTGATTCATTTAAGTTCATGTCATCCAGTCTTGATAGATTAGCGAAAAATCTTAAACCGGAACAATTCAAAACAATTGAAAAAGTTTTCCCACAACATACATCTCTGTTGACTTGTAAGGGTGTGTTTCCTTATGAGTATATCACTTCGATGGAGAGATTAGAGGAAACACGCCTGCCATCACAAAACTGTTTCTATAGCACTCTTAACAAGTGCAGGTGTACTGATGTTGAGTACAGTCACGCACAAAATGTTTGGAGTGTTTTCAACATAAAGTCTCTGGGCGAATACAGCGACTTATATCTAAAAACTGATGTTCTTCTTCTCACCGATGTGTTTGAGAATTTTAGAGATGTATGCTATAAGACGTATGAGTTGGACCCAGCACACTATTACACCGCACCTGGATTGAGCTGGGATGCTATGTTAAAGCATACTAAAATAGAGTTGGAACTGTTGACAGATCTCTCTATGATCAAGTTTATATCACGGGGTATACGAGGTGGTTTGAGTCAATGTAGTGGGAAGTATGCTGAAGCAAATAATAAATACCTAAATGATTATGATCCTAGTAAAGAGGCTAGTCTAATATTCTGGGCTGATGCAAATAACTAATATGGGTGGGCAATGTCTCAAACCCTCCCATACAAAGACTTCCGGTGGTTGGGTGAAGAGGAGATCGCAAACTTTGATTTGAACGCAATAAGTTTAGATGGGGGAAAGGGGTACTTCTTGGAAGTGGATTTAGAGTACCCCCAACATTTACACGATCTCCACAACGATTACCCCTTTTGTCCTGAAAATAAGATCCCTCCAGGTGGTGGTGGTGGTGGTAAAACTTGTAAATTATTAGCTACGTTAGATGATAAGAACCATTATGTAATTCACTATGTAAACTTACAACAAGCCCTCAAGCATGGATTAATATTGAAAAATGTGTATAGGATTATTGAATTTTCACAGTCATGCTGGCTTAAGGTGTATATCGATCTGAACACATCTAAACGTGCACTCGCTGAAAACACATTCGAAAAAGAGTTTTTTAAACTCATGAACAATAGTGTTTTCGGTAAGACTATGGAAAACGTAGATAAACGGGTGGATGTACGTATCACCAACAGTTGGGATAGTCATGGTAAACGTTTGGGGGCGCGGGCTCTTATAGCTAAATTAAATTTTCATAGTCGTACAATATTAGATGAGGATCTAGTTATAATTCAGATGTATAGAAATAAAGTTGAATATAATAAACCGATTTATATTGGATTCAGCGTCTTAGAGTTAAGCAAGACGTTAATGTATGATTTCCACTATAACTATATGCTCCCCAAGTATGGAGAAAATATTAATATGTTATATACAGACACAGATTCCTTCATATATAGTATAAAAACAAACAATTTCTACGAGGATATCAAACCAGGTCTTGAGACCTGGTTTGATACTTCGGACTATCCTTTAGATAATTTTTATGGACTTCCTCAAGTAAATAAAAAAGTTGTGGGTAAATTTAAAGATGAATGTTGTGGGGGGTTGATAAAACAATTTATAGGTATACGATCAAAGTGTTATTGTATAGTTAAAGAGAATGATGGTGATGATGATGAAAACTGTGTGAAGAAAATTAAAGGTATTAAAAGGAGAGTTGTTGCCGATGAGATAACGGTACAGAACTGTTTAGATTGTTTAAAAGATAACAGTGCTTCATTACTAAAGCAGATGGGTGTAATAAGAAGTAGAGCTCATCGCTTATACACCCAAACTTTAAATAAAGTAGCTTTAAATAATGTAGACGATAAGAGATTTTATATAGGTAATTATAAGACGTTAGCTTGGGGACATAAGGATATAATGAATTAGACATATGATTAGTTTTTAAAAAAAAACACCTGTCTTTGTATATAAAAAGTGTTATCTAGGTTAAGGTTAAAATTATATGTTGCATCTAGAAAATAAATATTTTTTACATATTTTATTTCATTACGTTATTTTATTGAATACTAACCCCAACACTTTTGCTCTCGCTTGTACTGCACATAGCACTATATTATGGATATCACAGGTTCGATCCCTGCGGCGCGCACGTTGATAAGACTCGGTCCGGCCCCCGCCGTGCCGGTGCCGAGGTTGAATGATATGGAGAGCACAGGTAGGTTCGATTCCTGACAATGTCAATGGATTTTTGCTTAGTACACCCCATCTAGCGGCGTGTGTGTGTGTGTAACATTATCATCTACTAGAGTGTTGGTACTGCACCACCGTGCAATATTGTATTCCATCATCGGAGTTAAACACAGCTGATAGTAGTAAGTACCATGTTTGCCCGCATCATTCAGCGCCTCCGCCCCCGCACCCTAGGCATCCGCCGTGAGCCGCAGCATATTATCTGTCTTCTCTCATAGGTATAGTTAACACCTAGCGCAAAAACTGTTTGGCAGGCCGCGGTATGTCTCTCTCTCTCTCTCTCTCTCTCTCTCTCTCTCTCTCTCTCTCATAGGTACATGCGATGGCTGGCGCGCTACTCCCCACACACATACGTCATAATCACCCATGTATATCATTATTTCATTGCTAACGTTATCAGGTGCCGTAGCTCTGCGGTGTAGCTACTCGCGTCACTTCAGAGCCGCCGCGGTGGTAGATTCAAATCTAACCAAACGAATGTTTTTTTTCTCACTAACGCCATCTATATTCACACATTCGCTAACTTTGCTGCTATGGTGACAGCTGACATAACAGTCCAATGACAGGTGTCATGTTGACAGTTGTGACAGCTGTCATGTTGACAGTTGTGACAGCTGACATGTTGAGTAGTTCTTCAAATACCCGCTTGGGCAGCGCCACTTTGCGTGTAGACCTGTCAAAACATGACACCGCGTGACGTCACACAAATGCTGGACTGTGATTGGTCGATGCCAAGGCCACGCCCACTACGCCTACGCATATTCTCACTCACACCATAGCTCTGTCTCGCTCTAACACATGCGGTATCGCATCTTACCCCTCACTTACTCGTACTGTATGACGTCATTCTCACTCGCACCATCACTCTGTCTCGCTCTAACACATAGGATTTCGTATCTTCTCTCTCTCTCACTCGCACCGTTGGTCCAGAACCCCCATATTTACACTACTACAAACAACTTTCCCAAAGAAACTATATGTCTAATCAGAAAAAAATTTTTTAGTCCTCCATACATAATAAGTTATCAAATCGGCAAAAATGTATGAAGGACCAAAATTTTTTTTTCATATTTGATATATAGTTTCTTTGGGAAAGTTGTTTGCTATCACGAGTACATTGATATCCTTTGCTATCAAGAACTAATTAAAAGTCACCCTATATACAGGTTGACTATTAATTAGTTCTTGATAACAAAAGGTATGCATGTACTCGTGATTACAAACAACTTACCCAAAGAAACTATATGTCAAATCGGAATTATAATTTTTAGTCCTCAATACGGAATAAGTTATTAAATCGGCAAAAATGTATACAGGACCAATTTTTTTTTCATATTTCGCATATAATTTCTTTAGGAAAGTTGTTTGTAATCACGACTACATTCATATCCTTTGCTATCAAGAACTAATTAAAAGTCACCCTATATATAAAAAGGCTAAGCTTAAAGTGCGACTCGAACTAACGCTCCCAGGGTTCAGTACCACCACACCTCTCTACACAACTATCAATGATACCTATTTATATTACAAACAAAGACATCAAAGCGAGCGACAAAAATATGCTTTTTTTTGTCATTTAGTTTGGACTCCTTACGATTAAACTTGGCCTATTTTTATTACTTGTTGTTTATTTTAAGTATTAGTACTATAATCACACCAAATTTCACGCGTATATAAGTATCAATGTTTTTACGATAGAGCTAAATTAAAAATTAGGGATGCCTCGATACGCCTTTTTGCCGATACGATACCGATACCGATACTCTTATAAAAATATCGGCTATACTGATACCGATACCGAAACGCTAATTGAATTCAAAAAGGAAGGTAGAATAAATAAAACACAATTAATTAATAGTTTTAGTAATCAAAATTAACATTTATAAGATTTTTATTTAAAAAAAAAGCATTCTTAAGTTTTGCGGGCAAAGACGATTTCGCAAGTCTGTTTGAATAAGACCTGCGGTGGAAAATAGTCTCTCAGATGCGACAGATGCCTCGTTTGAAACGAAATAGACGGGACAACACGCGCGTTTACATTACATTTTTAAAGCGCAAAATTTGAAAAGTATCGTTGAATCTGCCATAAAAGTATCGCCGATACCGATATATCGGCAAACCCAAAGTATCGTCGATACAACGGTATCGGTATCGGATGCATCCCTATTAAAAATACCTACAAAAAACACGTTTTTACACACTTATTTTTTGTACTTTTTGTTATATAGCATTAATAGATATACACATTCTGTGAAAATTTCAACTGTCTAGATATCAAGGTTCATGAAATACGGCCTGGTGGCAGACAGACAGACGGACGGACGGACAGCGAAGTCTTAGTAATAGGGTCCCGTTTTTACCCTTTCGGTACGGAACCCTAAAAAATCTTCTAATCAAAGTTCACTTCATCAATTTATCAATTACATAATGTTATTATTAGTGCTTACAGAAATTGCCGACTGGATAAAAGTGGCTTTAAGTCGACTCAATTCGAGTAGGTCGATCCGTGATAAAATAATATCGAACGTAAGTCTATTAATTTTAAGTTCAAAGCAATGCGGACTTCAATGCGGCGGTTACGTTGAAACCAAACGCTTGATTCTCGATTTTTACATGTTTTTATGCATTACTTTTCTTCACTATCAAATAAGTTTTAAAAAAGTGTTCAATTAAAATGAAAGGTGTTAAAGTCACCGGGTTTTGTGTGTTGGTTTCATTCAACATAAACAATTTGTTTTCGAGAAATTATGCAATTAATGCAAAAAATAGGGTTTACAGGATATTTTTTTTTACATCAAAAGTAAAAAAAAAAAAAATTAAAATTGTATTCAATTACATCATTTTTTCAATACTTTAAGTATATTATTATTTGTATCCATTGTGGTAGCTTTGCGCAGTCTTTCAATAATTTAATATTGTGATTTGACCCATCTTAGGACCTTAAACAAGAAATATGAGCAAGAAGTCGTACCTACAATAAAATAGAGTTAGTAAAACCCTACTCATATTAAAAATGTGAAAGTTTGTAAGTATGGATGTATGTTTGGATGTTTGTTACTCTTTCACGCAAAAATTACTGAACGTATCTGGATGAAATTTGGTAGTTAGACAGATACAGGTATACCTGGATTAACATATAGGCTACTTTTTTCCACACTTGCGCACTGCACACCCTCGGAGACAGTCATAAAAACGATGTCCACGCGGGCGGAGCCGCGGGCACAGATAAGATACAGTTACTTAACCGCGGGAATCAACTAGTAAAATATAGGGTGACTTTTAATTAGTTCTTGATAGCAAAGGATATGAATGTACTCGTGGTTTTTTTGGGAAAGTTGTTTGTAATCACGAGTACATGCATATCTTTTGTTATCAAGAACTAATTAAAAATCAGCCTGTATATTCCTGGAAATGAAAAGAAATCCTACCAATTATTTATATTCGCCTCGAAGACTTCAAAATATTTTAAGAAAGTTTTTACAAATTAAGGAGATACAGGATGTAACTGTACGTGTTGCTTTTTCCGTTTCGTTTCATCATCATCATCATCATCATCATCATCATCATCATCATCATCATATCAGCTAAAAGACGTCCACTGCTGGACAAAAGCCTCCCCCAAGTATTTCCACAACGACCGGTCCTGCGCTGCCCGCGTCCCCGCTGGCGTTCACCAGGTCGTCGGTCCAAAGAGTGGGAGGCCTTCCTAAACTTCGTCTCTCGGCGCACGGTCACAAGTTGAGAACTTTACTACCCCAACGGCCATCTATTATGTTCACACGGTTCATTAAATTTTCATTAATTTTATGTACCACATTAACAGCAATAAAATATCTTTACTTATCTTTGTCTTTATCTCATCTTACTCCAACTCCTTCGTAAATAATTTATTTACATTTAACCTATACTCTGCCGTTGAGCCATCTGATGGGCTTCCGTAAAATATTCTTTGACCGCTGAATAAAACACCGTGAGATGGTTTTTTGAGTCTATTTCATGCCGTTTGTTTCATTGTATAATTGTAACCGCGGCACTAGTGTTACTTTAACATATCACAGTAATGAATGACTCAGACATGATCACTTGATCAGTAACTACACAGCATAAAGTTACAAAGCACCCACACATAACTTACCGATGAACGGAACAAACCACAAATGTCATCATCACTGAATCTGGCTTCCTTACTCCGAGTAAACCTTACTAGCTAATTTCTATATAGCGAAGAGAAAATAAACTACAAGAGTACTAATATATATACTGTGCTACAAGTCAGACATACCACACACACACACACACACACACCCACACACCCATATACACACACACGTACGCAAATACACACACACACACCCACATACACACGCACACACATAAACACGCGCACGCTGCTATTTTGATTGGATAATTAATTAGTAACTTGATTTTTTTAAATTCTTTCTCATTTTCTTTTTTCTGGTCGTTATAGTTTATATAGTCAAGTCTGATTTTCTTTTTGCTTGACTTTGTTAAATTGTGTTTCCTTTTTAAAATCACTCATGGAAATCTATAAAGGCTTCATCACCTTATATTCTATACCTAGATATTGTAAGTGAAAATCTGTTGATTTCCCTATGGAATCAAAAAGAATAAACTCCTAGAACCTGTTTTTGAACGGCTAGCGGTTAGAAACACACGAAATCCAAGTTCATGCCATCAAAGATTCAATAGCGTAGGTTCACGTTCAAGTTAAACGTTCCGATACAACCACAAAGGCGACGATGAAACTGCATTTGCCAAACTGATGGTACCAGCCACGGATCAGATAAATAAGGTTGGATTGGAAATGTGCGCTGGGCAGGCGCGCCTCAAGTATGATTAGACAAACATACTTTACCGAAGCACGCGTTCATACTTTTTATTTGCGTGTGGTTGTGTGTAACGTACATACTCTCGAAATGGTGTGAGACACAATTGCGCGCACTAATAAACAAAACACAATTGTTCTAATTGTGTTTTGTTTATTAGTGCGCGCAATTCGTGTATATGTATTACTAGTGGATGCCCGCAGCTTCGCCCGCGCAGATCCCGACTTTTGTGGTTCCCGTGGGAATTTCCCAAAATCCTTTCTTAGCGGATGCCTACGTCATAACATCTACCTGCATGCTAAATTTCAGCCCGATCCGTCCAGTGGTTTGGGCTGTGCGTTGATAGATCACTATGTCAGTCAGTCAGTCAGTCACCTTTGTGTTATATATATTTCGAAGATTATTGCTTGTGTAGTGGAGTTGATGGGTGGGGGACAGGCGGCGACGCTGGTTTTCAAACAAAAGTGTGACTGTTGCCATTCCAACCTTATTTGTGGCACCAGCAACCGACGCGGTGTACGAGGCCGACATACGGTTAGCGACGCGGACCTAGCCAAGTAAACATTGTGCTTCTGAAACTAAACCTTGTCTATGACGTAGGTAAGCTCAGGGATCAAGTTTGATGAAGATTCCGAGCGCCACAAGGGGTATTTCCCACAGGACATCACAGGCACGGTTAAGTAAAATCTTTTTGGTGCAAATTAAAACTAAAGCGCATGAAATGAAAACACAAAACTTAAGTAGGCAGTACAGTATCTTGGAACAAACGAAGACGTGGGTTTTGGGAGAACTCTTTTTAAAATATCAATTCATTACGCGACTATTTAATTATAATTTTCGAAAACCTAAAAATTTTTAGGTACAAGCTTTTAATATTGCATTGTCACGTAATATACATAATATGCATGCAAAATTTCAGCTGAATCGGAAACCGGGAAGTGGGTCACATTTAACTTGCAGTATTCCAGACGAACAAACATACGTTGCAAATTAAATACAAGCTTGTAATAAGCTACACTTGCATTCGAATTAAAAAAAAATGTGATTCGAAGGGCCGAAGAGTTCATTGTTCGTACAATATTGCCCTGCTGTGTCGAATTTTTAGGGTTCCACTTAAAACATAATGCAAGCCCTCGTATAGTTTTGCAAGTGTTCGTAATCCTATTGTTGTATCTTTTTATATATATAAATCTTCTTTCCGTGTGTTAGTCATTGAAATCCTCCTAAACGGCTGGACCGATTTCGCTAATTCTTTTTTTGTCGAGTTCGTTATTGTCAGGAGAAGGTTCTTATGTAGGGTAGGGTAGGGTAGGGTAGTGTAGTGTAGTGTAGGGTAGGGTAGTGTAGGGTAGGGTAGGGTAGTGTAGGGTAGGGTAGTGTAGGGTAGGGTAGTGTAGTGTAGGGTAGTGTAGGGTAGTGTAGGGTAGTGTAGTGTAGGGTAGAGTAGTGTAGGGTAGGGTAGTGTAGGGTAGGGTAGTGTAGTGTAGGGTAGTGTAGTGTAGGTTAGGGTAGGGTAAGGCAGTGTAATGTAATGTAAGGCGGTACGTAGTTCGCCGGGACAGCTAGTGTATGTATGTAATGTATGTATGTATAAATGCTTTATTGCACCCAAGGAATGATTAAAACATGGTTTAATCTAAATTAAGTATACAACGGCGGTCTTATCGCTAAAAGCGACCTCTTTCAGATTCAGCCTACAGATACAAACGTAAAACCATAAATACCGCTTGCAAATACTATTCAGTTTTCAAAAAAAATGTATATTTAACAACAAAAAAAATCATTATTTTTTTATTTTATTCACAATTAATAAGCCCTTGGCATCATCTCACCTGATGGTAAGTCACGATGATGCCGAAGATAGAAGCGGGCTTACCAAGATCACACCCTGGCCACTTCATACAACGGGCCAGTAATTACATTTCAAAAAAGGAATGACGGAACAAACAAAATGGCGGCGAAATCCTATACGTTCGACAACCAAACTGTAACCAATCTGTATCAATCTGTGTGACTAGGGGGTGAGTTCGCAATCTAGAGAGCGGCAGGAAGTGTCCATACTGTATGTTAGTAGTTAGTACTAATATATATACTTTGCCAAGATTCCCCAACGCAATGGGGATTTGGCTATCTTATTTTAACACATCAATGCTGTTAACAATGATGTTTGACGGCAAGACTTAAATAAGATAGTGATAGCTAGCCAGGCGGGCTATGAAAATGCCCTTCCACTAACAAAACCGAGTCTTACGAGTGAAGCGAATGGACTAACCATTACGCCAAGAAGGCGGTTAATACAAATGAAACGAACCAAAAATGCATACTGTGTGAGGGGCAATAAAACATCTGTTGTCTAGGGATGAGAGCGAGCTGGCCGAGTTACTATCAGTAAAAGCCGACTTTTTTTGTGCACAAGTGATGATCACTTACGAGCAAATAGTTGAGATGATGCCAATAAGGGCTTACCAATAGTGGGTTTAAAAATAGGGATTCGGTTTTAACCTGACCAAATATATAAGGTCTAACAAAATTAGCTGTAACTATTTTAAGTGTTGCTTCTACCCATGAAACTGACCAACTTTCCCCATGAAACCCATAGTCAAATAATTTAAAAAAAATTTTGAACTTCCCATACTAAGTTGGCTGATCAGCTGATCGAGTTTTTGCGATTTGACTATGGGTTCCATGGGGATAGTTGTTCAGTTTCATGGGTAGAAGCACCAGTTAAAATAGTTTCAGCTAATTTTTTTAGACCTTATATATTAATACTAACATACAGTATGGACACTCCCTGCCGCTCTCTAGATTGCGACCTCACCCCCTCGTCACCCAGACTGATACAGATTGGTAACAGTTTGGTTGTCGTACGAATAGGATTTCGCCGCCATTTTGTTTGTTCCGTCATTCCTTTTTTGAAATGTCATTTCTTGCCCGTTGTTCGAAGTGTCCAGGGTGTGTTTATAGACACTAGAAATCTGCATAAGAAGCACCAGTTAAAATAGTTTCAGCAAATTTTCTTACACCTTATATAATGCAGAACCTATTGCTGAAAGCTCAATCACACTTGACTTGACTGGACTTAACGTTTACAATTTAAAGGTGGTCATAACGCCGCCACGCATACCAATTGGCATTTTCAATTCAGAATTGTATACTGCGGTCTCATTTCATATTTTTGTTGCGGTTGAATGTACACAAGGGCATTGAGCACCATGTGAATTTCAATGAACTTTTTAGGTAATTAATATTTCGAACGTTTACAAATATTTACCATTTAAAGGAACATTCGTAGAATTTAAAAATAGCATCTTCTTTTTTCTTTGCCGCTAGTTCTCACTAATTAAATAAACAACAAGCATTGCACATACTATCTGCGAAATGCGTACAGTCAACAGCACGAAAAATGAACTAAAACTATAACACTGTAACTGGATTTCTCTATCAAAATTGGCAAGTAATAAGTAATATTATGAAGCCATAGAGGCGGATTGTTTCATAAAGAAAATCACAGACAAAATTTGTCGTTATAATGGGGCCTGCCTTTTACGAATTTTGCTAGAGTAATCAATACTGCCACTTGATAGTTCATTAATAATAGTTAGATATTACTTGCAAACTCCAACTTCAAATGTCAACTTAAGACGTAATCACTCGGTAAGAACCTTAACAAAAATAATATCAATGTCTATAAAATTTGAAAACAACATTTCAAACAAATCACAAATGAGGCTAATTTGTTTGCTAAGTCCGTTGACGCGATACAACGTGGGGTATGTACGATTGTAGGCTGACACAAAATCACAAGGCACGTACAGCACATAGAAAGCCGGGGTAATTGCTTGTCTGCATGTGTAGCGAGTTGCAATTTTGCATCGAACAATGCTTCTGGTGGCTCGTTCGACTGTGTTTGACGGAACGGCCACTATTTCGTGAGTTGTGCGGTGAGTCAAAGGCCAGAAATGGTTTTGTGTTGTGTTTACCGTCCAGAGTTCAGGCCGAACCTTCCTTCAGGCCGACCCGCAATTTTCCAAAATGAAGGAAAATGAAAAAAAAATATTGTTTATTATTTTATATTGAACTGCGTATGACACTAGAAGCGGAATTTAATAACGACTTAAATCCATACATCAACCCAAGGCAGTTTCAATTACTTACTTTAGAGCCTAAGGTCGCCTTTTCGTTGTTGGGACCGATGGGTCCCAGAAATACTCAACAAAAATAACAAATTGTTGGGACCGGGGGGCCTCCATTAATACTTGCCTACAGAAACTATCTTTTGCATATAAAATAAAAAATAAACGAAATAAATATAAAATATTAACTAAATATTTGTATATAAAATTTTGTAAACTACTTAACAGTGACTGCGCGTGATGCTAAGAGCAACACTAGGCGACCGCCAACAGTGATGACTACTAAGCATCTGAGTCACTTTTTATCATCTGTCAAAAACAGTAATGTTTTTGAAAAAAAAAATTAAATACCTAGGCGTGACGTCATGGTTTAGCAGCGTCATATATGTACTCATTTTGTGACTTTGCTGAATTAAAAATTGAAGTCTTGATGAAACAAAACGAGTGAGGTTATTGAAAGTTTCAGTAGGAGAACAATTTAGTGATTAAGAGTTCATACTTTTGAATTTTTGATGCTGTCATCATCCCAATTGTGCCACAGACGAGAGAGACATCACAATAATTCATCTAAATTTAAATAGAAAATCTGTTTCCTGTGTTTTATTTACTTTCTCACTCGATGTTTTGTGATGATTACATTTCTATTTACAATTCATATCGTGTCGATGCTTGCTCAGTATGAAATTTTCTATTCACCGAATCAATAACCATTATGCTAATACATAATTATTGTTTCTAGTTATAGCGGTAAAATTAATGACTGTGTTCTGTGTATTTGGCCGTTTCTAAAAGAGTTTGTGTAGGTAAGTTTTATTTGAAATTTGTTTAATACGATGATACTTTTTTATTATTACAAACTTTTACCAAAGTATAATATGTACCTATATGATTTTACTCTACGTCACCATGAGGTTTTTTTTATATTCACAATTGCTAAGCCCTTGGTATCATCTCACCTGATGGTAAGTGACGATGATGCCGAAGATGAAAGCGGGCTTACCAAGATTCCCTAACGCAATGGAGAACTGACTATCTTATCTTCAAGCCGGAACACATCAATGTTGTTTACACTGATATTTGGCGGCAAGACTTAGATAAGATGGTGGTGGCTAGCCAGGCGGGCTTAGAAAATGCCCTACCACCAACCGAACCAAGTCTTACAAGTTGACCCTACAGGGAATCGAACCCACGACCTCCTAGTGTGAAGCGAATAGAAGCAAAAGTCAGTTCAGCATGTTACGCACTACGAAGCTTACGCGATGAGTTAAACATTGAACATCTCAAAATTATTTACTACGCTCTAGTCGAATCACACTTGCGGTTTAGTATTAAATTTTGGGCAGTTACGCATATAACGTAAACAAAGCGTTCATTATGCAAAAACAGGCCATACGAACTATGGTACGAATACCGCAGTGGAAATCTTGTAAATGTCATTTTCAAGAACTAGGAATCTTAACAGTACCAGCTCTTTATATACTGGTTATATTGACGGATCTTGTAAAGAGACCTGAAAGATACGAAACACCTAATGAAAGAACCGAAAGAGAAAAAACCCGTAGGACCGACTTACCTTATGCGATTAATCCAAAATTAAATGTGGCAGCGCACAGTGTAAGGTATCAAGCAGTTAGGTTATTTAATAGTCTATCAAACGAATTTAAAGTGATAACAATTCAGGACACAGCTTAAGGCTTTTTTGTTGGAGAGGTATTTCTATAGTATAGACGAGTTTATTAACTGTAGAGATACGTAGACGCAATAATATATTTATTAAGAATCATTAATTAGCATCATAAATAAATTTTAAAGAATGCATTTAATTAAGACTATTATGAATTTTAACGAAGTGTAAGTAATAATTGATGTAATTGTAATTGTATAACTTTTTTTTTCTATCGTTTTCAATAACTGTGACGTACACGTTGATTGCCCCTTTTTTATTTTGTAAATTTCCGACACAATTGTAAAATATTGTATGGAATAAATTAAAAAAAAAATGGACTAACAATTACGCCACGGTGGCGATTTTTTTTGTAGGGGTTAAATATTGCAATCATTTCGTTCAATTGGGATTATTTTTGGTATGAAGCTGTATTCCCGATGACATTAAGATCCTTTTGTTATTTTTAAGTTGATCTGATGATGAATAGTCTCAGGTTCATCTATTGTTTTGAATACATATATAAAACTACCTACTGTACCTCTCAGCTCAGCTTTTTACTCGACTGTGCCAGAAGGAGAGTTATGTTTTCGAGCGTATGTCTGTATATATGTTTATTTATATATTTCCTTGGTACGCTCTGTATCCTAAACGGCTTGAAGGATTTTGAAGTGCGAGGTGTCGTTAGATTCGTCTTGATCCCGTGAGTGACGAAGGATATACATTTCTACCCTGCTGGCCATAAAAGAGGTGTTAAGTTTTTATGCAGTCGGAAATTTGGAATAATACTTTACATAAAACCTCTTTTTAAATGAATTTGGGAGGTTTTTAAGTTTTTCGCTTTGTTTATTATTTACAATCATCCAAACGAGGAGATCCGCAGGAGAACCAAAGTAACCGACATAGCTCACAGAATCGCTAAACTGTAGCGGCAGGTGGCAGGGCAAATTGCTCTTGGAACAGATGGCTGTTGGGGCAGTAAAGTTCTCGAGTGGCGACCGCGCACCGGAAAACGTAGCGTAGGCAGATCTCCCACGCGGTGGACCGACGACCTGTTGGAGATTGCGGGAAGCCCATGGATGCGGTCAGCGCAGGACCGGTCCTTGTGGAAATCCTTGTGGGAGGCCTTTGTCCTGTAGTGGACATTTTTCGGCTGATATGATGATTATTTACAAAACACATAACATTATATGTAATAATTTTGAATAAAAAAACCGACTTCAAACAGGAAACTAAGGTTCCCCCTCGATTTCTCTAGGATTCCATCATTAGATCCTGGTTTCCTTATCATGGTACCACCTTTGAGATATCTCCTTTCTACAAAAAAAAAGAATCATCAAAATCGGTAACGACGAAGTATCCGCAAACACGCATAAAAAATATATATAATAATTTTATATACGGTCGAATTGAGAAACCTCCTCTTTGTCTTGAAGTCTGTTAAAAAGAACACCTAAATTAAAGGTGACTTGAAATTTAATTGTTTTACTATTATATCCTAGAAGCAATTAACAATATTTACAAGAAAAATAAATTGTCATTAATGACTATAGATAGCAAGAACACAATAAATGTAATAAAATAAATAAACAACAGAATGGTCGCCACTAATCAGTAGTTCGTAAGAACCTTCTCTAATTGAAGAATTTCATTCAGTAACACGGTCCCTATCTAATTAAGTCATTGTGATGATCGGGACAATCGAATTTATTATCATGGTTGACTAGCCACCATACGCTGATACCTCAAATAGTGGACGTAGCCTAAGAAGTACATTAAGGCTAGGCATTTGTAAAACTGTTGTCTCTGTTTTTTCCTTTACGTGTAAAGAGTCAAGAAAATAACCACTTTTTTGCACTTTTTCAATTTTTTACGTTGTTATTTCTCTTAAGACTTCAAGTAAAACACTAAAATTTAGCAGATTCTCTGTAGTACTTAAAAAGAAATATCTCCACATAAAAACTATGTTCAAATTTATTAATAAACAATTCGTTTCAGACTTTTTTTAGACATTTAAGTTCGGTTTTTGGGATTTTTTATGATCGCGTAAAGTACACACTATCGTGTAACATATTATCACATTCCTCAGACAATATCCTTAAGTATGTCTAATATATTTGTAAGACCGATATTTAGTAGTAATTACCCAAAAAATTTGATCTAGCAAAAGGATTTCTACGCTTTTCCACCGGTGCCTCGCCTTAAGACAGTCAGGCGACAGAGGTCAACAGATATTGGCTACTTCCTTCTCGTCTCCTATATACTGAAGCGGCGTCTGTTGTTTAACCAAACATTTGGTCAGGTGGAACAAAAATATTGTCTATTTCTTTGTATTGATTATGAACTCTGGTTATTTTTATTACATTCCATTATTATCACAGTAAGAATCCAATTTCGTCACACTAAAATAAACTAGTTAAATTAGTAGCTACTTTTTTGGTCTTGTTGAGAGGAAACGCGGTCTAAAGCATGGGTATTTGAATAAAATATTGCTGTTTCCCTCCCCCAAACCTATCTTTATACAGCAAGAAAGGAATAACTACAGCGCAGCCAATAAAAGGCACTAAAATTTACCAAAATAGCATTTCCTAGTCCTCTATTTCCTCTTCCAAAACTTGAGCAAAAAAATATATTTTTATAAAATAATTAAAAAAAAACGCTTTACCTATGCCTCTATGTTTTTATTTTATTGTTAAAGCGTATTATATTTTTAGTGGGTGTCTGAAAATGACGTTTCAATTGGGCAATTTTCTCAGTTTTAGAAGGCTCCTAGTTCCTATTATATTTTTTTTTATTTATTGCTCAGATATTATGCTAAGATATTAATACAGTACAAAGGAAACCCTATCGGGTTTTTGTATTGCACTGAAGTCGAAGACTATTTTAATTTAATGATGACGGTAAGTGACCCAAACTAGTAGTAGTAGTCATCATGTCAGCTCATATACGTCCCCAGTCCCCACCGAGGGGCTCGAGCCTACCCTGAATTAGGGCGATCGGGCCTTAGTCGACCACGCGGCCCCAGTGCGGGTTGGTCGACTTCACACAGTAGTAGTAGTAGTTTAAAATATGGGAAAAAACAAAACATAGTTGCATGGCCATGGTAGACATAGGTTTGATGGAAAAAACATTTTTGCTCTATTGTCATTATCCAGGGAGGAAACAGGGGACTACGTTTGTATGGTAAAAATAGCGCCCGCGTTTCCTCTTAACAAAGTATTTGTTTCTGTTTCAGTTAATGCAGTTATTGCTTAGATTAAAACTAGTCACTTTTACTTTCTTAATATTTTTTTAGGATTCCGCATTCCCTATGAGGAGCCCTTATCGTCGTTTTGTCCGCCCATACATAATAGATAGTGAAAAACTAATAACTTTTTTTGTTTTTTTATTAAAAATTTGAGTGCGTTTGATTATAACTCACCTGATGGTAAGTGACTATGACTTCTATAATTTAAAACCGAAATGCATGAGTTTGGCACAAAAATAGTTTATGATTTTGCCCGCGGCTTCGCCTGCGTTGACATCGTTTTTATGACTGTCTTTGAGAGTGAGTGGTGCGCGAGCCGCTGAGTTTTTTACATATCACTCAGGAACTATATCGGGCTATTCTGATTAGAAGTCTATGTCACTACACTACCCCCTCAACCAATTTTATACAAAAAAAACACTTCAGTCCGTAACTCCGTGGCGACGCTGAATTGCGCGAGCGTGGAAATGAGTTTTCCCTAGATCTCTCGGAAACCATGTCAGAATATGCTAATTAGTAAATATGTCATTTCCCACCCCACTCAGCCTGAGAGATCTGTGCAAAATCACAGCAATCCATTGTTCCGTTGCAATTTCAAAGAAACTAACCAAAAAAAAAGAAAATGTTCAGTTCCCTCAGGAACTACATGGGACTATGCTATTTTCACAAGAAAAATGTAGTCTATGTCCTTCCCAGTGACACAGGCTACCTGCATGACAAATTTCATCAAGATGGGTTAAGGTGTTGAAGCGTTAAAAGGTAACAAAGATACAAACAGATTTTCACATTTATAATATTAGTGAGGATTGTAATATCGTCGGCTTATTGCTGGAAATCACATCAAATGTGCGTCTAGCCGTTCGTTCTTATAATATTTTAATTAGAAAGCAGAATAATAATTTCTCTTTACGACTTTATTCGCCTTAGAGTCGTAAACGGCTCATTGGACAACATTGTTGTTCCTTACGCAATACCTAACCCCTGTGCACTCGACTGTGCAATTGTCTCATGAGTATGCAAGCTGTCTGCGTCTGTCTGCCGCCATTGTATTGTTCTGTTCGTGAAGTTCAAACAAAACAATAATAATCTATGACATACCTTTGCGAACGGTTAACTCAACAATGTTTGTTTGATCGGGAGCCGGGTCGTTCCTTTCCCTCTAATATGGTTGATGGGAGCGATGGCTGACTCTCGCGTTACACTCGTGACCGGGTGCTGTCCGTGTGAACTGCCCTACTCTTGTTAATTTTTATTTTATTTTTTTATCATTTATTTTTCAGACAACAAAGATCCAGATTTTGTTAATAAGACTTAGCCTATGTTAGTTATTATTATTATTATTTTTAATTATAAATGATACTATGTCAATAATTAAATGCATTTAATGATTTTTTTAAGTATAACTTTTTGTGTCATATTGTTTATGGTTTTATTAGGATTTAATATTGACGTTATTAACTAATTATTGTTTATTTTTGATTCTTCACAAATGACATTGTTATTATTATTTTATGACTATCAGAAAGAGTGTAATTTGCACCTATTTTGAATAAATATATTGAATATATTGAATTGGATTATAAGTTAGCGTAAACGTAGCGTAGGCAGGCCTCCCACTTGGTAGACCGATGACCTGGTGAAGGTCGCGGGAAACCGCTGGATGCGGGCAGCGCAGAACCGGTCGTCGTGGAAATCCTTGGGGAAGCCCTATGTCTAGCAGTGGACGTCCTTCGGCTGATATAACGCTTCCATCTTTGGCGTTATCATCACTTACCATCAAGACGTGTCATAATGCCAAGGGCTCATCAATTTATTAACTGAAATACCTAAAATATATTTAAGGGGGGGGGGTAAACTCATGAAACTTAACAACTTTTCCCAGTGACAAGCCGAAAATAGTTTTTTTTGCTAATCCTACTTCTACACATATAATAAAACTGTAACGGGGCCGTGTCTGTACATAAAACAACAACTTTTGAAATTTTTGTTGGTCTGTCTGTATGTTCGCGTATCACGAAAGAACTACCCCTTCGAAATTGATGAAATTTTGTATGGTGGTTCGTTATAGCTCGCGTTAACATATAGGATACTTTTCATCCCGGAAAATTCAAGAGTTCCCGTGGGAAAATTCAAAATCTTAAAAATGTAATATGCGCGAATCCGACTCGCACTTAGCCGTTTTTTTGAAGTCGTTTAATAAAAATTGCGTTAAGGTAAAACTACCAGTAATTGACACTGCACCAGTTGACACTTTGACGAAGAAAATCAAATATTAAGATAAAAAAGGAAGACAAAGATCGAGATGGTGTCTGAGATATAGTATAGACATCTAGCGACACCAATACAAACTAAAGTGGCGTCATAAACAACATCGCTAGTTACCGCGTTCGACTGATGATAACCGCACGCTTCGCGCCATATTTATTGTTATTTTCTTGTGCAGTTTGTTTGGTGGAAGCGGTTGTAGAAGATGTGCGTTTACATAAAACTCCGTATAAAACTGCTGCAAAAAAGTTTAATCTAAGCATACCTATGTCAACTACTGAAAACAAAACGTGTCAACTACTAAATATATTTGTTTTCACTAAGTGTCAACTACTAGCATAGTACCTTTATTTTATAAAAAAAAAAACATAAAAATTCACATTAGTTTTATTGCTACAGTTCTTGACACATTTTGACACCGATTAGAAGTTCCCTCTAAGATGATTTAATACCAAACTATGTCAATAATCAGACTCATAAATCATTTAGGTGTCATCTACTGGGTATTTTACCTTACACGAGTAAACATTTAACCGAGATTACGTTTTGGAAGTGACAACATTGCGTTGGGTGTAAATTCTTATGTTTTTCAAATCTCGTTAAGAGTCTCCAGGAGGCTAGAGTTTCCATACAAACGTAGTTCCGCTTTAATACAAAAACTACATGCCGGATTGAATCCAAACTTTGTCAATATATTGAGTAGACACATATCGATGTTTGTAACTAGTTTTCATCATAGTTAATTTTAACGTAACTAAATGAAGGCTTAAATTAGTTTTGTACTGAAAGTTTGAAACTGCTCTTATTTTTTTTTCGTTTTATATTAGCACATCAAAACCTAATTACAAACATTGATATGTGTCTCCTCAATATATTTGCAAAGTTTGGATTCAATCTGGCATGCAGTTTTTGTATTAAAGCGAAACTACGTTTGTATGGAAACTCGATCCTCCTGGCGGCCCTTAAATCATCGTCGCTTACTAATGAGCATATAAAATTAACTTTCTTTCACATTTTCTTTCTTATTGTCGCAGAACAAAATGATTCACTGTTTTAGACATAATAAATTGCCTCATTGAAAAATCTACTGACAAAGACTAAATCTCTTGTTGAGCCAAAAAACGTAAAAAGTAAAAGAAAAGATCGTTATCTTTAACAAACGAGCTTAAAGAAGCTTGTACCCTGACGTAGTCGTCAACAAAAACATCCCCACTACTGGGGCACGTGCCTCTTCCCAAACTGGGGAAAGTTGGGTCATACACTACACACGGGAGGAGGGGGAGGGGGGCAAGTCCGGGTTGGTGGAGGTTGAAGAGCTAGTGGCGAATGCATTGTCGAAAGTTTTTCTTGCCGCCTTTAAGGCATCCGACACGGTTCAACGACTGCCATCTAGTGGTAGCGAACGGCATTAAATACCTTACGAAGCACGGAAACTATCGAGAAAATGCTATATCAACAGTCAAACCCCCCCGGGTAATGAGCGTGCTCCAGATCTTAATCGGTGACCGCTTCTGTTACATGATATGATAACTATGAAAATTTGATGTATAAGTAAGTATGTACATGATTTTAGCGATCGATAATGAACTTTTGGTTAGTTAAAATATTTTATCTACTCTCATATCGTAAAGTTCGCATTATCAAGTTCAAAACGAGTTTATATTGGCATACTTTATAAACACAATACCGTAATAAAAAATAAAAAAAACATTATAACATTATTTTGTTAGAGAAATAATGTTATAATGTATTTTTTTTCCATTACGATACAAGTTAAACCAATATCACCAACGAAGTTCCATAATTATTTTTTTATTGGAACGCACATGCGGTTCGCGCCATTTTTACAGCAATACAAAAAGTTTTCATTCGAATTTTTTCTTGGTTTTTCATTGAATTTTGTTGTAGATACTGAATTTCGTGGATAATTTACATTCTTGTTTAAAAATGTCTGAGATCAGTGAAAGCATTGTTTTTACCTGTCTGTGACACCGTCCGCTTCAGTGCAAGCGCGGTGATGCGCTGGGATTCAGCGCTATGAGACGTTTTGTTGTAGGTACTTACTTTTTACTTACACTCGTATTATATGAACCCTTATTATGCAACAGTTTCATAAACTGCTATTTTTTGTTTTTTTAGTATCATTATAGAGATATCAGAATATTGTATGACCCCAGATCAAGGAATGCTATTACCTAGTAATTAAAAATTGTATTAAAGATATTCTGCACACTCTGAAACTCAAAGCAAACTATATATATTAGTACTTACATACAGTATGTACACTCCCTGCCGCTCTCTAGATTGCGACCTCACCCCCTCGTTACCCAGATTGATACAGGTTGGTTACATTTTGGTTCTCGAACGTATAGGATTTCGCCGTCATTTTGTTTGCTCCGTCATTTGTTTTTAGAAATGTCATTTCATGACCGTTGTATGCAGTTTCCGGGGTTTGCTCATAGGTTGCGTGTGAAGTCGACCAACCCGCACATGGGCCCCCGTGATCCACTAAGGCCCGATCGCCCTAATGCAGGGTAGACTTGAGCCCCTTAGGGGGGAGGAGGTATATAAGCTGCTAAGATGATTAAAGAATCCCAAAAGCTGCTTTATATTTTTAAATAGGTCACTGTTGATTAGTCTGCTTTTAGCTTCAGCTTAGAAAATCATACCTTTTTCATACTGTACTTTTTTAACGACTTCAAAAAAGGAGGTTATGAATTCGACCCGTATGTATGTAATATTGTTGGAATATACCTACGAAATTTTTGGGGGAGGTCTTTGTCCAGCAGTGGACGTTTTCCGGCTGATATGATGATGATGATGATGATACCTACGATAACAGTTGCATTTGTATGTATGTTTGTTCACGTATTTATCAGAAGCTTCAAATTAAAATGCAATAGTTGTTTGTCATTATTACTTAAGAAACAGTGTCATTTTCATCAAAATCGGTTCAGGTGTTTTTAAGATAATATGGACTGTTATGTGTTTACCATTCACTGGAAAACAGATCTTCGTTTTAAAGCCGCAATTTTGTGATTAGAGTCTGTTGTTTTGATCGTTTTTAGCGTTGTTAGTTATTATTATGTAGTAATAAATTGTATTGTATGGTATTGTATTGTACTTACGCATGTAATCGTGCCTTAAGAAAGATTTGCAGCGCAAGAGTTCAGACTTCAGGCGTCCAGACGAATTAAAAGCAGCTGCTAACCCGAGCTGGGTGCGAATATATTAAGATTTATCATCAAGTGTGAGATGGCTATCGCGAAACTGAAGTAACGGTTTAATTTAACAGTTCCAAGAATAACAGATTTGA
This sequence comes from Coleophora flavipennella, assembly GCA_947284805.1. NCBI lineage: Eukaryota > Metazoa > Arthropoda > Insecta > Lepidoptera > Coleophoridae > Coleophora > Coleophora flavipennella. The sequence goes on from OX369279.1 coordinate 15,505,509, forward strand.
TTTGAACCAACTACAGTGGACTTAACATTTAGACGATATTTATAACTTTTCTGTCTGAGATTATGTGTAGGAGAATTTTCCTGAACTAAACTAAAAACAGGATTAGGATACGCAATTCAACGCTATCAATGAATGTGATATTAAGGCAAGATTTCGTTTGAAATCGTTCCGAGGTTCCCAATTCGTGTGTATTTCATAAAAACGAAAATGGGAATGTAACCCGCAAAGGTAGAAGATATTCCTGGAATCTATTTTGTTGAAAATCTTCTTGATGTGGCCCACTCAGTAAAATGATTTGTGTGCGGCTGCAGGAATGTGGAATAAAAATAGAACACAAGGGTTTTACTTTATTTTGTTTACATAAATCTGTTCATGGACAAGGAGTAGGTAACTTTTTGGATTTTTATAATCATCATGATCATCGTAATCATCATAATTCAACTGCTGGACAAAGGCCTCCCCAAGGATTTCCACGACTACCGGTCCTGCGCTGCCCGCATCCAGTGACTTCCCGCGATTTACACCAGGTCTTCGGTCCACCGAGTTGGAGGCCATCTACGCTACGTCTTGCGGTGTGCGGTTGCCACTCGGGAACTTTACTGCCTCAGCGGTCATCCATTCTACGAGCTATGTGCCCTGCCTACTGCTGCTTATTAAATTTAGCGATGTCAGTTACTTTGGTTCTCCTACGGATCTCCTCATTTCTGATTAGTTTTATGTGTTATTCGGCTATGAGTAGATCATTTCATTCATTTCATTTCATTTATTTCAAGAACAAATTACATTGTGTTTGAAAGTACACAAACAATTACAAAATATATAAATTAATAATAATAGCTAATACCTAAGAAAAATACAAAATGTCAAATATTCTAAAAGAGTTAAATAATAATAAAAAAAAATCGGTTGTCTGTAAAGTCGGTTTACTGACGATAGTTGAACGTGACAACGTCATAAGAAAATACTGATGGAATGGTTTCATAATATCGAAAGAATCATTACCTTTATCGCCGCAATTATCGTTGCTATAAACAATTGACACTGTAACACCCCACCCTCCTATTTAAAATATGTAAATATAAATATATAAATATAACTAACTAAACCTACCTATAATAATACATACGTGCATACAACATACAACCTACCGCTATCTACCTATAAGAAGTATGTAAACTATACTTGATTTTTATTGCATTTTAAAATACGATTAAACGTTTGGCCAGATCGTCTAGAGAACCCTAAATTGTGATCGCAGTAACTCAGAGTCTTTTTGAAGGCGAATGACAAGTTATTTTTAAGAGATTAATCTATCACGTTGTGTTTGGACGAACGATGTAGTCTAACCTATAATTTTGAAGTATTTCGCGCAGAACCCTAATTTCCCTACTGTGATTGGTCCCTATTTTGGGCCCCCCCAAATTGGGAAGGGTAGCTAGCCCCCAGTGCTCGGAATAACGTAATACTTGACTGACGTCAGTACTGCATTATTTTGGTGATTAAAACAATGTACATCTAACTCAAAGTAATTGAACGAGCGATTTTAGCTCTACACAGATAATTATAACTACGTGAGCCCCGCTAGCTACTGTCTCTGGCAGGCCACTAAGGTACATGATCAGAGTCCACCCTCTTCAAGTGTATTTTAATTAAGCTACACGACAATGTAAAGTGTGCTATGCCGTGTTCCACCCGAATCCCAAAGCTAGTGTATATAAAACGCTTGTGAGGCGCCTTATTATACGTGTATAGTGTGAACTATAGCTGAGTCTTTACAGCCATAGCTTGTCCATCCCTATTCGTCAGGTAGGATTAATACCTTCGAGCAGCGATTGATCGCGAATACATATTAGCACTAGGTACTAAAATAAAGTAGATATTCCGACTTGAATGTCGCTCATCCTGTGAGAAGAGCACTACGGAATGTGAAATAAGTAGTTGATCTACTAATATGGTTCTTAGACCTGGAACTGTGCCATACAGTTGTATATAATGATATAAAGACCTGTGGTCTATATAACTAGAGCGAAATGGACACGATATCCATCGTGCCGCCGGCTCCAAAATAATACATAGTGTTAAAGCTCTGTCTTTAGACGTAGCAAACCCTTGATAAAGGGCGAAAGTAATGTCAGTTTAATAGTTTGGCTGAACGTGAAGAACAACGAACCAACACAGTCGCAACCCACTGTGAGACCCACGCGAATCATAGTCGCGGCATCACAATTAGGTCAAAGCGAGAAGGCGTGTAAGCCAAGTGTTTGGTCGAGGCGCTAGTTCAGGACGCAATAGGAGCCGACAGGACCCGGACACCGTGAACACTGCCCATAATATCCGAAAACCGTAGAATAGATTTAGTTTCTAAATCTAGCGCATATCAACTGACCCTAGCTACGGTTACCATCAGGATGGGTCGGCTACCTTCATCATAATCGGTCTTACTATAATCACTATTAGTAAGGCGCGAACGCCTAACCTATTCGTATGTTTGCTCAATACCTTCCTAGACGCTTGGTCCGATTCAGGTGAAATTCTGCCAAGGCATGCTTGTGATAAGCTACAGATAGGACCTACCTATCTAAAATTACTTTAGTATCAGAATAGGCGAAGCTCGAACTCCTATAGTTTGTTTGTTAGTCCATTACATTTTATCCCATAAAAGTGTGGACAGATTTAGCTAAAATTTGGTAAAATTAGGAGTTGTTCATATCTATGAACCACTGAACTACATATCTAGCCCATATTGCATGGAGCTTGGTAAACAGCCATCTCAAGTATGACATAGGCCTTCCCGCGACAGCATAGCGCCGTACTATCTCGAATGAGATTAGTGAACTGAGTGGACCACGTGTTCACGGAACCCTAAAACTTATAATGCCGCGTGGCACTTGCAGTGAAGGCAGTTCGTAAATAAATAAAACGTTGGCATAGCTTAGACCTACCTACTACTTATTCAATAATATGACTCGCATTTCTTCTTAATAACGTTATTCTAAAACCTAATTCGCTATTCCCTAGTAATAGATTTATTTACTAGAATTCCTACAGCACTGTACCAACCCGAATGAAATTAATGAACTGAGTGGACCACGTGCTCGCGGAACCCTAAAGCTTGTGATACCACGTGTCACCTGCAGTGACGGCAGTTCGATAAGTAAAACGTGGCATCGCTTAGACCTACCTACTACTTATTCTCTAATATGACTTGTTTCTTCCTAATAGCGATATTCGCTATTCCCTAGTAATAGATTATTAACTAGATTTCCTACATATCGCAATCCCCCTAACTCAGCCCTAGTTTTTCCCTATCCTAGCGAGATAGCTAAGTTTTACGAGAACTAAATTTTATTTTGATGTCCATGTTTCAACAAACAGTTACAACTCGTGGCGGCTTTATTCGTCTTTCCCCCGGGGTACTAAACCAACCGTGCCTTCGAGATGAACCAATTAGGTGTAGTGTGTCATGGTGAAGTGAGTACCTAAAGCTAACTTGTGTCCTAGTTCCCTACGGCTAAAGTGTACCTGCCCTGAATAAGAAATGCCGCTGCCACGACAGACCAGGTCTGCCGCTTCGCTGCACCTCCTAAACAGTGTGTTTGGATGGGATTTGGATAGGTAAGGCCTGTCCCAAATACGGTGGCTCCGTACATGAGTGCGCTAACGCATGTCCAACCTGTGGTCCTCATGTCGGTAGGTCGTAAGATGGTACAGTCAGGATGTTCCGGCCATAACCAAACTTGGGTCGCTAGCCAGGCAAGCCCTCCTGTCAGCTTGCTTTCGGCACTTGCATTGATAAACCCACGCTTCGTTGTCACGGTTGCGTATCCACGTGAATTAAATCAACTAGCCTTCCTGAAAACATGAACTACCAACCTGGTCACTTGACGATACCTTCAGCTAGCAACCGACCTGGCATCTTGTTTCAATTCCTAGATCCCAGCTCGATTGCCCACTGTACCTCACTTCCTAACTGCACTAAACTATGGCTTGATCCCAGGTAGGAGCCTGAACTTTCGAAGGCAAATAACTAGGATTTCGGCCACACTAAATTCTATTCTAAACTCACAATATAAAGTGAGATTCCTAAGTTAATTCGCGACTAATAAGTACTTGGCGTGACACTTGCCCGGGGCGCGCGGCAGCTGTTCTTCGGATACGTCCTCCTCCTCTGGTGGTCTGTTCGACTGAATCCCGCTACGTCCGCGTGTCCGTGGTTTTAAAAGCTTTCACACAGACGCAGCCTCGGCAGCGCGCGGGCCGCCGCACACATACAACCGACCTCGTGGTCGAACTGCGCGAGCGCCGGCCGCTGTCCGGACGCAGACAGGGCGGCGCCTCTATCCCTTTAGCCTCGGTTTTCGCGCCATTTATTACCTAAGGCAATCTGTTATAACGTGCGCACCGCGTGGTTCGAATGACGACCGACAGGCGGCAGTCTGGCTTCTCGGAAATAATCCCTGAGCTAATTTGTTTCAATAACTGTCTATTCACTCGACTCGAGGTTAATCCTCACCCGACCGAACAAAACTAGTTATGTTTTTCCCAATAGACAGATTCCTTTTAGTCTATCAAGACTTACTGTATTACCTATAGATATTTATTTATACATATGGATCCGTTACAATCCAACCCCCTGAAAATTTTTAAAAATAGAATTCAGAGAATTGTCTTTTTGAAATTTTCAAAATAGCTAATAACTATTAAATTTCCTGTTGGCACATTCTCCCCTAAGTGTGGTGTGTATTTAAACCAGGCATGTCATTTATTGTCCCTTGATTGATACACTCAACCATAAACAAAACCAGATTAGCACAGGACCAGCTCCTGCCATCACAGAGGAGTTCGAACGGGCATTTCGGGTGTGAGTCGAAGCCACTGCTACGTTCGCGCATAGGCGTATACATTGAGTGGACCACTAGCTTCCAATTCCCCACGCACCAGGAAACTCTACTGGCATACGCGCATTAGTAAATTGTCAATCTAGTTTACCTCTCCAAACTGTCTGTGATATAACTGAAGCGGTTCCCGCGACAATCAGTCAAGTTCTCCGAATAGAGCTTCCCCCAAGTGACAATAGAATCTTACCTTGGAGTATGTATAGTGTATAAGTCCAGTTCTTAGCTTCTGGTAGAGTAATTAGCCCAAACCAACGTAACGTAAGACTCAAAAGAACAAATTGTTGGTTCAAACTATTTTTGTATACATGAAGAAGGACAGCGTGTGCCAACAGCTGACTCAGATATCCAGTATTTGTTGACTCTCCTTCAAGATCACGCTCCCCTTAATTTTATTCCCAAAATATCAAAGCAACTCACACAAAACCCCTCTTTTCACATCACTCTCAAATTTCCTTTTGTAACATTCCAATCCTGGAAAGGTCAACAAATCCTTATCTTCAGCCAGGATATTTATTGTAGTCAACACAAGAGAATATGTAGACCTATTTTCAAGTATTTAAACACAATTCTCCAATAAACCCCAAACATGGACACATCTATGACTGTGACATTTTCATATCGCAGCTAAGTCACGTTCCGAAACTATCTTTCATTACTAAACGCCAGTATGTATTATAACAACAAGGCTGCCCTAAGTAAATTATTTGAACAAGAATATCACGCATTTCCCTTTTTCAATCAGAGTTAACTACGACTCTGTGCTGTGTATTACTGACCTCCACCTTCCCCTCAGTCAGTCCGCAATCCAACCAATAGAAATGCATGATCTTCCTTACAAATAGACTGAAACTATAACCTTTCGTTTTACAAGTTTAATATACCTCCTGTACCTGAAAAACATTTACCCTTTTACCTTTTACCTAGCAAGAATATAATAGAACTCTACCACTATATTCAAGCTGTACCTTCTGTAGTAAACCCAATTTTATTACCGTAATTTACCGTTACCTAGCAAGAATATAATAGAACTCTACCACTATATTCAAGCTGTACCTTCTGTAGTAAACCCAATTTTATTACCGTAATTTACCGTTACCTAGCAAGAATATAATAGAACTCTACCACTATATTCAAGCTGTACCTTCTGTAGTAAACCCAATTTTATTACCGTAATTTACCGTTACCTAGCAAGAATATAATAAAACTCTACCACTATATTCAAGCTGTACCTTCTGTAGTAAACCCAATTTTATTACCGTAATTTACCGTATAGCGGGGAAAATAAAATATCATTCCTTATACACATTTATTCTAACAATACTCCTCTTTTGCTAGTCAATTCCTATCCTAGGATTTATTTTACCTTTACCCCAGGCGAACTTGATTACTCTAACACCAGCCAAAGTTCGAAACTCATATTATGTACACACCCACACACATACACATACCCATATGTAAAGGCAATGCTAGAACTCTACATATAATATTTATTATTCTTAATTAACACATACTATGAAACCTTAACTTACTACACTATTTCCTAGTTCTATTACATCTTTATCTAATTACTTATCCTACTTGCCCACTATTTAGGTAATGAAATAATTAACAAATCTTAAATCAACTTAATGCTTGTAACGCGTTTTAATTATTCGAATTTCGGAATCAACCTCTCAAACTAGTTTCTGTCCCATCCCCGGTCCTATTTACTTGTAGTACCGTGATAGATTAACGGCATTGAAGTTTCCCCTAATTTCACCCGTATTAGGGTGCATCAAAGTGTACACATTTTGGAACGGTATTGAAGCTACCCTAAACGGACCCTCATAAAGTAATTCAAATTTCTTTGTCAATTTCTTTTGAGCATCCGATTTATTCAATTTCTTTAATTTAACCCAATCCCCTATTTGAAATTGTATAGTCTTATTCCTCTTATTAAATGCCCGCTGTCGAATTGAGCTAGCCTTCTCTAGGTTTTTCCTTACCTGGCCTCGTATCTCCTCAACATTACCCAACCTCTGATACCCTAATATTGAATCATAACTCATTCGCGTGGGACTTCCGTAAAGAATCTCGCTTGGTGTGAATCCCGTGCTTTCATGATAAGTATTGTTATATAATTGTTCCAATTTTGGTAACATAGTTGCCCAACCCCTGTGGTTAGTATGGCAAAAGGTACGAAATAACCTACCCAATTCCCTATTTACCCTTTCTGTGATATTTGGTCTAGGATTCCTCACTGTAGTATAAATTGCCTTGATTCTCAGTTGCCTCATACCATTTTTCCATACATCACTACTAAATTGAGTCCCATTGTCCGTCATTATTGATTGTGGCCATATGATTTGTGCAAACTGCCTTATTTTTCCCACGACAGCCTTAGAAGTTGCCTTCTTTAAATCATAGAACTTCACAAATTTACTAAACGAATCCTGTACAACCAGAATATATGCAGATCCGAATTTCCCCTTAGGCAGCGGGCCGTACAAGTCAGCCATCACTAACTCCCCTATTGCCTGAGTTACCACACTTTGGCATGGTCCTACTTGCTTAGCATTGTTACTCTTTGACATCTGACAAATGTGACATAGCCTTAACCACGACTTTACATCTCTGGACATGCCGATCCAATAGAACCGTTCTCTTAGGTACCTCACTATCTTATAAGCCCCCTGGTGCCCCATCTCTACATGAGTTTGTATAACTACTTCATCCCTCAAGCTCTTAGGTAAATAAGGGACCTTACTAAGATCGTTTCTTCTGACATAAACTATGCCATTTTCTTCAACGCAAATTGACGCTACTCTACCTATCCTACTCGACTCAAATAGCTGTGCCTTGATTTGCATATCAATTGTTCTAACTTCCTCGTCTTGGCATTGAAGCTCGGCCAACCTTGACAACTTTTGTTCTAACTCCTTATTTTTCCCCGTTTCGGTGTATAATATTTCCGGTTGTATGATCTTTTCTTCCTGAACCCTTTCCCCTGTAGGTAAATATCTCGACAGAGTGTCAGCTACCACATTCTCCTTGCCTTTTATATGCTCTACCCTGTACGTAAACTGTTCTAAATACAAGATCCACCGAGTTATTCGTCCATTATACAATTTCCACTTTTTTACGAATTGCAAAGCTTTATGGTCCGTTTGTATGATAATTTCGGCACCCCTAAGATAAGTCTCGAACTTCTTAATACAGCTTATTACAGCGTAAAACTCCTTTTCCGTAACTGTCCAATTTAACTCTGACCCTCTCAATGACCTACTGTAGAAACTTATTATACGCTGTTCAAAAGCGTCATTTAATTGGAACAGCACCCCAGCAAGTCCTATCCCCGAACTATCAGTTTGTAAATAGAATGGTCTCAAGAAATCCGGAAAATGCAACCTAATCGTGTCTATAAAGGCGCTCTTAATTAATTCAAAAGCCTCCTGTTCCACTTGACCCCACGTCCACGGCACGCCTTTCTTTAATAATTTACATAATGGTACGATATAATTATTATAGTTTGGTATGAACCGCCTGTAAAAATTACACAATCCCAAAAAGGCCCTTAACTGTTTGATCTTCCCCGGACGCGGGAACTCTTGTATAGACCTAACCTTTTCTGGATCAGTCATAACCCCTTCAGTTGAAATTATGAACCCCAACATCCTTACTTCCTTACACAAGAACTCACACTTTTCTAAATTACATGTCATACCCGCAATTTCTAACCTTTCCAACACCTTGTCTATATGTTCCAAGTGTAAACTTAAATCCCCACAGGTAATTATAGCCAAATCGTCCAAGTAGTTCACGCAGAACTCGCGTACCTCTGTACCTAGTATTATATCCATTGCTCTACTAAAACTACCTACTGACGTTTTTAACCCTTGAGGTAGGACATTATAAACGTAACTCTTACCGTTCACTGTGAACCCTGTATACTTTTTACTAGCTTCCGTAAGTGAAATCTGAAAATACGCGTTATTAAGATCAATTATAGTCATATACTTAGCTCCATGGAAGGCATTTATGATATCTACTTGCATTGGAGGCTTTTCCGAATCGGATACCATGTACTTATTTATCTCCCTTGCATCTAACAAAACGCGTATTGAACCGTCCTTTTTTAGCGTGAACGTCAATGGGCTGCTATACGGAGTAGCTGACCTACTTATGATCCCTAACCCTTCCATTTCGCTTAGCTTCTCATCTAATTTGGCCCTGTACGCATACGGAACCGGATATGATCGCTTCATGATAATAGGATGTTTTCCCATCTTAATCTCATGCTCATAACAGTTGGCCCTTCCTAATTTCACCGTGAAAAGCTTCGAGTGTCTGTTGAATATGGATTCCAATTTTATCAGGGCCTCATGGTCCCTAATATCCCCTATTTTCACGTTAAAACTCCTATTTCCATTTCTCATTTCATTTGAATTATTCTTCTTTTGTTCCGACCTACTGATGGAAAATTCCAAAACCAATTTTTCTTGCCCATTTTTAATAAGTACACCCCTTGTTTCACTACTCAAGTCTAATATCACTTCATGTTTCGTCATCCAATCAAATCCTATTATCAGTGGTCGCGACAGGCCTGGTATAACCAAAAAGCTTGTGTCAAACACTCTATCTCCTAGTTTCATTGGCAAAAGGACCATACTTTGTATTTTCGCGCTTTTCTGCCCTACTGCCCCTTTTATATGAAAAGGTTTGACAGGTAGTATAGGTATTTTATCGACTTTATTCCTAATTTCATTCCAAAACTCTTCAGATATACACGTAACATCACTACCTGTATCCAACAACCCTAGCAACTCATACTGATAAATCTGCACCTCGATCTCCGACCTAAAATTATCATCCTCATCCTGCGGTTCGACGGTTTCGTCGAACACTGCATTCGATATTGGTCTTGCGAAGCTTCTTTCACTAAACAGCTCTGACCTCAATTTTATCCTATCTACAAGACACCTTGCTATGGAATCCCCCTCCTCGGCTTCCTTCTCCCACAACGAGCCTGTAAACCCCAATCCAGATCTATCAGTTTGACCTACTCCTTTCAAGGGTATCCTCAACCCCCTTCCATTTATTCCCAAAAGGTCACCTGGTCTCCAGCCCATTTTTAACATTAAACTTAACGGAACATCCCCTTTTTCTGAAGTTAACCCGGGGACGGGACAGTCAACTTCATTTAATTTAAATCACCCTGATTATCATTAGTACAGTCAATAACAGCAGTAACCTTGCTAACATTATTATTGGGTCCCTTCCTAAAATTACTGTTTCCGGATTGTTCGGGTTTCCTCCAGCTTTGATAATTGCGTTGTATATCACGCTTACGCTTATCTATTGTACTCTGTTGCCCTGGTACCTGACTAACATTGCTATTCTGCTTAATTTCCTGTTTACTAATATCATCCAAACCCCTCAAGAACTCTGCCGTCTCAATTATTGTAGTTATTTTGGACAAAGACCATAAACTCTGTACATTCCTAGGGTAATGCCTAATTACGTCCGTCACTAATTGAGTTTCGGGTATCTGAAACGTGAGCATTTGAGCTTGTCCTGTCAACTGCAAGAAGTGCCCTAACATCGTTGGATGTTTCTGCTTATCCCATATGCTATGAACGATATTACGCCGAAGGATACTTTGTTCTGTCTCTCCCCAATAGATTTTTAGAAAATCTTCCCTGAAATCCTCAAATGTAGCCCAACGACTCTTGTAAATCCTAGCCCAATCCCTAACTTCTCCGATCAAACACTCGACTATTAAATCGATTTCTTTACCTTCCCTAGGTAACCTCTTGAGATAACTCTTTAAATCCTCAATGAAAGTTACAGGATGGATATTGCCCTTATTAGAGAACTTGGGCTTCTCCATATTTTGTACGTTACACATAGTGATAGCTGGTCTCAATACATTTCCTTCACTCAACTGTGGGGCTGACTCCATCGTGGCAGTCCCCGGCGCCTCTAACCCCTGATTATCTTCCCCGCCAACAATTTCCGAAGAGGGCAAGATTTGAGGAATCCCTAGCTCCGATTCGTCGTTTTGCCCCATCGTAGTGTCCTGGCTTACATTAATAGGTACCTGAGCTAATTTTCCCTGTTCATTTAACCTATCTTCTATACTATTTATCTTAGTTGAAAGCACTCCAAAAGTACGCCGCATGGAACGGTAAAGAAATCCAGTAGCGTCCATACGCCTCCTTTGTACTATAGGTGATACTGGTAACGATGTGGAATGGGCCATATCCACGAATCCTGTTCCAGTCCTGCCATTTTCCCCTATTACATTCCCCTGCTGTTCTGTCCCCCCTCCAGAATTTACTGTCATTGCCTCCGGTTCTGCCTCCAATTGTGCTAAATTTGGAGCACTTGTCTGAACCCCTCCCTGAACTGGTGTAGGGTCTGATTTCTTTCCCTTAGCCTTCCTAGTGGACCGCCTCATCTTCTCCTGAACCAAAGAGTGAACCTCCAAAGCGTTCAATACTCCGCAAATATGTACTATGAGAACCTAAAACATAATATTTAACTTAATTCGATTGCCCATGCAAAATGGATTTAGCATCGCCTAAAGTTTACGTGATGTAAATTTCCAATCAACAATCAATAACCAGTGATAGGAGATTCCCTCCTACCTATTAACATTTTCGAATGCTACACTTATACCAACACTAGTGCAAAGAGACCATCCTTTATTCTGTCAGATTGAGTGATTACTTTGGAATTTAGCCATTTTTTTTTTTCTTAACCACAACAGGAACCGAACCTGCGACCCTAGTATGCGAAGCTACTAGCTACTCCTATAACGTAAATAAATTAAAACTTAAAAAAAAATATTTTTTTCAACCGCAACAGGAACCGAGCCTGCGACCCTAGTATGCGAAGCTACTAGGTACTCCTATAACGTAAATAAATTAAAACTTAAAAAAAAAATATTTTTTTCAACCGCAACAGGAACCGAGCCTGCGACCCTAGTATGCGAAGCTACTAGCTACTCCTATAACGTAAATAAATTAAAACTTAAAAAAAAATATTTTTTTCAACCGCAACAGGAACCGAGCCTGCGACCCTAGTATGCGAAGCTACTAGCTACTCCTATAACGTAAATAAATTAAAACTTAAAAAAAAATATTTTTTTCAACCGCAACAGGAACCGAGCCTGCGACCCTAGTATGCGAACTAACTATTTCTAGTTTACAACCTAGATATATTAAGAACTAAAAATTTTTTTTTCTAAATTTGCCTCCCTCGGGACTCGAACTGGCGACACCAAGTTACGAGGCTAATACTCCTAATATACAATCTTAACAGAAATAAAATTAAAATTTGTCTTTAAAACAAATTACCTCTAACAGGATCGAACTTGCGACTGTAAATTGCAAGGCTACGGATATATTATTGTGCCATAGCGCACTAGCTTGAAGTTCCTACGACAATATCAAAAGCAAATCGCATGTCCTTCACAGACCTTTTGCGATTCCAACGACAGTAGGCATTCAACATAACAACTGCTTCTCTTACGAAATGTAAATAACTTAAATATTACTATATTTTGATACAAAATAGTATATAACCTACCTAAAATTTACTTAGATTACCTAACCTATTAAATAAGTGCAACTTCACAGCCCCGTCTGCCTACATAAGTACACGCTATTCGTAACGCTCAACTACCTTATTTATCAATTATTATGAGAGACCTTTTTCTCTGAACTAAGTCGTTAACTACCCATCTTATACACCAACTAGAAAATGTACCTACCAAATATTTCTTTCGAACAAATACTTATTTAATTATTTACATCCGGAATTTTACTAACGGAGTATTGAGAAGAAACTATATTATCAATGCCTACTTCAAATACGCTGCCATATAAAAGAATTCAACGGGAGCGCTCACTCACTCGTCGACCCCTATATTAGTTCTAAGTACAAAATACGAGCTTCAACCCCCCGGATATAAGACAATAGCTGGGGTTTAAATTAACCTATAAACTATAAAACTACATAGGATAAAATAACAATTTTCTCTTTGTTTGATAGATTAATCATTCAGTTATAATTGTCATTCGCACCTCATTCCATTTCACGAACATCAAATTGTGGCATAAACCGAAGCCAACTAAAGTTATTTATCTATGTTTATCACAAATAACTGAACACAAAGTTTTATTATACAAAACGACTACCTACAAGATTCAGTATACGAACGCGAAAATCAGATGTCAGACATCCAAGTTCTTTGGTAGCACTGTAACCGTCCGTTTCCGCCCACGAACCCTGATTTTGACTATCCAAATGTAATATTTTGAACCCTCTTCTTATCCTGGTCACGGCTTATCAAATTGTAACACCCCACCCTCCTATTTAAAATATGTAAATATAAATATATAAATATAACTAACTAAACCTACCTATAATAATACATACGTGCATACAACATACAACCTACCGCTATCTACCTATAAGAAGTATGTAAACTATACTTGATTTTTATTGCATTTTAAAATACGATTAAACGTTTGGCCAGATCGTCTAGAGAACCCTAAATTGTGATCGCAGTAACTCAGAGTCTTTTTGAAGGCGAATGACAAGTTATTTTTAAGAGATTAATCTATCACGTTGTGTTTGGACGAACGATGTAGTCTAACCTATAATTTTGAAGTATTTCGCGCAGAACCCTAATTTCCCTACTGTGATTGGTCCCTATTTTGGGCCCCCCCAAATTGGGAAGGGTAGCTAGCCCCCAGTGCTCGGAATAACGTAATACTTGACTGACGTCAGTACTGCATTATTTTGGTGATTAAAACAATGTACATCTAACTCAAAGTAATTGAACGAGCGATTTTAGCTCTACACAGATAATTATAACTACGTGAGCCCCGCTAGCTACTGTCTCTGGCAGGCCACTAAGGTACATGATCAGAGTCCACCCTCTTCAAGTGTATTTTAATTAAGCTACACGACAATGTAAAGTGTGCTATGCCGTGTTCCACCCGAATCCCAAAGCTAGTGTATATAAAACGCTTGTGAGGCGCCTTATTATACGTGTATAGTGTGAACTATAGCTGAGTCTTTACAGCCATAGCTTGTCCATCCCTATTCGTCAGGTAGGATTAATACCTTCGAGCAGCGATTGATCGCGAATACATATTAGCACTAGGTACTAAAATAAAGTAGATATTCCGACTTGAATGTCGCTCATCCTGTGAGAAGAGCACTACGGAATGTGAAATAAGTAGTTGATCTACTAATATGGTTCTTAGACCTGGAACTGTGCCATACAGTTGTATATAATGATATAAAGACCTGTGGTCTATATAACTAGAGCGAAATGGACACGATATCCATCGTGCCGCCGGCTCCAAAATAATACATAGTGTTAAAGCTCTGTCTTTAGACGTAGCAAACCCTTGATAAAGGGCGAAAGTAATGTCAGTTTAATAGTTTGGCTGAACGTGAAGAACAACGAACCAACACAGTCGCAACCCACTGTGAGACCCACGCGAATCATAGTCGCGGCATCACAATTAGGTCAAAGCGAGAAGGCGTGTAAGCCAAGTGTTTGGTCGAGGCGCTAGTTCAGGACGCAATAGGAGCCGACAGGACCCGGACACCGTGAACACTGCCCATAATATCCGAAAACCGTAGAATAGATTTAGTTTCTAAATCTAGCGCATATCAACTGACCCTAGCTACGGTTACCATCAGGATGGGTCGGCTACCTTCATCATAATCGGTCTTACTATAATCACTATTAGTAAGGCGCGAACGCCTAACCTATTCGTATGTTTGCTCAATACCTTCCTAGACGCTTGGTCCGATTCAGGTGAAATTCTGCCAAGGCATGCTTGTGATAAGCTACAGATAGGACCTACCTATCTAAAATTACTTTAGTATCAGAATAGGCGAAGCTCGAACTCCTATAGTTTGTTTGTTAGTCCATTACATTTTATCCCATAAAAGTGTGGACAGATTTAGCTAAAATTTGGTAAAATTAGGAGTTGTTCATATCTATGAACCACTGAACTACATATCTAGCCCATATTGCATGGAGCTTGGTAAACAGCCATCTCAAGTATGACATAGGCCTTCCCGCGACAGCATAGCGCCGTACTATCTCGAATGAGATTAGTGAACTGAGTGGACCACGTGTTCACGGAACCCTAAAACTTATAATGCCGCGTGGCACTTGCAGTGAAGGCAGTTCGTAAATAAATAAAACGTTGGCATAGCTTAGACCTACCTACTACTTATTCAATAATATGACTCGCATTTCTTCTTAATAACGTTATTCTAAAACCTAATTCGCTATTCCCTAGTAATAGATTTATTTACTAGAATTCCTACAGCACTGTACCAACCCGAATGAAATTAATGAACTGAGTGGACCACGTGCTCGCGGAACCCTAAAGCTTGTGATACCACGTGTCACCTGCAGTGACGGCAGTTCGATAAGTAAAACGTGGCATCGCTTAGACCTACCTACTACTTATTCTCTAATATGACTTGTTTCTTCCTAATAGCGATATTCGCTATTCCCTAGTAATAGATTATTAACTAGATTTCCTACATATCGCAATCCCCCTAACTCAGCCCTAGTTTTTCCCTATCCTAGCGAGATAGCTAAGTTTTACGAGAACTAAATTTTATTTTGATGTCCATGTTTCAACAAACAGTTACAACTCGTGGCGGCTTTATTCGTCTTTCCCCCGGGGTACTAAACCAACCGTGCCTTCGAGATGAACCAATTAGGTGTAGTGTGTCATGGTGAAGTGAGTACCTAAAGCTAACTTGTGTCCTAGTTCCCTACGGCTAAAGTGTACCTGCCCTGAATAAGAAATGCCGCTGCCACGACAGACCAGGTCTGCCGCTTCGCTGCACCTCCTAAACAGTGTGTTTGGATGGGATTTGGATAGGTAAGGCCTGTCCCAAATACGGTGGCTCCGTACATGAGTGCGCTAACGCATGTCCAACCTGTGGTCCTCATGTCGGTAGGTCGTAAGATGGTACAGTCAGGATGTTCCGGCCATAACCAAACTTGGGTCGCTAGCCAGGCAAGCCCTCCTGTCAGCTTGCTTTCGGCACTTGCATTGATAAACCCACGCTTCGTTGTCACGGTTGCGTATCCACGTGAATTAAATCAACTAGCCTTCCTGAAAACATGAACTACCAACCTGGTCACTTGACGATACCTTCAGCTAGCAACCGACCTGGCATCTTGTTTCAATTCCTAGATCCCAGCTCGATTGCCCACTGTACCTCACTTCCTAACTGCACTAAACTATGGCTTGATCCCAGGTAGGAGCCTGAACTTTCGAAGGCAAATAACTAGGATTTCGGCCACACTAAATTCTATTCTAAACTCACAATATAAAGTGAGATTCCTAAGTTAATTCGCGACTAATAAGTACTTGGCGTGACACTTGCCCGGGGCGCGCGGCAGCTGTTCTTCGGATACGTCCTCCTCCTCTGGTGGTCTGTTCGACTGAATCCCGCTACGTCCGCGTGTCCGTGGTTTTAAAAGCTTTCACACAGACGCAGCCTCGGCAGCGCGCGGGCCGCCGCACACATACAACCGACCTCGTGGTCGAACTGCGCGAGCGCCGGCCGCTGTCCGGACGCAGACAGGGCGGCGCCTCTATCCCTTTAGCCTCGGTTTTCGCGCCATTTATTACCTAAGGCAATCTGTTATAACGTGCGCACCGCGTGGTTCGAATGACGACCGACAGGCGGCAGTCTGGCTTCTCGGAAATAATCCCTGAGCTAATTTGTTTCAATAACTGTCTATTCACTCGACTCGAGGTTAATCCTCACCCGACCGAACAAAACTAGTTATGTTTTTCCCAATAGACAGATTCCTTTTAGTCTATCAAGACTTACTGTATTACCTATAGATATTTATTTATACATATGGATCCGTTACAACACCACATTCACTTTTCACTGCACTTGATACTCGATCAAAACATGTAGATGTACTATAGTATAGCAGCTGTTCACACAGACACATCGCTCACTCAAGTAGGAGAGAGACGGATGTCGAACGCTGCCGAACGTAAAGGCCGATTGTGCTTCTTTGTCGCTCGTTCGCGCTCTCGCTTGCACTTCAAGACTTACACGGAACGCCTCAGAGCGAGGTAACGACGCATTTTTTCGTGCGTGCAGCCGGCTCCATCGAATTATAAGACGTTATCACGTCAAAAATGACATAAATATAACAGTCATTACGACATGAAATTCACAAATACCACAAAACAAAAGCAAAAAAATATAAGCATGTCATTGAGTATTAATAATTTCAAATAAATGTCGCAATAGTAACTATAATTGGCAATGTCTTCATATTCATGTATAAAATAGTCATCCAGGCTATAATAATTTTTTTCTAACAAAAATGACTTGAGCTTGGACCGAAACTGACTTGTATATAATAAGTTTTTCAAATCTATTGGCGACTTGTTAAACAAGCTAACAGCCTGATATTGTGAGCCGTGCATAACAACCCCGAGTGTTGGTTGTATCTTATTTACAACGTCCTGCCTTCGCGTAGATTCTCTTACTTGCCTATCTTTTCTACTTTCAAATACTGTTATGTTTTTTGCGAAATTACACAGAACTACCATTATATATAAACTAGGTACTGTCAAAATCCCTAACTTTTGAAAATAATCTTTACACGATTCACGATCCGTAAGAGAAGCCGACATAGCTTTTAGAATCACTAAATTTAATTGGTAGTGGGTGGGGCACATAGCTCGTAGAATAGATATCAATTAAGGTAGTACACCGGAAGACGTAGACTTTCCACTCGGTAGACGAACGACTTGCTAGCCTAACAGGCCCGTCGTAAGAAAATTTCAGTTGGGGAAGTAAAGTTCTCGAGTTTTTTTTATTCACAATTGGTAAACCCTTGACAACATCTTACCTGGTGTTAAGTGACGATGTTGCTGAAGATGGAAGCGGGCTTACCAAGATTCCCCAACGCAATGGGGAACTGGCTATCTTCATGCCGGAACACACCAATGATATCAATATTGATATTTGGCGGTAAGACTTAGATAAGATGGTGGTAGCTAGGCAGGCGGGCTTAGAAAATGCCCTACCACCAACCAAACCGAGTCTTACAATTGACCCCGCCGGGAATCGAACCCGCGACCTCCTGTGTAAAGCCAGTGAACTTTGCCACTGAGCTACGGAGGCGGTTAAAAGTGACGACTGCACACCGTAAGACGAAGCGTAATCCGACGACCTGGTGAATGTCGCGGGAAGCGGCTAGTAATAGGCATCTCAAGATCAGTCGTTGTGGAAATCCTTGGGAAGGGCTGTGCTCAGCAGATAATGTTTTTAGGCTACGATAATGAATAATGATGTGTCAATGCCGTTAGCAGCCACCATGCTATGGTTCAAGAATAAGTTTTTTTTGTATTCACAATTGGTAAGCCCTTGGCATCATCTCACCTGATGGTAAGTGACAATGATGCCGAAGATGAAATCGGGCTTACCAAGATTCCCCAACGCAATGGAGAACTTATCTTCAAGCCGAAGCACATCAATGTTGTTAAAACTGATGTTTGGTGGAAAAACTTAGATAAGATGGTGGTAGCTAGCCAGACGGGCTTAGAAAATGCCCTACCACCAACCAAACCGAGTTCCTACACTAAGTGTTATAGTTGTTTCTCTTTCTAAACTCTCTCTCATCGTGTCGCACTCGCAGCGACCAGCCCGTACTGCTGCGATGACTTTTTTTAATTAAAAATTTGAGTGGCTTTGAGTACAACTCACCTGATAGGACTGCTGCTGCATCATGAGCAACGATATATTGCCGGGGGCAGGGGAGTTTAGTGCATATATTTTCTTAATGTCTCTCGGCAAACTTATTTAAGAGGAAACGCGGTCTAAAGAACAGGTATTTGAATAAAACGTTCCTGTCTCCCTCCCCCAAACCTCTCCGTATACAGGAAGAAAGGGAGAACTGCAGCGAAGACCGATAATAGGCACTCAAATTGACCCAAATTACGAAATAGTTCCCTATTTCCTACGCCAAAACTTGAGCAATAATGATATTTTTTTCAAAATAATAAAAAAACGCCTATGCTTCCATGTTTTAATTTTGTTGTTAATATGCATATTATTTTTTTTGGTGAAAATGACGTTTCAAATATGCAATTTTCTCAGTTTTTGGAGGCTCCTACTTCCTATTATGATTTGAATATGGGAAAAAACAAAACATAGGGACATTGCCATGGTAGACATAGATTTGATGAATAAAACATTTTTGCTCTATTGCCAATATCCAGGGAGGAAACAAAGGAACTACGTTTGTATGAAAAAAATGGCGCCGCATTTCCTCTTAACAATAAATTAGGTAGGTATAGTTCTCAAGTTCTGAGTTTAGAAAGTTATATGTAATAATTATTATAATATTCGATTGCATACGGAAATGCGATGATTGCCGAGAGACAGTAAGAAATAGAAGGACTTGTACACGTCTTGTTTGAATTTGTGACTAAAGTTCAAAGAAGTGCAAATAGGTACCTAATAGCTTTTTATATCCCTGATTCAAGGTTCTAGGTATTTATTCAAAATAGGTGCAAATCACACTCTTTCTAATAGTCATAAAATAATAATAACATAATTTCATTTGTGAAAAATCAAGAAATAAACAATCAATAGTTAATAATGTCAAAATTCAGTCCTTGAAATAAACCAGATTAAGTCATTAGAACATGAAAACAATTTCACACGAAAGGTTATACATAAAAAAACATTGAATGTCATTATTGCCTTTGACAAGAGTAGGCCAGTTCACACGGATAGCACCCGGTCACGAGTATAACGCAAGTCAGCCATTGCTCCCCTCAACCGTATTAAAGAGTAAGCAACGATATTTTTTTTAAAAATTAAATAAATATTATTTGATAATCACGTTTAACTGTAGGAATGAGTGGACATCTATAGCTAAACCAATGTATGTAATTTAATGTATATAATGTAGTAGACAGCGTAGAGAGCGTCGGTGGCGTAATGGCTAGGGCCGCCGCCTCCTGTCCGGGAGTTTGTGGTTCGAACCTGCCACGTACCAATGTGATTTCGAATTTAGATTTCATATGTACGTTTATCCGACGCTACGCTCTTACGGTGAAAGAAAACATTGTGAGGAAACCTGCACACGCCTGCGAAGTAAATCGCAGGTTGTGTGTGAAGTCGACCAACCCGCACTGGGCCTGCGTGGTCGACTAAGGCCCGATCGCTCTAATTCAGGGTAGGCTCGAGCCCCTCGGTGGGGACGTAGATGAGCTAATATGAATGAATGAATGTAGTAGAAGTTAAATAAGCAAAGCTTATAATTGGAGAGCTACTGTTTACAAATCATTATAAAACATTAGTGGAAATTACATTTTGTGTGAACTGCATGACGCCATATGCCTAACTATTCGTAGCTATGCTTAACACAAACAATAATTTATTAACAGGTAATTTTATTTCTTAGAACATTCTTTATAAAAAAAAAATTCATAACTTAAAATTTTTTATGCGTTTGACTGCCAAAACCAGATGAAAATTGATGGTGCAGTCAAGGATGCTACCCGCAAACGCAAATAATGCCTATTCACTCTCGCCTTGAAGGCCCTTCTTCTTCTTCTTGAAGGCCCTGCAATTGTAAGATTCGGGAAACATAGACGCAAACATGGAATCCCACTTGGTGGGTTTTCTTTCTTTTGTAATGTTTATTGGTTTTACCACAGTAAACAATATAATTAACATAATTTTACTCAATTTGCTATGCTCGGAGTTTCTCTGCGTGATCGAATCAGAAACGAGGAGATCCGCAGGAAAACCAAAGTAACCGACATAGCTCACAGAATCGCTGAACTGAAGTGGCAGTGGGCAGGGCACATAGCTCGTAGAACAGATGGCCGTTGGGGCAGTAAAGTTATCGAGTAGCGACCGCGCACCGGAAAACGTAGCGTAGGCAGGCCTCCCACTCGGTGGACCGACGACCTGGTGAAGATCGCGGAAAGCCGATGGTTGCAGGCAGCGCAGGACCGGTCGTCGTGGAAATTCTTGTGGGAGGCTTTGTCCAGCAGTGGAAGATTTTTGTCTGATATGATGATATGATTCTCAAGTTATCTACAAGTACTGGATAGTTGCAATCAAAGACAAGACTGATACATGACTGAAACTTATCTTAGCATCATTAACAATTTTTGATAAAAAACAAGGTTTTTTGAAAAAGCTATAAAATTTCCTACGACAATGGTGGGTAGAAATTATTAAGATGGGCAAGTTTTATATTTTCTCTCTCAGTTCTTGTAAACAAATTTTAATTCAGGTGGCGTTTTGTATAATCGTATAGTTAACAACCTATGAAAGCGCCCACAGCTGGGGCTAGGCTCTCTTCCTAAACTCAGGAAGGTTAGGCCACATGAGGCCTGCGTTTCCATAAGGCTCATACCGCCGCCAACGGCCAATTTTGTAACCACTTTTAATTTATTTATTTACAATTTATGGTACACAGAAATAGGGACAAACAAACATTAAATTAGACAAGAACATATAAAAGGTACAGTTTATTTCTATAAGAAATTTCTTCCAGCAGACCTTTTTACTTCAATTAAGGATTGTTTATCGAAAAAAAATATGAAAAATGAAAATTGTTTACTGGTTACCAAGAATTTAAGTCTGAGATATCCTTTCAGTTAAAAAAAATAACTGTGTTAGGAGATATGTTTTGTAATTTACAGGATATGAGTAGTGATTATGATTTCCTCGAATTCTATTTTTTTAAACACAGAACTAAAGAAAAAAAATATCCTTAAGCACTTTTTTTTTCTAGTTGTAACCATAGAACTGCTGCAATTTTAATCGAAACGTTGTGATAATTTATGAACTTCTTAAAATACAATGTTAAATGACTTTGTTTTCGCACATTTTGGAAATTCCTCTTATTTTATTTATAATTGATTAAAATCCACAATTTTCGCACGATTCGTCCGCAGTGATTGACGTAACAGCCACGTTGCAGTACGAGCTGACAAGAACTTTATTTCCAAGCTATTTCGTTCGATTTTTGAAACATCGTGAATCGAGTTGCTAAATTATTGGGACAGAGGAGCCTTAACTGCGTCTGTGACACTGTGTAAACGTGGTATAAACCATCTGGCTGAGAAGAAACATATCATTTATGATTACTATGACCTCTGTCACATACTAATTTTACTAAGAGTTTATAGTATACGTGAAAGAAAGAAAGAAATGTTTAATTGCCAGAACACATACATGTGAAGATCTTAATGTTAAAATAGTAAATGTATTCAGCCGTCATAAAGATGGCATGCAAATTTCAACAGGTTAAAATATTATACTTACGCTAATAACATTAAAAAGGTCAATTCGTTTTATTATAAAGTTCATAATTCACTAGTACTATAGAAGCAGTGTTGCATTAGCCATTCTGTTAATTTTTTCCTAAGTCTAATTTCTTGTAATTGTTTTATGTCATCCGGAAGCTTATTAAAGATTTCAATACACATATTATAATTACTAGTTTTATTTATATCAATGTTAAGGTTATTGTTTTTCAACCATTTGACAGCGTCTGGCAAGGCTCTACTACCCACGTCAGATTGATACGTTTCTTTATCTTTGCATTTAATAATTAAAGTTGTATCGTTCGCGAAAAGTATACATTTTTGAGACATTGCTTTTGGTAGGTCATTAATGTATAAAAGAAACAGTAAGGGCCCTAGATTACTAGTGACAGAGGTCATAGTACTTAACAGCGAGTTCGTTTATTGACCGAGCGATATGTCCGGTGGATATCCAGATGTCCAGCTCTCAGGTCGTATTTATCACAAATTCTAGTTGGATTTTGTGTTTTTTTTATCGAATCAGTTTTTGATTTTTTGTGAAAACATTTTGTGAAACATCGTGAATCGAGTTGCTAATTATTGGGACAGAGGAGCCTTAACTGCGTCTGTGACATTGTGTAAACGTGGTATAAACCATCTGGCTGAACAGAAACAGATCACTGATGATTACTATGACCTTTGTTAATTTTATTCAGATTTTAATACGTAGTACGTGACAGAGGTCATAGTAGGTACGCTTAACAACGAGTTAGTTTATTGACCGAGCGAGCGCTAAGAGCGAGCGAAGCGTCTCCGTTTCAGCTTGGCCAAAAATGTTTTCGTATGTCCGGTAGATGTCCAGATGTCCGGCGCTTCTCCTCTACAGGTCGCATTTATCAACCTACTAGCTGTTTCCCGCGGCTTCACCCGCGTAGACAACGTTCCATTGTTACGTTGCGATGTTAAATAAATTAACCAAAAAAAGTATAGTTTCAATTCCCTCAGGAACTGCATCGGGCTATGCTAATTTCACGGGATAAAATGTAGTCTATATACTTCCCTGTGACACAGGCTACCTGTATGCCAAATTTCATTAAGATTGGTCTAGGCGTTGAAGCGTGAAAAGGTAAAAACAAAAAAAAACAAATTGTCACATTTATAATATAAGTAAAGACTGTACAATATAATATTATCTTTCTCCAAGTTGGATAGTTCTGTTGCTATGCACAACACTATACAAAAGAGGGACGCGGGCTCGGCTACCCGGCTATCAGTTTCGATGTTTTACGATATTAATCATTATCAAAGTGACCTACGAGTACAGCTATACATTTACAGACCCGCATCCGATGTCGTGTTTGATAGCCTGTCCTTAATGGACTGTCAGACGCAGGGACCTATTGTTTTCCGCATAATACGGACACATGGAATTACCTGTCTTTCATATAGCTGCGAGTACAAGGTGATACCTACTCTTGTATTTACGTGAAAAGAGACGGCAACAGGAGAAGGATTTAACTTTGTCTGTAGCTATTTTGAAACTTTTATTACCTACATCGTCTCAAGCTTTTTCGTCAGAACAGCCATGATCTCTGTACCGTAGCTCCAAGACGAGAGCAGCCATGATCGATTCGTTCTCTGTACCCTAGCTCCAAGAGGAGTGAAACTTTCATTACATGATCGTTTCGTCCTCTGTGCCGTAGCTCCAATACGAGAGCAGCCATGATCGTTTCGTGCTCTGTAAATGGCTATAATGTGAAAAAAAGTTTCACTTTTACCATGGTTTCATAAAACCACACACTCTTTTTTTGTGTTTTAGGTACCTCATTATATCACCTCATATACGTCGCCACCGAGGGGCTCGAGCCTACCCTGAATAAGGGCGATCGGGCCTCAGTCGACCACGCGGGCCCAGTGCGGGTTGGTCGACTTCACACACAACCTTCGAGTTTCTTCGCTGGTGTGTGCAGGTTTCCTCACGATGTGATATGTACGTAAGTTTAGAAAAACTCATTGGTACATTGGCCGTCCAGATTTGAACGCGGCACCTCTGGTTAGGAGGACCGAGTCGTTACCGGTTGAGCCACAGACGCTTTAGGTACCTATTGATTTGTACTTGTATAAAGGACATAAAGTTGTAGCAGTCGTAGTGCAATGCGGCTTTCGTGGTTATGTTGATTATGAAGGTTAAGTGACCTGAAGCATGGTCATTACCTGGATCGGTTTGACTGTTGGAGGTGCAGTGACAATAAAAAAATCACTATTTCAGTCAATTTAACGTGTAGGGAAAAGTCTCTATTTGGCCCATTCAGAAATTGTGGCAAGGTCCTCATTAATAGTATTTAAGCTTGGTCGAAATTGGACAGGAGGCAGAGTAGTAGACTTTCTAGGGTTCAACCTGTCAGATTATTTTTCATTGTACCAGTTTTCCTCAAATCAATCAAAATCAAAATCAAAAATAATTTATTATAAATAGGTGTTTACACACACTTTTAAATAGTAAAAAAAACGTATTGTATATTACAATAAATAATGTCAATTAATTAATGTAATGTGATTACAGTCTCAGGTAATAGTATTTGTTATAGAATCCACATATATATCTTTGTCATTTACATAATATATTATTTTATAATATCCTCTAGAGCACAATTTTTTGATATGAGTCTTGAATTTATTCTCTGAAAAACTAGTAACATTTTCTATAATTTTATTACAGTCTCAGGTAATAGTATTTGTTATAGAATCCACATATATATCTTTGTCATTTACATAATATATTATTTTATAATATCCTCTAGAGCACAATTTTTTGATATGAGTCTTGAATTTATTCTC
Organism: Coleophora flavipennella; assembly: GCA_947284805.1. Classification (NCBI taxonomy): domain Eukaryota; kingdom Metazoa; phylum Arthropoda; class Insecta; order Lepidoptera; family Coleophoridae; genus Coleophora; species Coleophora flavipennella. The sequence continues at coordinate 15,530,593 of OX369279.1, forward strand.
TGACAAACTAGTAACATTTTCTATAATTTTATTATAGAATCTTATACACTGCCCCACAAATGACTTTTTAACCATACTCAGTCTCAAAAAGGCTATATCTATTTTATTTACATTTCTTAAAATCAAATTATGCCTGTCACTGTTTTTAGAAAAAAAATGCAAATTCTTACGAACGTACATGATGTTTTGATATATAAGTTGACTAGCAACAGTTAAAATTTTGATTTCTTGAACTTATTCTATAACGACTAACGTGATCGCATCTGATAGTAATTATCTATTTTACATTTGATTATGTATATAATTATCTTCATAATTTAATACATAATCAAATGTAAAATAGATAATTATGTTCACTTGCAAAGATTCATATATTTCTTAGCTACAGGATATAATAGTAAAATGCAAAGTAAATTACCAATTGCGAGATTCTAACACCGATCTACTCCAATTCCAAATTAACAAACGTTATTACAATAAAGCAAAACAACGTGCCACGAAACGTTTCCATGGCTTATAATAATGTTATAGCTGGTTAATAAATAAACATTGATTTGTTACGTTCAGCAAGCGAAACTCGTGAAGCTTATGAACTTTACAGCGTTCAAAGGAACATCGTCGTTTTTGTTTGCGAAGCTGTGAAGTCTAGTGCGAAGCGTGAGCGTGAATCACACTTCATGTTTGTAGGTACAGTTAGGAGATATTTAAAAATCTTCTTTTCTTTGGTTCATTATCTTTCCATTGTTTTTAAGGTATGTGAACTTTCATTTTAACTACTCTTGAAAGGCGCAAGAAATATTAGTTTATAGCGTTCAAAGGAACCTCGTTTTTGTTTGCGAAGCTGTGAAGTCTAGTGCGAAGCATCAGCGTGAATCACACTTCATTTAGGTAGGTACAGTTAAGAGATATTTAAAAATCTTCTTTTCTTTGGTTCATTATCTTTCCATTATTTTTAAGGTATGTGAACTTTAATTTTCACTACTCTTGAAAGGCGCAAGAAATGTTAGTTTATAGCGTTCAAAGGAACCTCGTTTTTGTTTGCGAAGCTGTGAAGTCTAGTGCGAAGCGTGAGCGTGAATCACACTTCATGTAGGTATGTACAGTTAAGAGAATTTAAAAATCTTCTTTTCTTTGGTTTATTATCTGTTCATTGTTTTCAAGTTACGTGAACATACATTTTACCTACTCACGAAAATTTCTAAAAAAAAAGTTAATTCCTAAAACCATATTTTATTAAGGGGGTTTACTAAAAGTGGTTTTTATAATCAAAATAACATAACTAATCCTTACTTTCTTACTAATATTATAAACGTGAAAGTTTGTATGTATGTATGTTTGGATGTTTGTTACTCTTTCTCGCAAGCACAGATAAACGGATCTGGATGAAATTTGGTAGGTAGACAGATTAGGACCTGGATTAAGATATAGCCTACTTTCTTTACACGCTCGCGAGCTGCTTGCGGCTCGCGCACTGTGCACCCTCGAATACAGTCATAGAAACTATGTTCACGCGAGCGAAGCCTCTGGCAAAAGCTAGTTCAATTATAAGTTAAAACTTAACTGCTTATAATGTATCATATCATATATGTCCCACAAAGAATAAAGACAAATCTGAAGACACCACACATTTCAAAACACATCAAGCCGTTTAGGCTGCAGACTTCTTTTTTAATTTTTTTTATTCACAATTGGTAAGCCAAAGAAACAAACAACGTACACCTGAAAAACATTACCTTCTTTTTTGGCAGACGGGTAGCAAATGAGCGTTTTGTATGTCGCAATATCTCTACAACATTTACTGTGTGTGTCATACTCTTAATATTTTGGTTCTCAACAATTTTGGTAAAATAAGTGTCTCATAAGAAATCAATGACAGAAACTGTCCGTTTTGTGTTGACATTATTTATAGTTGAAACCTGTAAGTATGTTTTTTTTTATTTCTAGGGTTCTTTACGTCATTAGGCAAAACGGAACCATTAAAGGAGAGTGATGCTTGTCCTTCTGTCCGTCCATCCGTCTGTCAAACCCAATTTGCTTCTAACTGTAGTAATTTTTTAAAATATACATAAATAATATTAAAATAAATAAATATTTAATAATAATACATATATTTCGGATCGTTAGAAGGGCTTGCCCCGGATCCCGAAATTAATTCTTCTTTGAGAAGTTTTGGAGTGTACATTTAATATTCATTCAGCTGCTCGATCAAAAGTGCTCGTAAAATAATTGATGCATAGGTTAGCTACATTTTCATTAATTGATTTGTTAATCACATCGATTCTGATTGGCTTAACAAACAAGCGTACCAACACTACCAACTAAAACTAGATTCCAGCCTCCCACCGACCATATTCTGGCCAAAGATGACCTTTCATTACTACCTTAGCTAACCGCTTGCCGTTTCAAAACAAAACACACGGCGCTTCGATGCATGCATAGTCGGCGCCACCTCCGTGCGCTCCGACGTATATTTTTTTAAAAGGCTACTGAACCCTACTTTGCGCGAGTCTTACCTACTACGCAGTTATTTCCCTCGATACTTTTGTATATTATATAAAATCTTTGGTTATACTTATGAACATTATCATCAGCTATAGGTACTAATAATAATAATACATACTATCAAGAGATATTTTTAATATTTTCCCAGGGGTTTTTTTTCTTCAGGGTGAAGGAAAACATAGTGAGGAAACCGGCACACGCCTGGGAAGAAACTCGAAAGTTGTGTGTGAAGTCGACCAACCCGCACTGGGCGGGCGTAGTCGACTAAGGCCCGAACGCCCTAATCAGGGTAGGCTCGAGCCCGTCAGTGGGGACGTATATGATCTGATATGATGAAAGAGATAAAGTACGTTGGTTCTAAAATTTGTCTGTAGGAATGAATCTCCGGAACTAATCATCTAATTTCAAAAATTCTTTTACCAATACTTAGAATGGACTTTCAGGATAAGCATAGGCTGAAAAACATAGTAAGCTGCTTGCGGCTCGCGCACAGCGCACCCTTTATTTCCATAAAGTCAAAGCCGCGGATAACTACTCGTTGTTAAGTTCTTAGTTGAACAGTGCTTTAGCAAAGTATATATATTAGTCCTAACATACAGAATGGACACTCCCTGCCGCTCTCTAGATTGCGATCTCACATCTCGTCACCCAGATTGACAGATTGGTTACAGTTTAGTTGTCGAACGTATAGGATTTGGGCGCCATTTTGTTTGTTCCGTCATTCTTTTTTTGAAATGTTTTCTCTGGCCCGTTGTATGAAGTGTCCAGGGCGTGCCTTTAGTTCATCATGTCTTTTAGTAAAGAGCTCATAACCTTAGTGTTTGCAACAAAAACCGTTGAAAATATTAATTCCACGAGTTGAATAATTACTTATTCAAAAACTTCGGTTTTGACTGTACGTGTCAGAGTATGAGAACAAAACAATGTGGATAACGGCGTACAGTGGGCATACTAATTAGGTAGAATTTCAAAAGATAACCGGCAAGAGCGACGCGAGATGAAATACGTTACCCGTAAATAGATTTCAAGCGTGTTATGAAAATAGTACTTAGTTGTGTTTGTTTGGACTGCACCAACCAATGCAATGGATGTTATGGTGGAGCTGATGTTTTATTATTATTATTATTTATTATTATTATGAGCCTTTATTCGGACATGGCTATATTTCTTTGTTATTCATATAGTATTCTTTTGTTTAATTTTTGTGTGTCCGTTTGCCAGGCGCAAAGGCCTTTCTCCAATATTCTCCATTCTGGCCTTTCTATGGCCACTATACCCCATGTTATCCCCCGCGACTTGTCTAATGCCATCATCCCACCTTCTTTGTGGTCTACCTCTTTTCCTTTTTCCATTGTGTGATTATTTTACTCAATTTATCCTGTCCTCTGATCATATAGCTGATGATTTACTAAGGATTATTATGCACTAGCCTTTAGCCGCGGTTTTTATGACCGTCTTTGAGAGTGAGTGGTGCGCGAGCCGCATGCGACTCGCGAGCGTGGACATGAGTTTCCTCCAGATCCCTTTTCCAGATCGGGCTATTCTGATTAGCAGTCTATGTCACTTCCCATTCCCTCAACCAATTCTGCATAAAAAATCCGTTGCTCCGTTGTGACGCCGCGCCGACATGAGGAAATGAGTTTTCCCCCGATCCCTCTGGAACTATGTCAGGATATGCTAATAAGAAAATCATGTCATTTCCCAACCTTTAAACCATCTCTGTGCAAAAAATTACAACAATACATTGTTCCATTGGAATGTTAAAGAAATTAACCAAAAAACCAATATTTTTTAATCCATCAGGAACTGTATCGGACTACGCTGTTTTCACGCAATAAAAAGTAGCGTATGTCCTTTCCCGTGACACAGGCTACCTGCGTACCAAATTTCATCAAGATTTGTAAAGGTGATGAAGCGTGAAAAGGTAACAAACAAACAAACACATTTTCACATTTATAATTTTGTATGTAAGGGATAACGAATAAATATAATTTTAGGGTTCCGTAGTAAACAAGGAACCCTTATAGTTTTAGTATGTCCGTCTGTCCGCGGGTCAACTCAGTGACTCTTAGTACTAAAAAGCTATATTTTGGCATGGGTATACATATTAATCACGCCAACAAAATGGTAAAATGAAATCTTGAAAAAAATAATAATAATAATAACCTATACAAAGTGGGGGTCAAAATATTGTGGGTGTGTGAAAACGGTGTTATAAGTTTAACGTGTGTATCTGTGTATCTGCGTGTTTGTCTGTGTTATCATAGTTTCTAAACTAATACACCGATTTCGATGAGTTTTTTTTTATTTCAAAGCATACGTAGTTAAGATGGTCCATAGCTGCAATTCATGAAGATCTGTTCAGCCGTTTGAAGATCATTAGCTCTTCTGTAGGTGATAAATGGATCTGGGCAACTTCCATTGGTCTGATCGATTCGATGTTCTGTTATTCAAGAACATAGTAACCTTGACCTGATGCTGCAGCATCTCTTGGAATCTGCAGGATACCCAACTCCTCATTAATTTTCAGGAGAAGTATTGTGTTTGGGTTCACTAAAATAAAGTTAATGAATAAGTGTTACATAGAGCATGGTAACTTAGACCTGATGCTGTAGCATCTCCTGGTATCTGCAAGATATCCAACTCCTAACCAACTTACAGCAGAGGTGTGTTTGGGCTGAATGGACCAGTCTTAATGACTATTGTGAGGAAACCTGCATATCCAATGCTAGATGTGTATAAAAGTCATGTTGCAAACGTCCGTGTAGGTGTTGATCTAAATGCCCTAGACGTCGTGACGCGGGTGATGCTAAGTTCACCAGGCAATCGGTAGCACTGTTCATTATGCCACACGATAAGAGATAAGAGGTAACAGGTACCGTATTCCTTATTTATTTATTACGAGCTTTTATTTAACTTGCAATGTTTACACTCGTATGTTTGTTCGGCTGAAATTTTGCAAGTTAAATTTGACCCACTTCCCGGTTTCCGATTGAGCTGAAATTTTGCATGCATATGTAGGTATATCGCATGACAATGCAACATTAAAAGCTTGTACCTCAAAGTTTTTAGGTTTTTCGAAAATTATTTATTTATACTTATAGTACACCAAAAACAATTTCGAAAAGTTAATACATAGGGATATTGTATATTATAATGTACAGTAGTTGTATATAGTTTACACATATGAAACATGAGATTGCTTTTAGCAATAAGACTGCCTACGTACGTTATATACAATATTTTTTTTATTCACAATTGGTAAACCCTTGACAACATCTCACCTGGTGGTAAGTGACGATGTTGCCGAAGATGGAAGCGGGCTTACCAAGATTCCCCAACGCAATGGGGAACTAGCTATCTTATCTTCATGCCGGAACACACCAATGATATCAACATTGATATTTGGCGGCAAGACTTAGATAAGATGGTGGTAGCTAGCCAGGCGGGCTTAGAAAATGCCCTACCACCAACAAAACCGAGTCTTACAATTGACCCCGCCGGGAATCGAACCCGCGACCTCCTGTGTAAAACCAGTGAACTTCGGAGGCGAACTCTGAGCTACGGAGGCGGTTATATCCCTATGTATTAGCTTTACGAAATTGTTTTTGGTGTACTTTAAGTGTAAATAAATAAATAATAAATAAAATAACTAATTTCAATATTGAATCTCATGTACACCGACTACGAAACATGTCACTTGAACATAGAATTAAATTATAGCTTGAACGTTGAACACGTAAGATTTATTTTATGTTGTATTTCTCAATAGCTTTATCCACAATTATGCTAACACGATGGCTTGCATAGTTTCTTGATGTAAGCGATCACTTCACCTTGATAAAATAATTATTTTGCTTTGGCGGAATTTGTATATTATTTCATCGAATAATTTATTTATTTATTTATTTATTTATTTTATTTCATATAAATGTAACATTACAGATTTGCATCCAAGTCATTACATTACAACATTAATGGGTAGTAATTTATAAGTTAAAATAAACATAAAATCGAAATCAGTATACACATTATAATTATACAAATCAGGATAAAATATCTAGGTAATAAATTTGTCATTCTCACACTCACAATATCTTAGACATGCACTAAAGATCACCGGCCATCCGTCAAAAAAGAAGTCACAGTGCGGGCTCGACTTGCCAAGCGCGTTAAGGTGATGCAGCGCGCGACACAAAGGCGACTGGCGGCGCGCCACGGTGCGCGCGTGCTCGGGCGCACCGTGGCGCAATAATTTGTAACCTTCAAGTTAAGAGTGAATACGTACTATTTGAGCTTATGTGTTACATCCTCGGCTGCATCGGCACTTACCATCAGGTGAGGTGCAGCCAAACGAACTCAATTTTTTTATAATAAAAATTATAATAACTTCATCATCCATCATCAACATCTTATCAGCTCATGTACAGGATGTAACAAAACTGGTGTAGGTCCCGTTAACTGGTCCTTCTACTCATCAAAATGTACAACTTTTGTTCCACGACTTTGCTGAAATCGCAAAAAAAAAATTACTATGGGATTTTTGGGGTAAGTTGTTCAGTATGATGAGTAGAACCCCCAGTTAACGGGTCCAACACCATTTATTTTATACCCTGTATACGTCCCCACCGAGGGGCTCGAGTTTACCCTGAAATAAGGCGATCGGGCCCTATTCGACCATGCGGGCCCAGTGCGGGTTGGTCAACTTTACACAAAACCTCCGAGATTCTTGGCAGGCGTGTGCTAAATTCCTCACGATGTTTTCTTTTACCGCAAGAGCGTCGGATAAACGTACAAAATTATGGAATCGAACATCGAAAACACATTTGGTACGTGGTAGGATCGAATCCTGCCACAAAATCCTTCAAACCATAAAATTTGTTAGTCATAAACGTTACAATGTGTGTCATGTGTGTTCATCATCATCTTCATATCAGCTCATACAAGTACGTCCCCACCGAGGGGGTCGAGTCTACCCTGAATTAGGGAGATCGGGCCTTAGTCGACCACGCGAGCCCAGTGCGGGTTGCTCGACTTCACACACAACCTTCGAGTTTCTTCGCAGGCGTGTGCAGGTTTCCTCACCATGTTTTCCTTCACTGTAAGTGTTAGACTTGGTAAAAGGGCTTACAAAAAAAGGGTCGCATTTCCAAATATTTCTTTAGTAAATTGTACAGCCACGTGTGGTGGTGGTGGAAGGGAACGACACCTACCTGGAATGTTAAACATTAACTTTATACAAAGTTTCGTCTAAATCGTTAGAGCCATTTTTGATAAACTGTTTTCTAGGATTCCGTACCCAAAGCATACCCTGGACACTTCATACAACGGGCCAGAGATGACATTTTAAAAAAGGAATGACGGAACAAACAAAATGGCGGCGTAATCCTATACGTTCGACTACCAATCTGTATCAATCTGGGTGACGAGGGGGTGAGGTCGCAATCTAGAGAGCGGCAGGGAGTGTCCATACTGTATGTTAGTACGTTATATATATGCTTTGCCCGAAGGGTAAAAATGAGACCCTATTACTAAGACTTCGCTGACCTTCCGTCTTTATCATAAACTATAAGCTATATCATAAACCTGGCAGTCTAGCGTATCTGGTAGATGTGCGAGAGGGCTTCACCTTCCGTCTGTCCGTTTGTCACCAGGCTGTATCATTGAACGTGATAGCTAGACAGATGAAATTGTGACAGATGATGTATTTCTGTTGCCGATGTAACAACAAATACTAAAAATTAGAAAAAATTAAAGTCTCCATACAAAAAAAATATTTTTTTTAAACGTTAAGAAACAAGCGACATCTAATATGATAGTATGGAACTGAAGAAACTAGCGCCATCAAGTATGAAGGTACGGGACCTTGGCTGGTTTATATAATAATGTCGGCGGCAAATCCTAAGAATCGGGCAGATCGCAATTAGCCCAGATATTCCCAACAACATAATCCCTACTAATATTATAAATGCGAAAGTAACTCTGTCTGTCTGTTACGCTTTCCCGCAAAAACTACTGAACGGATTTGGCTGAAATTTGGTAGGTAGACAGATTAGGACCTGGATTAAGACATAGGCTACTTTTTACCACGCTCGCGAGCCGCTTGCGGCTCGCGCACTGCGCACCCTCGAAAAGTCATAGAAACGTGGTCCACGCGGGTGAAGCCGCGGGAAACAGCTAGTAATATATATATACAAGAATTGCTACTCAAAGTCATAAAAGCTGTTACACACGTGCGCTATTTTATCTTAAGATACTTTTTGATACTCGATAGTATCTTAAGATAAAAACTTATAACATAGCAAGGTATCACACAAGGGAGATGTACTATAATATATGAAACCCCACATTCTGTTACGAGTCTTTGAATGAGCTACACCTAAAACGTTTTATACAGGCTGATTAAGAAAATGAGTTCGCGTATGTTGCTATTGGACTTACTAGACAGTTCGTCAGAGGACGAAGCCGACTTTGATGAATTGGCGATGATGCCGAAGATGGAAGCGGGCTGACCAAGATTACTTAACGCAATGGAGGATCTGGCTATTTTATCTTCAAGCCGGAACACATCAATGTTGTTAACCGCCTCCGTGGCGTAAAGGTTAGTCCATTCGCTTCACATCAGGAGGCCGCGGGTTTGATTCCCGGCGGGGTCAACTAGCCACCACCATCTTATGTAAGTCTTGCCGCCAAAAATCAGTGTTAACAACATTGATGCGTTACGGCTTGAAGATAAGATAGCCAGTTTTCCATAGCGTTGGGGAATCTTGATAAGCCCGCTTCCATCTTCGGCATCATCGTCACTTACCATCAGGTAAGATGATGCCAAGGGCTTACCAACTGTGAATAAAAAATATATATTTGGCGGCAACACTTAGATAAGATGGTGGTAGCTAGCCAGGCGGGCTATGAACATGCCCTGCCAACAACCAAACCGAGTCTTATAAAGTTGAACTAGCCGGGAAACGAACCCGCGACCTCCTGGTGTGAAGCGAATGGACTAACCATTACGCCACGCATGCGGTTAAAAACTTTTTTTAATCACCTGTATTTCTCTCAAGATAAATATCTGTTGAGTATTGCGATATAGCGCGAGCTCGCGGTATCGATCGGTATCTGCAGATTGACGAAGATGAAATATATATTATCTGCTCCGTGTGTAATAAATAATAATTAAATTTTTATGTCACAAAAAGTTTACAAGTAAGAAAAACAAGGTCTTAATTCTAGTTGTACATCTTAGATTTACATAATGGAACCCTGGCTACTAAACTAGGCTAGAAAAAGCCTGTACCTTAGCAGTCAGCGAGCAGAGATAGTAACAAAAATATGCGATGTCAACCGACCATTTTAAGTATACTCTCATTGATTTCTTTGAAGAGTGATATTGTAAGATATCTGTTACGTCAATTAAATCTTATAGTATAGCGCCCGTGTGTGACAAACCTTTATATAGATTTTATTATTTTAATAAAGTTAATTTGCCAACCTTCTTCCATACACACAGCTGAAGCGTGAACACTTGCAGTAGATTCATCATTCATCATTACAGCTCATATACGTCCCCACCGAGGGGCTCGAGCCTACCCTGAATCAGGGCGATACATACAGTAGATTACAACTTTTTTATTTTTTTACATTTAAGATTTTAGGTTGAAAAAATAATAAATAAATAAATAAAAATTGGGCGTTTCCATTTTAGATAAATTTTCTCAATTTAAATAGATTTTATCTAAATTTGCTGTAGATATGTAAAAACAATAGCGGTCTGGTCGCACTGCACAGCTGACAAAGATTTTATCCCGTTTCTGAATTGCATTACGGATAAATGTCGTGTTGAATTTTAACGTTTAATACGCGTTGATGTATCTAAATATATATAACTCAAAGGTGACTGATTGACTGACATAGTGATCTATCAACGCACAGCTCAAACCACTGAACGGATCGGGCTGAAATTTGGCATGCAGGTAGATGTTATGACGTAGGCATCTGCTTCTTAGGATTTTGGGAAATTCCGACGGGACCCGCTTAAATCGGGATCTGCGCGGGCGAAGCTGCGGGCATCCACTAGTGTAGAATATTTATCGTTATGACCAGGGATAGTGCCAGTGGATTGTAAATCTTATTTAATATATGTGTGCCGTTTTCATCTTTACTAAGAATGCTATGATCTAGTCTACTGAGTGCGACACTCAGGTTATAAATCTGAATATATAAAAATCAATGCCACTTTTCGTTGTAATTTTATAACTCAAGAACTGCTGGACCGATTTCGCTAATTCTTTTTTTGTCGAGTTCGTTATTGTCAGGAGAAGGTTTTTATGTAGGTTAGGGTAGGGTTGTTTAGTGAAGTGTAGTGTAGTGTAGGGTAGGTTAGGGTAGTGTAGTGTAGTGTAGGGTAGGGTAGTGTAGTATAGGGTAGTGTAGTGTAGTGAAGGGCAGGGTAGGGTAGGGTAGGGTAGGATAGAGCAGTGTAGTGTAGTGTAAGGCGGAACGTAGTTCGCCGGGACAGCTAGTACTTTTTTATAATTAACTGATCCTGTGGTGATCTCACAGAATCGCTAAACTGAAGTAGCAGTGGGCAGGGCACATAGCTCGTAGAACAGATGGCCGTTGGGGTAGTAAAGTTATCTAGTGGCGATCGCGCACCGGAAAATGTAGCGTAGGCAGGCCTCCCACGCGGTGGACCGACGACCTGGTAAAGATCGCGGGAAGCCGATGGATGCAGGCAGCGTAGGACCGGTCGTCGTGGAAATCCTTGGGGAGGCCTTTGTCCAGCAGTGGATGTTTTTCGGCTGATATGATGATCCGATGGTCCAGTGGTCACTTTCTGCTTGATGGGCTGGGGGTCGTGGATTAGATCCCCACAAAGGCAAACATTTAGGAAATGTACTGGCTTTTTTGCTCTATTTCTAGATGTATCTAAGTTGTAACTAAATTGGTGCAGGAACCGTTAACTGGGGGTTCTACTCATCATACTGAACAATTTTCCCCAAGGAAAACATAGGTAGTCAATTCTTACAAAAGAAACCGGCCAAGTGCGAGACAGAACCGCACTTACAGGGTTCCGTACCATCATACTAGATGGCGCTAATTTATTCAGTTCCGTACTATCTTACTAGATGGCGCTAGTTTCTTCACCCTTTAAAAAAAATGTTTTTGTATGGAGACTTTAACTTTTTCTAATTTTTAGTATTTGTTGTTATAGCGGCAACAGAAATTCTTCATCTGTGAAAATTTCAACTGTCTGACTATCACGCTTCATGAAATACAGCCCGGTGACAGACGGACAGACGGACAGACGGACGGACAGCGAAGTCTTAGTAATAGGGTCCCGTGTTTACCCTTTGAGTACGGGGGCCTAAAACCGGTCAAGTGCGAGTGTTCTAGAATGTTCCACAATGATCTGGGATGTTGTTGGAGAATGCTCTCGAATACTCTCAAATGTTCTGGGCTGATCTAGAAATTTCTAGAGGGCGAAACTTCCACTCGTTATATCTTCAAAAACACGAACTTTTTCTTGGATGGGGGAAAGAGGGCTACCACATCATGTAACTTCCTTGATCGTACCGGGACTTTTTCTGAGTTTTAGTGGCACGGACACTGTACAGGTTGTCCATGAAACTGCGGATAGGTAATACCATAGCTTATTACATACTAAAATATAAGTGACGTAAAAGTCTCACCATTTTCGAGATAAATTTTGTACGAAAATCGCATTTTTTTAAATAATATAATATAATAAGTCATTTATTCGCAGGTAAAAACCCATCATCATCATCATTACAGCTCATATACGTCCCCACCGAGGGGCTCGAGCCTACCCTGAATCAGGGCGATTAGGCCTTAGTCGACCACGCGGGCCCAGTGCGGGTTGGTCGACTTCACACACAACCTTCGAGTTTCTTCGCAGGCGTGTGCAGGTTTCCTCACGATGTTTTCCTTCACCGTTAAAGCAATCGGTAAGTATGTACGTAAGTTTTTTTTGAAAAACTCATTGGTACATTGGCCGTCCAGATTTGAACCCGGTACCTCTGGTTAGATGGACCGAGTCGTTACCGGTTGAGCCACCGACGCTTGATATAACATAAATAATTAAATTAAATTAAGTTGTGATATAAAACCCATATCACAACTTAAAAAACACAAAATTTACAAAAATATAATAAAACACCTGTCAGACAGTCATTTCCTGTTGTCGCCCCGATGCACATTAAGCCAATGTAGAAATATTGAACCCTCCATCCCGTCGTATGTTGATTTGTGATTTTCCAGACAAAAATTATAATACAGTTGGAGTGCCCAATAGGGTAAAAACTTCCTTATTTTATCAGCTTTGCAACAAAGTAAACAAGTAAAAAAAGACACAGAGTAGTTCCTACAAAAACCAATGATTGTTGGCATAAGGGTCCCTCAAATTCCATACAAATTTTTTAACAATATTTTATGGAAAAAAATCGAGATTTTTTTAAAATGAGCCTGTGAATTAAAGTAAGCCAATGATGCTAGAGTGTCACAGATGGCTGAAATGCGAAAAAACATAAAAAATCTATTAATTAAAAAAACATGAAAATTATTTTGTTTGAAAATTAGTGTGGGATTTGAGGCACCCTTTTTCCTACAACCATAGGTTTTTGTTGGAACTAATTTGTATTTTTTTAACTGTTTTACTTTGTTAAAAAGCTGATAGAAAAAGAAAATTTTTACCCTTTAACTCATAGAAACGTTGTCTAAGTGGGTGAAGCCGCGGGAAACAGCTAGTAGATTATATTGATGTTAATACTATTCCTGTTCACATTTTCATTAATAGGAAAGCAATAAATTTCTTATCTGAAATTTAGTTCAAACGTTAAAAGTCCATCCTAATTGCTAGCGGTAATAATAATTAAATGTATTTTTAGAACTTTTAACGCAAAACCGGACCAAAATATATATATTATATTAGTACCGGACGCAGTTGCATCGAAAGCACGCGCGGGCATCGCGGCATGGATTGTATTTTTTTTAAATTAGCTGTTTCCCGCGGCTACACCCGCGTGGACAACGTTTCTATGACTTTTCGAAGGTGCGCAGTGCGCGAGCCGCAAGCGTTAATCCAGGTCCTAATCTGTCTACCTACCAAATTTCGTAGTTTATGCGTGAAGAAGTAACAAACAAACATACTCACACACTCACAAACTTTCGCCTTTATAATATTAGTGTGAAGTAAGATAATTGAAAACGCTCAACACGTTAAAAAAACATCTTCTTTTGCAACAACTTAGTGCAATTTTGCATTATTATTTTTGGTTTTTGTAAATTTTCTAAAAAAAAAGTACTAAGTACACCGATTTTGATTTAATTTAAACGGGACTAAGCTAGCACCATACCCAATCGACAAAAAACAATCATGAAAATCGGTTCACAATCTACGAAGCTACAAAAAAACATAGAGTCGAATTGAGAACCTCCTCCTTTTTGGAAGTCAGACGAACTGGCACTACCACAGACATCGGTATAATAGCACTACACACGGTAAGAAAAATATATATTTTTCTAAAAAAATTATATATTTTTCTGGATTTTGTGAAATTCAATGGGTCTGCAGCCTTTTCTTCTCTTTAACTGAAAAACTAGAAAAAACGACGAAGTGATTTAAATTATACATTGCTTTTTGTGCGTTTTCTGTATTTAGGTATCATCATCATCATATCAGCCTAAGGACGTCCACTGCTGGACATAGGCCTCCCTCGAGGATTTCCACGACGACCGGTTCTGCGCTTCCCGCATCCAGCGGCTTCCCGCGACCTTCATTAGATCATCGGTCCACCGAGTGGGAGGCCTGCCTACGTTACAATTTCCGGTGCGCGATGGCCACTCGAGAACTTTATTGTCCCAACGGCCATCTGTTCTACGAGCTATGTGCCCCGCCCACTACCATTTAAGTTTAGCAATTCTGAGTGCTATGTCGGTCACTTTGGTTGTCCTACGGATCTCCTCGTTTCTGGTTCGATTATGCAGAAAAACTCCGAGCTTAGCACGCTCCATTGCCCTTTGGGTGACCTTGAGCCTTCTTATGAGGCTCATAGTAAGCGACCATGTCTCAGTTCCGTATTCAGGTACATCATTTAAAAAAAAACATTTAGATGAGGATTAGTTTTACCAAAGTAACCGACATAGCTCTCAGAATCGCTAAATTTAAGTGGCAGTGCGTGGGGCACATATCTCGTAGAACAAATACCCGTTGGGGCAGTAAAGTTCCCGAATGGCGACCGCTCACATGTTAAAAGTAGCGCAGGTAGGCCTCCGACTCTGTGGACCGACGACAAGGTGAAGGTCGGGGGAAGCCGCTGGATGCGGGCAGCGCAGGTCTAGTCGTTGTGGATATTATTGGTGGAGGCCTTTGTGCAGCAGTGAAAGTCCTTCGACTGATATGATGATGATGATGTAGGATGAGTTCGATAACGTTACTTAATATTCTTATAGTATAAATGTAAAAATGTGTTTGTTTGTTTGCTTGTTTTTTGAAGTAAAAACTTCTTTAGGCGCGTTGGGCATTTTTTTAAATGGGGAAAACAATTGAACTCGCGACACTGTAAAATAACCGCCACCGTACCAGGAACACTCATCATATCAGCTCATATACGTCCTCAACGAGGGGCTCAAGCCTACCTTTAGGTCGATCGGGCCTTAGCAGACCACGCGGGCCCACTGCGGGTTGGTCGACAATCTGCGAGTTTCTCCGCAGGCGTGTGCAGGTTTCCTCACGATGTTTTTCTTCGCCGTAACACAGGAACACTCGCAAGGTAAAAACTTTGTCAACCTAGTCGTTCGCCAGGAACACTGGGAGGGTTAAAACTTATATAAAACTGTAAAAAGTTTTCACTTCTGTCGCACTCCTGGAGTGGCTAGGATTTTTACCTTTTTGCGCTTCAACACGTCAACCATACTTGACGAAATTTGGCATTCAGGTAGCCTGTGTCATAGGGAAGAACATAGGTTACTTTTTATCCCGTGAAAGTAACATAGTCCAATACAGTTGCCGCCAAATATCAATGTTGATATCATTGGTGTGTTCCGGCATGAAGATAAGATAGCCAGTTCCCCATTGCATTGGGGAATCTTGGTAAGCCCGCTTCCATCTTCGGCAACATCGTCACTTACCACCAGGTGAGATGTTGTCAAGGGTTTACCAATTGTGAATAAAAAAAAAACCAGTTCCTGAGGGAACTAACAAAAATACTCTTCTTTTGGTTGATTTCTTTAACATAGCAACAGAGCAACGGATTGTTATGGTTTTTTTTCACAGAAATGTTTGAAGGGGTGGGAAATGATATATACTATACTTATTAACATAGTAACCGTTATCTATCCCTTGGATCGTGCCACATGATACCCTCTAGAGAGAGAATAACCCGAGATAGCTCCCAATTCCGATTCCACGCTCGCGCACGTCGGCGTCGCAACGGAGCAACGGATTGACGTGATCTTTATATAAATAGCTCAGGAAGACGTGACGTAGATCAGACTAGCCCGATTAAGTTCCCGCGGGATCTGGAGAAAACTCCTGTCTACGCTCGCGAGTCGCTTGCGTCTCGCGCGCTACTCACCCCTGAAAGACAGTTGTGGCACACCCTGGACACTTCATACAAAGGTGCGCGGGGCAAAAGCTAGTTAGTTTAAGATTTAAAACATTGTTTTCCCAATTAATTTCACAAGGTATATGAACAGCTTGTGCTTATACTCATACTAGCAAGTTTACTGTTTTTGCATGACCAAAACAATCCATTTACAACTAATAAAGAGGTCGAAGCGAAGTTCGTCGTACATTGCTGAAGTTCGCAACACATTCACTGGTAACTTGCCAGCTGATTTCATTACCAACAACTCTTGGAAATCTTGGCGGTCGATGTTTTGTTTTCAGGTGATTGAATTAAATTGGGGATGTTATGTTTTGTTTGTTTTAATACATACTTGATAAAATATTTATCATCATTATCACCACCATTTTATGTTTTGTTTGTTTTAATACATACTTGATAAAAGATTTATCATCATCATCACCATCATGTTATGTTTTGTTTGTTTTAATACATACTTGATAAAATATTTATCATCATCATCACCATCATGTTTTGTTTTGTTTGTTTTAATACAAACTTGATAAAATATTTATCATCATCATTACCATCATGTTATGTTTTGTTTGTTTTAATACATACTTGATAAAATATTTATCTTCATCATCATCATACGTCCACTGCTGGACAAAGGCCTCCCCCAAGGATTTCCACGACGACCGGTCCTGAGCTACCCGCATCCAGTGGCTGCCCGCGATCTTCACCAAGTCGTCAGTCCACCGCGTGGGAGGCCTGCCTACGCTACGCTACGCTAAGATTTATACGAACCTTAAATTAAAAGAAATTAAAAATATTTTTTGTTGGAAATGGCGGAAATTAATTCCTAAAACAAGCATTAAAAATAATAGTGTCACACTCCATTTAAATCGTTTACGCGAGGTCCCATTTCGCTATCTTCAAGCGTTTCCGAGGTAGGAATTCCAGGCAACTTTGAGGCTCCGGCAGGGGGGGGGATCCTGGTCCAGAACTCTCGCTATTCCTACTACCAACGGGCGTTGCTCCATAACGCAACCGAATATTTGGTCAGTTTTTGCATAATTGTCATGAGTATAGTTCGTACATCCTCAGGGTGACCAACGGGACCCGTACGAAGCCTCCGCTGCCTGCCACTCCGTCTGTCCGTTTTTCAGCGGGCTGTACATCATGAACCGTTTTAGGTAGACAGTTAAAAACTTTACAGTGTGTTTTAGTGCCACTACAAAAACAAAAATAAAAAATAGAAAAAGTAATAAATTAAGAAAAAATACAAAAAAATACGTGTTTTTGTATGTATATTTGATTTAGCTCTATCGTAAAAATGGTAAAACATACAAGCGTGAAACTTGGTGTGATTATAGTAAAAATTCTGAAGTAAACAATAATAATACAATCTGGCCAAGTATAAGCCGTACTCGCGCTAAGGAGTTAAACTAAATAAAAAAATCGTTTTTCTGTCGCTCGCGTTGATGTCTTTTGTTTGTAATGTCAATGAGTATCATTTTCAACCGACTTCAAAAAGGAGGAGGTTCTCAATTCGACTGTATGTTTTTTTTTTGTATGTTTGTTACGCGATATCTCCGCTGATTGTGAACCAATTTTCAAAATTATATTTTTTATTCGAAACAGTGTACTCCCGAGGGGGTCCTATTGTCACCAAGTCAGGATCTGATGATGGGATCCTAGGGAAATCAAGGGCAACCCTTATATTTTATAGGCACGTTTTACGTGTTTCACGTATTTTCTAAAATAATGAAAGTATTTGCGTCGGTAGTCATCATCTCATGTTGATGTGCTGATGAAGGAACTCCTTAAAGGTTAGGAGTTTGAGGATAATTCTTTATCACTAAAAATAAATAAAATAAATGTTTGAAAAACTAAGAACCAACTTCAAAATGAAATTCACTCAAATGTATGAAATAATATTATTATTGACATTGACCAACAATAACGTAATCAAAGGTGGGTACGAACTAAATTAGGGGCCTAAAATTTTTTTTGAGGTCGGTGTCAGCAATGCCATCGAATCTAAAACATTTGATACGTAAGTAGCTGTGTACTGGTATAAATTTAGCCCGTGATTTAATTTGTACCCACCTTTGATTTCGTTATTGTTGGTCAATGTCGTGTATCTAAGTATAATAATATTATTTCATACTTTTAAGTGATTTTCATTTTGAAGTCGGTTTTTAGTTTTTTATACTTTTATTTTTTTATAGTATGTGGAGAAGTATGGTGGTACAGACCCTTGGAGCGCGCGTCAAACTCGCACTTGGCCGGTTTAATTATACTTATGCTCACTTGAATCTCCTTTTCCACTTTACATCACTTTTGCAAGTTTCTAAAACTGGCCACTTTCGTTAAAGATATTTTAAAAAACTTCTGCTTCTTCCCCGATATTAGGTACATTGTACCCACATGAGTACAAATTAAAAAAATGTAGAAAGTAGAAAAATATATTTAAAAAAACATTTCATTAAAATAAAACGTAATTTAGTTTATGACTCATCCGCTGTAGTTAAAATCTTAGACATTCTATCTTGTATAAGGTTAAAATAATAAGGCACCACGCGCTAAGTTCCATAGTCTTTAAAAAATAATTTACATTAAAAACAAACTTTGCAGTTCGTATTAAGATTGGGAAAGATCATAAGATTTATGAATAGAAATATGTGACCCTGACAAGGAGTCTGAACTGAATTAAAGAAAAAAAACATTTTTCTGTCTAAGACTCCATAGCCATAGCGCCTAACAAACCTAAGGCCATATCCATATGCCTAAAAATATCGTAGGAAAGAGTAATGTCATATATTTAGGCCGCAGGCCGAGCTCCGCGTAGGGCGAAGGCGGAACGCTCCTTGCGAGGCCGTTAGCCAAGCTCCGCGTTACTTGGTTACTACGGAGCCGTGGTTTGTTAATTAGTTGCTATGGAGGAAACAGATTCTTTCGTAACTTCCGTTCCAGTTTTTCATCACTTCCGTCATCATTGTCCAGTCTTTTTAATTTGGTCCCCTCAATGTGATTTAAAAGAAGTTTCACGTCAAAAATATTATCCAAGTCAACTGTAATCATCATATCAGCTCATATACGTCCCCACCGAGGGGCTCGAGCCTACCCTGAATTAGGGCGATCGGGCCATAGTCGACCACGCGAGCCCAGTGCGGGTTGGTCGACTTCACACACAACCTTCGAGTTTCTTCACAGGTGTGTGCAGGTTTCCTCACGATGTTTTTCCTTCACCGTTAAAGCAATCGGTAAGTTTAGAAAAAAACTCATTGGTACGCTGGCCGTCCGGATTTGAACCCGGCACCTCTGGTTAGGAGGACCGAGTCGTTACCGGTTGAGCCAACGACGCATAATATTACCTTAACCGTAATATTGTCCGCCAATCGTAAAAACGCACCTTAAATTCGACTCGCAACTCGGAAATGACGCAACTTCAAAGTCTGAAGAACTTTGGGTGGTATGGTGTTTGTTTGTTCAGAAACAGTCGGAGGGAAAACATCTGGCTTCCGGAAAGTCCATTGTTTCTGTTCGGCTTCGTTTGCTCATGAGCACCTACCTACCTACTCATTTCTCTAATGAGTTCCTTTATCGAGTTTGACAAATGAACACACTGTTCCTTACAATTGGCATTGATAAAAATATGAGGGATTTTTTTATAAATTGTTTTGGAGTTAACTCCTTTAGAATTGATACATATATACAGGGTGAAATTGAAATCGTTAACCAAACTTTAACGACCTCCACTCTGAACAACTTTCCCTGAGAAACCCATACAATCCATGAAAAAAAGAAAATTGGACTCTCCATACGAAGTTGGTATAATCAGTGAGATTAAATTGTATGAAGTCAATTTTTTTTGCTACGATTTTATGTTTTTTTTTGCGAAACTCGTTTAGCATGTTCTTAAAGTTTGTTTCACGATTTCCATTTCACCCTGTATATAGAGTTCGATATGAATATTATATGAGGAGTGATCATAAAATATTCATATCGAACAATGTATGAATCCATTATACAATCCTTAAGGATTCTTAGACTGTAGCAACACGTTAGCAAAAGTGATACTAACGTTAAATGATTACTTTTTTTTGTCACGAAGGCTTAGGAAACATGGCCATGCCGCCCAATGCGACGTCGGAGCGCTCCCTTCGAGGCAACAAAAAAAAATTGAAAATAATAATTAGTTTTATGAGCAAACTCCTGTCGCGCGCTCGCACGTCGGAGCTGACAAGTACACTTTTTGTAAATTATAAATTAATTAAAAATAAAAACTACTAGCCGTCCGCCTGCGGCTACGCCCGCGTTGTTTTTGATTTTTCCGTAGGAATAATAAGTTTTCCCGGGGTAAAAAGTGGCCTATGTGCTATTTCATAATATGTTTCATCCCGATCAATTCAGTAGTTTTTACATGAAAGATTAACAAACATCCATACAAACATACATCCATAGCCATACATACAAACTTTTGCGTTTATAATATTAGTATGATTTTAAGAAACTAATAAAATCCGCACCAATCGCTTATGTTAGGTATTTTACAGTAAGCACGTGTTGCCTTGATGTAACCTCAGCCGGCAGATGTCCACAGATATTTTTTTCAGCCGACTTCAAAAAAATGAGGTCTTCAATTGTACTGTATATTTTGTGTGTGTGTGTTTGTCACTCGATTTCTTCACCAAAAGCTAACCGATTTGAATGATCGTTGTCTTATTGAATAGTGTTTATGTCTTAAAGTTTGTCACGTTTAAATTTTGTCAAAATTGGTGTACCTAGCATTTTTTTGTTTGTAAATTAACAAGAATAAAAAAATAATCAATAATATATTTTAGCGTTTCTTATATCAATAATTTTTATTTATATTTTCTGAACTGTTTTTTTTTATATTTTCAAACCGAAACACATCAAACATTGACATTGATGTTTGGCGACAAGATTTAGATAATATGGTGGTAGCTAGCCAGGTGAGCATAGAAAATGACCTACTATTAATCAAACAGATTCTTACAGTATTGGACCCCGCCGGTAATTACCTCCTGATGGGAAGAGAATATATTAAACATTACGTCACGTAGGCGGTAAACCAAAGAATACTAACAACGTTGAACATAGGCCATATTAGTACTAACATACAGTATGGACACTCCCTGCCGCTCTCTAGACCTCACTCCCTCTTCACCCAGATTGAAACAGATTGGTTACAGTTTGGTTGTCGAACGTATAGGATTTCGCCGCCATTTTGTTTGTTTCGTTATTCCTTTTTTGAAATGTCATTTCTGGCCCGTTGTATGAAGTGTCCCAGGGTGTGGCCGTACTACCCGGCACTTGTTACCATTTTTTAATCAAATCGGTAAGCCCTTAGCATCATCTCACCTGAATGTAAGTGACGGTGATGCCGAAGATGGAAGCGGGCTTACCAAGATTCCTCAACGCAATGGGGAACTGGCTGTTTTATCTTCAAGCCGGAACACTTAAACACTGTTAACATTGATGTTTGGCGGCAAGACTTAGATAAGATGGTGGTAGCTAGCCAGTATAGGTGGGCTTAGAAAATGCCCTTCCAACCGAATCCTACAAAGCTCTTACAAAGTTAGAATAACATAATCCGGTAATCGAACCCGCAACCTCCTCCGAAGCTAATGGATGTAACCATTACGCCACAGAGGTGGTTGACAGACAAGCGGTGACATACAAGGTTCTCTCTTTATTAGATAGAAATTAGAAGCTGTAGATCAATCTGTTTCCCCGTCATCCTTATACAACATTTAACGTAGATTTATTTATTTCGACATACGTCCATACATTTACATGCATAACCCATCTATATACATATAATAAAACTGTAACGGGGCCGTGTCTGTACATGAAACATTTTTAGAAAATAATTACTGTGGAGGACATTACTAACGATATAGAGGCCAAAACAACATTTTTTGGAATTTTTTTATGTCTGTCTATCTGTCTGTATGTTCACGCATCACGCAAAAATCACCAAGACGATTTTGATGAAATTTTGTACGGTGGTTCCTTATATCCCGGATAACATAAAATATACTTTTTATCCCGAAAAAAATAAGAGATCATGTGGGGAAAATTCAAAACCTCCACGCGGACGAAGTCGCGGGCACAGTTAGTAGGTATGTAATATATTGTAAGTTGTATCTCAATGGGATGTACAGTGTACAGGACAAGTGGCAATATAAATCTGTACATTTACATAATGCAGACGACTAGCGACATTGGTGAAGCTGTCTAGTGAAGATATACGAGCAAGAAACATCTGTTTATCTTGATGACTTCATAGTGAGGTGAGGTTATTGGTAAAGGCTGCAACGATCCGTTATTTATTTAATTATTTGTAGACTTTATAAGGAGCAAAGGGGTTTATTGATCTCTAATAAAATCTTACAATTAAATAATTTTCGAAAGACCTAAAAATTTTTAGGTACAAGCTTTTATTTGAAAATTTTTAATTATTTGTTATTCTTCTCAGTAAACCCTTTTATTTGATACCCACATTGTAGTAGTGTATTAAAAATAACTAGTCCGCCATCTTGGGTGCGGCGCCATGTTGGATTTGAATGGCGTTCCACAGTTAACCATGCATTGTCATCCAAACTGAACGTGTATACAAAATTTCAGCTCAATCGGTTGAAGATACTTCAAAATTGAGTCGCAAGATTTCACCCGAACAAACACACATACATTGCAAGTTAAATAAAAGCTTGTAAAATATTGGGTGCAGATTTTATATCATTTTTAATAGCCACGTTGAATGAAACGCGTAAGCGCAATGAAATTCCTGGCGCTTACGACGTTTTGGTCGCGAGAAAACTATACTCTATGGCGATTGGATTTTTTTATAATGTTTTGTTAGATGACCTAACTTATGCATAGCTGCAGCGAACTTTAGTTATACTAGCACGCACCGCATTTTGTTACGTGACGTGACACGTGACGATTTGTATGCAATGAAATTCCTGGCGCTTACGACGTTTTGGTCGCGAGAAAACTATACTCTATGGCGATTGGATTTTTTTATAATGTTTTGTTAGATGACCTAACTTATGCATAGCTGCAGCGAACTTTAGTTATACTAGCACGCACCGCATTTTGTTACGTGACGTGACACGTGACGATTTGTTCCAATTCATTCCAACCGTAAGCCGCGTTAAGGAAATTGTTCCAAAAAAGCTTCAGCAAGGTTTAGTTTTTACCTTCGAGCGACGAAATAGTAAAAGAAGGTTATTTAATAGTCCAAAAACCGACTACGAAATTTTAACGAAACTGCACTCTACATCACTATAGATACCATAAATAAGTTCTAGAAAAAAAATCATATGTATACCTACTTGTTGTGTAATGTGTATAAGTATTATTTGTCCGTATCCCCGATTTGCAGAGAAACTGCTGAACAGATTTTGATGAAATATTGCAAATATATGTTTAAAATTATTCACCAGTAGCACCTTTTTAAATTCTTTTTAAATTTTTAAAGGCACCTCACATACAAAAAAAAATATCTCGAAAATGACGTAAAGGAAGTCTGAAATTTTCGACAAAACTTATCAACAACTATAATATGCCATATTATGTGGTAATCTAGAAAAACTCTCTAAATCGTGCTTCTTTTTTCTTGTAGAAAAAAGTTTAAAAATGTTTTTTGTCCAAAATGACGGTAAGGATATTTCTTGTTGATTTGTCTTGTTTTTGCTATCGAGAAAACTTAGCTAGCGTATTTAAAATGTCTGAAGTGGATGTCAATGAAAACTTTAAAAAATACCTCCCATACACATTTAAAAAAAGACTGAAGAATTAGAGAGTGTAGTTACATTAAAGTTTATTGAGGGATTTTTTGAACGCTAATTAAAAAAAAAGTAGTTTCGTAGATGGAGCTGTCTTGAGATAATTCTCGAATTTGGAGAAGAAAACGAAGTAAAGGCAAATAATAATTTTCAAAAACCTTAAAGCTATTAGGTACAAGCTTATATTATATGAAATGAGTTTTTATGTTCAAAAAGTCTAATGCTCAAATGAATAAAAAATTACACAGTTTCAAAATAAAAAAAAGGTGAGAAAAGAAAATATTTCCTACGACTCTATAGAAAATTAAAAGACAATTCTGGGACCTCGATTACTCCTCCAAAGTTCATCATCAAATCAGAAAATATCAAAAGGATCTATTGTCACCGGGAATACGGCTTCATTTCAAATTCCAACTCAATTGGACCTCTGAAAGTCGCTCTAAACTCGATCGCAAGATTTGAACTAAACAAACATACATACAAAAATTACAAGTTTTATAAAAAAAGCTTTTATAAAAAAATATTGTTTTACTTATGCCACGGAGTTAAAATAATCGATTCAAACAATTTGTATATGAGAAAACAAAACAATACTAGTTATAGAGTGGAGGTCTGATACCTACTCATAATATTATCTTGTTAGCTCCATTTATCGATGGAGGTTGGAACCACTGTTTGTCCTAAATTAATCGTTCAGAAAACTCCTCATTCTCCTTCACCTCAATCTATTAAAAAAAACCTACCAAGTACGAGTCGGACTAGCACTTCGAGGGTTCGATAATATAATGACAATGATACCTATCCACATTACAAGCAAAACACATCATTGCGAGCAACAAAAATATGCTTTTTTGTCATTCGGTTCGGACTCCTTAGCGAGAGTACGACTCACACTTGGCCGATTTTTATTATTTGTTATTTTTAGTGAGTATTAGAACTATAATCACACTGAGTTTCACGCTTCTATGTATTACCGTTTTTACGATAGAGCTAAATCAAACATACATCAAAAGACCTATAAAAGAACATTATTTTTGTATGGGGACACCTCTTGGTTTTTCACTTTTTCAAACTTTTAGTATTTGTTGTTATAGCGTCAACAGAAATACACTTTTTCTGAAAAATTCAACTGTCTACCTAATACGGGTCATGAAATACAGCCTGCTGACAGACGGACAGACAGCGGAGGCTTAGCAATAGCACACCCTGGACACTTCATACAACGGGCCAGAAATGACATTTCAAAAACGGAATAACGGAACAAACAAAATGGTGGCGAAATCCTACACGTTCAACAACCAAAATGTAACCAATCTGTATCAATCTGGGTGATGAGGGTGTGAGGTCACTATCTAGAGAGCGGAAGGGAGTGTCCATACTTTATGTCAGTACTCATATATGTATATACTTTGGTAATAGGGTCCCGTTGGTACCTAAAAATGGTCGCAAGTAAGTAGCTGATTAGATTAAAATGGCTTCAGTTGTTTTTTGCTTTCTTAAAAGCCCATTTCCACAAATTAACAGACAGTCCGCCGCATAGCTGATGAATGGCTCGTTCAGAATTTTATATTTATGTTAATTTGATAGAATTCCACCAATGATGAAAATAAAGTGGGAGGCCCGTGGGACGGTATTTAT
Source organism: Coleophora flavipennella (assembly GCA_947284805.1). Taxonomy (NCBI): domain Eukaryota; kingdom Metazoa; phylum Arthropoda; class Insecta; order Lepidoptera; family Coleophoridae; genus Coleophora; species Coleophora flavipennella. Next base: position 15,556,139 of record OX369279.1, read on the forward strand.
TGAAGCTATTACGTTTGTAACGAAAGTCAATTTGTTGGAAATCGCCCTTTTACAGTGATGCTAATTGATGGTGTTGAGGAATTCAGTCAAAGGGCACACGGAGATCGAATTGCGCTTGTTAAGTTCACGTGAATTCAATTGAATACATTTATCATTAAATTTATAGCTTGGCTTACTTATGATTATTATTATTATCTTTATTTGTCAGACAACATGGTCCATTTTTGTTAGTAACACAAAACGTCTTATTACACTAATGTTAGTAGAACACAGATTTGTAGTAACCAACAATAAAAGTGAAAACAAGGAAGCATAGGGCTCCCCCTGTCTGACCAGTACAGACTATGTTTTAAGCTCAATAATTAAGTATTTCGTACAGTATTTAGTAGAGAAGAAAGCATCGCGAGGAAATCTGCACACGCCTGCGAAGAAACTCGAACGTTGTGTGTGAAGTCGACCAACCTGCACTGGGCCCTTTCCCATCTCACTTGATGGTAAATGACGATGATGCTAAAGATGAAAGCGGGCTAATCTAGATTCCCCAACGCAATGGGAATCTGGCTATCTTATCTTTAAGCTGGAAGACATCAATTGCCCTCGTGTCCGACTAAGGCCCGATTCAGGGAAGGCTTGAGCTTCTCGGTGGGGACCATGTTTACCACGAATAAAGATTTTTGAATTTGAATTTGAATTTGACGTAAATTGATATATTTTTTTGTTAATATTAATAAACTTTTGCCGAAAAAAACAAACTAAAACCAAACTATTGCAGATACAAACACATACAACGATACAGCCATAAAAAATATATATTCGAAAACCTTAAATGTTTTAGGTACAAGCTGTATTAAAAGCTTGAATTGTCACGCGATATACATATTCATGAAAAATTTCAGCTCAATCGGAAACAGGGGAAGTGGGTTAAATTTAACTTTTTAGATTTCATTGCAGACACCGGGACAGGTGCAACTAAATAAAAGCTTGTAACATCGTCATCTTTCGGCCGAAAGACGTTCACTGCTGGACAAAGGCCTCTTCCATGGATTTCCTCAATGACTCCTGGCGCTGCCCGCATCCAGCGGCTTCGCGCGTACTTCAACGGGTCTTCGGGCTACTTTGTGAGGAAGCCTGTCTACAGTACGTCTTTCGGTGCGCGGTCACCACTCGAGAACTTTACTACCCTACTACTACTACTGTTCTACAAGCTATGTGCCCAACCCTCTGCTACTTAAGTTCAACGATTTCTGAGATTAGTGTCGGTTAGTTTGGATTTTGAACAGAAACAAACATATACTAAAGAACAAAACTAACTTAAAACTTAACGACTCACACGTGAAAAGTTAAGATATTACTTGAGGGGTGTAAAAGGAAAGTGACCTCAGTCCATATTTGGTGGTTTTTAATCTGTGAATGTCAAGTTTTTCTTTGTGTCTATTGCTATATGTCACCAAAAATTTTAGATGCAAATACACTATTTTTCAAAGGAGGAGGTTTCTCAATTCGACCGTATATTTTTTTTTAATAATTTGTTCGCGGATAACTTTGTCGTTTATGAACCAATTTTGATGATTCTTTTTTGCTGGAAAGAAGATATCCCAAGGAAACTAGGATCTAATGATGGCATTCCAGAAAAATCGAGGGGAACCTTAGTTTCCTGTTTGAAGTTGATTTTTTTTGTCTAAAATTATTATTTTCTAAAACGACTTTAGCAGCAAACACGCCTCATGTCAATACAAACTGTATTCATGTGAAAACAAAAAAGATGGATTCTCGATTTTCAGTGACATAGGACTGAGGTAACTTTGCTTCTATACCCCTCACTTTAAGTTTACAGTAATAGGAAGGAATAAGCTTGGGTAAGTGAAAACTGGTCAATGGTCAAATTATGCAAACGCTATGGTGTGGACAAAGTTGAACGCGAAATGAATTTGCATGGGCATTCAGTCTATGTCTTAAGGCGCAACGGTACTTAAAAATATGTCTTTGTTTTTTTCTTTACGTGTAAAGAGGGAAGTAAATAACCACACTTTTGCACTTTTGCGATGTTTTTTTTTTCGTTTTTATTTTCATGATATTTATCTTAAATAAAAATCCAATGTATGTTTTCCCTTCAGTCACCTATGAACTTTATTTCAGTAAATAAATAATATTATCAAATTACTCATTTTAAGAATAAAACCGAAAATAAACGATAAAATGGCTCGAAAAGAGGTACCTTTGCGAAATTATTCTATCGAGCCAACTTTATTAAATCGTGTTTCCAGTCGATATAGTCCCTCGTAACTATTCTCATTAATACCTGTATGTTTTCCTAGAATTTAAATTTACTGTTAACTAATTCAAAAATGAATTCTAAAAACCAGTTTAAGTGGATTTTTAGGTACCACTGGGCCTTAAATCGGTCTTTCAAAATATTTATCGTCAACTCAAATCGCCATTCGTTCCTTTGTCTTGCATGCGCGAGCGCATACAATGAATATGAGGGCATTTAAATTGCTAAAAGTTATGTTAGATTTAGTTATATGAGTTTTAGTAAATAATTTTAATGTTAGTTCTTAATTTTGAATTATGAAAAAATTAATATTTTTTTTGGAGCGATGGCTGACTCTCGCGTTATACCCGTGACTGGGTGCTGTCCGTGTGAACTGGCCTACTCTGTTAAATGCATTTAATGATTTTTATGTATAATTTTTCGAGTCATATTGTTTTCATGTTCAAATGACATAATCTGATTTATATCAAGTATTTAATTTTGACGTTATTAACTAATGATTGTTTGTTTCTTGATTTTTCACAAATGATATATGTTCTTATTATTTTATGACTATCAGAAAGAGTTTGATTTACACCTATTTTGGATAAATAACTTGAATCTTGATACATTTACCCGACTTCCAAATAAGAGGGGTATTTTTTTATGCAGTCGTATATTTAAATGTAGCAAATGTTTGACCTCCTCACTCTCGTACGATATATATATATATGTATATATATATGTTAAAGTTAAAACCCGTTTAACGTTAGAACCCGTTTTCCCTAGTTCAAACTAGTTTTTAGAAAATGCTTTTGTTAAAAACTAGTTAAAACTAGGTAAAACTAGTTCTTATTAGTTAAAACGCGTTTTTCCGAAGCGAGTCAGTTAAAACTGTTCCGACCGAGGTTAAAGTTTACTACACTACACTACACTATCCTACCCTACCCTACACTACACTACACTATCCTAACCTACCCTACACTACACTACCCTACCCTACCCTACTCCACCCCTACACTACACTACACTAAACTATGCTACCCTACCCTACACTACACTACACTACCCTACACTACCCTACACTACACTACCCTACCCTACCCTACACTACACTACACTATACTATCCTATCCTACCCTACACTACACTACACTACACTACCCTACCCTATCCTATATACACTACACTACACTACTCTACTCTACACTACACTACACTACACTACCCTACCCTTCTCTACAATACCCTACCCTTCCCTACTCTACCCCTACACTACATTTAGTTTTATCTGAAAATCAAAAATATCAGTGGTAAATTCTACTTTTAACTAGGTATTACTAGTTTTAATAAAGGCATTTAGTAAATACTAGGTTTAACTAAGGAAAACGGGTTCTAACGTTAAACGGGTTTTAACTGCAACATATATATATTCAACTTTTAACTTGTTATCCCACTGCAAAACAGAAGTTTTTGCCTTAATTTGACCCTTCACTCAGATGGTCAATTAATGTAGGTTTAAGCAACAATTTTCGAGTGTAACCTCGTGTGGGATGCCTATAAAAGATTGATGTACTTATCCTACTGATATTATAAATGTGAAAGTTTGTATGTATGGATGCATGTATAGATGTTTGCTACTCTTTCAACCACTGGACGGATTGGGATGAAACTTGCCACACATATTACTTATATGTGTGGCAAGTTTCATCCCAATCCGTTTGATCACACCCTGGACACTTCATACAACGGGTCAGAAAAGACATTTCAAAAAACGAATGATGGAACAAAAAAAATGGCGGCGAAATCCTATACGTTCGACAACCAAACTGTAACCAATGTGTATCAATCTGGGTGACGAGGGGGTGAGATCGCAAACTAGAGAGCGGCAGGGAGTGTCCATACTGTATGTTAGTACTAATATATTTACTTTGGTTTGGTCCTGAACCAGGACATAGGCTACTTTTTACCCCGGGAAAATGTCTTATTCCCACGGGAAAATCGAAAAAAACGCAGGCGGACGGCTAGTTGTATACAGGGTCTTAACAAAGGTACGCACATTATTAGATGATAATTAAATTAAAAAATAATAAATGCGAATTGACCATGGGTTTCTTGGGGAAAGATGTTCAGTTTTATGAGTACAGTTAAAAAAAGTGCGTACCTTTGTTAAGACCCTATATAAAGCTGTTAGCTCTCCAAATAAATAACTCATTAAAAACAGGTACACGGTTCGCAATAAGGCAATCCAAGGCTCACTTTTTTAGGGTTCTATACCCAAAGGGTAAAAACGGGACCCTATTCTAAGACTTCGCTGTCCGTCCGTCTGTCTCTCCGTCTGCCACCAAGCTGTATTTCATGAACCGTGATAGCTAGACAGTTGAAATTTTCACAGATGATGTATATCTGTGGCCGCTATATCAACAAATACTAAAAATTAGAAAAAGTGAAAGTCTCCACACAAAAAAAGGTGTTTTTTTAAAGTTGCCTTTGTGGGCGTTTCTGACTCGCACTTTACCGGTTATACTCGTGACTGGGTGCTGTCTGTGTGAACTGGCCTACTCAGTCAAAGGCATGAATGACATTTAATGATTTTGAAGTTTAACTTTTCGTGTCATGTTGTTTTCACGTTCTAATGACATAATCTGGTTTATTTCAATGATTGAATTTTGACGTTATTAACTACTGACATTATGTTATTATTATTTTATGACTATCAGAAAGAGTATGTCATTTGCACCTAGTTTGAATAAATACCTTGATTCTAGTTATAGTGGCAATAGAAATACACATTCTGTGAAGATTTTAACTTTCTACCTGTTATGGTTCATTAAATTCAGCCCGCTGAGAGACGGATGGACAGTCGGACAGGCAGCGGAGGCTTAGTAATAGGGTCCCGTTGGTCACCATTTGGGTGTACGAAACTCTAAAAATTAGGTGTTCTTTGTTGTCTTTCCTATGCGTTTTTACTTTCGTTAACAACCAATAAACACCCCACTGGTGGGGACAGGTCTTTCCTATGCGTTTTTACTTTCGTTAACAACCAATAAACACCCCACTGGTGGAGACATGTCTTTCCTATGCGTTTTTACTTTCGTTAACAACCAATAAACACCCCACTGGTGGAGACATGTCTTTCCTATGCGTTTTTACTTTCGTTAACAACCAATAAACACCCCACTGGTGGAGACATGTCTTTCCTATGCGTTTTTACTTTCGTTAACAACCAATAAACACCCCACTGGTGGAGACATGTCTTTCCTATGCGTTTTTACTTTCGTTAACAACCAATAAACACCCCACTGGTGGAGACATGTCTTTCCTATGCGTTTTTACTTTCGTTAACAACCAATAAACACCCCACTGGTGGAGACATGTCTTTCCTATGCGTTTTTACTTTCGTTAACAACCAATAAACACCCCACTGGTGGGGACATGTCTTTCCTATGCGTTTTTACTTTCGTTAACAACCAATAAACACCCCACTGGTGGGGACAGGTCTCGACCCAATCTCAGGAAGGTTAGGCCTAACTCCACACACGGGGGCTAAGTCCGTGGTAAGTGGAGGTTGTAGGACTAATGGCAGACCCCACTACTGTCAGAAGTCTTCCAAACTTTTATGATACATGACACGGTATTAACCAATGTATATACAGGGTGTAACAAAATTGGTGTAGGTCCCGTTAACTGGGGGTTCTACTTGTCATACTGAAAAACTTTCTCAAACCCATAGTCCCATAGTCAATTCTCAAAAAAAATATTGGATCCTCCATATTAAAACGCACAAAATCGGTCGATCAGCTGATCGATTTGTATGAAGAGTAAAAATATTTTTTTACATTTTCAGCAAAGTCGTAGAACAAAAGTTGTTCAGTATGATGAGTAGAAGCCCCAGTTAACGGGACCTACACCAATTTTTTTACATCCTGTATATTATTACTAACATACAGTATGGACACTCCCTGCCGCTATCTACATTGCGACCTCACCCTCTCGTCACTCAGATTGATACAGATTGGTTATAATTTGGTTCTCGACGTATGGGATTTCGCCGCGATTTTGTTTGCTCCGTCATTTGTTTTAAGAAATGTCATTTCACGACCGCCGTTTGTATGCAGTGTCCGGGGTGTGGTTCAATGACTACTTTCTAGTAATAGCAACTGGCACCAACAGTGGAGCTTGTGAAGCACAGAAACCTTCGACAATTTTAATTTTTTATTTCTTTGTTCCACAATCTATAAGCCTTTGGCATAATCTCACCTGATGGTAAGTGACGATTATGCCGAAGATGGATGGGTGCGAGCTTACCAATATTTCCCAACGTAATGGGGATCAGGCTAGCTTATCTTCAAGCCGGAACACATCAATGCTGCTAACACTGATGTTTGGCGGTAAGACTTACATAATGTGGTGGTAGCTACCCAGGCGGACTATGAAAATGCCCTACCACCAACCAAACCGAGTCTTACAAAGTTGACCCGACTGGGAATCGAACCCGCGACTTCCTGATATGAAGCGAATGGACTAACCATTACGCCATGAAGGCGATTCCACTAACAGTTCAACACATCAGGTAAATGAGCGCGCTTCAATGTTTTAGTTCTATTTGTATTTATTTTACCAATTTTAGGTCTTGATTTTCTTTAGAATTTTGATACGTTCTTAATATTATGGATACTATTTTTTTTATTGAATTATTTAAGATTTATGTTGTCTTTATTTGTTTGTTTTTATGAGTGTCCCTACGCGAAGAATCAAGGTAACGGACATATATAAGTGGCGGTGGGAAGGGCACATAGCTCGTAGAATAGATGGCCGTTGGGGCAGTAAAGTTATCGAGTGGCGGCCGCTCACCGAAAGACAAAGGTGGACCAACGACATGGTGAAGGTTGCAGGAAACCGCTGGATGGAGCACAGAATCGGTCGTTGTGGAAACCTTTGGGGGAGGCCTTTGTCCAGCAGTGGACGTCTTTCGGCTGATATGATGATGAAAGATTTATGTACTCGTATAAGCACACCCTGGATACTTCATACAACGGGCCAGAAATGACATTTCAAAAAAGGAATGACGGAACAAACAAAATGGTGGCGAAATCCTATACGTTCGACAACCAAACTGTAACCAATCTGTATCAATCTGGGTGACGAGGGGGTGAGGTCGCAATCTAGTGTCCATACTGTATGTTAGTACTAATATATATATACTTATATATATTAGATTTTAATAGCACCTACGATGTTATAAACAAGATAGACGAAATGTTTATTTAACTAACACAAATGATCCGCCCACACTCTGCCTACATTCGAAGATTCTATCAGATTTTATGGCCCATGCGCAGTGCGTTATCGATGCATTACGTTTACAATTCATGAATAACAATTAAACAAATAATCGATAAATCATTCATTTACAAGATGTTATCTTTGTTATTCGTAGTTCATAATCGATTCGGATCTTCAAGTACTTAAGAGCGTTTTCAAAAAATCGTTTTCCCCTGCCCGGTGAAGTTGTAAAGGCCCCCACGGCCAACAACAAGATTGTCCTTTCGAAAAAAAAAAAATGTTTTCCATGCAAACTTAAAATTACTACTTCTTTCTGAATTGGTGTCGGTGGCTAGGCAATTTGCGTGGCTCGGTTTTGGGATGGGACTAGCTGAGTTTGCCGTCGACTCGAAAAGAAGAAGGTGTCGGTAACTGTGCGTAAGTACCTTGTAGCACGACTTTGTAGGTAGTGAAACGCAAACTATCGTTTCGAGCCGATCTCTTTTCTTGCGTTTCATAATTAAATTCTTTTTTGATTTTGTTCCTCTATGGAAATTGAATTTGAAAATATTTGTGATTTTTTGACAAGTGTAAAACAAAATTGATTCTGATTGACTGATGGCCAAGCCTATTTTTGCAAGTTTTATTTAATTTGGGTATTTGGGATTGTTGTTTTATTTTTCTACAGTTTAGATCACGATTTTGCTAAAATGGTTATCAAAGTTTATATTAGTGGTTTTTCTTGAAACAAAGTCGTGGGTTTAAAATGAAGATGAAAAAGATGCGTTCTACAGAATTCAATTTAATGGTAAAGATAAGACCTAAAAAGAAATATAGGAAAATTAGAAAACATTATACATATTAAATTTACACTATACACAAACGAATTAAACATATAATTATATATTACCCAAACTGGGTCTTTTAAAGGGAGCAGTCGGTTAATATATCTGATTTAGGTAATTTTTGTGATTGTGTTCGGAAAGAATTTAAAATCATATTGTCACATAGAATGACAGCGCATGCGTGGAAAATAAATAGATGGAATGAAAAGAGGTTCGGGAGCCGGGTCGTTCCTTTCCCTCTAATATGGTTGAGAGGAGCGATGGCTGACTCTCGCATTATACTCGTGACCGGGTGTTGTCCGTGTGAACTGGCCTACACTTGTCAAAGGCGTTCATGACATAAATAAATATATAAATTCAATAATAGATCCGAAACAGACCATACACCACATGGTATTTGAGTGTCCCATCACCAGATATAAGGGACCAGCTGACTATTTCTATACCCTGACTAAAGCCGCGAGTTCATATCTGCGGAAATGCAAATTTAAAGTTTTTTTAATATATTTTAAATGTTTTTATTACTTTTTCGACCAAAAAAAAAAAGGTCCGGGAGGTCGTGGTTCAAATCCTGCGACGTACCAATGTGATATCGAATTTCGATTTCATATGTAAGTAAATTCGTAGGTTGTGTGTGAAGTCGACCAACCCGCACTGGGCCAGCGTGGTCGACTAAGGCCCGATCGCCCTAATTCAGGGTAGGCTCGAGCCCCTCGGTGGAGACGTATATGAGCTGATATCATCAATCCTTTTTATTATAACCAGTGTGTAATATGAATGCCATACGATAAATATAATTATCTACTTCTTAAAAATTTATGGGCAATGGCTCAAATTCTAGTTTGAGGATAGATTACATTTAAAAAAATAGCGTTGTCAATAAATAATAGTGATTAAAGATTTTCATAGTTCTTTTAAAATTATGTAAGTACTTACCTAATATTTTTTTTTAATGAAGTACCTATTTTGAAAAAGTAACCTATTTACAAACTAGAATTTTGTGACTTGCTAATATGTATTAAGATTAAAAAAAAAAGATTTTCATAGTAATTTTAAAAGGAGAACACCCAAAAAAGCCCAAGGCCCGGCGCAAAAGAAAGATATCTCAAAATTTAGTGTATTTTATTAGAAAAATAAATTTGTATGTGTCATTCCCGCAAGAAGTGGCTAACGTAAAAAAATGCTATGTTATTATTTTTAGGCATAGCTTTCGTTTCGTTGTGTTCTGTGCGATTTTTTTTATTTTTTTTTATTTTTTTTTATTTTTTTTTCCATTTTGGAGTCGATATATTCAACAAAGTATAATTTTCAATTTATGCCTGATAATAATCTAAAAGCAATTTTTTTATCTTAGCCAATTCTTGCGGCAATCACACCTATCAAAAAATATTTTACATAAAATACACAAATAACTGAGATACGTTTCTTCTGCGCCGGGACTTGGGTAATTTTCTATGGAGCTTGGGTGTTCTCCTTTGGTACCTAAAAAATGTGAACAAGTTTATGTCAAACTTAATGTAATGTAACTACTAATTACTAACGAATACTTTTATTGTAACTATTTATAACAAAAACGTGTATAGTTTATGAAACAGAGAGTATAAGACATTATTTTATACCTAACTAACTATATTTTTCCTTAAAAAATTACAATAACATATTTATAATATTAGTAAATTCCGTGTGCTTTGTGATCGTGATTCTTCTCCTTCCAAATGAAATGAAATGAAATGAAATGATTATTTATTTGCAGTGAAATAGGTTACATCAAGGTGTTTTGCAATAAATCGTTTCAGCGTTTCTTATTCATTTAAATTACAAAGGAAATTTTTTGTGTTGTGGAGTCACTTAGATATCACCACAATACAAAAAAAAATATATTAAAATCGGTCTAGCCGAGGAGACGAATTAGAAAGAAAATTTAAAAAAAAATCGGAGCACCCATTATAAATTAATAGATTGCAAACTGGTCAGCTGGTTAGGTCTTTAGTCTTTACTCAGTAGCTGATCTATATTGGTTGATCCTTGGTTCTACTTCTTTTCTTGCACTTGTAGGAATGGTGTTTTGTTCGAGAGCAATGGGAGATATCTCCAACAGGCGAAATGGTATATCTGGAGTCCAACCGTAGACCAACCGTGGATATGGTTAGCACTTGTATATACCTATACTATACTAAGTAGCGAAGAAATGTGAATAGCGCGTTCTAGATGTTGTACATAGTTTGAACTCTGATCGCCTGTGTTAAGGTTCACTTTTCTCTGTGACGGTTTACTGCAGGTCCCCTACACACTCACTGCATATCGCAAACCAAGCAAGTACCTATAGCAGATGTAACTCACAACAGTAAATGTTTGTGGAATCGATTCGGGAGCACGTTCGACAGCTTTCAATCCCGCGAGATTGAAGCTAAGCGCTGAAAGCGGCCCGGTCTCCTCTCTAGAGGCTTGCTCGAGTTTCGCTTCAACACGTTTCATTCACTTTTCAGCCATATCAAACCTTATAATACCTACCATAAGACTTTATTTTGAAATTCCACCTACATAATCTACCTATCTATACTTTTGATTCATTGTTTCGAGCGAAAAGGAGTAAAATTTACTGCTAGGTGAAAGTGAATATAGGCATTAGTTTGAGCTTGCGTGGTACATCTTCGGCAGCATCAGTGGCATAATGGTTAGACCAATCGCTTCATGCCAGGAGTTCGCAGGTTTGATTCCCGGCGGCCAATCATCACTGCTAACAGTATTGCTGTGTTTCGTCATCAGGGTAAGATAGCTAGTTTCTCATTACTTTGAAGTATCTTGGTAAGCCCGATTCCATATCTTTGGCATCATCATCTTAGCTTATATTGATAAGCCGATTGCCTTATTGACAATTGTGGTATTGTTCAGATTTTTTCAGTCATGAAAATATACTAAAAAATAACAGCCAAGTCCGACTCAGGCTTGCACACCGAGGATTCCGTACTCATATGTCAATATATCTGGGTTGAGTATTTATTTATGAAATCGGGGTCAGGACTCCGCACCAAAGCTTTGAAGAAGAACTCTCAGTACATACTTTGCTCTAGTAAAAATAGGGGTCTATTTATTCTGGAATCTGGAAATTTCATTTTTCTTGTGGGAATGGAAGGACATTAGATTTTCTCATAGGTTTTCCTGTAAGCCCGCTTCTATCTTCGGCACCATCGTCACTTACCATCAGATGAGATGATGCCAAGGGCTTACCAATTGAGAAAATAAAAATAAAATTTCATTTCATTTAATTTGTTTATTTAACATAGCGTCGGTGGCTCAACCGGTAACGACTCGGTCCATCTAACCAGAGGTACCGGGTTCAAATCTGGACGGCCAATGTACCAATGAGTTTTTCAAAAAACTTACGTACATACTTACCGATTGCTGTAACGGTGAAGGAAAACATCGTGAGGAAACCTGCACACGCCTGCGAAGAAACTCGAAGGTTGTGTGTGAAGTCGACCAACCCGCACTGGGCCCGCGTGGTCGACTAAGGCCTAATCGCCCTAATTCAGGGTAGGCTCGAGCCCCTCGGTGGGGACGTATATGAGCTGTAATGATGACGTAACCCACCTCCGATTCGCTGACGATATAGTGATCATGGCTGAGACTATGGAAGACCTAAGCACAATACTCGATGAACTCAGTAAATTCTCTCAACAAGTGGTTCTTAAAATGAACATGGACAAAACGAAAATAACTTTAAATGTTAGCACCCACCTCTCAAAAGGTTGGAAACTCTACACTAGAAGTTGTTGACGGATATGTATACCTGGGACAAACAGTCCAGCTAGGTAGGTTCAACTTAAAGAAATAGATTAATCGACGAATCCAACTCGGCTGGGCAGCGTTCGGGAAGCTTCGTAATATCTTCACGTCCCAAATACCGCAGTGTCTCAAGACAAAGGTCTTTGACCAGTGTGTGTTGCCAGTGATGACATACGGAACTGAGACATGGTTGCCTCATTAGAAGGCTCAAGGTCAACCAAAGGGCAATGGAGCAAGCTATGCTCGGAATTTCCCTACGCGATCGAATCAGAAATGAGTAGATCCGTAGGAGAACCAAAGTAACAGACATAGGTCACTGAATCGCTTAACTTAGGTGGCAGTGGGCAGGGCACATAGCTCGTAGAACAGGTGACCGTTGAGGCAGTAAAGTTCTCGAGTGGCGAGTCAATTTTCTTAAATAAATTCAAAATTGTTTATCTCAAAATCATAAAAAAAATTATTTGACTTTTTCATAAACTATAATCACAAAATACAGATTTCAAAACTTTTTAAAAATCTTATTTATTCCTTAAAGAGGCCCCCCATGTTTAAAATTCATTTATTTACTTTAAACTTCTTCCTTTGGGTCACCGACTTACCTGTGTACCAAATTTAAACCCAATCGGTCCAGTAGTTTCGGAGAAAATTTACTGTGACAACTATTATAGGATAATAGTTCCGTTTTTAACTTTTGAGGTACGGAGCCCTAAAAATAAGTCGGATTGTAGGACAGACTTCCCATACATCAATATGCATTACGGTAAATTTCCCAACTGCAAATGTATGCAAAACAACACTTTTCAGAAATCAGAAATCTTTTATTGCATTTATCACAGGTCATAAAATAAGATGTTATTGTGTATGGTAAGCTCACTATGATATATCTTAACAGGCGTACAATATAAAGTTAGTTAGCAATGTAAGTCAAAAAAAAGCAATTCATTAAATTGTCATTAATAAATAAAAAATAAATCAGTATCATGAAATTACAATTTGCCCTTATTTTATATGAGTTTTTATGTCATAAAAAAAAATACACTTGAACAATATTTAATTTTTGAAATTTTGCTTGTTGCGAAATTCATGATTCTAGATCAACGGGAATTATCCATAGGTTCTGATTTATTTGCGAGTGTCAACGTATACGCCATTTATTTGGAGAAGTTTAATATAAATATTTCAATTTGAAGTGCCGTTGCTATGATTTAAGAAACCACTATAGAACTTGATACCTACCCATTTAGATCTCTCTAAATGTTTGTACTGAACTTGGCCTCCTTTCACATTTATGTTTTATTGGGACATATAATTCATCTTGTTAACTAAGTAGCTTCAAGGGTTCTTTTTTCCTTTTATGCTACGGAAGCCTAAAAGTTTGAGATAGTTCGATCTTATATTTTTAAAAGTAAACGAAATATAACTGTTAGTTAACTTTAATTTCATATTAGTCAATTAAATGACACTGTGAATTTTTCGTAGTGTTGATCTTAAGACGTCATCATTTTATGAACTTTAAAAAAATCCAAAAAAATAACGAATTTAAAAAAAAAACAAATTTGTTTCATAAAATAATAGTCTAATTTATTTTACAATGTAATGATATTGTGGATAAAATAATCATCAATTAGTTTATAAACTAAAAAACACGCTTTTAGTAAATACGTTAAGTAGTTATCTTGGATGTTGGATTTAAGTCACGTGACTATTTTTTCGTATTCCTGACAGCAAACCCTTTCATTTGATACCCATATCATGGGGATGCAATTCAAATAGCCTGTCCGCCATCTTGGACGTCCGTCATATTGGATTTAAGTCACGTGACTATTTTTTTCGTATTCCTGACAGCAAACCCTTTCATTTGATATCCATATCATGGGGTGGATTTCAAACAGCCAATCCGCCATCTTGGGGAGGCCGCCATATTGGATTTGTAATGACGTTTCTTAGCTAGTCATGTATTGTCGTCAGTACTCAGAGCGTGTGCAAAATTTCATCCTAATCGAAGACCGGCAAGTGGATCAAATTAAGATTCCAAGATTTTTTTACATAGTTAGTTACAAGTGAAGCTAATAAAAGCATGTTAAAAACCACTTCCATCGGGAAAAGTAAATTTTTTTCATCACATTGCTACCAACATACTAAAATTTTTATAAATATGACGACGCTTAAATCGGTTTCAATTTTTGCTACTATTTTTTAAATCTTCTTAAAAAGTAGTTAACCGATTTTGATAAAATTTATATATGACTAATACGGGATAAAACCGACTTCCATTGCAACAACAGTACAATTTTGAATTTTTTTTTTGGTGTTTGTTAATTTTCTTATAAAGTACTACACCGATTTTGATAAAATTTATAAGGGACCAACTCGAAAATATGTCCTATCGAATAAAAAAAGAATAATGAAAATTTGTTCAAAATCTGCGAATATATAGCGTAACAAACATACAAAAAAGTTGATTTGAAAACCTCCTCCTTTTTGGAAATCGGTTGAAAATATATAAATAATCATGAAAATGGGTTCAAAATTGGCGAAGATATCACGTAAAAAATACTTTCCTATTTTTAGAGTGGGTTAAAAATAATTGGCATAACAAAAACAGTCGCAGGAATTTCTCTATAGTGGCATTTCTATGAGTAACTTCTAAATATTTAGAAAATGTATTGAATATTTGAAATAAAGGTACAAGCACTTTATGTTAACTTTATCCCAACAAAACATAAATGTGAAATAGGGCCAAGTTAGATATAAAAAAATACAGCGATCTAAATGGGCAGGTACAGTGGTTCGTAAATCATCATATACGGAACTTTAAAAGGAATATGTAATTTAGACTTCTCCAAATAATAAGAGAATGTACAACGGTTTCAGTTACTTAAAAAAAAGATATGTTCAGTGCTACTAAATAAACCTGGCAAGTTTTCACTATCATTTTTTTTTCTATATTGATATTAACTTTGTTTTGCTTGCTTGGCGCCTAACTCATTCATAAATTTTTGTAAAGTATTAATTTTAATTTCCTGTCTATATTCAAGTAATAGACATACATATAAGATATTTTTGGTGGTACCGAACCCTCAGTTCCAAGCCCAAGTTACGCCTAATAAACCTATTTCGATTTCAAATGTCAAATTAAAAAGTCACATACGTTTTAATCATTATTCCAATTAGTGTGGTATGGTGGTACGGAACCCAAATTCTGTGAGTCTGACTGGCACTTGGCTGGTTTTTCTTTATCCTTTGTATACGCCTATTCTATATTTTACTAAGTCACCTGGAAATAGTCTATAATTTTGATATATAGTAGTGGTAAGGAACCCTAATTTCGCAAGTCCGTATCGCACTTGGCCAGTTTTTTTTTTAATTTTTATTCTTTGTATACGCCTGGTAACTTATCTCGGTGTCAAACTTCAAGTTTCCAAGTCACCTGAAAGTGGTCTATAATTTTAATGAGTCAGTGAGTAAGTCATAAAAATAGTGATTTTCGGACTTCAATATCTCAAAAGTGGTAAAAGATATATTTATGAAAATTGGGATTCTAGGTGATAAAAGGGGTATTACTAGACACACAAAATCGTAAGAGTACAAGTCAAACAGATTTTAAGTTACAGGTAGATCGAAAGTGGCCCGAAATGGTTCGTGTAATATAACTCACGGCCGGTGTCGCTTATTTTTTTTTACGAACTTGGCGGACACACTGCCGTGTGTCTCGATCATCGTATTACAGACAAGCTTCTGAGAAGCGTTAAGTGATAAAATTAGGTTTCTAATTGAATTTTCCGAGAGAATTGCTTTTCTAGATTTAATTAATAGGTATAATCTTTTGTCTGCAAATCAATCTAAGTATGATTATTTGCCGACGTTTTAATTTGTACAGGTTGTAACAAAATTGGTATAGGTCCCGTTAACTGGGGGTTCTACTCGTCATACTGAACAACTTCCTCCAAGGATACCATAGCCAGTTCTCAAAATAAATTTGGACCCTCCATACAAAAATGCACAAAATCGGTCGATCAACTGATCGATTTGTATGAAGAGAAAAAAAAAATTTTTACGTTTTCAGCAAAGTCGTGGAACAAAAGTTGTTCAGTATGATGAGTAGAAGCCCGCCCCAGTTAACGGGACCTACACCAATTTTGTTACACCCTGTGTATACTTGAATAATATTCCGAATTGATAACCGATTTCAAAAAAGGAGGTTATCAAATCGATATGTTTGTATGTAATATTGTTGGGATTGCAAAATATTCGTATAAATTAGTCTATTTGGGCTTCTAAACAGGGGTGGCAAATTTAATAAGTGTATTTATGTATGTTTGTCCACAAATCTCTCAAAAATTGGAAATCGAAATGTTCTGATTACTTATGGAATATAGTGCAAGTTTCATCAAAATCGGTTCAGTAGTTTTTAGTATATGGAGTCTTAGGTATGTGTGTAACAATCACTGGAAAAATACGTCTTCGGTTTAATGCCGTAATATTGTGATTAAAGTCGGTTGTTCCTAGCGTTTTTAGCGTTGTTGTCAACTATCCTTACTAATGTTATAAATGAGGAAATGTGTTTTTTTTTTTTCATTTGTTTATTTATTTGTTACCTTTTCACGCTTAAACACCTAAACTAATCTTGATGAAATTTGGCATGCACTTTTTATCCCGTCGAAATTTTAACGCACTCAAATTTTTAATTAAAAAAAAAAGAAATAGATAGTACGATGCAGTTCCTGAGAGAACCGAATAAATACTCTTTTACATCGCAATGAAACAATGGATTGTTGAGTTTATTTTTACAGAGATGATTGAGTGAGTGGTGAAATGACATAGACTGCTAATCAGAACAGCCCGATCTGGGATAGGGATCTGGAGAAAACTAATGCCCGCGATGCGAGCCGCTTGCGGCTCACGCACCACCCACCCTCAAAGACAGTAATAAAAACTATGTCCACGCGGACGAAACCGAAAGCAAACGCTAGTAACACAATAATTTACAGAAGCTGGGTATTTCGATGAGAAGTTTGTCGATCCTTATTAACAAATCGCCACTTATTAACAAATCGCCACTTATTAACAAATCGCCACTTATTAACAAATCGCCACTTATTAACAAATCGCCACTTATTAACAAATCACCGCTTATTAAAAAATCGCCACTTTTTAACAAAACGCCACTTACTTAAAAATTGAAACTTATTTACAAATCGACACTTCTTAACAAATCGCCACTTATTAACAAATCGCCACTTTTTTTCTTTTCTATTCATAAATTTATTAAATAACATACAAAGTCATAAAGTAGTCCGGTTCTGTGATGTATCGTAGAAAATATTTTACAAGAATGCAACACACTATCATGGTGCAATATTTATATACAGGTTGAGCCATCGAAATGGTCAAAGGAAAATTTTAAATTTCGCGTTCTTTGAGATCAAGAAATTTGTTCTGAGGAACCTTGTTGTATATTTAAATTACAGAAAAAACGGAATTCAAAGCTTTATAAAAAAAAACTCTTAAACAGGTCAGAAATCGAGACCTATCTTTTCTTTCTTTATCTTTTTTTTTCTTTTTTACGGTTTTTACACCTAACGGGTGACCAACGGGACCCTATTAAAGTTTCAGCTGTCTGTAATTCTTCCATCTGTCCGTCAGTTAGCGGGCTGTATTTCATGAACCGAAATAGATAGGCAATTCAAAATTTTCACAGAATGTGTATTTCTGTTGCCGCTATAACAACAAATATTAAAAATTGGAAAAGTGAAAGAATAAGAGAGTCTCCATACAAAAAACCTATTTTTATAGGTCCAAAGAAGTATTTTTGATTTAGGTCTATAGTAAAAACAGTAATACATACAAGCGTTAAACTGAGTGTGGTCATGTACTAATACTCAAGTCACAGTATATATATTAGTACCTCAAGTAAAACTTTGAGTTGTACTAGCGCTAAGGAGTCCGAACTGAATGACAAAAAAGCATATGTTTGTAGCTCGCGTTGATTACTTTTGTTTGTAAAAAGAATAGGTATCGTTGTCATTCATACTATCTCGTTGTGTGGAGAGGTGTGGTGGTATGGAACCCTGGAAGTGCTAGTCCGATTCGAACTTGGTCGATTTTTTTTTATTCATAGTGTAGAAGTTATAACTATCCACGGTGAACACGCAAAAAAAAAACCACTTCAATCACAACAACTTTTTTAATGATCTTAACAACTTATTAACTGTGTATGGTAAAATGTATATGGGACCAAAATGGAGGCTGACACTGTCATTAAAAAAAAGAATAATTAAAATCGGCTCACATTCGGTGAGGAAATCACGTTAAAAATAAACAAAAGAAAACAAACAATAGTGCTTTTTTTTAAATTAAAAATTTGAGTGCGTTTGACTACATCTTACCTGATGGTAAGTGACGATGTAGTCGAGGATGGTACAGGCAAACTTAAATAATGCCTATTCACTCTCGCCTTGAAGATCCCTAATTATAGGAGTAGTCTTTTTTTAAGTTAGTTGTTAAGAAACAATAGTAAAAAGGTTGTTTTGTCTTCACTTAAAAAATAGAAGCAAGGCTATTGGGTGAGATGATGCTAAGAGCTCATCAATTTTAATAAAAAAAGACAGACATCACCTTAAATTTTCAAAATTTTTTAGTATAAAGTTTTGAAACCAATCTCAAAAGCTCATCCTGTACACCGTAAATGTATTTCGCACAGACCAAAACTGGCTTCTGGGGCACAGAGGAGATTGCTTCGCTTATCTTATTGATATAGAAATATTTTTCCAGCATAACGCTTCCCTGCCAGAGTAGATGGACGAGGAGAATTATGTTATGGCGCAGCTTCCATTTTGTTATTTCTACCAGCCGAAAATACAAGAACACTTGAGTGATATCGAGTGTATTGAGTTCAGTGCCTACTGCCTCGGTGCTTGCGCTAGGTACAGTGGTGATGGAAATTGATATTAATCCTTACTATAATGCTATACTATACTGCACTGTACTGTACCGTACTGTACAGTTCTGTACTGTACTGTACTGTACTGTACCGTACCGTAGCGTACCGTACCGTACCGTATGAAATTTGGCATTCAGGTAGCCTGTGTCAAGGGGAAGGATATATATACTTTTTATCCCGGGAAAATAGCATAATCTGATGCAGTTCCTAAGGGAACTAAAAAAAACTTCGATTATTGTGATTTTTTGCACAGAGATGGTTGAGTAGGTGGGAAACGATATAATTTACTAATCACCCTTAAAGACAGTCATAAAAACGCGGAGCCGAGGGAAAAAGCTAGTAATATTATAAATGTTAAAATGTGTTTGTTTATTTGTTTGTTTGTTTGTTACCTTTTCACGCTTCAACACCTTGACCAATCTTGATGAAATTTGGCATGCAGGTAGCCTGTGTCACGGGGAAGAACACAGGCTACTTTTTATCCCGTGGTAATAGCATAGTCCGATGCAGTTCCTGCGGGAACTGAAAAAATTCTCTTTTTTTGGATAATTTCTTTAACATCACAACAAAACAATGGATTGATGTGTTTTTTTGCACAGAGATGGTTGAGGGGGGGGAGAAAAGACAACATTTAATAATTAGCATATCATGACATGGTTCCCGAGGGATCTAGAGAAAACTCATGGCCACGATGGCGACACTCTCTCACTCACCCTCAAAGACAATCATAAAAACTATGTCCACGCGGGCGAAGCCGCGGGAAAAAGCTAGTAATATAATAAAACTAGCCGTCCACCCGCGGCTACGGCCGCGTTGTTTTTGATTTTCCCGTGGGAATAAGACGTTTTCCCGGGGTAAAAAGTAGCTTATGTCCTATTACAGGACCTAACCAAATATGTGTGTCAAGTTTCATCCCGATCCGTCCAGTTGAAGCGTGGAAGAGTAACAAATATCCGTACATACAAACTTTCGCGTTTATAATATTAGTAGTAAGGATTTAGGGACAAATTACACACGGTTATCTAGCCCCAAACTAGGATTCCGTGTATTGTAGGAACCACTTTATATACGTTTGAAGAGTAATTAACACCCAGACACAGAACAAGACAATACAATATTCTTTATTGCATCACAACATAAAAAAAGAAATTGACAATATAGAAGAAAGCCTATACAATAGGCGGCCTTATTGCTAGGTAGCAATTTCTTCCAGGCAACAAAGAAACGTATATTCAATAAACTAAATACTCAATATTTATTTGCACATGCGTGACCACAGTCGCCTTTTCAAAATGAAAATATGTCATTAAAATGAAAGTATATATATGTCATTATTTTATAACAAATCAAAAAAAAACTTTATTTTTTAATATTTGACATAAGTGGGGATCGAACCAATGACCATGGGCCCAGTAGGCAGTAGCGCTTACCACTGGATCATGGGATGAGTCAATCATTCAGGAGTATGATTATATTACTAGACTAGAATATTATAATAATGGACGTGAATAAAGTACTTTCTAAGCAAAATTTTAGTTAACTTAGTAACATTCACTTCATCATATCAGCTCATTTACGTCCCTACCGAGGACCTCGAGCCTACTCTGGATAAGAGCGATAGGGCCTTAGTCGACCACGCGGGCCCAGTGCGGGTTGGTCGATTTCTTATTTGTTAGAAGTTTTTATTGACTTGGAATGTTTGTATGTAAGTTTTCGGCTTCAAAATTTGACCCACTTCTCGGTTTCCGATTGAGCTGAAATATACTAATGCATGGCAGTGACCATGACGTCATTCTAAATCCAATATGGCGGACTCCCAAAGATGGCGGAATAGTTATTTTTAAGCACCCTCATGTTATGGGTATCAAATGAAAGGGTTTGCTTAGAATAATACGACCTAAGAATACCTAACTAAAAGTTTTAAGGTTTTTTGAAATGAGCTTATTAATAAGAAGTCGTCTTTATTTCTTAATGGTGAATGTGTAACTCTCTGTATTGATGAAACACATCAAACCTTTCTGTATCGAGTAAAAACTGAAAACGATTCAAATTTAATAACTCCGTTTCTGATCGTGACTGTACGTATTGTTTCCAGACTTTGGGTGGAAGACGTGAAGGTTTTAAGGCTAGTGGCAAACTCTCTGTCAGAAGTTTTTCAAGCCGCCTATAAGGCATCTGACACGCTTTAACGACTGCCACCAACTAGCAAACGGCACCAACGGCTTAACGTGCCTTGCGAAGCGCAGAAACGGTTGGGGAAAATGCCACTAACAGTCAAAACTATCCAGGTAGGAATGACCGTGTTTCAGGTCATTTAACCTGCGTGATCGATCCAACCAAGTAAGGCACACAGAGCTACTACAGCAAAGTATATATATAAGTACTAACATACAGTATGGACACTCCCTGCCGCTCTCTAGATTCCTACCTCACCCCCTCGTCACATAGATTGTTCCAGATTGGTTACAGTTTGGTTCTCGAACGTATGGGATTTCGCCGTAATTTTGTTTGCTCCGTCATTTGTTTTTAGAAATGTCATTTCACGACCATTTGTAAGCAGTGTCCGGTGTGTCGTTGCAGTCAAACGCACTCAAGTTAAAAAACACCCTTACATAGTAAGTGAGATAAAACAAAGTGATTTTCTGTTAATAAACATTACACACATATTTCTTGTTAAGATGTTAGTCTTAGCTTGTAGCTGATCTGTTGGAAATTATCTGTAACCGCCTCCGTGGCGTAATGGTTAGTCCATTCGCCTCACACCAGGAGGTCGCGAGTTCGATTCCCAGTAGGGTCAACTACTGAGACTCGGTTTGGTTGGTGGTAGGGCATTTTCTAAGCCCGCCTGGATAGCTACCACCATCTTATCTTAGTCTTGCCGCCAAACATCAGTGTTTACAATATTGATGTGTTCCGGCTTGAAGATAAGATAGCCAATTCTCCATTGCGTTGGTGAATCTTGGTAAGCCCGCCTACATCTTCGGCATCATCGTCACTTACCATCAGGTGAGATGATGCCAAGGGCTTTCCATTTGTGAATAAAAAAATATTGCGCAGGTGAAAACATAATATTTAAGAAAACACTTTTTCAGGGCAAGGTGAGAAACGTGAAGAGATTTAGAGAATGAAATCATTTCGCTTCAGCAAACCCCTCCTATGTGGAGTAAATTGTGTGCTCGAAGTCGTCATAGAAAACTGTGTTGTACTGCTACACTAAGTAATATGTACAATAGCTGGCAACAAAACTGTGTTGCTGGCAGTACTGTTAAAGTAATGAATAGGTATAATAGCCGCCAAAAAAACTGTGTTGCTGGCGGTACTGCTAAAGTAATAAATAGGTACAATAACCGCCAACAAAATCGTGTTGCTGGCAGTACTGTTAAAGTAATGAATAGGTATAATAGCCGCCAACAAAACTGTGTTGCTAACGGTACTGCTAAAGTAATAAATAGGTACAATAGCCGCCAAAAAAACGACGGGAAAATCAACGACGGTACAAAAATTCAATAAAAGTGCATGTGCACTTTAACTAGTAACAAATTAGTAATCTGTGCTTTAACTTTGTAAGGTTGCGTAGTCACAATGGCAAAGAACAGAACCCATATGATTTTGTAATGTATGTCCTGTCTATGCTGTCTGTATGTCCGTATGCCGCAGTCAATTTTTTTTGCCACTCTAAAACCTATAGTATCAAGGACACAAAAGTAAACCTGACACGAAAGGGAAACAAGTCAATATTTAAAAACCGGCCAAGTGTGAGTGGGACTCACGCAAAAAAGGATTCCGTGGTCTTTTTAAAAAATAAATATATGTTTTAAAAAACAAAATTGTATTTGCAGTTGGTGATAGAAAATTTAGTTATGCAAAATCTATGAAATTTTTACAAATCCAACTGCAAATCTTAAGTTGGTCGAATATTACTCCTAAACTAAGAAAGCTTACTTAACCGTATAAAGGTTTTCCTTTTAAATTGATTACATGTCCTATTATCAAAAGTTTTTTTTTTCAGATGTCCTGAAATTTTTTTAAAGTTTTTATTGTACCACTTTGTCGGCATGATTAATATGTATCATCATAATTTCAACCGAAGGACGTCCACTGCTGGACATAGGCATCCCCCAAGGTTTTCCACGACCACCGTGCGCTGCCCGCATCCAGCGGCTTCCCGCGACCTTTACCTACTAAAGTTAGGTTCTCGAGTGGTGACCACGCACCGGAAAACGGAGCGTAGGAAGGCCTCCTACTCGGTGGACCGATGACCTAGATTAATATGTATACCCGTGCAAAATTACTGCTTTCTAGTACCATTGAGTCCCTGAGATTAGCCGCGTACAGACGGACAGACAGATTGAACAAGTAAAGCAACTGTTTAACTCAACTGTGTGTGTACAATAAATATATAAATAAATAAATAGAAATGGCGAAAATATAAGGGTTCCTTGTTGATTACGGAACCCTATAATGCGTGGTCTAAAACGCACTTGGCCAATTTTTTAAAGTTTAATAAGAATAGATAAAAAAGCGTCGGTGGCTCAACCGGTAACGACTCGGTCCATCTAACCAGAGGTACCGGGTTCAAATCTGGACGGCCAATGTACCAATGAGTTTTTCAAAAACTTACGTACATATACTTACCGATTGCTTTAACGGTGAAGGAAAAACATCGTGAGGAAACCTGCACACGCCTGCGAAGAAACTCGAAGGTTGTGTGTGAAGTCGACCAACCCGCACTGGGCCCGCGTGGTCGACTTAGGCCTAATCGCCCTGATTCAGGGTAGGCTCGAGCCCCTCTGTGGGGACGTATATGAGCTGTTATAATAAAGAATAGATACTTATTTTGAATCTTAACATCATCCGATCAGCTTATATATACGTCCCCACCGAGGGGCTCGAGCCTACCTTGAATTAGGGCATTCGGGCCTTAGTCGATAACGCGGGCCCAGTGCGGGTTGGTCAACTTCACACACAACCTTCGAGTTTCTTCGCAGATGTGTGCAGATTTCCTCACGATGTTTTCCTTCACCGTAAGAGCGTCAGTGAAGGAAAACATCGTGAGGAAACCTTAACACGAAGTACAAAAAAAAAAGTTTCATTCACAACAGGTGAAGCACATAATTCGCGGTCATAAAACAGCTCAACGACTGTTGTGTCAGCAGTAAACCCATCGCAAACAGCCAGTAACAACCTCAATGGGATTGAAAACAAACGTTTTGAACAAATATTGGTGAAATTTGCATCGTTTGTATTTACTTGTCGCTCTGCTGTAACGAGCCAGCGAACTGTTGCGTAATAACATGGCTACAATATGTTTATTTTACTTGTAGTCAGCGGTACTGCAAACATACAAAGGAAAACCAGTAAACACAGAGTTCTTAATGTTAAAGATTTTAAAAAGTTGCCAAGTGCGTGTCGGACCGTGCGCAAAATGGGGCTACGTTGTCTTTCCAATAAATCTTTACTAAATGTGAAAATGTGTTTGTTTGTTATCTTTTCACGCTTCAACACCTCAGCCAATCTTGACGAAATTTGGCAGGGATGTAGCCTTTGTCATGGGGAAGGACATAGGTTACTTTTTATTCCCGTGAAAATAGCATATTCCTGAGGGAACTGAAAAAAAAAAATTTTTTTGGTAGATTTCTTCAACATCTTAAAGGAGCAACGGATTATTGTGATTTTTTGGAAAGATATGTTTGAGGGGGGTGGAAATGACATAGACTACTGATAGCATAACCCGACACAGTTATCGAAGCATCTAGGGAAAACTCACTTCCAGGCTCGGGCATGTCGGCGTCGCAACGGAGCAATGGATTGACGTGTTTTTTTGTGCGTAGAAATAGTTGAGGGGGTTGGAAGTACCATAGATTGCTAATCATAATAATCCCATATAGTTCCCGCGGGCTCTGGAGTAAACTCCTGTCTACGCTTGCAAGCGGCAAGCGGCCCGCGCACCACTCACCCTCAGACGGTCATAAAAACGATGCCCAAGCGAGCGATGCCGCGAGCAAAATGTATATAGTAATATTATAAATGTGTTTGATTGCTACTTCTTCACGCTTCAACAACTCATTTCTTGATGAAATTTGGCAAACATGCAGCCTGTGTCATGAAGAAGGACATAGGCTTTTTCATCCCGTGAAGATAGCACAGTACGATGCAGTTCCTGAGGGAACTAAAAACTATACTCAAAATTATGCTCAAAACTATATTATCTTTTTTGTTGATTTCTTTAACGTTGCAATAGAACAACGAATGGTTGTGATTTTTGCACAGAGATGGTTGAGGGGGTGGGAAATGATATACGTCATTTCCCACCGATATAGTAACCGAGGGTTCTGGGGAAAACTCATGTCTAAGCTATGCACAACTCACCTTCAAAGTCAGTCATAATGACGATGTTCACGTAGGCGAAGCTGCGGGCAAAATCTTGTAAATTTATAATTTTAAAGTTGTTTTTACTTTAGCATATTTTTGCAGTTTGTCTGGAAAATCTACTTCACATCTTAAGTTGATCGAATATCACTATTTAATCAAAAAAGTCTATACTTGGTAAGATAATTTATCTTTTGAATTGATTAGAATCAATAATTTCAGATAGCCTGGTCGGGGGTGGTGATATGCAAGTCTAAAAAAATCACCACTTTTAACCTTAATATTTAGTTAACGAATTCGTTTATCGGAAAAATGATGTTTCTAATCGCTTGGTAGTTTTGAAAGACCTATTTAACAGTACTCCACGTGATAAGGTAAGTGAACTAAAAAAAAATTCGAGCGAGACCTACAGTACTCGCATAGGATGTGTAACATGTGACAAAATACTTTATAAAAGGACGGCAAAGATAAGGCAGACTAGGCTGTATGGTCATAGATACCTTTGCCTATTCCGCGCTTTTAAAGCCTGAAAAAAGGACGGCAAAGATACGGCAGACTAGGCTGTATGGTCATAGATACTTTGCCTTTTCCGCGCTTTTAAAGCCTGAAAAAACGCGACTCCCTGTTACACATTTCCGTCACATGGGACACTTTTCCGTCCCATTTCACGAAATCACTCCCACAAATTGCAGGAAAGCGAGAGCAAAGATGTTACACATCAAAAAATACCTCCACTTTAAACGTATCAAGTAACTAGCACGAGTATCTCATCTGTAACGTAGTTACATCCCCTACGTTTAAAATGGGGGTGAATTTTGAAAGATTTTTTTTAATCATATTTTATTCCGTAACCATACGAGTCACAGATTTCTATAACGATACTAAATTTAATTATTATAACTGTAATAGTATTTGAGAATGGACATACGTCGACACTTCGGAACTACGAACCCAAAAAATATGATTAATCAATAAATGCTTCTCGAAAGTACAATACTGATGCTGTGCTCTACAAAACATCCTTAAGGGCCGTCAGGAGGCTCGAGTTTACATACAAACGTAGTTCCACTTTAATACAAAAACTACATGCTGGATTGAATCCAAACTTTGCGAATATATTGAGGAGACACATATCGATGTATGTAATTAGTTTTCGATGTACTAATATTAAACGGGAAAAAATAAGAGCAGTTTCAAACTTTCAGTACAAAACTAAATTAAGCCATCGTTAATTTACGTTAATATTTTCGATTCGTGTTTACTCAATATATTTGCAAAGTTTGGATTCAATCCGGCATTTAGTTTTTGTATTAAAGTGGAACTACGTTTGTATGGAAACTCGAGCCTCCTGGAGACTCTTAAATTCTCAACCCGCATAGTTACTGTCTATTTTACTGATTTTGAATTATATCAAATGCGGAGCTATACTTAAAACTGAGATACATTATATTGATTGGAAGAACGTGATTCAAGAAAGACGGCACAAATGACGTTGGTGTGAGGAGAGTGATGTTAGTAAAGAGATACACACTTGCGCAGGCGCAGACACAGGTAAGATTATCGTCATAGTGAGAGTTATTTGGGTTATGTTGGCCAAGCGATGTAATGAGGCGAAGTGCGATGGGAAAAACGCCATGCATGATAGTGTGGAAGAGGACAGTTGACATCAATGATCTCTGCTACTGGAAAGTGAAGACGAAGCTCATGCTGGATTGATTATACAATATAGACAATATCTAACGGATACCTAATGCGATTTTTTTAGGGTTCCATACTCAAAGGGTAAAAACGGGACCCTATTAATAAGACTCCGCTGTCAGGCCGTCTGTCCATCTATCACCAGGCTGTATTTCATGAACCGTGTTAGCTAGACAGTTGAAATAGTCACAGATGATGTATTTCTGTTGCCGCTTTAACAACAAATAATAAAAATTTGAAAAATTGAAAGTCTCTATACAAAAAACGTGAAGAAACTAGCGCCGTCTAGTATGATAGTACGGAACCTTTTGTGCGCAGTTCTGACTGGCACTTTACCGGTTTTTTGTACAAGGTTTAAAGAAAACAGTATTGTTGTATTATTGACATACTTAAACTTCACTATAATACAAAAAGAAAATTTAAAGAAAGAGAAAGTTAAAAAAATACAGAATAAATAAAAGTTTCTGCTATGTTTAGTCGTAAACTCGCAAGAAATTGTCTGCAAACACTTGTAAATATTTGAACTCAATTCAAAGACCCTTACAAACCATCCACGACAAGTCTTTTTACAGTATTCGATTAAATTGTATCGTAGCCTCTCACGACATCCGATATATTGATGTCATCGGCAGATCTGAAGTTTCTCTCTGTGTTTGGGGGACTAAGACTGAGTCATGACCATGAGGTATTATTTTCTAAAACATAGATTTTCAAGCGACTTCCAAAAAGGCGGAGGTTCTCAATTCGTCTGTATTTTTTTTAATGTTTGTTACCTCATAACTTTGGGCTGGTTGAACCGATTTTTATGATTCCTTTTTTATTAGAAAGCTAGTGCTTCCCGTGTGGTCCCATTTAAATTTTGTCAAAATCGGTGTAGTACTTTTTTTAGAAAATTAACAAAAACCAAAAATAATAATGCAAAAATGTACTAAGTTGTTCCGATGGAAATCGGTTTTTTAACGTGTTTAGCGTTTTCAATTATAACATCGAGAGTTAACGAATGGTGTAAAAACATGGTTTAATGGCAAGCTATAAGAATTGATAACATCCCCGCAAAGGCACAGTTTAATCATCTCATTAAAACATTTTACTGGCGCTTAACGAGGCGTAAAGAATTCACAACAAGGCCCCTTATTTGCTTTGCTTAGAACACTCGGGTTACAACCGCGCTTTATTTACATTTGAGCACACTTTTACGACTCTCTCTGTCCCCTTTGTTTTTATTTTGTAATCGTTTTGATTAGATAGTCATAGGAATTCAACAAAGTTTACTTAATTATATCACTACGGTGCTTTGGCACTGTTTTTTTAGTACAAATTGAGTATTTTCAGTAGTATTATTTTATGCTTATGCTTTTAATGGCTTTGTTCAAAGTTTGGTTATTTAATATCAATCTTGAGTGCCGAATTTCTTGACCACTTTTTACCCGACTTCGCCAGAAGGAGGGTTATGGTTTTGGGGTGTATGTATGTTTGTTTGTATGTATATTCTTAAGTAATTACTAAACGGCTTAATGTATTTTGAGTGCGAGGTGTCGTTAGATTTGTCTTGACCCTGTGAGTGACATAGGATACATTTTTACCGACTGGTCATGAAAGAGGGGTTAAGTTTTTATGCAGTTAGATTTTAAATTTTAATTAATTCGTTTACTTATTTAGTAATTATCTATAAATTATGAAGAGTGAATTCTCCACAAAATCTTGAAGTTGGTTTGGGACGATTAAATAACCTTCCATTTGCTGTTCGTCGCTCGAATGTAAAAATTGAAAATGATTTAAAAAACCAAATGAGTAAGTTTTAATGAAATTACTGAATACCCAGTATTTAATGAATTTTATTTCACAGTTTATTTTGTACCACTCGTCTACCCAATTATTAGGCTAAAGTGCTCATCGAAAACCATAAACGCTCGTTTCTATCAAAACTTCCGTGTTTATTTTTTCATTTATGTTTCAGACAAACTTCAAACATATGATTTTTACTCCTCCCTACACGACAGCCCACAATAAGGAGAGTATTGTTTTCAGGTCTCGTGTATGTTTGTATGTTTCTTCATAATTCTACGATATCTTACGGCTAGCTGAATTTTATAGTGCGAGATATCGTTAAATTCGTCTTGATCCCGTGAGTGACATAGAATATATTTTACCAAACTCCCGAAAAGAGTTTATTTTAAAAATTAAATTCAATATTATTACCCGACTGCCCAAATGTATGTATGTATGTGTGTTTCTGTGACAGAGCCTGTAGCCTAAACGGCTATATAGATTCTACATTCATATTGATTCCGTGCCTAAAAAAAGGGGTATTTTTTATGCAGTTGGGTTTTAATTTTTTAATTAAATTGGTTGTGTTTTTACAAGAATATTTGCAGATTCAATTACAGCAGCTAACAAGAATAAAAAATAAAAAGACACATGGAAGTCGACAAGATGTCTATTAATAAGCTTTATGAAGACTAAGGAAACAAATAAACAGAGAAAGCTAATTTGAGATCCACACTAGTTTGCTACTGAGTCACTAAAGGCAAAATATAAATAGGCGTTTGTGTTGCTGCAATTATTTTTTTTGCTGAAACATATCCGCCTTTGTGGCGTATTGGTTAGTCACTTCGCTTCACACCGGAAAGCTAAGATAGCCAGATCCCCATTGCGTAAGATTGCCCATTGGTAAGCCCGCTTCCATCTTCGGCATCATCATCACTTTATCATCAGGCTTACCAACTGTGAATAAAAAAAAGACCAATGTTAAAGGTTCGCATGGTACATTGGGAATAACTCCACACCGACAAAGGATTAATCATCGTCAATCACTAGTCATAGTTACTTATTTTCTATAAGTATCTTTTTTTTTACATACATAAATAAATAAATTCTTTATTATGATCCAAACTTAGCCTAAGTAGAAGTTACAGTAATGAGGTTAATAGGTGTCATTGGTATTACAATTATTGTTTAATAGTTAGTTCTACAATAATAATCTCATTTTAAAAAATCTAAAAACTTCATATTTCTTGCAGGACAGACGTCTATAGTATCTACTAAAAAAAATCGACATTCTGATATATTATACCCTTTTTATTAGAAGTCAAGTCAGTATACCAAGAATGAACGAAAGCTCACTCAAATAATACACAATAGCTGCTTCTAGAAACTACAATGACGTTGTTTCCAAATTAAATCAAGAACGTACGTGATACTGTTGTTTTCAGTTTAGTTATGAAGATCATTTTAAAATTAATTATGTTATTTCGAAGCTATGTGGGGACGTTGTCAAGATTTCTCGCGCCATTTACCTAACTACGGACCTATATAACGATTCAATTTGATAAAATAGAATTTTACATATGGACAGCTCTATTATCTGGTAGGTAAAGGGTCAAAACACCAATAAAGCATATTTTATAAGGTTAATAAAGCGGGTAAGGGTCTTTTTTTGGCTTCCGTACCCAAAGAATAAAAACGGGACGGGACCCTATTATAAGACTCCGTTGTCCGTCTGTTAGTACGTCATAATTCAAAAATTCAAAATTCAAAACGATTTATTTCAAATAGGTGTTTACACACACTTTTAAATAGTCAAAACAAAAAAAAAAACAATAAAAATAAAATTACAAATAATGTCATGATTCAGATTACAGTCTCAGGTAATGGTATTTGTTATAGAATCAACATATATATCGTTGTCTGTCACCATGCTGTATTTACTGAACCGTGATAGCTAGACAGTTGAAATTTTCACAGATGAAGTATTGTTGCCGCTTTAATCACATAAAAAAAATTTGAAAAAGTGAAAGCCTCCATACAAAAAACGTGTTTTTTTTTCAAACGTGAAGAAACTAGCGCCATCGGGTATGATGGTACGGAACCCTTTGTTGCGCGGTTCTGACTCGCACTTTACCAGTTTTTTATAATTTACAATTGGTAAGCTCTTGGAATCATCTTACCTGATGGTATGTGACGATGATACCGAAGATGGAAGCGGGCTTACCGAGATTTCCCAACTCAATGGAGAACTGGCTATCTTATCTTCAGCATAGATGTGTTCCGACATCTAAGTTGTAAACATTGATGTTTGGCGGCAAGACTTAGATAGGTTTGTTTGTATGATGGTTTTTAGGGTTCCGTACTTCGCTGTCCGTCGGTCTGTCTGTTCGTGAGTCCCTCCGTCCGTCTGTCTATCTGTCACCAGGCGGTATTTCATGAACCGTGATAGCTAGACAGTTGAAATTCTCACAGATAATGTATTTCTGTTGCCGCTATAACAAATACTAAAAAACAGAATAAAATGAATATTAAATGGGGCTCCCATAAAACAAACGTGATTTTTTTACTTATTTTTGCTCGATATTGATACGGCAACAGGTAGACGTTTTAAATATTCACATAATATTAATGTGTATTATTCACTTTAGAAATAAATAATTAAATTAAAATAAAACAAATATTTAAGGTTGGCTTCCATACAACAAACGTGAATTTTGCTCAATATTGATAACGGCAACAGGTAGACGTTTAAAATATTCACAGAATATTGATTTTTATTGTTCACATTACAAATAAAGAAATTAATTAAAATAAAATTAATATTTAATAGGAGCTTCCATACAACAAAAGTGATTTTTATAGATAATGGTACGGAACCCTTCGTGCGCGTGTCCGACTCGCACTTGGACGGTTTTTATTTTTATTATTTGTGTTCATGGCGGCAATAGAACAACACACTCTGAGAATTTCAGCTGTCTATCTATTACAGTTCATGAAATACAGCCTGCTGACAGACACACGGACGGACGGACAGTGAAGGTTTAGTAACAGGGTCCCGTTGGCACCCTTTGGTAACGAAACAATTCTGTAAATATTTTTGTTAATGTAACACGTTTATAAAACGAACTTAAACGTTAGTGGTGAAGGGTATTAACATAAAAAAAAATCGAGCGAGACCTACAGTACTCGCATATGATGTGTAACATGTGACAAAATACTTTATAAAAGGACGGCAAAGATACTACAGACTAGGCTATATGGTCATAGATACCTTTGCCTTTTCCGCGCTTTTAAAGCCTGAAAAAAGGACGGCAAAGATACGGCAGACTAGGCTGTATGGTCATAGATACCTTTGCCTTTTCCGTGCTTTTAAAGCCTGAAAAAACGCGACTCCCTGTTACACATTTCCGTCCCATGGGACACATTTCCGTCCCATTTCACGAAATCACTCTCACAAATTGCAGGAAAGCGAGAGCAAAGATGTTACACATCAAAAATGATTGTGTAATTTGTCACTGAAGTAAACAGACGTAAAGTAAAGAATCACACGAACCACTGGATGCGGGCAGCACAGGACTGGTCGTTGTGGAACGGACGCCTTTCGGCTGATATGATGAAGATAATGAAAAAGACGAACAATTTTAAACGCATCGAATCTATACATATAATAAAACTGTAACGGGGCCGTGTTTGTACTTGAAATGTTTTTTGGAAAATAATTACTGTGGTGGACATTACTTACCATATAGAGGCCAAAACAACAACTTATGGAATTTATGTCTATCTGTCTGTATGTACGCGCATCACGAAAAAAAAAATTGTATGGTGGTTCTTTATAGCCCGGGTTAACATAGAGGATACTTTTAATCCCAAAAAATTCAAGACTTCCTTGGGAAAATTCAAAACCTCCACTCAGACGAAGTCGTGGGCACAGCTAGTGTTAAATAAGTTGAAGAAAAATCGAGAAACTTTTAAGTACAAGCTTTTATTTGAAAAGAGTGTTTATGCTCAAAAGCTTAATGTTCACGGTGCCAAATGTGATTAAAAATACACTTTTCAAAATAAAAAAGGCAAGCACAGTATTTTCTACGATTCTATTGAAAATTCCACCTCCAAAGCTCATCATCAGATGAACTTCAAAATACCAAAAAGATCTATTGTCACCGGGAATATGGCTTCATACCAAATTTCAGCTATTTAGGAGTACCTAATAGTCGACCAATGAAGTGCAGTTAGACGATAAAAGTTCATAGATTTTCCATACATAATGATCTATTACTAACTGCAAGATTTTATTTTTTAAAACACATGCATTTATTTTTTAAAAGACTACGGAAACGCACTTTTCGCGAGTCCGACTCGCGCTTGGTCGGTTTTTTTAACGTGTTTAGCGTTTTAAATTATTTTACTGTTATCTTGACTATGCAACCGCACTCGAATAATTCATGAGTAAAAATGGGAATCTTGAACGTGGTATCAGAAAATTTAGTGTCGCTCGCCGCCGCCTGAAAGTTCCGTCACAGGTTACATCTTGAGGAAACCTACACATCTGATTCGAGATGTGCATGAAGGTCGCTTGCACACGTCAGTAGGTGTAAATCTTAATGCCCTACACGTGACCGCGGGTGATGCTAAGTGCAACTCCAGGCAACCGCCGTCTATCCCTTGGATTGTACGGTTAATTGTGCCACACGATAAGAGAGAGAGAGAGGATACACATTGGAAACTTTGGTCGCAGGGATCTCGATTTGTCTCAGCAATTACAAAACATATGAAAGTAATATTCTGTAACCTGATTACTTATTTCAGTGACTTCATTTTGTCAGTTACAGAGACACGATTCGTTCAATTTTATAACAGAAAAAAAAAAAAAAACCTCTTTTTAAACAGAGATTTGCATTCTACAGGCAAACCAGATCGATTTAGTAACTCTAAATTTTCTCAGTCGATTAATCTAAACATACACTTCAATAATATTGGTGGCATATTATGCCACTTAGATTTTTTTAAATTAATTGTAGTTTTTAAGAGTCCCCATGAGGCTCGAGTTTCCATACAAACGTAGTTCCGCTTTAATACAAAAACTACATGCCGGATTGAATATAAACTTTTTAAATATAATGGGTATAGACACATATCGATGTTTGTAAATAGTTTTCAAAGTTGTAAGATTTAACGTAACTAAACGAAGCCTTAAATTAGTTTTGTACTGAAAGTTTTAAACTGCTTTTATTTTTTTCCGTTTCATATTAGTACATCTAAAACTAGTTACAATCATCGATATGTGTCTCCTCAATATATGTGCAAAGTTTGGATTTAATCTGGCATATAGTTTTTGTATCAAAGGGGAACTACGTTTGTATGGAAACGCGAGCCTCCTGGCAGCCCTTAATTAAAACGAAAAACATTTAAAAAATTTGGTTATTTTCTTTATTCTTTTCACGTAAAGAAAAAGACAGAGACAACTGTTCCAATCAATTCCTCGTCTTCAGGAGTATTAAGTTAGAGTACTCTGTCAGAACTATCCAATTTCGTGTTCCACAGATACGTATTGTTTAGGTTTCCGCAGTCAACACCTGAAAACTAATTTCCACAGAGTACCCAATTTTCGTTCAGAGTTCCTTTCTTTCTCTGAAAGTTGAGACCCACTTAAATGGGCGATCAATATTCTATGTAAAAGAGCCTAAAAACGCCAACGCTTAAAACGTTGTTAACGAAAAGTAACAAGTATTAGATGTAGATCTCAATTTTAAATGTTTTTCAAATTATAAGTGGATTTTTATTTACGAAGTCCGGTTTAAATATAACAGAGTTATAACGCTATGGTTGTATGTAACGGATGGATGAACAGAACGATCTTATGGGTTTCCGTAGGGAACACAGGAACCCTAAAAATACGAGTGTGCTTTAGACCACACGACTGAAGTAAAACTTCTTTAGCTCCATTTATATATGTATGAAAGTGAATACTTAGTCTTCAGAAAATAATCAAATCTTTTTTGTCATATGGAGGTTTAGACAGTTTATAAAAAGAGTTTTATTATCCTCTGAAAATGATCAAATCTTTTTTATCTTTTATTTGTTTTGATTATTTTGACAACCGATATTGCTGCCTTGGCAACCGATTTTAATGGTAAACAAATATAAATAGTATCTCTCTTTCTATCTTCACTAATTTATGTATCCCTCTCAACTTCCGTTCGCCTCGGCCGAATACACTTCCGTTACGCTCTCGTCACGCATCCACCAGCTTACTCCCCAATTCAAGCGTGCGTAGACAAGTTTTACTTCAAAAACAAAAAGTAAGCATCAATAACCTATAGATTTAAACGACAATCTTATCGATTACTTGCTCTGTTCCTGAATAATTCATTGCGCTTGCTACGAGTACCCGACAGTCTGCAGTCGATCAATTGACGTAAAAATATACGTACCTATTACAACGGACTTTTTTAAAACAAGCCAAACACTCTAAGAAAAGTCATACATTATAGTGTTTGTTAAATAATTCCATTTCTCAATATTTTAAAATAGTTTCGCTTTATTTTAAAATAGGGGCGCAGTGTGCGAGCCACAAGCGGTTGTTACAAACCTTTTCGGGCGTGCACACAACAAGTCTCCAAAATTTCATCCAAATCGATCGACTACGTTTCGAGTTTTGCAAGCACAAACATATAAAATGACGAATGATATTTTTCGTTCGTTGAAGCGATGTTTTCTATCTTATCCACCAATAGCTAAATTACCCGGCTATGAATTACGAGTTTCTAGAAAAAATATTAAAAACAAAAAACCGGTCATGCGAGTCGACTCGCGCACGAAGGGTTCCGTACCATTATCTATAAAAATCACGTTTGTTGTATGGGAGCCCCCCTTAAAGATTTGTATTATTATTTATTTTAAAAGTGAATTATATTAATTAATATTCTGTGAATATTTCAAGCGTCTACCTGTTGCCGTTATAAATATTGAACAAATAAAATCACGTTTATTGTATTGGAGCCCCCTTAAATACTTATTATATTCGGTTTTTTAGTATTTGTTGTTATAGCGGCGACAGAAATACATCATCTGTAAAGATTTTAACTGTCTAGCTATCACGGTTCATGATATACAGCCTGGTGGCAGACGGACAGCTAAGTCTCAGTAATGGGGTTCCCCTTTGGGTACGGAACCCTAAAAATACATAACGCACTACGCACCCTCGGAGCCAGTCTTAGTAACGATGTCTACACGGGCGGATTAGCGGGCATCAACTAGTAAAATATTTTTTTTAAGTAAAATCTGTTTTTGCTTATTTTCACCTTGTACACGGAGGATTAATTTTTAATATTTGAACGGTTTCGAATTCTTGATTGCCTGATAAAATTTAAGAGCATCTTGAGACAGGATTGAAAAATCAAAGACAAGGCAACGAGAGGAGTAATTAAGTCTGGAAGATAACGTACGTACAATCACTATTTTGGTCAAGATGTCTGAAGTTGCTTTAAGGGCAGCTTTATTAAAGGTAAGAAGTTCTTTTGTAATCTAAAACTTATCGTGGAATGAAAATTGGGGATTTCCAAGAAGCTTCGTGTAATCTTCAAGTACTTAAACTTAAAGAGTATTATGAAGCTTTTTCGAAACCTATTAAAATATTAGTTATTTGGGGTATCGTACAAACTGTCTCTGTGGCTTAATGGTAAGTGCATTCGCTTCACACCAGTAGGTCGACGGTTGGACACCCGGCGGGGTTTAACATTTTAAGATTGTGTTTGGTTGGCGGTAGGGCATTATTTAAGCCAGTTTGGCTAATTACAACTATCCTATCTAAGTCTTCCTGCCAGTCTGGCTAATTACCACTATCCTAGCTAAGTTTTGCTGCCAGTCTTGGTAATCACCACTATCCTATCTAAGTCTTGCTGTCAGTCTGGCTAATTACCACTATCCTAGCTAAGTTTTGCTGCCAGTCTTGTTAATCATCACTATCCTATCTAAGTCTTGCTGTCAGTCTGGCTAATTACCACTATCCTAGCTAAGTTTTGCTGCCAGTCTTGGTAATCATCACTATCCTATCTAAGTCTTGCTGTCAGTCTGGCTAATTACCACTATCCTAGCTAAGTTTTGCTGCCAGTCTGGGTAATCATCACTATCCTATCTAAGTCTTGCTGTCAGTCTGGCTAATTACCACTATCCTAGCTAAGTTTTGCTGCCAGTCTGGGTAATCATCACTATCCTATCTAAGTCTTGCTGTCAGTCTGGCTAATTACCACTATCCTAGCTAAGTTTTGCTGCCAGTCTTGGTAATCATCACTATCCTATCTAAGTCTTGCTGTCAGTCTGGCTAATTACCACTATCCTAGCTAAGTTTTGCTGCCAGTCTTGGTAATCACCACTATCCTATCTAAGTCTTGCTGTCAGTCTGGCTAATTACCACTATCCTAGCTAAGTTTTGCTGCCAGTCTTGGTAATCACCACTATCCTATCTAAGTCTTGCTGTCAGTCTGTTTAATTACCACTATCCTAGCTAAGTTTTGCTGCCAGTCTGGCTAATTACCACTATCCTAGCTAAGTTTTGCTGCCAGTCTTGGTAATCACCACTATCCTATCTAAGTCTTGCTGTCAGTCTGTTTAATTACCACTATCCTATCTAAGTCTTGCTGTCAGTCTGGCTAATTACCACTATCCTAGCTAAGTTTTGCTGCCAGTCTTGGTAATCACCACTATCCTATCTAAGTCTTGCTGTCAGTCTGTTTAATTACCACTATCCTATCTAAGTCTTGCTGTCAGTCTGGCTAATTACCACTATCCTAGCTAAGTTTTGCTGCCAGTCTTGGTAATCATCACTATCCTATCTAAGTCTTGCTGTCAGTCTGGCTAATTACCACTATCCTAGCTAAGTTTTGCTGCCAGTCTTGGTAATCACCACTATCCTATCTAAGTCTTGCTGTCAGTCTGTTTAATTACCACTATCCTATCTAAGTCTTGCTGTCAGTCTGGCTAATTACCACTATCCTAGCTAAGTTTTGCTGCCAGTCTTGGTAATCATCACTATCCTATCTAAGTCTTGCTGTCAGTCTGGCTAATTACCACTATCCTAGCTAAGTTTTGCTGCCAGTCTTGGTAATCATCACTATCCTATCTAAGTCTTGCTGTCAGTCTGGCTAATTACCACTATCCTAGCTAAGTTTTGCTGCCAGTCTTGGTAATCACCACTATCCTATCTAAGTCTTGCTGTCAGTCTGTTTAATTACCACTATCCTAGCTAAGTTTTGCTGCCAGTCTTGGTAATCACCACTATCCTATCTAAGTCTTGCTGTCAGTCTGGCTAATTACCACTATCCTAGCTAAGTTTTGCTGCCAGTCTTGGTAATCACCACTATCCTATCTAAGTCTTGCTGTCAGTCTGTTTAATTACCACTATCCTATCTAAGTTTTGCTGCCAGTCTGGCTAATTACCACTATCCTAGCTAAGTTTTGCTGCCAGTCTTGGTAATCACCACTATCCTATCTAAGTCTTGCTGTCAGTCTGTTTAATTACCACTATCCTAGCTAAGTTTTGCTGCCAGTCTTGGTAATCACCACTATCCTATCTAAGTCTTGCTGTCAGTCTGGCTAATTACCACTATCCTAGCTAAGTTTTGCTGCCAGTCTTGGTAATCATCACTATCCTATCTAAGTCTTGCTGTCAGTCTGGCTAATTACCACTATCCTAGCTAAGTTTTGCTGCCAGTCTTGGTAATCACCACTATCCTATCTAAGTCTTGCTGTCAGTCTGGCTAATTACCACTATCCTAGCTAAGTTTTGCTGCCAGTCTTGGTAATCACCACTATCCTATCTAAGTCTTGCTGTCAGTCTGGCTAATTACCACTATCCTAGCTAAGTTTTGCTGCCAGTCTGGGTAATCATCACTATCCTATCTAAGTCTTGCTGTCAGTCTGGCTAATTACCACTATCCTAGCTAAGTTTTGCTGCCAGTCTGGGTAATCATCACTATCCTATCTAAGTCTTGCTGTCAGTCTGGCTAATTACCACTATCCTAGCTAAGTTTTGCTGCCAGTCTGGGTAATCATCACTATCCTATCTAAGTCTTGCTGTCAGTCTGGCTAATTACCACTATCCTAGCTAAGTTTTGCTGCCAGTCTTGGTAATCATCACTATCCTATCTAAGTCTTGCTGTCAGTCTGGCTAATTACCACTATCCTAGCTAAGTTTTGCTGCCAGTCTTGGTAATCACCACTATCCTATCTAAGTCTTGCTGTCAGTCTGGCTAATTACCACTATCCTAGCTAAGTTTTGCTGCCAGTCTTGGTAATCACCACTATCCTATCTAAGTCTTGCTGTCAGTCTGTTTAATTACCACTATCCTAGCTAAGTTTTGCTGCCAGTCTTGGTAATCACCACTATCCTATCTAAGTCTTGCTGTCAGTCTGTTTAATTACCACTATCCTAGCTAAGTTTTGCTGCCAGTCTGGCTAATTACCACTATCCTAGCTAAGTTTTGCTGCCAGTCTTGGTAATCACCACTATCCTATCTAAGTCTTGCTGTCAGTCTGTTTAATTACCACTATCCTATCTAAGTCTTGCTGTCAGTCTGGCTAATTACCACTATCCTAGCTAAGTTTTGCTGCCAGTCTTGGTAATCACCACTATCCTATCTAAGTCTTGCTGTCAGTCTGTTTAATTACCACTATCCTATCTAAGTCTTGCTGTCAGTCTGGCTAATTACCACTATCCTAGCTAAGTTTTGCTGCCAGTCTTGGTAATCATCACTATCCTATCTAAGTCTTGCTGTCAGTCTGGCTAATTACCACTATCCTAGCTAAGTTTTGCTGCCAGTCTTGGTAATCATCACTATCCTATCTAAGTCTTGCTGTCAGTCTGGCTAATTACCACTATCCTAGCTAAGTTTTGCTGCCAGTCTTGGTAATCACCACTATCCTATCTAAGTCTTGCTGTCAGTCTGGCTAATTACCACTATCCTAGCTAAGTTTTGCTGCCAGTCTGGGTAATCATCACTATCCTATCTAAGTCTTGCTGTCAGTCTGGCTAATTACCACTATCCTAGCTAAGTTTTGCTGCCAGTCTGGGTAATCATCACTATCCTATCTAAGTCTTGCTGTCAGTCTGGCTAATTACCACTATCCTAGCTAAGTTTTGCTGCCAGTCTGGGTAATCATCACTATCCTATCTAAGTCTTGCTGTCAGTCTGGCTAATTACCACTATCCTAGCTAAGTTTTGCTGCCAGTCTTGGTAATCATCACTATCCTATCTAAGTCTTGCTGTCAGTCTGGCTAATTACCACTATCCTAGCTAAGTTTTGCTGCCAGTCTTGGTAATCACCACTATCCTATCTAAGTCTTGCTGTCAGTCTGGCTAATTACCACTATCCTAGCTAAGTTTTGCTGCCAGTCTTGGTAATCACCACTATCCTATCTAAGTCTTGCTGTCAGTCTGTTTAATTACCACTATCCTAGCTAAGTTTTGCTGCCAGTCTTGGTAATCACCACTATCCTATCTAAGTCTTGCTGTCAGTCTGTTTAATTACCACTATCCTAGCTAAGTTTTGCTGCCAGTCTGGCTAATTACCACTATCCTAGCTAAGTTTTGCTGCCAGTCTTGGTAATCACCACTATCCTATCTAAGTCTTGCTGTCAGTCTGTTTAATTACCACTATCCTATCTAAGTCTTGCTGTCAGTCTGGCTAATTACCACTATCCTAGCTAAGTTTTGCTGCCAGTCTTGGTAATCACCACTATCCTATCTAAGTCTTGCTGTCAGTCTGTTTAATTACCACTATCCTATCTAAGTCTTGCTGTCAGTCTGGCTAATTACCACTATCCTAGCTAAGTTTTGCTGCCAGTCTTGGTAATCATCACTATCCTATCTAAGTCTTGCTGTCAGTCTGGCTAATTACCACTATCCTAGCTAAGTTTTGCTGCCAGTCTTGGTAATCACCACTATCCTATCTAAGTCTTGCTGTCAGTCTGTTTAATTACCACTATCCTAGCTAAGTTTTGCTGCCAGTCTTGGTAATCACCACTATCCTATCTAAGTCTTGCTGTCAGTCTGGCTAATTACCACTATCCTAGCTAAGTTTTGCTGCCAGTCTTGGTAATCACCACTATCCTATCTAAGTCTTGCTGTCAGTCTGTTTAATTACCACTATCCTATCTAAGTTTTGCTGCCAGTCTGGCTAATTACCACTATCCTAGCTAAGTTTTGCTGCCAGTCTTGGTAATCACCACTATCCTATCTAAGTCTTGCTGTCAGTCTGTTTAATTACCACTATCCTAGCTAAGTTTTGCTGCCAGTCTTGGTAATCACCACTATCCTATCTAAGTCTTGCTGTCAGTCTGTTTAATTACCACTATCCTAGCTAAGTTTTGCTGCCAGTCTTGGTAATCACCACTATCCTATCTAAGTCTTGCTGTCAGTCTGGCTAATTACCACTATCCTAGCTAAGTTTTGCTGCCAGTCTTGGTAATCACCACTATCCTATCTAAGTCTTGCTGTCAGTCTGTTTAATTACCACTATCCTAGCTAAGTTTTGCTGTCAGTCTGGCTAATTACCACTATCCTAGCTAAGTTTTGCTGCCAGTCTTGGTAATCACCACTATCCTATCTAAGTCTTGCTGTCAGTCTGTTTAATTACCACTATCCTATCTAAGTTTTGCTGCCAGTCTGGCTAATTACCACTATCCTATCTAAGTCTTGCTGCCAGTCTGGCTAATTACCACTATCCTAGCTAAGTTTTGCTGCCAGTCTGGGTAATCATCACTATCCTATCTAAGTCTTGCTGTCAGTCTGGCTAATTACCACTATCCTAGCTAAGTTTTGCTGCCAGTCTTGTTAATCACCACTATCCTATCTAAGTCTTGCTGTCAGTCTGTTTAATTACCACTATCCTATCTAAGTTTTGCTGCCAGTCTGGCTAATTACCACTATCCTATCTAAGTCTTGCTGCCAGTCTGGCTAATTACCACTATCCTAGCTAAGTTTTGCTGCCAGTCTGGGTAATCATCACTATCCTATCTAAGTCTTGCTGCCAGTCTGGCTAATTACCACTATCCTAGCTAAGTTTTGCTGCCAGTCTGGGTAATCATCACTATCCTATCTAAGTCTTGCTGTCAGTCTGGCTAATTACCACTATCCTAGCTAAGTTTTGCTGCCAGTCTTGGTAATCACCACTATCCTATCTAAGTCTTGCTGTCAGTCTGGCTAATTACCACTATCCTAGCTAAGTTTTGCTGCCAGTCTTGGTAATCACCACTATCCTATCTAAGTCTTGCTGTCAGTCTGGCTAATTACCACTATCCTAGCTAAGTTTTGCTGCCAGTCTTGGTAATCACCACTATCCTATCTAAGTCTTGCTGTCAGTCTGGCTAATTACCACTATCCTATCTAAGTTTTGCTGCCAGTCTTGGTAATCACCACTATCCTATCTAAGTCTTGCTGCCAGTCTGGCTAATTACCACTATCCTAGCTAAGTCTTGCTGTCAGTCTGGCTAATTACCACTATCCTATCTAAGTTTTTCTGCCAGTTTGGGTAATCATCACTATCCTATCTAAGTCTTGCTGTCAGTCTGGCTAATTACCACTATCCTAGCTAAGTTTTGCTGCCAGTCTTGGTAATCACCACTATCCTATCTAAGTCTTGCTGTCAGTCTGTTTAATTACCACTATCCTATCTAAGTTTTGCTGCCAGTCTGGCTAATTACCACTATCCTAGCTAAGTTTTGCTGCCAGTCTTGGTAATCACCACTATCCTATCTAAGTCTTGCTGTCAGTCTGTTTAATTACCACTATCCTATCTAAGTCTTGCTGCCAGTCTGGCTAATTACCACTATCCTATCTAAGTCTTGCTGCCAGTCTGGCTAATTACCACTATCCTAGCTAAGTTTTGCTGCCAGTCTTGGTAATCACCACTATCCTATCTAAGTCTTGCTGTCAGTCTGGCTAATTACCACTATCCTAGCTAAGTTTTGCTGCCAGTCTTGGTAATCACCACTATCCTATCTAAGTCTTGCTGTCAGTCTGGCTAATTACCACTATCCTAGCTAAGTTTTGCTGCCAGTCTTGGTAATCACCACTATCCTATCTAAGTCTTGCTGTCAGTCTGTTTAATTACCACTATCCTATCTAAGTTTTGCTGCCAGTCTGGCTAATTACCACTATCCTATCTAAGTCTTGCTGCCAGTCTGGCTAATTACCACTATCCTAGCTAAGTTTTGCTGCCAGTCTTGGTAATCACCACTATCCTATCTAAGTCTTGCTGTCAGTCTGGCTAATTACCACTATCCTAGCTAAGTTTTGCTGCCAGTCTTGGT
This sequence comes from Coleophora flavipennella, assembly GCA_947284805.1. Taxonomy (NCBI): domain Eukaryota; kingdom Metazoa; phylum Arthropoda; class Insecta; order Lepidoptera; family Coleophoridae; genus Coleophora; species Coleophora flavipennella. Next base: position 15,599,374 of record OX369279.1, read on the forward strand.
AATCACCACTATCCTATCTAAGTCTTGCTGTCAGTCTGTTTAATTACCACTATCCTATCTAAGTCTTGCTGCCAGTCTGGCTAATTACCACTATCCTATCTAAGTCTTGCTGCCAGTCTGGCTAATTACCACTATCCTAGCTAAGTTTTGCTACCAGTCTTGGTAATCACCACTATCCTATCTAAGTCTTGCTGTCAGTCTGGCTAATTACCACTATCCTAGCTAAGTTTTGCTGCCAGTCTTGGTAATCACCACTATCCTATCTAAGTCTTGCTGTCAGTCTGGCTAATTACCACTATCCTAGCTAAGTTTTGCTGCCAGTCTTGGTAATCACCACTATCCTATCTAAGTCTTGCTGTCAGTCTGGCTAATTACCACTATCCTAGCTAAGTTTTGCTGCCAGTCTTGGTAATCACCACTATCCTATCTAAGTCTTGCTGTCAGTCTGGCTAATTACCACTATCCTAGCTAAGTTTTGCTGCCAGTCTTGGTAATCACCACTATCCTATCTAAGTCTTGCTGTCAGTCTGTTTAATTACCACTATCCTATCTAAGTCTTGCTGCCAGTCTGGCTAATTACCACTATCCTATCTAAGTCTTGCTGCCAGTCTGGCTAATTACCACTATCCTAGCTAAGTTTTGCTGCCAGTCTTGGTAATCACCACTATCCTATCTAAGTCTTGCTGTCAGTCTGGCTAATTACCACTATCCTATCTAAGTTTTGCTGCCAGTCTTGGTAATCACCACTATCCTATCTAAGTCTTGCTGCCAGTCTGGCTAATTACCACTATCCTAGCTAAGTCTTGCTGTCAGTCTGGCTAATTACCACTATCCTATCTAAGTTTTTCTGCCAGTTTGGGTAATCATCACTATCCTATCTAAGTCTTGCTGTCAGTCTGGCTAATTACCACTATCCTAGCTAAGTTTTGCTGCCAGTCTTGGTAATCACCACTATCCTATCTAAGTCTTGCTGTCAGTCTGTTTAATTACCACTATCCTATCTAAGTTTTGCTGCCAGTCTGGCTAATTACCACTATCCTAGCTAAGTTTTGCTGCCAGTCTTGGTAATCACCACTATCCTATCTAAGTCTTGCTGTCAGTCTGTTTAATTACCACTATCCTATCTAAGTCTTGCTGCCAGTCTGGCTAATTACCACTATCCTATCTAAGTCTTGCTGCCAGTCTGGCTAATTACCACTATCCTAGCTAAGTTTTGCTGCCAGTCTTGGTAATCACCACTATCCTATCTAAGTCTTGCTGTCAGTCTGTTTAATTACCACTATCCTATCTAAGTTTTGCTGCCAGTCTGGCTAATTACCACTATCCTAGCTAAGTTTTGCTGCCAGTCTTGGTAATCACCACTATCCTATCTAAGTCTTGCTGTCAGTCTGTTTAATTACCACTATCCTAGCTAAGTTTTGCTGCCAGTCTTGGTAATCACCACTATCCTATCTAAGTCTTGCTGTCAGTCTGTTTAATTACCACTATCCTAGCTAAGTTTTGCTGCCAGTCTTGGTAATCACCACTATCCTATCTAAGTCTTGCTGTCAGTCTGGCTAATTACCACTATCCTAGCTAAGTTTTGCTGCCAGTCTTGGTAATCACCACTATCCTATCTAAGTCTTGCTGTCAGTCTGTTTAATTACCACTATCCTATCTAAGTTTTGCTGCCAGTCTGGCTAATTACCACTATCCTATCTAAGTCTTGCTGCCAGTCTGGCTAATTACCACTATCCTAGCTAAGTTTTGCTGCCAGTCTGGGTAATCATCACTATCCTATCTAAGTCTTGCTGTCAGTCTGGCTAATTACCACTATCCTAGCTAAGTTTTGCTGCCAGTCTTGGTAATCACCACTATCCTATCTAAGTCTTGCTGTCAGTCTGGCTAATTACCACTATCCTAGCTAAGTTTTGCTGCCAGTCTGGGTAATCATCACTATCCTATCTAAGTCTTGCTGTCAGTCTGGCTAATTACCACTATCCTAGCTAAGTTTTGCTGCCAGTCTGGGTAATCATCACTATCCTATCTAAGTCTTGCTGTCAGTCTGGCTAATTACCACTATCCTAGCTAAGTTTTGCTGCCAGTCTTGGTAATCATCACTATCCTATCTAAGTCTTGCTGTCAGTCTGGCTAATTACCACTATCCTAGCTAAGTTTTGCTGCCAGTCTGGGTAATCATCACTATCCTATCTAAGTCTTGCTGTCAGTCTGGCTAATTACCACTATCCTAGCTAAGTTTTGCTGCCAGTCTGGGTAATCACCACTATCCTATCTAAGTCTTCCTGCCAGTCTGGCTAATTACCACTATCCTAGCTAAGTTTTGCTGCCAGTCTTGGTAATCACCACTATCCTATCTAAGTCTTGCTGTCAGTCTGGCTAATTACCACTATCCTAGCTAAGTTTTGCTGCCAGTCTTGGTAATCACCACTATCCTATCTAAGTCTTGCTGTCAGTCTGGCTAATTACCACTATCCTAGCTAAGTTTTGCTGCCAGTCTGGGTAATCATCACTATCCTATCTAAGTCTTGCTGTCAGTCTGGCTAATTACCACTATCCTAGCTAAGTTTTGCTGCCAGTCTGGGTAATCATCACTATCCTATCTAAGTCTTGCTGTCAGTCTGGCTAATTACCACTATCCTAGCTAAGTTTTGCTGCCAGTCTTGGTAATCATCACTATCCTATCTAAGTCTTGCTGTCAGTCTGGCTAATTACCACTATCCTAGCTAAGTTTTGCTGCCAGTCTGGGTAATCATCACTATCCTATCTAAGTCTTGCTGTCAGTCTGGCTAATTACCACTATCCTAGCTAAGTTTTGCTGCCAGTCTTGGTAATCACCACTATCCTATCTAAGTCTTGCTGTCAGTCTGGCTAATTACCACTATCCTAGCTAAGTTTTGCTGCCAGTCTTGGTAATCACCACTATCCTATCTAAGTCTTGCTGTCAGTCTGTTTAATTACCACTATCCTATCTAAGTTTTGCTGCCAGTCTGGCTAATTACCACTATCCTATCTAAGTCTTGCTGCCAGTCTGGCTAATTACCACTATCCTAGCTAAGTTTTGCTGCCAGTCTTGGTAATCACCACTATCCTATCTAAGTCTTGCTGTCAGTCTGGCTAATTACCACTATCCTAGCTAAGTTTTGCTGCCAGTCTTGGTAATCACCACTATCCTATCTAAGTCTTGCTGTCAGTCTGGCTAATTACCACTATCCTAGCTAAGTTTTGCTGCCAGTCTTGGTAATCACCACTATCCTAGCTAAGTTTTGCTGCCAGTCTTGTTAATCACCACTATCCTATCTAAGTCTTGCTGTCAGTCTGTTTAATTACCACTATCCTATCTAAGTTTTGCTGCCAGTCTGGCTAATTACCACTATCCTATCTAAGTCTTGCTGCCAGTCTGGCTAATTACCACTATCCTAGCTAAGTTTTGCTGCCAGTCTGGGTAATCATCACTATCCTATCTAAGTCTTGCTGTCAGTCTGGCTAATTACCACTATCCTAGCTAAGTTTTGCTGCCAGTCTGGGTAATCATCACTATCCTATCTAAGTCTTGCTGTCAGTCTGGCTAATTACCACTATCCTAGCTAAGTTTTGCTGCCAGTCTTGGTAATCACCACTATCCTATCTAAGTCTTGCTGTCAGTCTGGCTAATTACCACTATCCTAGCTAAGTTTTGCTGCCAGTCTTGGTAATCACCACTATCCTATCTAAGTCTTGCTGTCAGTCTGGCTAATTACCACTATCCTAGCTAAGTTTTGCTGCCAGTCTTGTTAATCACCACTATCCTATCTAAGTCTTGCTGTCAGTCTGTTTAATTACCACTATCCTATCTAAGTTTTGCTGCCAGTCTGGCTAATTACCACTATCCTATCTAAGTCTTGCTGCCAGTCTGGCTAATTACCACTATCCTAGCTAAGTTTTGCTGCCAGTCTGGGTAATCATCACTATCCTATCTAAGTCTTGCTGTCAGTCTGGCTAATTACCACTATCCTAGCTAAGTTTTGCTGCCAGTCTTGGTAATCATCACTATCCTATCTAAGTCTTGCTGTCAGTCTGGCTAATTACCACTATCCTATCTAAGTCTTGCTGCCAGTCTGGCTAATTACCACTATCCTAGCTAAGTTTTGCTGCCAGTCTGGGTAATCATCACTATCCTATCTAAGTCTTGCTGTCAGTCTGGCTAATTACCACTATCCTAGCTAAGTTTTGCTGCCAGTCTTGGTAATCATCACTATCCTATCTAAGTCTTGCTGTCAGTCTGGCTAATTACCACTATCCTATCTAAGTCTTGCTGCCAGTCTGGCTAATTACCACTATCCTAGCTAAGTTTTGCTGCCAGTCTGGCTAATTACCACTATCCTATCTAAGTCTTGCTGTCAGTCTGGCTAATTACCACTATCCTAGCTAAGTTTTGCTGCCAGTCTTGGTAATCACCACTATCCTATCTAAGTCTTGCTGTCAGTCTGGCTAATTACCACTATCCTAGCTAAGTTTTGCTGCCAGTCTTGGTAATCACCACTATCCTATCTAAGTCTTGCTGTCAGTCTGTTTAATTACCACTATCCTATCTAAGTTTTGCTGCCAGTCTGGCTAATTACCACTATCCTAGCTAAGTTTTGCTGCCAGTCTTGGTAATCACCACTATCCTATCTAAGTCTTGCTGTCAGTCTGGCTAATTACCACTATCCTAGCTAAGTTTTGCTGCCAGTCTTGGTAATCACCACTATCCTATCTAAGTCTTGCTGCCAGTCTGGCTAATTACCACTATCCTAGCTAAGTTTTGCTGCCAGTCTGGGTAATCATCACTATCCTATCTAAGTCTTGCTGCCAGTCTGGCTAATTACCACTATCCTAGCTAAGTTTTGCTGCCAGTCTGGGTAATCATCACTATCCTATCTAAGTCTTGCTGCCAGTCTGGCTAATTACCACTATCCTAGCTAAGTTTTGCTGCCAGTCTTGGTAATCACCACTATCCTATCTAAGTCTTGCTGTCAGTCTGGCTAATTACCACTATCCTAGCTAAGTTTTGCTGCCAGTCTTGGTAATCACCACTATCCTATCTAAGTCTTGCTGCCAGTCTGGCTAATTACCACTATCCTAGCTAAGTTTTGCTGCCAGTCTTGGTAATCATCACTATCCTATCTAAGTCTTGCTGCCAGTCTGGCTAATTACCACTATCCTAGCTAAGTTTTGCTGCCAGTCTGGCTAATTACCACTATCCTAGCTAAGTTTTGCTGCCAGTCTTGGTAATCACCACTATCCTATCTAAGTCTTGCTGTCAGTCTGGCTAATTACCACTATCCTAGCTAAGTTTTGCTGCCAGTCTTGGTAATCATCACTATCCTATCTAAGTCTTGCTGCCAGTCTGGCTAATTACCACTATCCTAGCTAAGTTTTGCTGCCAGTCTGGCTAATTACCACTATCCTAGCTAAGTTTTGCTGCCAGTCTTGGTAATCACCACTATCCTATCTAAGTCTTGCTGTCAGTCTGGCTAATTACCACTATCCTATCTAAGTTTTGCTGCCAGTTTGGGTAATCACCACTATCCTATCTAAGTCTTGCTGTCAGTCTGGCTAATTACCACTATCCTAGCTAAGTTTTGCTGCCAGTCTGGCTAATTACCACTATCCTATCTAAGTTTTGCTGCCAGTTTGGGTAATCACCACTATCCTATCTAAGTCTTGCTGTCAGTCTGGCTAATTACCACTATCCTAGCTAAGTTTTGCTGCCAGTCTGGCTAATTACCACTATCCTATCTAAGTTTTGCTGCCAGTTTGGGTAATCACCACTATCCTATCTAAGTTTTGCTGCCAGTTTGGGTAATCACCACTATCCTATCTAAGTCTTGCTGCCAGTCTGGCTAATTACCACTATCCTAGCTAAGTTTTGCTGCCAGTGTGGCTAATTACCACTATCCTATCAAAATCTTGCTGCCAAACTACGTACCAATCAGCTTTGATATGTTCTGTAGGTCGATAAAATAGCCAGTTTTCCATTGCTTTGGGGAATATTGGTAGGTTTCTCCGTCTAATTTTTCGACAACTTACCATCATGTGAGACGATGCTAATATTGAAAAACCGGCCAAGTGCCAGACGGACTCGCTCCAAGTAGGGTTCCGTAGCCTTTTCAAAAAATAAATGTATATTAAAAAAATAAAAATTATATTTTCAGTTATTAATAGAACATTTTGTATGGAAAATCTATGAACTTTTTCAAATCCAACTGCACACTTTAAATTGGTCAAATATAACTCCTAAACTAAGAAATTCTACTTAGCCATGATAGTTTTCCTTTTAAACTGATTATTTGTCCTACTATTTAATTTCTTTCAGATGTCTTGAACAGCGGTTTAGCTGGTAGTGGAGGGGGGAGGGACACACTTGACTTTAATAAAAATTACCACTTTAAAGCTTAATATTACACAAAACGATCCCTGAATCAAAAAATGATATAAGTAAACCCTCAGTAGTTTAAAAAAAACCATTCAACGATACCCCACACGATAGGGTACGTCAACAAAAAAAAAACATCCTCTATATATAGAGGAGGCCTCTTTACATATAAGGGAGGTACCCTAAAAATGTTTTTCTAGATTTTACTGTACGTGACTAATATGTATACCCATTCCAAATTACAGCTTTCTAGTACTAATAGTCTCTAAGCTAAGCCGCGGACAGACGGGCGGACGGACTGACAGACATTATGTAACTATGTTGACTTCGGAACCCAAGAACTATGCTTACAAAAGTACCTACTACAAAATTCTTATTAAATTTAGCTGTTTAAAAGAACATTTCATTTAAAAAAACGTCCGGAGAAAATTAAAGATAAGCTTAGCTCATCTCAGAGGAGTGTAAACAAAACTGATAAAAATGCTCATTAAACAGAGCCGGGCACGTGCTCTACTCATGTAAATGAAGGCACGGAAGCACCACTATAACGCTTTTTAAGGGGTCTCGAACAAAAGCCTTTGTAAGAGTTTTATAACTAAGTATAAAATAATGAAAACGGGAGAAAGATTGGTTTGAAGGTAAAAAGGAAAGAAAATTGCCTCTTGTACATTGACGAGAAATGATTTGGTGCATTTGATATCAAAAATAGATTGTTTTTGAAACAGAAAAGATATCAAGAGGAGTTTCATTTTATGAAATTGGAAACGTCTATAAGGAAAAATAGTAAACGAAACGATGAAAGCTGAAGTAATATTTCCGTCATTTCAAATACAAATGTTTGCTTGTAAAAAATCCAATTATATCAAAACAGATCCAATTAACCGCCTCCGTGGCGTAATGGTTAGTCCATTCACTTCACACCAGGAGGTCGCGAGTTTGATTCCCCGGTGGGGTCAATTTGTAAGACTCGGTTTGGTTGGTGGTAGGGCATTTACTAAGCCCGCCTGGCTAGCTACCACCATCTTATTTAAGTAAGTGTTAACAACATTGATGTGTTCCAGCTTGATGATAAGATAGCCAGTTCTCTATTGCGTTGGGGAATCTTGGTAAGCACGTTTCCATATTCGGCATCATCGTCACTTATCATCAGGTGAGATGATGCCAAGGGCTTACCAATTGTGATAAAAAAAAATTACAAGAACAGTGAATGTATAAGAGTTCTATTAATCATCTACTTTTGACCATAAGCGGTATTGATATATTCATTGACCTGTCTGACTATTGAAGGCAAAGTAAAACCGTTTAGTGTGTCACAAAGTTAACCCCAATCGATACTGACACCGACTGTCGCCCATATGTCTTCCAGCTCGTTTAGGAGAGAGAAACCTGTTGGCACGGAGACAAAGTTTTTGCCTGCACTTCTAAGGCATGGGAGCGTTTTAATTCTTCACACTCTACAACTCTAACCCTGCCTTCAATGGTAGTATTTTAGGGTTCCGTTCACCCAACTGGTGACCAACGGGACCCTATTACCAAAGTATATGTATAAGTACTAACATATAGTATGGACACTCCCTGCCGCTCTCTAGATTGCGACCCTACCCCCTCGTCACCTTGATTGATACAGATTGGTTACAGTTTGGTTGTCGAACGTATAGGATTTCGCCGCCTTTTTGTTTGTTCTGTCATTCCTTTTTTGTAATGTCACTTTTGGCTCGTTGTATGAAGTGTCCAGGGTGTGCTATTACTAAGCCTCCCACTGTCTGTCCGTCTGTCAGCAGGCTGTATTTCATGAACCGTAGTAAGTAGACAGTTGAAATTTTGACAGAATATGTATATCTGTTGCCTCTATAACAAAAAATACTAAAAATTACAATAAGTAAAAAAATAAGGGTGTCTCTATACAAAAAACGTGTTTTTTTAAAGGTCTTTCTTTACAAGTATTTTTGATTTAGCTCTATCGTAAAAACAGTCATACATACAAGCATGAAATTTGGTGTGATTATAGTGCTAACACTGAGGTAAAACGACAAATAGTAAAAATTGGCCAAGTGTGAGTCGCACTTGCGTTAAGAAGTCCGAACTAAATAACAAAAAAAGCATATTTTTGTAGCTCGCGTTGATGACTTTTGTTTGTAATGTGAATAGGTATCATTGTCTTTATTAACGTAATATGTAGTTGTGGGGAGAGGTGTGGAGATACGGAACCCTCGGAGTGTCAATTTGACTCGCACTTGGCCGGTTTTGTCTGCCATCAATCTTGGAGTAGTTGCGATCTTACTTGATTTCAATGGAGATCGATGCTCACTGATAGGGTGCAAGAATTGGAACTGAAATGTATATGATAAAATTTGACATTTCATTAAGTGAATAGTTAGTTATGACAGAAAAATAAGCCCGATCATAAATAAAATCTATTGGGGCAACGACGTGGGTGTTGAGTTACAATGGACCTGTCCAGAGGTCACGCAAGCACTTTATCAGAGAGTCGTTTTATCATTAACAGTTTTTAACGTCGGAGGTATCCTGTTTTAATTTATAACTTTTTATCATTTAGGTTATTAACTAAAGAAATAATTGAAAACGTTAAAAAACCGACTTCCATTGCAACAACTTATGAGTTATGTAGTACATTTTTACATTATTATTTTTGCTTTTTTGTTAATTTTCTACTAAATAATCAATAAAATCGGTTCACAATGGGCGGAAAAATTGCGTAATATTATATACAAAATTATTGAAAACGCTATACACGTTAAAAACCGACTTCCATTGCAACAACTTATGTAGTACATTTTTGCATTATTATTTTTGGTTTTTGTTAATTTTCTAATGAAGTACTACACCGAATTTGATAAAATTTATATGGGACTACACGGAAAACACTAGCTTTCAAATAAAAAAAGAATCATAAAAACCGGTTCACCCAGTCAAAAGTTCTGAGGTAACACATATAAAAAAAAACATAAAGTCGAATTGAGAACCTCCTCCTTTTTGGAAGTCGCTTGAAAACTTTCCTAACAAATCTTATTAAGAATAATTCACAACGTTGAACACGTTAAAGTTCTCGAGTGGGGACCATGTACCGGAAAATGTAACATCGGAAGCCCTACCACTCGTTGGACCGACGACCTGGTGAAGGCCGCTGGAAGCCGCTAGATACGGGCCGCGCAGGACATATCGTTGTAAATATCCTTGGGAATGTCCAGCAGTGGACTCGCTTCGGCTGATGTGATGAAACACGTTAAAAAACCGACTTCAATTGCAACAGCTGAGCAAAATTATTAAGCCACATTTATTGTTTTTTGTGAATTTTCCAAACCGATTATAATACGATTTATATGGAACCACCCTGGAATTACTATCAATTAAATAAAGAATCACTAAAACCGGTTTACAATGGGCGGGGAAATCGCGTAAAATTATATACAAAATATTTGACAACGCTAAACACGTTAATAACCGACTTACTTCGCAACACCTTAGTACAATTTTGCATTATTATTTTTGGTTTTTGTTAACTTTCTAATGAAGTACTAAACTGATTTTTATAAAATTTATATGAGACCACACGGAAAGCACTAGTTTTCAAATAAAAAAAGAATTATCAAAATCAGTTCACCCAGTCGTTCTGATGTTACCTCAACATAAAAAAATAGAAAAAAAATACAGTCGAATTGAGAATATCCTCCTTTTTGAAAGATTAGATTAGATGACGATGTATTTATACAGTAAATGAACTTTTAAATGTAATATTGTATAATAATATGTGTGTGATTTCAGTGACAAATAAACGAACTATTTAAATTTACCTTTTTGAAAGTCGATTGAAAAAAATATAATATCTGTAGTTGAACTAAAAACTCTTCCTTTTTAAGGCGGTTAAAACATTACCTTAACTGTTTATGCCAAACAAAAATCAGCTTTAATATGGCCAGACAGTTGTTTAACTTTCCGCATTATTTTTGGATCGGCCGTCATTCGGACATTAACTTTGATATTCAATGATCCGTCGTAACTCACGATCTTCCAAAAATAACATCATTGAATGTTAGGTGGGTAAACAAAAATAGATCGGTGCAATCTAATGACACACTTCACTCAGTCATGTCTGTTCGTTTGTTGTTCTAGTAAGTCGGTTCTTGTATTCTGTGGAACACCCGACGGGTGGTCGACCGAGCATTTCTCTTTATCGTGTCTGATAAAAATAGGTCTGGGCTCACTCTGGGTTCTTGAGCTACATTCCCTTTGCCCATGTTATCTGATTGCGGAATGTTTACTGCGTGCTGACCACGCTCTGGTCTGGATTCGTTTTTTATAGTTCTTTCTAGGTGGTCACTTTGTTCTACCAACATTCCTTTTATATTATCATCATCACTATCTTCAAACATAGAGCAATATGTACATTCATCACATTAGCTCATATACGTCCCCACCGAGGGGCTCGAGACTACCCTAAATTAGGCTGATCGGGCCTTAGTCAACCACGCGGGCCCAGTGCGGGTTGGTCGACTTCACACACAAACTCGAGTTTCTTCGCAGGCGTATTGTTTACGATGTTTTCCTTCACCGTATAAGAGCGTCGGATAAACGTACATATGAAATCGAAATTCGAGAACACATTGGCACGTAGCAAGATCGAACCACGACCTCCCGGACAGGAGGTAGCGGCTCTTGCCATTACACCACCGACGCTCTCATTTGTACATTAGCAGATGTATTTAATCAAACAGTTATTCGCAACTAAATTTTCTTATCAAAACATGACTCTAAATAACGTTTTAAGTGAAAACATCTTAAACTTAACTGAATCATAATTTGTGCGTGATATTGGGCTTGTCTATTCTGACAAACGCACTAATTGTGCTTATGACGTAATTGAAATATATTTTCCGATGTGTGCCACCGCTGGCTGTTCACTTTTCTGCAATAAATTCATACGTTATCGATATAAAATAATTAAGGTCAATCGTAAATTTGTTGTTAATGTCACAGATTGGTTTATCAGCGGAGAGTGGAGTCACTGGCCTTCGTTATGTCAGCGTTGATCGATACTGCCATTACAATGAATCACTTCACGCTTTGTTACTTACGATGTTTTCGAATGTAACTTAGATACAATATACCTTAGTAAGCACTGTAAGAGATTTCGTTAACTTTAAGTATTCTGAATTCTTTGTAAAATATTCAATTTTTTTTTCTTTCTACGTATACCGAAATAGCTCTAAGAATTGCTAAACTTAAGAGTCTCCAGGAGGCTCGAGTTTACATACAAATGTAGTTCCGCTTTAATACAAAAACTACATGCCGGATTGAATCCAAATTTTTTAAATATATTGAGTAGACACATAACGATGTTTGTAATTAGTTTTCATAGTAGTAAATTTTAACGTAACTAAACGAAGCCTTAAATTAGTTTTGTACTAAAAGTTTGAAAATGCTCTTATTTTTTACCGTTTTATATCCATACATCGAAAACTAATTACAAACATCGATATGTGTCTCCTCAATATATTTGCAAAGTTTGGATTCAATCTGACATGTAGTTTTTGTATCAAAGGGGAACTACGTTTGTATGGAAACTCTAGCCTCCTTGCTGCCCTTAAGTGGCAAAGTTGGGGTACTAAAGTTCTGGATGCGGGTGGCGCAGAACAGGTTGTCGTGGAAATCCTTGGGGGAGGCCTATGTCCAGCAGTGGACGTCCTTCGGCTGATATGATGATACTGACAGTATTTATTTAATATCTTACTAGCTGATTCTATCCTCCAGATAGTTTATTAAAACCCAACATTCTGCATAGAATTTTAAGCTTTACCCAGCACATGGCGTTGTGTTGTAGTCAACCGCAAAAAGGCGCCGTCGTGTCCGAGCTGGACGAGTCTGTGGCTTCACTCTATTTACATAAAGTAGAATAATTAATTGCGACTTAAAATACAAAGAACGGCCGCTCTTTCGCTATTCATGTAAATTAGTTCTAGCCTAGAGCTTTATTTTTGCTTATTCAACCGCCTGTACACATTTTCATTTCAAAGTCTGGAAAGTATCTTTGATAACGCTCCAGGGGTGCATTACATTGGAACTTACATTAACTTTAAGTGCGAGTGCTAATGGTAATGGATCTTTTAAATTGATTTAATCAACTGATCAAACAGGAATTTGTGTCTGATTAAAAAAGCTCTACGCGTGGACAATCTTATCTTCAATGTAAATTGTTTTTAGTTTTATTTCGAGCTATTACGCGTACTAGACGCACGTACATTCTCCGACAAAGAAACTAATGGATGAGTTCAATTGCTATATTTTTAAGTGCCTGTCTATTTTACATATTGCGACCAAATTGAAATACAAAACCAATGAAAAGTATAGCGATTCCTAATGTTATGTACTATGTAGATACAGTTAGAAACGGCAGATGATATTCACAGGATGATATTTAAATTTTTGTAAAAATTTTTGACAAAATTTTAAACAATAACATCTACTCATAATACTGAACAAATTTCCTTAGGACTTCTTTACATCCGGAGCAGATTTGTTTTAGGACTTTCTATAGAACGTTACGACCAAACTATCTTATCTGCTTAAGTCGTTTTTTAGGGTTCCATACCCAAAAGGTAAAAACGGGACCCTATTACTGAGACTTCGCTGTCAGTCTGTCTGTCTGTCTGTCCGTCTGTCACCAGGCTGTATGTCATAAACCGTTATAGCTAGACAGTTGAAATTTTCAAAGATTATGTATTTTTGTTGCCGCTATAACAAAAAATACTAAAAAACACAATAAAATAAATATTTCCGCAGGATTCCTTACGGTGTTTTCCTTGAAGGATGCCGACCTTACGCTGGCGATTTAATAACATTTCGCTACCACTGCAACGTTGAGACACCGATGACGCAAGTAGCATTGCAGAACATATTAGTTTTTATTTTGTGACTATACTTCAACTACATTATCAAATAGGTTATAAGCATCATCAACATCATATCAGCCGAAACAAGTCCACTGCTGGTTAAAGGTCTCCCCCAAGAATTTCCACAATGACCAGTCCTGCGGTGCCAGCATCCAGCGGCTTCCCGTGATCTTCACCAGGTCATCCAGGCCTGCTTACGCTACTTCGTCCGGTGCGCGGTCGCCACTCTAGAACGTTACTGCCCCAACGAAAATATGTTCTACGAGCTATGTACCCTGTCCACTGCCACATAACTTTAGCAATTCTGTGAGCTATGTCGGTTACTTTATTTCTCCTATGGACTACCTCGGTTATGATTCAATCACGCAGTGAAACTCCGAGCATAGTATGCTCCATTTCCCTATGGGTGACCTTGAGCCTTCTTATAAGGCCCATAGTGAGCGATCATGTCTCGTTTCCGTGTGTCATCACTGACGACACACACTGGTCAAAGACCTTAGTCTTAAGACACTGCGGTATTTGTGATGTGAAGGTATGTTATTTATTTTATTTTATTAGGGAAGTTTACAGCTATATGATATGATAACGTTACAAAATTAACTATTAGCTAATAAAAAAACTTCCACAAATGGAATAAAATTTAAAATTAAAGAATTGCGAAGCTTCCCGAACGCTGCCCAGCCGAGTCGGATGCGTCGATTGGTGTCTTTCTCGAAATAATCATAGGACTAACTAACTTTAACTATTTGGTAGCATCTGCTGAGAAAACATAAATCACATAATAATGTTAACAGTTTAGCAATAGAGCGGGTGTGTAGTATTAAAATCCTTGGCAAAATTTCATTAGGCGGATAGTTTGCTGACAGACAGACGATTTGTCTTGTCATACAAGCAGTCAAAGGGTTTATGGAAACTAATTTGAATTTGTGATGTTATTAATGAATTGGTTACTTGTTCAATAGCTGCTGGGCATGCAGATGCATCTAGAATAAATTTGCATACTTAAAAATATAGCAAGAAACAAACAGGTGAAAAGTTGAGATGGCACACAGACCAGCTACCAGAAGCATTACAGCTATAAGAAATCGTATTTAGAAGATTAACCTTATTTTTTGGAGTTTTTTGCTTCTGAATTTACAGATTTTTGAAAATGTACAGTCAGTAAGAAAACGGGAAACTTTTACAAAAAAAAATATGACGCCAATCGATCATGTATCTTATTAGGATCAAAAGTCTTTATTAGATCAACTAAATTTAGGGTACTTAAAATGTCAGTATTTGCAAAATAAGGGTACTTAAAATGACAGTATTTGCAAAATAAGGGTACTAAAATGACAATATTTGCTAAATTAGGGTACTAGAAATGACAGTATTTGCAAAAATCTTTGTCCATACATACACTTTGGTACTAAATAGGTGGGAAAGTTTTGTCTTTTATATTTGTTTCGAATATTTTTTTACTTAATTTTATGTTATAATTTATTTATTTGTAGCTTTACATTATTATGACTAGGAAGAGACTGACTCTCCCGACGCAGGGAATCCAAGGGTGGGCGAGTTATCTGGAGTATTATTTATTTATTGTATAGTTTATTGTACACGGCATACATAAAATACACATTTTATACAGTAAGGTAACACAAAGGGTTCAGCTTATTTCTAAATAAATTTCTTCCAGCAGACCCGGGAAAAAAAAAGTTATGACTGAGATGGCAGACGTGTACACAGTTTAAATGAACAAAACAAATGTAACAGATATAGTAATATTAAATAAATACTAAATTTAAACAAATATAGACAACAAATACACAAATCAATATAGATTAACGAATATAAATACATGTTGTAAATAATACATAATAATCATCAATTAGTTTAAAAAACTAAAAAACACGCTTTTAGTAAACACGTTAAGTAGTTATCTTGGATGTCCGCCATGTTGGATTACATTCACGTGATTATTTTTTCGTATTCCTGACAGGAAACCCTTTGATTTGATACCCATATCATGGGGGTGGATTTCAAAAAGCCAGTCCGCCATCTTGGGGAGGCCGCCATATTGGATTTGTAATGACGTTTCTTAGCTAGTCATGTATTGTCATCAGAACTCAGAGCGTGTGCAAAATTTCATCCTCATCGAGGACCGGGAAGTGGGTCAAATTAAGATTCCAAGATTTTCTTACATAGTTACAAGTGAAGCTAATCGACGGAGAAGTGTCAGGAACTTCTAAATGCAAAACTGAGACTTTACAGGAAACGAAAAAAACGTTTCATTGAATTCTGAAATATTTTTTTCAAATTATCTGGGTATATTATTAGACATTAGTAAATGCAGATTATGGGAGTATCAATAAATTTAACTGTACATTGCGTGGTTATGAGTTATGTGAAGATAGGATATATTGCTTTAAATTTAGTTCTGCATCAGATGTTATTAGTAACGATAGGAGGTATTGCTACGTGGTGGCGTAAAGATAGGAGTTATTGCTTTAAATTTTGTTCCGTATCACATTATGGTGGTAAAGATAGCAGGGTATTGTAATGAAGAGCCAACATTATTTTTTAAAAGAAAAGTGTAATTTCAAGAAAATATTCTATTTAAACCATTACAATGTTGAAGAAAAGCTATTTCTTAATAAATAACATACTCATAAACTAGCGACATAGCAAACAGTTGTACACAAAAGGGCTATTTTCATCCTCAAATAAAATAATATAAAAAAAAACTAATTTAAGTAGGGCCCATAATATTAAATTTTAATAATCCAGTTAAACCTTTTTGTTAAAAAATAATCAAAAACACTACACTAACGCCACAAGAATCTTTTCATCCCCAAATAAATTAACTTAAAAAAAATAAGGTTTTCTTTTTTCAATCTTCGTCATAAATCGAAAACTATACATAAAAAATAATTCAAAATCTCTTAAAGCTTGTGAAAATTAAGTGCTTTCATACGATACCCCCCATGACACGGTTAACTCAATTCAAAATTTGGACCGCGGTTCCTTGCATAATTGATTACGTACTTTAAATAAAGACTATTTTTTTAATTTAATTACAAATGTATAGTTTTCAGATTTTCTCTTATACTACAAGTAGTATCCTAGTCGTATATAAAAGAACCCCGCAGATATCGATTTTGAAAGCAATCGGTCGAGTAACTAAAAAAATCAAAATTGCGGCCGCTTTTTCAATTCTTACAACGGATTCGTGATTGAGAACTTCAGGGACCCTCATATATCGATTTTGGAAGCATTCATTCCAAGTTCCAAGTTCAAAATATATATGTAATATCATCATATCATCATCATATCAGCTCATATACGTCCCCACCGAGGGGCTCGAGCCTACCCTGAATTAGGGCGATCAGGCCTTAGTCGACCACGCGGGCCATATCTATATATGTATGTTTTTAAACGTATATAAGTATTTATATCAGTCTCAGGTTCCCATAACACAGGAAATCCTACTTTGGGGCCAGATGACCATGTGTGATTTGTCCCACAATATTTATTTAATTTATTTATTTAAAATGGCGGCCATTTTCTTTTATGTTGACAACGGATTCGTGATTAGGAACTTCAGGGAATCTCAGATATCGATTTTGGAAACAAGCAGTTCAGTAACTTAAAAGTTCAAAATGGCGAGCGGCTACTTTTTTCAATTCTGCAGGACAAATCTAACGACACCTCGCACTCAAAATTCATCATGCCGTTTAGGCTACAGGACATGCCTAAGAAATAAACATACATACATAAATACACAAATATATACAAACATGCATTGAAAAAAAAAATCCTTAAACTTAATTATCTCTTACATAATATGTTTCATTGTTTTCATCATCATCATTAATCTGGTTATGTATGTATGTATTATGTATATGTATTTTAGTTTAATAAATATTTATATTGAATAAAAGAAACATATAGCGTCGGTGGCTCAACCGGTAACGACTCGGTCCATCTACCCAGAGGTACCGGGTTCAAATCTGGACGGCCAATTTACCAATGAGTTTTTAAAAAACTTACGTACATACTTACCGATTGCTTTAACGGTGAAGGAAAACATCGTGAGGAAACCTGCACACGCCTGCGAAGAAACTCGAAGGTTGTGTGTGAAGTCGACCAACCCGCACTGGGCCCGCGTGGTCGACTAAGGCCTAATCGCCCTGATTCAGGGTAGGCTCGAGCCCCTCGGTGGGGACGTTAATGAGCTGTAATGATGAAGAAACATATAGGTAGTGAACCAAAATATACATACATTAATACCTACATAATCATAATATACAGCTATCGCATAATGCATAACGTTTTGATTTTACTTCCTATAAATTTTCATACCCCAGGCCTATATATAAAAATCGATTCTTTAGGAGTAAACTCCAAAAATCAAAATGGCTGTCTTTTTTTTTTAATTCTGACAACGGATTCGTCAGATATCGATTTTGGAAGCATTCGGTCCAATAAATAAAAAGTTCAAAATGGCGTCCACTTTTTTCAATGTTGACAATGGATTCGTGATTAAAAACTTTAGATATTATCTCTTATAGACTAAGACGTCTCATGCAGTAATTGAATTGTTTCACGAGCACGTATATGGCATAATAACTGCACAAACGGCGGCAAAATCAAATCTTGCGTTAGTTTTAGGACAACCTTTAATAAGTCATATTAGGCTACAATATCAGCGACTCCAGCCAGATACCTGTCACAGTTCTACAGATACAGCCTTTAAGAGGTTGGACAGAAAGACAGAGAGACGGACAGACAAACAGGCAGCTTAGTAATATGGTCCCGTTATATACGGAACCCTTATAATGTCGACATGGGGATAAATCCTTTAAAATTAGTTTACTAATCAATTGCGCCGGTGGCGCTATGACAAGGGCCGCTACCTTCTGTCCGGGAGGTCGTGGTTCGAATCCTGCAACGTACCAATGTGTTTTTGAATTTCGATTTCATATTATGTACGTTTATCCGACGCTCTTACGGTGAAAAAAAACATTGTGAGGAAACTGTGTGTGAAGTCTACCAAGCTGCACTGGCCCGCGTGGTCGACTACGGCCCGATCGCCCTAATTCAGGGTTGGCTCGAGCCCCTCGGTGGGGACGTATATGAGCTGATATGTTGATTAATCAAATTTAAGTACATCTCGTTCACACAAAACTAAATTTCGGTACCTACCCCATCGGCTAATAATAGAACGCATCTTTAGAATAACACAAGAAAAGAAACATCTGGACATAAAAAGATGCCAGCAGCGCATCTTTTTATGTCTTTTTATAAGCTCGAGTCCCTCGGTGGGGACGTATATGAGCATATCAGCTTAAATACGTCCCCACCGAGGGGCTCGAGCTTGTACCTAATAATAGAATGCATCTTTAGAATAACACAAGAAAAGAAAAATCTGACCCTAAAAAGATGCTAGCAGCGCATTATTTTTTTGTCTTTTTTTAGTTTAGAGCCCCTCGGATGGGACGTATATGAGCATATAAGCTCATATACGTCCCCATCTAGGAGCTCGAGCTTGTACCTAATAATAGAACGCATCTTTACCATAACACAAGAAAAGAAAAATCTGGACATAAAAAGATGCGGCTGTGCTCAAGATTAACCATGGGCCTGGAGTTTAATATGCCAAGTATATTATTCAAACACACATCTATTAATTATGATGATGTTTAATTAGTGATGCGTAAAATGCCTGCAGGTAATGGTCTTGTTAATGAGCACGTTTAATTTTAAAAGGTAGCTCTTTTGTTATGTTTGTTCTGCTTACCTTTGAAACATAATGAATCTGTTTATTTTGTGGAGAACAATGTATCTACTCCATGTAATTTATCTTTTCTCTTTCTAATTTAAAAATATTTCAATTATAATTTTCTTAATTGACAGAAATATTAATATATCTTTATATATAAAAATGAATCTTTATTTCCCTTGGTCATCGCATCACGCGTGAACGGCTGGACCGATTTCGGTAATTCTTTTTTGTTGAGTTTGTTAGGAGAAGGTTCTTATTAAGGGTAGGGTAGGGTAGTGTAGGGTAGTGTAGTGTAGTGTAGTGTAGTGTAGTGTAGTGTAGTGTAGGGTAGGGTAGAGTAGGGTTGGGTAGGGTAGTGTAGCGTAGTGTAGTATAGGGTAGTGTAGAGTAGGGTAGGGTAGAGTAAAGTAAGGTAGGTTAGTGTAGTGTAGTGTAGTGTAGTGTAGGGTAGGGTAGGGTATGTAGTGTAGTGTAAGGAGGTAGGAAGTTTGCCGGGACAGCTAGTTACAAATAAATTAAAAAACAGGGTATTATAGTAACGAAGACTGATAGATACATATATTTTAGCTTGTGTGTGCATTGAATTAAGCAGTAGAAGTTATAGAAATATAACACATGTGCATATTACAACGTGACTGGTTTCCAACAGATTAGATAAAAATGGCCAAGTGTGAGTCGGACTCGTGCACCGAGGGTCCGTACCACACCTCTCCAGTCAAGTATGACAATGATAACTATTCATTTCAAACAAAAGATGTTAATTCGGACTTATTAGCGTAAAACGAATCACACTTAGCCGGTTTTTATTACTTTATTTTAGGATTTGTCCTATTATTAGAATTATTATACCAAGTTTCAGAATTGCAAATATGATAGTTTTTATGAAAGATCAAAAACATAACAAACTTTTATCTACACTCATGTCGTAAATCCTTCATTTACTTATCAGAAACGCTAAGCAAATGATATACCTTTCGATGGAGCCGTGACTAAGGATCCATACAAATTTCATTTCGTTATCGCAAAGTTGTAACAAAATGAAGTGTTTTTTTTAATTTTTACGCAGATGCTTGCTATTTGAGCACACTAGCGTGTTTCGGAACGCAACCTTGGCGGCGCGCATGCGCGGTGCGATATTACTGCAAATTTATTTTCGCGCCATTAACGTTTGTATTTTTCCTTATGCAGTTTGTATAATATGTAATTCGTTCTTCGTTGTAATAAGTAAGTCGTTATTACAAGTTTTTTTACTAAAAACCCAGTAAAATGTCTGAAACTGATAGTGATATAGACGAAAATTTGACACCCCCGGATATTCTTGAAACAGCAACTAAAATAACCTTTAATAATTGTACCATACAAAATGTCAATAATTATTACAATAAACAATGATTACTTTATTTTGTCTTTAATTTAAATTTGTTGTATGAGTGTAGATAAACTATTGTATGCAACTGTACATAATTAGTATTTAACACTCGTGTATACTTTTATGAAACTCGCTGCGCTCGTTTCATAAACCACACTCGTGTTAAATACCCCTCATTATGCAACAGTTGCATAAATAGCTATTAAAACACACTTCTTGCCCCCCCCCCCCCCCTCCCCCTTGATTTCTTTCCTTTTCCTAATTTCTAATTTTTATTACATAATTTAATTAAAAATTGAAATTATGTAAAAAAGTCCAATTTTTGATCACATATTTTGTGAAAATTTCCGCCGGCTACCTGTCACGGTTTCAAAGACATACAGTCTTTTAAAAGGACCCCGTAGGCTTAGTAAAAGGAAGGCGTAGGCTTAGTTAAAGGACAGGGTAGGCTTAGTTAAAGGACCGCGTAGGCTCAGTAAAAGGAAGGCGTAGGCTTAGTTAAAGGACAGGGTGGGCTTAACAAAAGAGTCAGTTACCTTGTGCAGAACCCTACTTAAACTACTACAATGTTCAATTCTTATCCATAGGTATTTAATTTTTACCCGACTATGTAAACAGGAGGGCTTGCGACCACGGCTATAACCCCAGATGAAGGGAAAAATAAAAACTGATTTCAGGCGGGTAACTCTTGTTTTGATACTTTTCCGTAGTCGGTATTTAGTTTTTCAAAGTTTTTTTTTGTTTTTTTTTTAATAGTTCTAGGGATCTGTGACCTGTACCTGAGCTCGTGTTCGTTGAAGTAATCACTCCTTCATGAATCATACTCAGAGCTGGAGAGAAGTTTATTCCCGCTTCCTTTGATGTGGTTTTGATCCCTATTGCTGTCTCCGGGAACATTGAGTCTGGAACTTTAACATCGGGTTTCGGACTAATAAGCAAACTTAAAATTTTGTCTACCTACAATGTTTTATGTTATTGTATATACAAATACGTGTATACAATAACATACATACTCTTTAAGCTTGCGTGTCACATCCTCGGCTGCATCGGTACTTACCATCAGGTGATGTGCAGCCAAACGCACTCAAATTTAAAAAAAGAAAAAAAAAGATACGTTTTTACATCGTAATAGAGAAAGTCTTTATAGATCTTAGCATTGTTCTGGTATACTAAAGATTTTTTTTGTTAATTGGTAAGCCCTTGGCATCATTTCGCCTGATGGTAAGTGACGACGATGCCGAAGATGGAACCGGGCTTATCAAGATTCCCCAACGCAATAGAAAACTGGCTATCTTATCTTCAAGCTGGAACACATCAGTATTGTTAACTCTGATGTTTGGCGGCAAGACTTAGATAAGATGGTCGTAGCTAGCCAGGCGGGCTTAGAAAATGCCCCACCACCAACCAAACCCAGTCTTACAAGTTGAACCAACCGGTAATCGAACCTGCGACCTCCTAGAGTGAAGCTAATGGACTAACCATTACTCCACGGAGGCGGTTAAATGCAAATGTAATGCGGTTAAAAGATGCAATCTAAATGACACGGAGCATTTTTCAACAAAAACCTAATCTTAAAATAAACTAATCAATGCCTAGAAAGTTATTTATTGTTCCACTTCCAGCTTCAATATCATCGTCATTAACAGGCGAGATAATTTTAATGGTTAATTTTATACGAAACAGTTTGCTGCGCTAAGCTTGTGTCACGTTTTATAATAATTGAAAACGCTAAACACGTTAAAAACCGACTTCCATCGCTACCACTTTTTTTTGAAGTACTCGTAAAACTTCTTTACGCAAGCTTGACTTGGGGAGTAAGCTGGTGGATGCGTGACGAGAGCGTTACGGAAGTGTGTTCGGGTGAGGCGAACGGAAGTTGAGAAGGATATATAAATTAGTGAAGATAGAAAGAATGATAATATTTATTTTTGTTTAGCAACAAAGTCGGTTGCCAAGACATTAATATCGGTTGTCAAAATATTGAAAACAAACAAAAGATAAAAAAGATTTGATTATTTTTAGAGGATAATAAAACTATTTTCATAAACTTTCTATACCTCCATATGACATAAAAGTTTTGAGTATTTTCCGAAGACTAAGTATTTACTTTCATACATATAGATGGAGCTAAATAAGTTTTACTTCAGTCGTGTGGTCTAAAGCACACTCGTATTTTTTTTTGTTTTTGTTAATTTTCTAAACAAGTACTACACCAATTTTAATAAAATTAGTACTAAACTGACCTGGCAGTATACCATATCGAATAAAAAAAGAATCATGAAAATCGTTTCACAATCTGCGAAGATATCGCGTAACAAACATATAAAAAAAACATACAGTCGAATTGAGAAACTTCTACTTTTTAGAAGTCAGTTAAAAAGAGAAAACCAAACATTCAAATGACATTTTGACATTCTGAAGGCGTAAAATAACCTTTCACCTTCAAACAGTACGCCGCGTTTAAGAAAAACACTTTCCCTGTACTGTGCTAATGACATCAGCAAACATCATGTTTGTATACCCAGCTACTGTCTCGAAGGCCTCTTTATTTTCTTTATTTGGCCTTTATGTAAGTTCCTTGTCATCGGCAGCGTCAAGATTCAAGATATTTATTCAAAATAGGTGCAAATTACACTCTTTCTGATAGTCATAAAATAGTGATTACATGATTTCATTTGTACAATATCAAGATATAAACAATCATTAGTTAATAACGTCAAAATCCAATGCTTGATATAAAAAAAAACAATATATGTCATTAGAACATGAAAATAATATGACACGAGAAGTTATACATTAAAATCATTAAATGTCATGAATACCTTTGACAAGTGTAGGCCAGTTCACACGGACAGCACCCGGTCACGAGTATAACGCGAGAGTCAGCCATCGCTCGTCGTTAACAACCTATAAAGGTCCCCACTGTCGGGGTACGGCTCTCTTACCATGCCTGGTTGCTTGGTTACCTAAGGCATAGTATATTATATTAGTACTAACATATTATAGTATGGACACTCCCTGCCGCTCTCTTGATTGCGACCTCACCCCCTCGTCACCCAAATTGTTTTTTTTAAAATATTTTTTATTAAAAATTTGAGTGCGCTTGGCCGCACCTCACCTGATGGCAAGTGCCGATGCAGCCAAGGATGAAACACGTAAGCTAAGATAGTGCCTATTCACTCTCGTATTGATACAGATTGGTTACAGTTTGGTTGTCGAACGTATAGGATTTCGCCGTCATTTTGTTTGTTCCGTCATTCCTTTTTATAAAATGTCATTACTGGCCCGTTGTATGAAGTGTCCAGGGTGTGCATTTTAACTTTTTTTTTTAATTTTTTATTCACAATTGGTAAGCCCTTGGCATCATCTCACCTGATGGTAAGTGACGATGATGCCGATGATGGAAGCGGGCTTATCAAGATTCCCCAACGCAATGGAGAACTTGCTATCTTATCTTCATGCCGGAACACATCAATGTTGTTAACACTGATGTTTTGCGGCAAGACTTAGATAAGATGGTGGTAGCTAGCCAGGCGAGCTTAGAAAATGCCCTACCACCAACCAAACCGAGTCTTACAAATTGACCCCACCGGGAATCGAACCCGCGACCTCCTGGTGTGAAGCGAATGGACTAACCATTACGCCACGGAAGCGGTAAAACTGACCTGGAGCACGGTCAGTACCCGGATGGGTTTGAGTTTAGTTGGAATTTTTCACGACCCTTTCGATTCGGCTTAACGTGACTTGTGAAGCACGGAAACGGTCGGTAGAGAAAAATGTCAACAAAAGTCAAACCCATCCGGGTACTGGCCTTACTTCAGGTCAGATAACCTGCGTGATCGACCCAACCACGCAAGTCACGCTGAGCTACGACGAGCGTAGAAATAATATTCATAATTCATTATTATCTTTGTAAGACTTGTGATCAATTTACTTGTAATTACAGCTTTCATTTAACTTGCTGCGTGTTAGTTAGTTTGGAAGCGAAATTAGAACCACTTCCCGAATTCGGATTAAAGCAAAAATTTTGCATATTCGTTTCGTTTGGATGACAATTGTATGGTTAGCTAAGTGACGTCATTCTTAATCCAATATGGCGGACTCCAAAAGATGGCGGACCAGTTATTTTTATGCACCTTCATGGTATGATAGGGCCGGCCGCCTTTAACCGCCTCCGTGGCGTGATGGTAATCCATTCACTTCACAACAGAAGGTCGCGGGTTCAACTTGTAAGACTCGGTTTAGTTGGTGGTAACGCATTTTCTGTGAAACCGCTTTCATCTTCGGCAACATCGTCACTTACCATCAGGTGAGATGATGCCAAGGGCTTACCAATTCCACGGAAACATACGGCAGTACGCATTTATTCCCTCTCCCTTTTTTCTTTTTTACTCTATTTTTAAGGCAACCGGAAAAAAACATATCGGAGGATTTTCCAAAATAGCATTAGGTCACTCCCCTCCCTATAGCACATCAATTAAAAACATTAATCAAGAACCGCGTTCATGAACTTTACAGCCGGTCATTAAATCGATGAAAACATTTTCGTGAATCTGACACATACCTTAATATCACTCTGGTCGTTGACCCCACTGTAACTAAATAATACTGAATAATTATTAGCTATACTGTAATTTCAAAGGTCATTAAACTGCTCACGTCAATGGTGTGTTTGGTGCGAATTTTAATGAGCGATAAACTTCGTGTTCACAGGAAAAATCCCCCAAAAATAACATGCTATCATGCTTCTATTTACACTTACAGGTTACATGATTATATTGTGATTATTTATACACTGCTCGACACTGCGTAGGTATTTTAAATAATTATTTTATACTTTATTTATGTAGGAATGTACAATATATATGCGTATATATTATTATTTATATTGTAATCTGAGTAGATTTTATTTATTAAGTATGGTATTTTATTTGTTAGTGTATAAAAAGTGATAATAGCTTTATATGTTTTAGTTTAAGTTTATTTATTTTTTTATTTTTTTTATACACAATTGGTAAACCCTTGACAACATCTCACCTGGTGGTAAGTGACGAAGTTGCCGAAGATGGAAGCGGGCTTACCAAGATTCCCCAACGCAATGGGGAACTGGCTATCTTATCTTCATGCCGGAACACACCAATGATATCAACATTGATATTTGGCGGCAATACTTAGAAAAGATGGTGGTAGCTAGCCAGGCGGGCTTAGAAAATGCCCTTCCACCAACCAAACCGAGTTTTACAATTGACCCCGCCGGGGATCGAACCCGCGAACTCCTGTGTAAAGCCAGTGAACTTTGCCGCTGGGCTACGGAGGCGGTATTATCATTATAGTATGTATTTATTTATTTTAATGTGCAATAAAGAGTTATTTGAATTTGGAGTTTGAGTTAATTTTCATACAAAATCTATAGGAAATTAATCAGGACACGACGTCATCACTGTCGATGCAAACTGGCCTGGTTACCTCATAAAAAGTCGAAAATGAGTTGAGTATACTGACATTTTGTATGGTAAGAAACTTTCAAGGTGGGCAAGTGCTACGATTTACCCGACTGCGCCAGTAGGAGGGTTATGTCTTTCGAGTGTACGTATATCTGTATGTTTATCTCTTTGGCACGCCCGTAACTAAACGGCTTGATCGATTATGGAGATCGACGTGTCGTTAAATTTTATTTGATCCCGGGAGTGACAAAGAATACATTTTTACCCGACTAGCATAAAAAAGAAGTTATTTATTTCTTTGGCACGCTCTATAGCCTAAACGGCTTGATGGATTTTGGCGTGAGAGGTGTCTTTAGATTGATTTTAATTCCTTAAGCGTGATAAGATAAATTTTTAACCGACTGGCCAAAAAATATGGATTAAGTTTTTAAGCAGTTAGGTTTTTAATTTTTAGTTAATTCCTAATTACTTATCTCTGTTATTTTAAATGAATTTCGTTTTAAGTGGTTTTTGTACAAACGCATAAATTATTGTGTTTTCTGTTTTCATAAAACAGTGGTATATACATATTATATGAAATTAGTAGTCCTCAATTTTCTTTGTCTATCTATGCGAATGTACAAAAATCACCTTAACCAAAATTCATTTATATGAACTGAAAGGCCTTGCAATTTTGAAAGTTTCCTAAGTATTTTTATAAATTAAAAAAAACATGTTTTGTATGAAAAATCCCTAAATGTTGAGCAGTGTACATCTTAAAATGTATTTGACTATCCGCGCTTTTTTTTCTCCACATTTAGTAAGCACTTGACATCATCCCACCTAATGGTAAGTGACGATGATGCCGAAGATGGAAGCGGATTTACCAAGAGTCCCCAATGCTATGGGGAACTGGCTATCTTATCGTCAAGCCGGAACTCATCAATGTTTGGCGGCACGACGTACATAAGATGGTGATAGCAAAGTATATATATTAGTACTAACATGCAGTATGGAGGCTCCCTGCCGCTCTCTAGATTGTGACCTCACCCCCTCGTCACCCAGATTGATACAGATTGGTTACAGTTTTGTTGTCGAACGTATAGGCTTTCACCGCCATTTTGTATGTTCCGTCATTCCTATTTTGAAATGACATTTCTGTCATGTATGAAGTGTCCAGGGTGTGGTGATAGCTAGCCAGGCGGGCTTAGAAAATGCCTTTCCAGCAACCAAACCGAGTCATACAAAGGAATCGAACCCACAACCTCCTGATGTGAAGCTAATGAACTTAACCATTACGTCACGAGGCGGTGCTTCTCATAAATGATCGTTGTTTATCTATCTGTGTAGATACAATCAATGCAAGTAGGTCGATGATAATGATTATCTTAAAATTTACTACTTCCTACACTATCTGGGATTAAACCTCAAAGTGAGTATCTACGCGCATAAACTTTATTACTGTTCAAAAATAGTTATGGTCTTGTGTTTCCTGTCATATATTCAATGAAAAATGGGTCAGCGAAGCTATCTATTTAACATTGATCTAACATTTCCTTTTTAAAAAAGCGCTCGAGTAAAAACTAAGTATGTTAGTGTTGTTCACGTTCAAATGTTCGTTAGGGCAGTAAAGTTTTGAGTGACGACCGCACACCGGGAGATGTAGCGTAGGCAGATCTCCCGCTTAGTGGACTGACGACCTGATGAAAGTTGTGGGAAGCCGCTGGATACAGGAAGCGTGGAACCCGTCGTTGTGAAAGTCCTTGTCCAGCAGTGGACGTCTTTCGGCTCATATTATAATGAAAAAAATGAAATGAGATAATTATTCGTTAGAATTTGCATTTATTCACTAAAAATAGCGACAATAAATATTCATTTCAAAAAATATTGTAAGAAATGTAAATAAAATGTATGTAGCCTATTCGAGTCATTTGTGGGGCAGTGTATAAGATTTTACAATAAAATTACACAAAATGGCACTAGAATAAATAAATAAATACTCTATTAAAATTAAAGGAACAATCCAAAAATGTACTTCAACGGATACCATCTCATATTGGAATCCAAAGTAATGAAAGAGTAGGTAGGCTAGCTAAAGAAGCGATAAGTGATAGAATTCCATTTTCGGTGACACCTAACTTTACTGATTGTATCTATATTGTTAAGAAAATGTGTTTAATTATGTGGAGGGAGTTTTTTTAATAAAAGATCAAGATACAAAGGGATTTGGTACATGACAATTCAGCAAGAATCTATGAACTGTCCGTGTTTCAACCACTGTTCCTTGAACATATCTGAAATTGTAACGGCGCTGAGACTTCGTTCTGGACACATTCCGTCGAATGCTTTAGCATACCTATATGTCATTATCAGGTGGACTGGAAGAGATCCTGTAAGGGATAAGTCCGCCTTTATACTATAAATATCTGTTATTCTTGCATTTAAACATGTCTATAAAGAGTTTAAAAACAAACAAAGCTAATTAAAAAAAAGTTCCTTCGCCACTGTGTGCTGAATGTGGAGTGATAGAAGACGTGTAGAAGACACACACACACACACACACACACACACACACACACACACACACACACACACACAATGTTTTTGTTATAATTGTGTTCTCTTATTTGTCTTTAATCCTCTTATTGTCTTCCACTTCGCGGTAATAATTAAGTATTTTCCGATAATTTGTTTAACGAGTATGTTTATTTTCTTTTGACCGCCACGAGACAGGCCTAGCCTGGTGAAGGGTCACAACTAACCTGTAAGCCACTTCGTATTTTTTTTGTCGTATGTCTTAAGCTGTCACTATGAAAAAAAAACATATAATATACATTATCACATCAACTCGTATACCTTCCCACCGAGGGGCTCGAGCCTACTCTGGATTAGGGCGATCGGGCCTTAGTCGACCACGCGGGCCCAGTGCGGGTTGGTCGACTTCACACACAACACAATGTACATAGAGTAATAAAATCAATTTAATTGAATACCAGGTCGTCGGTCCACCGTGTGGGAGGCCTACCTACGCTACGTTTTCCGGTGCGCGGTCGCCACTCGAGAACTTTAAGCCGATGGATGCGGGCAGCGCAGGACCGGTCGTCGTGGAAATCCTTAGGGGAGGCCTTTTTCCAGCAGTGGACGATCTTCGGCTGATATGATGATGATGATATATTGAATACAATTGTAAAACAACCTAAAAAACATAACGTAAAAATATTACTACTTTTGATGTTAAAAAAATATACCGAAGACACAGTTTTTGTTATTAATTTCTCGAAAATAACTAGTTAATGTTGAATAAAACCAACACAAAAATCGGTGACCTTAACACCTTTCATTTTCATTGAAAACATTTTTTTAAACGTTTTAGAATGTGAAGAAAAGTAACAAAAACATGTAAAAATCAAAAAAATTGGGCGTTTGGTTTCAACGTAACAGCCGCCGTTGAAGCCCGCTTTAATTTGAACTTAAAATGAATAGACTTACGTTCAATATTATTTTAACACGTTTCAACCTGCTCGGATTGAGGCATCATATAGCCTTAATAAATGTCTGCGCTTTACAGGTTACAATTTATAGTAATCAATAGATTATAGTTGATACTTTTTAATTCCACATAACACAAATAAAACTGCATTCATAATTCGTCAGTGACCGGTTTCGAACATCATCTTCAGGATTAGTAAAATTATCATTAGAATACTAATAAAAGAAAGTCTACGGGAATTCCAAGTAAGAAATTTTCTCTCATTCTATATAAATCAAGATGAAACTCTATCTTCACAGCTCAAATATCCGAATTCTCTCAACCGTTGTTGTGCAAGACAAATGTCTGCCACGGCTATGAATATGCCTTATTCATCATATCTAATTAAGATTCTTTGGAGATGCATCGGAACAAAAACGTGTTGGTTGAGTATAAAAATGAATAAGTATGGAGATGAGCCAGTCTTTCATACTTTGTAATCAAGATTTTGCCTTGCTACATTTTTTGGTGAAGGTTTATCAAGTAAAATAATTCCTTTTCATCATCATCAGCATATCAGTCGAAGGACGTCCACTGATGGACATGGACCTCCCCCAAGGATTTCCACGACAACCGGTTCTGCGCTGCCCGCTTCCTGCGACCTTCACCAGGTCATCGGTCCACCGAGTGGGATGCGTGCCTACGCTACGTTTATCGGTGCGCAGTCGCCACTCGAGAACTTTACTGTCCCAACGGTCATCTGTTATACGAGCTATGTGCTGCGCCCACTGCCACTTAAGTTTAGCAATTCTGAGAGCTATGTCGGTAACTTTGCCTCTCCTACGGATTTCCTCGGTTGTGATTCGATCACGTAGAGAAACTCCGAGCATATCACGCTCCATTGGTAAAAACTGATGAAGTTGAATAGTTCCTTTTACATGCCCGGAACCAGAACTTAGTGTAGTTTAAGGGTTTAACCCGGCGCCATCCATTTTGCGTGATGACCTGTTCGATTTAAAATTCCAGATATTTAAAGTTTACCGATAGTTAATGGTTTTTTCAGCAGATAGAGATAAAAGACTGTAATTCATATGTCGCAGCCTTTTTGTAGAATTAGCCGTTTTACAAAGGGTAAAGGGCGGGGGGCGATTGTACCCCTTTGTCGTTAATGTACCACCTATACGCACGAAGCGTTTTGCTTCATCGTTCATCATGCGGACGGCCAAGGAGTGGAGTTCCCTGTCAACGTCTGTGTTTCGCGATTGGAATAATTTAGCAAAAGGAAAAAACGGTAAAGGAAAAAAATCGCGAGGAAACCTGCACACGCCTGCGAAGAAAGTCGGAGGTTGTATGTAAAGTCGACCAACCCGCACTGGGCCCGCGTGCTCGACTAAGGCGCGATTGCCCTTATTCAGGGTAGGCTTGAGCCCCTCGGCGGGGACGCATAAGAGCTGATATGACGATAATTTAGGAACCTTCTAGGCGAAAGTAAATGAGCACTATTTGAGCTTGCGTGTTACATCCTCGGCTGCATCAGCACTTACCATCAGGTGAGGTGCAGACAAACGAACTCAAATTTTCTATTCAAAAAAGTGGCATATGGTGAGTTTCTTTCTATTTTTTTTAAAGGTATGGAACCATAGTAAAGCGCGGTGCGCAGTTGTTCGTTCTCCTTTCATCTGATCTACTTTTCATTTCATCTATTTCTTCATTTCCACGCATTCGCTGACATTTGTTTTCAAAAATCCATTCTATTCATTAATCCAGGATAGCCTCTCAAACATATTTTAAAATAAAATAAATCTAACACACAAATTCTCTCTTATAAAGATTTATTTTGGGTAAATTTTATTTGTGTTTTTCTGTTTGTTGATATAAATTTAACGTGTGTAATCCTTTTATAACTTTGTTATAATTCTTTCTATGTCTTATTTTCCTTCAATAAAATTTATAACGTGTCCTCGCATCTATTTTTTAACCCACGCCCTATTTACGTACCTACAAGTCGTGTGACAGAAGTAGCCAGCCAGTAGTAGGCTTTTTCTATATTGTGAATTTCTTTTTTTTATGTTGTGATGCAATAAAGAATATTGTATTGTATTGTAGCCAGAAAAGCACCAAAAAAAACTTAGATCCTACCATCTTTTTTTTTTCACAATTGGTAAGCCCTTGGCATCATCTCACCTGGTGGTAAGTGACATGATGCCGAAGTTGGAAGCGGGCATACCAAGATTCTCCAACGCAATGGGGATCTGGCTATCTCATCTTCAAGCCAGAACACATCAATGCTGTTAACACTGATGTTTGGTGGCAAGACTTAGATATTATGATGGTAGCTAGCCAGGCGGGCTATGAAAATACCCTACCACCAACCAAACCGAGTCTTACAATTGACCCCGCTGGGAATCGTACCCGCGACCTCTTGGTGTGAAGCGAATGGATTAACCAGTAGGTTAGAATCTACTCTTACAGGAGGTTTTCACCTCCACTCCTAACGCTAACACGCTGAATCAACACAGATGCTTGAAATTATATAGCACAGTCGAAACCTGAAATGAATTTCAGTCACGTCGCTGCTAAACCATCCGGCTCACACCGGGATGTAGGCACTAAGCGATAAATTTGAATTCTCCTACGTTGTTTTCTTGAACGAATGGGATAATCCCGGATAAAAAACCCATTATAGTATAACCACACCCTGGACACTTCATACAACGGACTAGAAATTACATTTCAAAAAAGGAATGACGGAACAAACAAAATGGCGGTGAAATCCTATACGTTCGACAACCAAACTGTAACCAATCTGTATCAATCTGGGCGACGTGGGGGTGAGGTCGCAATCTAGAGAGCGGCAGGGAGTGTCCATACTGTATGTTAGTACTAATATATATACTCTGGAATTGCTATCTTTTGCTTACAGCATCGCTCACATAGACATACTTTCTTTGAGGGTGCGCTGCGGTGCGCGAGCCCCTAACAGCTCGTGCAAGCGTGCTGATGAGTTTTTTTCAGACTAAAGTCACGGCAATCCGTTGCTCCATTGCGGCGTGAAAGAAATCAATAAAAAATAGTTTTTTGGTTCCCTGAGGAACTGTGACGGGCTATGCTATTTTCACGGTATCAAAAATAGCCTAGATGTCACCTTCTACCTCGACAACTATCTCTGTGCTAAAAGGTACATGTACTAAAAAGCCATGTTTATTTCGGTATTCAGTGTTCAGAGTGCGAGATGTAAGGAATTCGTGAAAATTTCACAGTTCAAAGCTAACCAATGTTTTACAGATTGTAAACGGTAATAACCGAAAAGCGGTGACACACGTCAAAATAAAGCCGTTAACACACGTTAAATTAACCGCCTCCGTGGCGTAATGGTTAGTCCATTCGCGTCACACCAGGAGGTTGCGGGTTCTATTCCCGGCGGGGTCAACTTTGTACGACTAGGTTTGGTTGGTGGTAGGGCATTTTCATAGCCCGCCTGGCTAGCTACCACCATTTTATCTAAGTCTTGCCAACAAGCATCAGTGTTAACAGCATTGATGTGTTCCGGCTTGAAGATAAGATAGCCAAATCCCCATTGCGTTGGGGAATCTTGGTGAGCCCGCTTCCATCTTCGGCATCATCATCACTTACCATCAGGTAAGATGATGGCAAGGGCTTACCAATTGTGAATAAAAATATATTAAAAAAAAGCTTAAAGTCAGCCTACTAATTTGTAAATAGAGAATTTTACAAGTAATATATTATTTTTCACTTAGATACCGAGACCTCAATCTCTTTAGTTTGGAAAAGATATGTTTAATTTAGAATAGTTTTGAGATAAAAAAAATAACTAGTTGCTCGAAAAGTAGTACTTTGTATGTTGTGAGCAAAATTGATTTAATTTAGTTTGCCACTTTTTAAAAATTTTACACAAGCAATTAATAGTATAAAAAGATATAAAATATATTTCTTTCAGTTTTTGACAGGAGAATTTTATTTGACAGGAAGAGTGTTGCATTTTTATAAGTTTTATTCGTGTTGAGTGAACTTGAGTGGCGTGGCACTAAGATGCGATTCCCTAAGAACCCAGCGACCGGGGTGGGTGACATGAGACGTGATCACAATCTACCTGCACATTTTGATCAAATCCAAAATATTGTGTTTTATAATATATACCCTCAACCAAATGCTAGAGTGGTGGCCCATATGCGATATGACTTCTATATTACTGGCGTAAGGACCCGGTCAACGCACGCGACTAATGCTCCCTGTGAATTGGTGCGAAAATCAAAATTTTCGCACACTCGCTAATCAGTCGTCTGCGGGAAATTGCAGAGTGCAGTGGAATGATATTCCATAAAAATTGCCTTTTTGTGTTGTTAGAGGCTGTAAACATCATGAAAGAAAGGCTAAAGAGAAACATGGGATATCGTATTATCGTTAAGTAACCTTAAATTGTATTTTTTATTGTAAAAAAAATAAATAAACGCATTTTTAAGGCGACAATTCTACCAAGGTCCTTTTAGCGCGGAACTGACGTCAACTCTCGCCCACGCTAGTTCGTACGAGTTATGTCAGATGGCGCTACTTTTTGCTTGTATGAAGAAAATCTGAGTAAAATATGGAGACGGGCGGATCCTTCTGTCAAAATCTGTGATACCTATGCTTACTGTTGTTTCTTATTTCTTCGGACGAAGCGCTTCGTATAACTATGATAGAACTTCACTTTAGGTAAGTTCGTGTAATCATTAAATACGTGTTCAAAATACGAAGGAACTTTTTCCCCGACCAATCATTTCTATATAATTTTGTTACATTTAAAAAAAACAGTAGCGCCATTTTCGTGAAAACGCATTGAGTTTTTTAGTTGTGAATCGTCATCATCATCATATCAGCCAAAGACGTCCACTGCTGGACAAAGGCCCCCCAAAGATTTCCACAACGACCGGTCTTGCTTGCATTTCTCTTAACTTTAACAAGGTCTTCGGTCCACCGAGTGGTCCCTGCCTTCGCTTCGTCTTCCAGTGCGTGGTTAATACTGGAGAACTTTTCTTCCCCGACGGCCATCTGTTCTACGAGCTATGGGCTAGCCTAAATACGAGTTAAAAATTGCATACTATAATACTATAAAGGCGAAAGTTTGTGAGTGTATATGTTTGTTACTTCTTCACGCAAAAACTAAAACGGATTTGGTAGGTAGACAGATTAGGACCTGGATTAACATATAGGCTACCGTTTATAATGCTCGCGAGCCGCTTGCGTCTCGCGCACTGCGCACCCTCGAAAAGTCAATGAAACGATGTCCACGCGGCTGAAGCCGCGGGAAACAGCTAGTAAAATATAAAATGAACTTCGGCTGCTTAAACTTGATAGGTTTTTGTTACTTGATAGGACCCATGTGTTTTTTTTCTGTTAATGACCTTTTTTATTACATGCGAGCGACGGAGTTAAGAAGGTATAGTGATGGCAAAAGAAATCGAAGTTGAGATTTTGATGGGTACCTATCGATTGTCATACACAAATAGAGTCTAGTAAACAAAATAACCTAACCTAACCACTCCAGGAGTGCGCTAGCTACCAAACAGAAGTGAAAACTTTCATAAGTTTTGACCCTCCGAGTGTTCCTGGCGAACGACTAAGTTGACAAAGTTTTGACCCTGCGAGTATTCCTTTTACGGTGGCGGTTATATTACAGTGTCGCGAGTTCAATGGTTTTTTCCCATCTTAATATAGCCCAACGCGCATAAGGAAGTTTTCACTTCAAAAAAATAATAATGTATGTGCGTCCGTCCGGTGCTCTAGCTATCAAACTACTGAACGGATTTGTGTAAAATTTGGCTTAGGGCAATGTTATTTTTATATCTCTAGTATTTATTTTACCTGTTTTCTCACAACTACCTACATTGAAAAATATCGTATGTGACAAGGTTATTAAGTAGGTAACGTTTGTAAGACCGATCCTCAGGCGAGTTTATAAATTTAAATAACTATAGTTTAGTTGTAAACTTATTAACCATTCCATTTTACTTAAATTATCTTTTTATAGGAATGTCATAAGATAATAGTGATAACTAGATTTTTACAATAATCATGCTCTAAATTTTGACACGAGTTATCGGACGGCTATTATCGGGCTGTACATTAATGGATCGTGCATTATCAGGTTAGGAATTATCGGTGGCCTACAATCCATGTTTTCAAATGAAAAAAAGGCGAGTATAGTAGGAATCCATTGAAAACAATAAACGATCCTAGGACCTTGATTCCACTTAGAAAGTTCATCATCAAAATTAACTTAAAAATACCAAAAAGGTCTAACCTAAACTAACCTTACACGATCTTGACGAGATTTTACCTAATTTCACATTTTTTTTGCAGAAACCCTGTCTTTTTTTTATTGTGCTATGACATGTACTTACTGAATCCTTACTATAATGTACTATAATATAATATTGTGAATGTGAAAATGTGTTTGTTTGTTACCTTTTCACGCTTCAACGCCTTGACCAATCTGAATGAAATTTGGCATGCAGGTAGCCTGTATCAGGACATAAGCTACTTTTTATCCCGGGAAAATAGCATAATCTGATGCAGTTCCTAAGGGAACTAAAAAAATGCTCGCCTGTTGTGATTTTTTGCAAAGAGATGGTTGAGTAGATGGGAAACGACATAATTTACTAATCACCCTTAAAGACAGTCATAAAAACGATGTCCACGCGGGCGAAGCCGCGGGAAAAAGCTAGTACACAATAATTTATTGCTGTTAGATACAAGGTACAAAAGATACACATACATTATTTGGTCATTCATTATCAAATTTTTATGATTCATTCATGAATGACTTCGTATTTATAAACCAAAATAATTCATTTTACTCATCACCATACCTTTCGAAGGGTCGGTGGCTGACGTAAAATATTTTACCCCAACCGCGGTCAGGCTAAAGGGTTAAGGCATCAATCAAAAATATCGACAGCCACCACCCCTGTGAGTTTTAGCACGGTTTCACACATTATTATCCGACCGAAACGAATGAAGCGAAAGCTTTTAACAGACCGTTACGCAAACCTACCATTTCATTTTGACATATAAACACAGAACGAGTTGAAACAATTCAAATTTTAGTATGAAAATATTTGTCTGGAAAAACAATGATTTAAGAAAAATATTAATTTCATAACGAAACAAGATTAAATCTTATTTACCTTAGGTTCAGTGACCTATGTCACTAATAGTGTATTACGTGTCTTTTCTTCGACTATATCACTCAAATAAATTAGACCTGTGAGAATCATAACAGGTGACGTAAGTGTTGGATGTTATTATATTTTCGACTTTAGTATGTGAGCAGCAAGTTTCAAAACACCCTGTGGATATTTATTCAGTCGTTATGGCAAAGTACGAAAGGAAGTTGCTCGAAATTTACTGAAATGAATGAGTGAAGTGAAAATTCAAAATAGACAGTGAACAAATTTTCCAAAAAACGTATTTTTATGATGAAACAAAAACATACATTACTTTCCTACGTTAATGACATAAAGTTGTATATTTTATAACTTCAGTGGTCGGTAACCCCTTTAAAAAACAAAAAAAAAGAATTAACATAAAAGAAACAACATCGGATAAAACTGAAAGTTCACCGAAGTCAAACCTAACTTTAAATCACTTTTCTCATCTGAAACCCTTCCAAAGTTTAGGGTCGGACCTCGGGGAGAGTTTCGGCAAACATCTATTAATAATGCTTGGAAACATTAAAATTCAGACACACGTTCCCATCTAGCGGGGCACATATTTTGTTGACATTGTACTGAGCATGCGCAATGGGGACAATATCAATAAACAATGAGCCTGGTAGGCAGGACAGAGAATGGGTATGATGATGGTAACCGTTTTTATGCAAAATAAGGAAATATTCTGCGTAGCATCTACCGTAATGGCAGTGTTTACTATCTAAATAGAAAATAGTTATAGTCATAAATAACATCTACTAACTACTAAAAATAAACGAGGAAAACTGAGAGTTAAATTATTCACAAGCCTGTAAAAGATTAATCACGATTTGATTACTCTAAAACAACTTCTTTACCAAGAAGTTGCTACACTTTAAAAGCTTTAAACAATCAAAAACAATTTAATTTCTTTATAAACAAGGGCACTCTATGTAAAGCAACAAATCTCGAAATCTCAATCAAATTTACAAGAGATCCAATCTAAACTCATGAAACTTACTGAAAACACTCCATTTCCTTCGCGGAGGCCGGCTTCGCATTCATTGATGTGGCCGTTTTGATCTCAAACAATCATTGCTACTCCCAAACTGTTATCGGCGGTTATCAATTATTAACACTTTCACTGCCTCATTTCGGACACTGATAAACGAACCGGTTTTTCACGGACCGCGGTACTGTCAAAATCACGTGGCCTGGGCACACACACACACACACACAAGCAAAAATGGCGTAGGAAAAATGGTTTTCGCGCTCACAGCGGCCAAGCGCATGGCATTTGGCGTGCCATAGTAGTCGTGTAGCGGACTAACCTCCCACACAGTTCGACAAGAACTAAGCCAGTAAACGCAAGTTGTCGGGTGCACGTGGACTGTGTAGCTTACCCGACGCCCTACCGAAGCGGCGTCTCAACGAAATTTCAACTTTCTCCCTTACATCCGATGATACCGTTTCGCTTACAGACATTTTGGAGCCGGCGAGATGAGCACGAAACGCCACACACAGAGTATTTCCGTAACGATTAAAGTCTGCGTATGGTGCGTAGAGCTGCCGTTTTAGAAGGAAATTTGGTCAAGTGCGAGTCCGACTCGTGGAAGACTGTATATTTTCTTATTTTAAGTGATAAGGAAATAGGGTGGAATTTTAATTTATACCTTTCATACTTTAATTTTAGTGGCATAATCTACTAACAACGATGTTAGTGTGAAAAATTTTCTATGAATTAATCAAAAGTTAAAGTATAATATTTTATAAGTTGTGACTTTTGAGAAGATGACTACGTCTTAACATTTAGGTTTAGCTATTCTGAGAGCTATGTCGGTTACTTTGGTTCTCCTGCGGATCTCCTCGTTTCTGATTCGATCACGCACAGTGTGCATCAGTGTGGCACATAGCTCAGATGGCCGTTGGGGCAGAAAAGTTCTCAAGTGGGGACCGCGCATCCGAAAACGTAGCGTACGGCAGCGGACCGACGACGAAGATCGCGGGAAGCCGATGGATGCCGGCAGCGCAGGACCGGTCGTCGTGGAAATCCTTGGGGAGGACTTTGTCCAGAAGTGGACGTTTTTTGGCTGATATGATAACATTTAGTTGAAGATAAAGTTACAGAATAACAAACTTTTTACGTAATCAACATTCATACCACGATTTTTTTGCTAGCTAGCTACTCACGCCCGCTCGGTCTTAAACGACATGAATCGAAAGACGAACCATAAATGATTCAATGTTCAATTTGGTGTTTAAGTTATAGGATATTATATTGTTAAGGTTATGCCGGGAGAAATTCGATACGGATATTCCCTTAGCGGAATAAAAAGAAGCCCCGTCCATTGTTGTCGGCGGGATATTGAAAAAGTTCCTCACTCTCTGTAACGATCGCCTGTGCTGTCTTGTTTTCAAAGGATTATTTTGAAACTTAGTGCCCAGTTAGCTTTTATCTGTTTTTGTTAGACTATGAGTGGTTTCTTTTGGAAACTTTACTTATTTTTATTGGAAACCAGCTTTTGATCGCGGCTTCGCTCGCATACACATCGTTTTAATGACTGTCTTTAAGGCGAGGCACCGGTGAAGAAGCGGAGAAACCCTTTGGCTTGATCAAATTTTTTGGGTAATTACTACCAAATTTCGGTCTTGAAAAAAATATTGGACATACATAAGAATATTGTCTGAGGAATGTGCTAATATGTTACACGATAGTGTGTACTTTACTCGGTCATAAAAAATCTCAAAAACAGGTCTAAAATATTTAAAAAAAGTCTAAAACGAGTTTTTTATTAATAAAATTTCCAAATTTGCACATAGTTTTTATATGAAGATATTTCTTTTTAAGTACTTAAGGGAACCTGCTAAATTTTAGTTCTTAAATTAAAGTCTAAAGAGAACTAACAACGTAAAACATTGAAAAAAGACAAAAGTGTGGTTATTGTCTTGACACTTTACACGTAAAGGAAAAAACAGAGACAATTGTTTTACAAATGCCTCGCCTAGCGTAGGCAGGTGTTTCCTCCAGTTTCCTCGGGAACTATATCTGGCTATTCTGATCAGCAGTCTAATGTCACTTTCCACTCCGTCAACTATTTCTATGCAAAATAACACGTCACGTCAATCCGTTGCTCCGTTGCAACCCCGACGAAATGAGATTTCCCTAGATCCCTTTGGGAACTATCTCAGACTATGCTAATCAGTATAATCTATTTCATTTCCGACCCCTTGCACCATCTCAGAGCAAATCACAACAAACTGATGCTCTATTGCGATGTTATAAAATAAACCAAAAAAGTCTTTGTTTTAGTTCCCTAATAAAACTGCATCCGACTATGCTATTTTCAGGGAATTAAAAGAAGGCTATATACTTCCCCGTGACACTGGCTACCTCCATGCCAAATTTCGTAAAGATTGGCTGAAGTGTTAAAGCGTGAAAAGATAACAAACAAACATATTTTCACATTTATAATATTGTAAGGATGATTAACGCCGTAACAAACAGTTTTAGACATTAAGAAATCTGAGTGCCATAATTAATATTAAAAAATGGCTGAAAATGTACAGTACAGGTTTTTGACTTAGTAACCTGTATGTGTTTTTTTTTATTCACACCCCTTAAACCCTTGACAACATCTCACCTGGTGGTAAGTGACGATGTTGCCGAAGATGGAAGCGGGCTTACCAAGATTCCCCAACGCAATGGGGAAACTGGCTATCTTATCTTCAAGCCGGAACACATCAATGTTGTTAACACTGATGTTTGGCGGCAAGACTTAGATACCATACTACCATCCAAACCAAGTCTTACAAAGTTGAGCCCTCTGGTAATCGAACCACAACCTTCTGGTGTTAGCTAGCCAGGCCGGCTTAGAAAATGCTCTACCACCAACCAAACCGAGTCTTACAAGTTGACCCAGCCGGAATCGAACCCACGACCTCCTGGTGTGAAGCGAATGGACTAACCATTACGTCACGGAGGCGGTAAATACGTCGCAGAGTATAATTTTTGTTACGACAGGAACTTGAATTTATAGAATTGCTTGTGTAAATATTGGCTCGACTTGTTAAAGTGTGAATGGCATAGAAAACATGCGCAGCGGCATGCAATGTAAGCATTACAGTCGATTCGACCTTAAGGTCAGTAAACCGTGCTTCTAATGGAGATAAATTCTTTGTGAGACCAGTTCAATGATGATAATGATAGTGTTTGATTTTTCCATCAATTCAATTCTTAGCGACCTCTTTCTCAATCGACAGTTACCGACGATGGTACTCGGACGGTGTTGTTACTTGTCTCCATTAGTGTAGGTAGGTACCTACTATCAGTTGGCACTCTATTTGTAGGTTATTTTAACCCACTTCAAAAAAGGAGGAGGTTTCTCGATTCGATCGTATATACATATTTTAAATGTGTGTTCGCGGATAACTTTTTCGTTTATGAACCGATTTTAATTATTCTTTTTTGTTGGAAAAGAGATATCCCAAGGCTGGTACCATGATAAGGAAACCAGGATCTGATGATGGCATCCCAGAAAAATTGAGGGGAACCTTAGTTTCCTGTTTGAAGTCTGTATTTTTTGTTCAAAATTATTTATTCACAATTGGTAAGCCCTTGGCTAGCTAGCCAGGCCGGCTTAGAAAATGCTCTACCACCAACCAAACCGAGTCTCACAAAGTTGACCCCGCCGGGAATCGAACCCGCGACCTCCTTGTGTGAAGCGAATGGACTGACCATCACGCCACTGAGAAGGTATCTGCTACAGTTTAGCCAACCAAACTGAGTCTTACAAAATTGAACCCTCTCGGAATCGAACCGCAACCTTCTGGTGTAAAACGAATGGACTAACCACTACGCCACGGAGGCGGTTAGGTAATCTAATATTAGAGATAATTTTCGCATCATGTAATTTCGTATACTAGATATCATTTTATAAAAAAAAGATATAAAAAGATATTAAAGTCATTAACAAAATATTTTTCAAAGTTAGCTTATCTGATACAGGTTATCTGTGACCCCACATAAGCTAGGCCTGTCTCAAAATAATAATGAAATTCACGATAGATTTAAAGCCTTATTATGTTATAAGTTAAGAAGTGGCCGGTCACATTGATACGAGATACAAGATCGATAAAATCAGATTACATTTACAAACATCAAAATGGAAAGTTAAAAACCACTGCGGCATGTTTTGAAATGAAACTATAAAACTTGTAGTAAATTTAATAATTGATCAATTAAACGTGAAAAAAATATTAGAAAAGCCAGTGGTTTAATTGCGAAAGTTTATTTGTAAACTTTTAATAATAACAATAGAGGAAAACAAATGTTTAATAGAGTAAAACAATACAAATATACTCTAAATATGTTGCAGGCATACTGTATTATTCGTCATTATACATACGGTCAGGCAAATTTCAGGCAAATTATATAAATAACGGCGAGGGCGGGGAGCCTCTCTCTGCGAGGCTTTTTGACAGTTAAATCAATCAAACCTGACCGAACCTAACATCACTCGCTTCGCGAGCTAATTTACAATCTGCCGTACAGCATTGTGACAATTTGCCTGACTCGGCATTGACCGTCTATATGATGACAAATTATTACAATTTGCCTAAATTGGCGCACAGCATTTTACATTTTTCCTGACCGTTTACATACGGAAGAATTATACAATTTGCCCGACCAGTATCAGTATCAGTATTTTACAGTATATAAAATAAGTAATCATACAATTTGCTTGCCGCATATACATTCTGAAATGAATTAAAATTCAAGAATAAGTAAAATGAAAGAATCTGTTTCGTATTCTGACGTACCTAATCACAGACTACTCGTCGTAGCTGCTATAAAGAACAAAGATTACAACCTGTTTGGTCCACTAGTAATTCTAGACCTCCCGAGACTACTAGTAAGCTACAGCTAGAGGTAGAGTACTGTTAAGTCCAGCTAGAACGGAAGAATTGATTAGCTTTGATTAGCAAAGTAGGAAACGTAAAAAACTTACAAAGCAACTTGTAAGTCTACTATCCGAAATTGCGATACTAGTTTGTATCTTATAGAATTAAAAAACCGGCCAAATGCTTGTCAGAACCGTGCACAAAGGTTTCCGTACCATCATACCAGATGACGCTGGTTTCTACACGTTTAAAAACAAACTCAATTTGTGGGAGTGATTTCGTGAAATGGGACGGAAATGTGTCCCAGGGAGTCGCGTTTTTTCAGGCTTTAAAAGCGCGGAAAAGGCAAAGGTATCTATGACCATACAGCCTAGTCTGCCGTATCTTTGCCGACCTTTTATAAAGTATTTTGTCACATGTTACACATCATATGCGAGTACTGTAGGTCTCGCTCGAATTTTTTTGTATGGAGACCTTCTCTTTTTTCAATTTCTAGTATTTGTTGATAAAGCAGCATCATAAATATATCATCAGTGAAAATTTCAACTGTGCAGCTATAACGATTCATGAAATACAGCCTGGTGACGGACAGACAGACGGACGGACAGCGGAGTCTTAGTAATAGGGTCCCGTTTTTACCCTTTGGGTACGGAACCCTAAAAACAATGATGTTGTCTCTGACGACGATAACAATGACATAATTTCATTTAATGTTGGGACCCACTAACTAAGGCACAACGAAAACGTAAAAGGTAGACGTGAAACACGAAAAAGAAGTTTTAAATTCCTAACAATGTTTTTTTGCCGCCGTTTGGTAATTTGCTTAATACATAACCTCAAATCATATCACAAAAGTATTCATTCCTACAATGATCATTTCAAAACGAGACAACCGTACTACAATGAAACATTTTAAGTATTTTTATGGCTTTGGCTTAAAAGTTAAGTATTCTTTCCTATAAGTAGTTTTACAATGATCATTCAAAACGAGACAACCTGTACTACAATGAAACTTTTTAAGTATTTTTATGACTTCAGCTTCAAAAATTAAGTATTCTTTCCTACAAGTCGTTTTATGATGATCATTTCAAAACGAGACAACTGTACTACAATTTAAATATTATTATGGCTTTGGCTTCAATTATGCATTATAATATGACTAGCTTTTGCCCGCGGCTTCGCCCGCGTGGACATCGTTTCTGTGACTGACTTAGAGGGTGCGCGGTGCGCGAGCCACTACGGCTCGCGAGCGTGGACATGAATTTTCTCCAGATCCCTCGGGAACTATGTCAGGATATGCTTATTAGTAAATCGTGTCTTTTCCCACCCCCTCAACCATCTCGGTGCAAAAAATCACACAATCCATTGTTCCGTTGCGATGTTAATTAACCAAAAAAGAGTATATTTTCAGTTGCATCGGGCTATGCTATTTTCACGGGATAAAAAGTAGCCTATGTCCTTCCTTGTGATACAGGCTACCTGCATGCCAAATTTCATTAAGATTGGTCAAGGGGTTGAAGCCTGAAAAGGTAACAAACAAACAAACAAACTAACAAACAAACACATTTTCACATTTATAATACTACTAGTAAGGATTATGACAAAATTTCAATGTTATTATAGTTATATTTTCATGATCGTAGAAAAAAAAATGTATGCCACTACACACAATAGCCATTGCAACACTCGTGCTGTCTATTATGCCACTTAGCTTTGCTTCGTGGCACAAACTAACAGTCATGTTACAATGGCTCTCATTACTTGGCAGTGGCATAAATAACTATTGCACCACGTTCGTTAAATTTAAAATGCTTTAAA
This sequence comes from Coleophora flavipennella, assembly GCA_947284805.1. NCBI lineage: Eukaryota > Metazoa > Arthropoda > Insecta > Lepidoptera > Coleophoridae > Coleophora > Coleophora flavipennella. The sequence goes on from OX369279.1 coordinate 15,643,613, forward strand.
TTCTGATATACAATCAAGTGCATAATTAACTGTTAAATTAGCGACCGCAACACGATTCACCTGGCAACCCCAGCAGCTGCGGATCGAAATGCGGATTTCTATATCAGAAATTTTGAATTTCTCTTCGAAATTCAAAATGAACGACGGACCGCACTTGCGGTCAACTGACTAAAACGCGAAACAATAGATGTGGTCATTTTAAATGTAGTGACCCGATATAATAGACTAAGGTGACCACAACAAAAGTAGAGTTTGATATCAAAGCGACCAAACTACAAAGACATTTAAATAAATCAACGAGCGATCGAAGTTCTCAGAGTCTTTAATAAGACAAAAAGAATGTTTAATTTCGAATATGATCCAAATCGGTGAAGTGGTTGCTGAGATATCATCATCATCATCATCATATCATCCGAAAAACCTCCACTGCTGGACGAAGGCCTTCCCAAGGATTTCCACGACGACCGGTTCTACGCTGCCCCCATCCAGCGGCTTCTCGCGATCTTCACCAGGTCGTCGGTCAACCGCGCTGAAGGCCTGTCTACGCTACGTTTTCCGGTGCGCGGTCGTGCCTCGAGAACTTCACCGCCCCAACGGCCATTTGTTCTACGAGCTTTGTGCCCTGCCCACTGCCATTTCAGTTTAGAGGTGTTAAGAAATGTCTAAAACATGGTTTCTTTAAACACCACTAGATGGCACTGGACGGATCTAACACCACGTAAGCGTTAGTAGGCGAACGTATTTTGTTTAAACGAGTACATCGCGAGTTTACAGTTTAGGGCGACCCACTAGTAATCCAATTGCTTGTATCGAAAGGCGTAACAGATTAAATATTCTGAACTATAGACACACAGGAACCATAAATTTTTACTAACACATTTTATTGCCTTGCATTCATTGTCAATTACGAAACAGCTTATAGTTCCTACACTCCTCAATGCAGTAGCCGCTGTGTCTATACAGGGTGTAACATAAAGGTGTGGTGATACTTTAAGGTGGGCTTGTACTCATCAAACTGAGCAACTTTTGTTGTGCAACTTTACTAAAATCGCGAAATTTTTATTGGATTTTTCATACAAAACCGTTTGATCAGCTGACCGATTTGTACGTAAAACCAAAAAAACTAAGTGTGTGGTTTTATGAAACCACGGTAAAACTTTACAGAGGACGAAATGATCATGGCTGCTCTCGCTACGGTACAGAGGACGAAACGATCATACCGTCAGACGAAAGCGACCGTCACGCGACATTCAACACACAAATTTGAGACGATGTAATAAAAGTTTCACTTAAAAAAAAAATGCGATTTCAGCAAAGTTGCAGAACAAAAGTGGTTCAGTTTGATGAGTACAAGCCTTCCCCAACTTACAACTTACAATCTTAAAGTATCACCACACCTTTATGTTACACCCTAATGTCCTATTCTTTCGTCAATAAAATAACAGTCAGCAGAACAATAGTCAAAATCCAAACTCAAAGTTCAATCACCGATTCGATTCACGACACATGACACGACAGGGTCGACGGGCGTTCAGTTCATACCACAGATCTACTACAAATAGATTAGTAAATAAATTGTTAGAAAAAGATGGATAGTTACGATATGGCACGAGTGCGAAAAAGATACTGATATTTTTTTTTTTATCGGCGTGACCACTTTTTTGCTGGCCAATTGTCAAAATCTGACAGTTTCTTAGCCAAACAATGTTTCTTTACCTAATAAAAATAATTATATGTTTGTAGGTTTCCATGTGACCCCTGAGTTTGAAGAGATATGTTAAAAAATAAAGCTGTACAAATGTTTTTCGAAAGCATTACTTACATTTCATCAGGACTACTTCAAAGGCGCTAGGTCGCACTGATTTCATGGATTTAATGGAAATAATATTATTAAGGTGACAACACAAACACTTAAAACGGTTAAAGCGAGAGCCGGGTCGTTCCTTTCCCTCTAATATGGTTGAGAGGAGCGATGGCTGACTCTCGCGTTATACTCGTGACCGGGTGCTGTCCGTGTGAACTGGCCTACACTTGTCAAAGGCGTTCATGACATTCAATAATTTTAATGTACCTATAACTTCTCGTGTCATGTTCTTTTTTTTGACATCACGGATTGGATTTTGACGTTATTAACTAATGATTGTATATTTCTTGATATTTATAAATGAAATTATGTAATCACTATTTTATGACTATCAGAAAGAGTGTAATTTACACCTATTTTGAATAAATATCTTGAATCTTGAATCTTGAGGCAATGTTGTGGCCACGCGATATAGAAATCTATTTGTAGTAGATCTGTGGTTCATACCTACTTATTTGGGAAAGGAAAATGGCGTCCAATTGCTGCGGGGTTCACGTGGAATTTGGCACATGAAAGGACGTTTAATTTGCTGTTTCACTAGCTGCTAATTACAACTTTGATTGCTGTGGCTGGCTGAAGCGTGTCACAGTCAAATGGGGAGCGACGTACACATACGTCGCGCAGCCGCTCCCATCCTAACTTATATGAATTTTGTCCGTTTATGAAACAGCGGGGTATTGTATGGGAGAAAGGTATGATAATTATAAAGGATTTAATAACATTTACTACATATTCTACTTCTATACTACTATTTAATAAAATATATAGGCCGCTACTTCCTGTCCGGGTGGTCGTGGTTCGAATCCTGCCACGTACCAATGTGTTTTCGAATTTCGATTTCATATGTATGTTTATCCGACGCTCTTACGGTGAAGGAAAACATCGTGAGGAAACCTGCACACGCCTGCGAAGAAATTCAAAGGTTGTGTGTGAAGTCGACCAACCTGCACTGGGCCCACGTGGTCGACTAAGGCCCATCGCCCTAACTCAGGGTAAGTTTTGAGCCCCTCGGTGGGGAAGTATATGAGCTGATATGATGATAATAACATATGGGTTTATCAGCAAAAGATTTCACGAACATCATTCAAACATCAGTGTAAACAGAATGTTTGTGTTCCGGCTTGAAGATAAGGTAGACAGTTCTCCATTGCGTTGGGGAATCTTGGTGAGCCCGCTTCCATCTTCGGCATCATCGTCACTTACCATCAGGTGAGATGATTCCAAGGGCTTACCAATTGTAAATTAATAAAAAAAAAACCCTAGAAAGAGTATAAACTAAATTTAAGAATAGCAGGATTAACTTATACAGCTACTAAGCTCTAAACTTAGTAGATATGTTTTGATAACTAGGAAACAGTTATAATATAATACAGACTATTTTTTAACGAAGGGCTAGTATTTTCCTAGTCTTACCAAAAGTTGGTAAATAGACATTTATTAAACACTAGCTTTTGCCCGCGACTTCGCCTGCGTGGGCATCGTTTTTATGACTGTCTTTGAGGGTGAGCGTGGATAGTCTCCCAGATCAGGCTATTCTGATTAGCAGTCTATGTCATTCCCCAACGCAACGGGGATCTGGCTATCTTATCTTCGAGCCGGAAACATCAATGCAGTTTTCATTGATGTTTCATATATAAGATGGTGGTAGCTAGCAAGGCGCGCTATGAAAATGCCCTGCCACCAACCAAACCGAGTCTTACAACATATTTAGGTTTTTCTTGCACTATTCCACAATGAATGTAAATAAAACAAAAATTTTGTTTATACTGCAAGTTTAGTCTTACAAGTTGAGCCCACCGGGAATCGAACCCGCGAACTCCTGGTGTGAAGCGAATGGACTAACCATTTCGCCACGGAGTCTGTTCCTCATTTAAAAGGTGTTAGCGGGACTCTATTACTAAGCCTTCAACGACGTCCGTCCTTCCGTAAGAAATAAATATCTGCTTGCCCGACCTCTAAAGGACTTATCCAAAAGGAGAACCGTAATAGGAAGCTGGTAGATTCAAGGATTAATATTTGTAATATTAAAGGCTTGTACCTAAAAGTTTTTAGGTTTTTCGAAACTTATTTATTTACAAGCTTTTATTTAGTTGCACCTGTCCCGGTGTCTGCAATGAAATCTTGCTAATTAAATTTGACCCACTTCCCGGTTTACGATTGAGCTGAAATTTTGCATGCATATGTATATCGCGTGACAAATGCAATATTGAAAGCTTGTACCTAAAAGTTTTTGGGTTTTTCGAAAGTTATTTATTTACAAGCTTTCAATATTGCATTTGTCACGCGATATACATATGCATGCAAAATTTCAGCTCAATCGGAAACGGGAAAGTGGTTCAAATTTAACTAGCAAGATTTCATCACGGACGCCGGAACAGCTAGTAAAAATTCGCGCTAAGGATACCGAACTGAGTAAAACAAAAAATATTTACTGTCGCTTTCGTTCATGTCTTTTGTATGAAATTCTGACGAACAAATTTTAAAAGGCAATTAATTATTCGTTACATTGAAACGAAGAGGGATCATTTTGCTTCATTTCACATCATTGTACTTCATAATGTTTTCAGGGTGTGGTTTTACGGAACCCTTGTGCGTGTGTCCGACTTGCACTTCACTGGTTTTATCTTATTTTAGGTAAAACTGTTTCTCCTATCGGCCATAGGACGGACCAGTTTAGCCTAGTCTGTACCAGTTTATCCTATCGCTTAGAGGATGAACTGGTTTGGACTAGGAAAAACTAGTTTGTCCTAAAGTCGGTATTGACCGATAACATATCACATCACATCAGCTCATACATACGGTGCCCACCGAGGGGCTCGAGCCTACCCTAAATTAGGGTGATCAGGCCTTAGTCGACACGCGGGCCCTGTGCGGGTTGGTCAACTTCACACACAACCTTCGAGTTTCTTCGCAGATGTGTGCAGGTTTTCTCACGATTTTTTTCTTCACAGTAAGAGCATCGGATAAACGTACATATGAGATCGAAATTTGAAAACACATTGGTACGTGGTAGGACTCGAACCACGACCACACGATAGGAAGTAGCGGCCCTTGCCGTTGCGCCACCGACGCTCTTATATCTTCTTACTTTTAGAAACATTGATGTTTTAATATTATAAATCAGGGCTTGATAATATCGACTTACCTAATCTCTAATAAATATTTACGGCTTTGTGTAAACCAACATGAGGTAATCAGCTTTATAATTATTATTAAAATATAAGGAAGTCATAAGGTTTGCGGGATATAATGTGGTAACGTAAGTATGTATGTGGCTTTAACGTAAGTCTAATTTTATACAGTCACGCCATAGTAAAAAGAAATAATAGTAGGATATCTTCATACAATGGTACAGAATATAGTAAAAAAAAAAATAGAACTTACTTGTACTTTCTTTTTTTAACTATATTTAGGCGAGGCATTGATTAAAACAGTTGTCTCTTTTTATTTCTTTATATGCAAAGAGTAAAGAAAATAGCCACACTATTGCACTTTTTTAATGTCGTGTCATTTAAATTAAAATATATGTCGGAGCGCAAGGACGTGGCGCCATCTATGCATGCGTCAAAGCACCGTGTGTTTTATCTTGAAACGTCAAACGGTTAGCTAGGGTAGTAATAATAGTCATCTTTGGCCAAGGCGTGGTCTGTGCGAGACCGGAACCCGGAAGTTGGTAGTGTTGGTGATTAAAGACAATGCAGCCTACCTACAGAGGCTACGACAGAGGCGTCAATTATTTTACGAACACTTTTGATCGAGCAGCTGAACTGTCAACTTGGGAATCCAGCCCCGTGCCGAACTCATTGCAGTCTATAAAATAATCGGTTTTCATCCGAATTATCGTGAAGCCTCGTGTTGCAAACTTGTGTGAATATTGATTGTACACTCCAAAACTTCTCGAAGACGAGTCTATTTCTTAGATACGGCCAAAACCCTTTGATGATCCGAAATCAGAAGTGGGATAGGACATGGACGCCCCACGTGTTCCAGATAGTGATGTGAGCAACACAAAATAGACAGTGCTTCTGGAACAACGAAATCAGAATTTTCTGACGCTGATACTAGCCACGCGGACGCCATCATCGTCCCATGAATTGAGGTTACCAGATTTTAACCCCTATAGATTGGATGTGATGTGTTGTGCATGGATTGCTACTACGGATCTGTGTATCTACGACCCATATCGGCAAGGGGCAGGGACACTACATGTCTAACTGCTTGAAGCGAAGCACCTGCAAAGCTGCCCTAGTGATGGAGAAGAGAGTCAACCTTTGCGTGGTTGATGCACAATACTGGAATTCCATCGGGTGAGCAGTTTTCATTAAAGAGAAATCTGTTGTTATCTGTTGCATCAGTGCAAGTTAAGAAGCACTGAGTAGTTACACGACTATCATTGACAACGCTACAGACTGACGACAGCTGGTTGTCCGACCCTTTAGTCTGACGACTCAATGTCCGCACGAAGCCGACACGACACCTTGGTTCGGAACCATCATAGACTAACTGACCATAAACTAACTAACCATAAACTATAACAAAGAAAAAGATGGTGCCGACTGTATGATTTGGTCGTTTCCGTGTAGATTTGTTTACAGCCAGTGTTGTTTGGTCAGGTTTCCTGATGATACTTGTAGTGACGACTGCCAACTATTTCACATTTTTACCGTCATTACTTTTCCCCTGTGTACCACGGCGTACAAGACCGCCCAGAGCACAGCATCGACCTTTCCTTTTTTTTAGGGCCCCTGTGTACCACGGCGCATATGGACATATGCGCCTAGAGCACAGCATCGACCTGACCTTTATCATTTTAGAGCCTCTGTGTGTCACACAGCATCGACCTCTACGCATTCCCTTCATTTTTATGAGCTTTGCCCTGTGGAAGGGGAGTTCAAGTACCTACCTTTTTTTTCGTGAGCTTTGCCCTGTGGAAGGGGAGTTCAAGTACCTACACAGCTCATCGTCATCACATCAGCCAGGCAACGTTTACTGCAGTACAAAGGCGCAATCGCTTGACAGGCAGGTGGGCGATCGTGGTGTGTGGCATGGTACGCAGAAAAGACGCTGCTGCCCATCCTCCGGTCTTTGATCCATTAGTTACCTCTTACCACACCCTCGGGAAGAGATGGGTGGTACTATTCTAGGGCCACACCACAGGCCTACTTATCTGTAGTAGATTTATGATAAGTTAGGTAATCTAACTTAAACACACATCCACTCCTCATTACTGATTATGGCAGCTGCTGGGCACGTATCGCCGTCAGGATGGCCGTGTCGGAGCGCAAGGACGTGGCGCCATCTATTCATGCGTCGAAGCACCGTGTGTTTTGTCTTGAAACGTCAAGCGGTTAGCTAGGGTAGTAATAATAGTCATCTTTGGCCAAGGCGTGGTCTGTGCGAGACTGGAACCCGGAAGTTGGTAGTGTTGGTACTTTTTTGTTAGCCAATCAGAATCGTTGTGATTATCAAAAGATTAAAGACAATGCAGCCTACCTACAGAGGCTAAGACAGAGGCGCCAATTATTTTACGAACACTTTTGATCGAGCAGCTGAACTGTCAACTTGGGAAGCCAGCCCCGTGCCCAACTCATTGCAGTCTATAAAATAATCGGTTTTCATCCGAATCATCGTGAAGCCTCGTGTTACAAACTTGTGTGAATATTGATTGTACACTCCAAAACTTCTCGTAGACGAGTTTATTACTTAGATACGGCCAAAACCCTTCTGATGATCCGAAATATACAATTAAGTTTCATAAATCCAACTGGCATATTGAAGTGTGTGTTAAGACTAATCGACTGAAAAAATTTAGAGGTTAAAATCGGTCTGGTTTGGCTGTAGAAGGCAAATCTCTGTTTTAAAAGAGGTTTCTTTGATATATTTTTTCTATAAAAAAAAAAACTATATAATTTTTTTTTCGAGTTACATATAAAAAAACAACATCAGAACGCGGTTAATGGTTAATGATTAATGATTCGGGTTTCTGCAACTTACAAAATGAAGTTATTGAAATGAAGAATCAGGTTAAAAAATCACTTATATAATATGTTTTGCAATTACTGAGAACATTTCCAATGCGTCGCCTTCAATAAACTCCCAAGAGAATACGACGGGTTTTTCATTAAAAAAAATATGGAACATGGCGACAATAATAATGTACATATTGTAGGTATTATGATTTTTTTGGTCATCACAATACCAATAGCTTTTCAATCCGGTTTATATTTGTTTTTTTTAATGACCACCACAATGAACCACTTTTGCTAAGGCGGAATTTTTCTATCTCCAAAAGTATTCCTTAAATGGTTCCTTGTCACGAATAACTGGAAACGCTGAACACGTTAGAAAACCGACTTCCATCGCAACAAATAAGTACAATTTTGCATTATTATTTTTGGTTTTTGATAATTTTCTAAAGAAGTCATCATCATGATCACTGCTGGACATAGTCCTCCCCCAAGGATTTCCATGACGACCGGTTCTGCGCTGCTCGCATCCGGCGGCTTCCCGCGACCTTCACCAGGTCATCGGTCCACCGAGTGGGAGGCCTACCTACGCTACGTTTTCCGGTGCGCGGTCGGCACTCGAGAACTTTACTGCCCCAACGGCCATCTGTTCTACGAGTTATAAAGAAGAAGCTATAAAGAAGTAGTACACCGATTTTTATAAAATTTAAATGGGACCAACTCGGGAGTATATCCTATTCAATGAAAAAATTATCATGAAAATCGGTTCACAATCTGCGAAGATATCGCTATAAAAACATCCAAAAAAAACATACAGTCGAATTGAGAATCTCCTTTTTGGAAGTCGGTTGAAAAAAGGCATGAAATGGAGGCTTGCCCTTTGGTACGGGTACTAAAACCTATTAAAATACTAAATTTTACTTCTTTAGGCAAAGTATATTATGCTCCAGGTATATGTTAAATACTAGTCCTATCTATTTATACGATCTACAGATGAGTGAGTGAGTAAATCAATGAGTGAGTAAGTCCCCGACCTGGTTTTCCCCAGGTCCCTCGGGAACCATGTCAGGATGTGTTAATGTTAAAGAAAGTAACCAAAAAAAGAGCACTTCTTTCAGTTCCCTGAGGAACTGCATCGGACTATGCTATATTCACGAGATAAAAAGTAAATTATGTTCTTTCCAGTGACACAGGCAACCTGCATGCCAAATTTCATCAAGATTTAAAAATCTAACAACAAACACATTTTCGCATTTTTTAAAATTAGTAAGAATATGCCAGGGCGAGCAAAGAGAGGCAAAAGTTTTTGTTTCTGGTCTTGTAGGGCCTTTTAGTCAAACTCGCTGAAGACCTTTAGTAACTAACATGGTTCACCCAGGCACACCCTGGACACTTCATAAAACGGCCCAGAAATTACATTTCAAAAAAGGAATGACGGAACAAACAAAATGGCGGCGAAATCCTATACGTTCGACAACCAAACTGTATCAATCTGGGTGACGAGGGGGTGAGGTCGCAATCTGGAGAGCGGCAGGGAGTGTCCATACTGTATGTTAGCACTAATATATATACTTTGACCCAAGTGTACTAATTAGGTGGAATACGGGCAAGAATCAATTTAGTAAGTTCGTAACGATAGATTGGCTAACTTGGACCTCAAATCCTCCCTTTTTCCCTGCTTAAGGCCGTGAAGTACTGGTAGAATGATTTGTGTTCTTCTTCAAGCCATAACCGCTTCGCCTATAGAAAACCAATGTAAATAAAACCAGTAAAATGCGATTTAGAACCGCGCACAAAGGGTTAAGGGTCCGTACCATCATACTAGATGGCGCTAGTTTCATCACGTTTCAAGAAAAAACACGTTTTTTGTATGGAGGTTTTCTTTATTCACAATTGGTAAGCCCTTGGCATTATCTCACCTGATGGTAAGTGATGATGATGCCGAAGATGGAAGCGGGCTTACCATGGTTCCCCAACGCAATGGAGAACTGGCTATACTGGTTTTACTTTTACAAATTTTTAATATTTGTTGTTATAGCAACAACAGTCAACTGTGAAAATTTCAACTATCACGGTTCATGAAAATACAGCCTGGTGACATACGGACAGATAGACAGACAGACGGACGGACAGCGGAGTCTTAGTAATAGGGTCCCAATTTTTACCCTCTGTTTGTTTGTTTGTTTGTAAACTCTTTATTGTACAAAATCTTAAAATAATGTTATAAAAAAAACCTTAAGTACAAAGGCGGACTTATCCCTTAGAGGGATCTCTTCCAGTCAACCTCTGCAATAATAAATAGAGGACTTAGTGAGGACAAAGAATCACGTAATTACGTACAAGCTAGTTAAAGAACATCAATACAACTAATAAACAAAACTCTGGGTACGGAACGCTAAAAACAAAGAACCGATAGAGATGGAATCGGTGAACAAAAACACAATATTACCTGTTTAGCAAATACTGAAGTGCTAACTAGAATCTATCGTAATATAGGTACTCTATTTAATTACCACTAATTGGCTAGTTGCCTACCTATACACATAAATGATTGCGATTGTATCAAAAGGGTAAAGTTCTGCCAAGAATTCACGGCGAGGCCTCGAAATAAACCGATCGACCTTAAACTCAGACCACCTTACGAGCGAGCTGTAATAAAGTTGGAAAGGTGCTTGTACATTATCCAGAATCCGAATTTCGAAGAAGTTGTTTGTGAGCTGAATCATGTTTATCAAGCAAGGTCACGGTTGTCTGGAAGAGATCGCTTGTTAGCGATAATACCGCCTATATGTACAACTTCCTCAATAATTGTATCTTTTTTTTCTCTTATGTTGTAAAATAAAGTGTTTTCAATCAATCAATCATCATTAAGCATATTGTCGCACTGTTTTACGTCGATATCCTACCAGGTGTGTGCGCTGTTTTCACTTATATTCGTTGAGTGTTTCCTATTGTTGCTTGTTATATTATGTCATATTTAAAAATTAAACCTTGATCCTTACATGGAAAGTGCACCGTGCTCGAGACTTTTTTTAATATAATTGGTAAGCCCTTGGCATCATCTCACCTGATGGTAAGTGACGATGGTGCCGAAATTTTTTTTTATTTTTTGGATAAGTATGGAAGGCAAACAATCAATAAAAGTATAAATAAGGTAAATCTAAGCTAGAAAGATCAAACTTATACAAAATAGCATTAAAAAGCAAAATATTATAAACATGTATTTTTTTTCTTTTTTTATAATTTATAAGTAAACTAATATTCATTATGCATCATTGTACACGTATAATTATATTTAGGAACATATTTGATTAGGTACAATATAAAATGTACTGTTTCGTCCGTGGGTCTACCCGCGTAGTTCCGGTGCCGGCTGAAAATCAGCGCTTTGGCTTTGTTAAAGCCAAAGTATTATGCTGAGACGGTGCCCTTTTTGGCAGAGTATTTAAATCTATAATATAAGTATATATAAGAATAATAATTGTACATCCTTACTTGCCTGTCAAAATAAATTCATTTTCTTTCTTTCTTTCTTTCTTTAAAAGATGGAAGCGGGCTTACCAAGATTCCCCAACATTGTGAGGAACTATATATCTTATCTTCAAGCCGGAGCACATCTATAATCTATGTTTGGCGGCAAGATTAAGATAAGATACGAGTAGCTAAGCCAAGCGAGCTTAAAAATGCCCTTCTACCAACTAAACACAGTCTCACCAAGTTAGACTCCACTGGGAATCGAACCCGCGACTTCCTGATGTGAAGCTAATGGACTTAACCTTCACGCCACGGAGGCGGTCACTTTATTGTTTTTGTAGCATTTTAATAGTATACTAAGAAACAATGACCGATTCTCAAGGTGTCTTAAGACGTTTTTCAAAACACTTGCTAGTTAAAATAAATAAAATCTCATTACTTAATTTGCAAGTATTCAATAAAAAATCCACGAATTAATCACAATATGCTGTGACAAATAAGCCTTGCAAATAAATAAATTCTACAGTCACACTGTGCATAATTATTCGCGTTGGCTTAACCGTCTAGCATCTAAATATATAACTCAAAGGTGACTGACATAGTGATCTATCAACGCACAGCCCAAACCACTGAATGGATCGGGCTGAAATTTGGCATGCAGTTAGATGTTATTACGTAGGCATCCACTAAGAAAGGATTTTGGGAAATTCCCACGGGAACCGCAAAAATCGGGATCTGCGCGGGCGAAGCTGCGGGCATCCACTAGTATTATATAAATCAGTAGATATAAAAAAACACGCTTACTAAAGAAAAAAGGTGTTCGACTTGATAAAAAATCAACAAATAATCTGGGTTTGTATGGGAAGTACCTTAGCAAATTTTCAGGAAGGGAGATTTCACTAAAATTCATACCTGGCTACTACATCGGTGCGTAATTTGTTATCTGCACTGTGATTTCAGAAGTATTGTCTCGTTACCAATATGTCACTCATTAAATATAACGTTTGTTTGATTTTAAGGGATGTTCGACCCAAAATACGTATTAGCAAATTTTCAGGAAGGGAGATTTCACTAAAATTCATACCTGGCTACTACATCGGTGCGTAAGTTGTTATCTGCACTGTGATTTAAGAAGTATTGTCTCGTTACCAATATGTCACTCATTAAATATAACGTTTGTTTGAGTATTAGGGATGTTCGACCCAAAATACGTATTAGCAAATTTTTAGGAAGGGAGATTTCACTAAAATTCATACCTGGCTACTATATCGGTGCGTATGTTGTTATCTGTACTGTGATTTCAGAACTATTGTCTCGTTACCAAGAAGTCACTCATTAAATGTTACGATTGCTTGAGTATTGGGGATATCCGACCCGAATACACTTGCCATATTTATTAGCAGATTTTCGGGAAGGGAGATTTCACTAAAATTTATATACCTACCTGACTACTTCATCGTTAAAAATACGCACGACACTTTTAAGTAGTTATTAACATAATTACATAAAGCGAGTCACATGTTTAATTTGCCTTTTTTAAGTCACTGTGCTAATTAGGGTTCCGACCCCAAAGAATAAAAACAGGATCGTATTACTGAGACTCCGCTGTCCATCCGTCCGTCTTTCACCAGGCTGTATTTCATGAAACGTGATAACTAGACAGTTAAATTTTTACAGATGATGTATTTCTGTTGCCGCTATAACAACAAAAAGGTACTTAGAAACAGATTTTTTTGCTCGTTTTTGCTCGATATTGATAACGGCAACAGGTAGACGCTTGAAATTTTCACAGAATATTGAGTTATATTATTCACTTTAAAATTAATAATTAAAATAAAATAAATATTTAAAACAACGAACGTGATTTTAATAGATAATGGTACGGAACCCTTCGTGCGCGAGTCCGACTCGCACTTGGCCGGTTTCTAATAATACAAATAGTCTGTGATTGGATATGAAACTGAAATTGCAACAGTGAACAGGCACTCTTATGGAACAATAAAGACTTCACTTACACTGTACTTATTCACCCCGAGATGAATCTACTGTGCTTGGATGAGGAGCGTTCACCTCATTACTTTGATTGACTTTACTGGCACCTTGAGTGGTTGCGTCGATCACGCAGCTTAACAGTAGGTATGTATTACTTAACTTATTAATATTATTATTTTCTTGTTATTATTAGTATGTAGCTCGTAGACGACTGTGAGCACCTAGACAAAGCATTCAGATTTAATGGTGCTAGATGATTTATTGTTTTGTATTTTGTTTTTATTTGAAACTAGCTTATTGCCGTAGCTCCGCCCGCGTGGACATCGTTTTTATGACTGTATTTAAGGGTGATTAGTAAATTATGTCGTTTCCCACCTACTCAACCATCTCTGTGCAAAAAAATCACAACAATCGAGTATTTTTTAGTTCCCTTAGGAACTGCATCAGATTATGCTATTTTTCCGGGATAAAAAGTAGCCTATGTTCTTCCCCATGACACAGGCTACCTGTATGCCAAATTTCATAAAGATTGGTCAAGGCGTTGAAGCGTGAAAAGGTAACAAACAAACAAACAAACACATTTTCACATTTATAATATTAGTAAGGATTGGTAAACAAAAAAAAACGGATCTGAAGCTCGATCATTACCTGTTGGTGTCGGTTACTATTACTCGTTAAGCCCTATCAAATGCCTTATAAGGCGACTTGAAAAACTTCTAAAAGGGGGTTTGCCACTTGGCCCCCTTGTGTGAGTATAATCTAACATTCCCGATATTGGGAAGAGACATTGTGTCCCAGCAGTGGGGACATTTATGAGTTGTTAACTGGCGATGGCGCCTAACTTTACTCAGTTTTCTTAACTTTGAGTGAAGTCGACCAACCCGCACTGGGCCCGCGTGGTCGACTAAGGCCCGATCGCCCTAATTCAGGGTAGGCTCGAGCCCCTCGGTGGGGATGTTTATGAGCTGATATTATGATGATGATGAGTTACATCTGTCTGTATGTCTAAATAAATAAATAGATTTATTTCATAACCAAAAACACAGTTAAACGATTATACAGTAAGTAGTGGCCTGTATCGTGGGGGCCGAAAACGCTATAAACTCAAAAACTAGCGAACGGATTTTCATAAAGTTTTGACCAATGGACGGAGTGATTAAGGCGCTAAGATCACTCAACCTGAGCAGGTTGATACGTGTTTCGAAAATATCGAACGTAAGTCTATTCATTTTAAGTTCATATCGTTGCGGGCTTCAACGCGGCTGTTACGTTGAAACCAAACACCCAATTCTCGATTTTTACATGTTTTTATTACGTTTCATCACTTTCAAATGAGTTTAATAAAATGCGTTCAATTAAAATGAAAGGTCTTAAAGTAACCGATTTTTGTGTGTTGGTTTCATTCAATATTAACTATGTATTTGTTTTCGAGAAATATTGCAATTTATGCAAAAAACGGGGTCAACAGCAGAGATATGCTATATATAAGGGGAGTCAACAGTATATATTTTTACATCAAAAGTGGTAATATTTTTAAAATTGTAATAAATTAAATAGATTTTTTATTATTATAAAATCTTAATATATATAAATCTCGTGTCACAATGTTTGTCCCCAATGGACTCCTAAACCACTTAACCGATTATAATAAAATTCGCACACCATGTGCAGTTCGATCCAACTTGAGAGATAGGATAGTTTAAATCTCAAATTATAGTCGCAATTTTAATTAAGAATCCAGAAATTCCGTAACGAAGAAAAAAACTTCACGCTCGGTTGCCATGGCAACAATATCGGTTGTCAAAACAAACATATAAGAAGATTTGATCATTTTCGGAGAATAATAAAACTCTTTTCATAAACTGTATAATGTATATACCTCCATATGACGAAAAAGATTTGATTATTTTTTATTTATAAAATGCAAAAACATTTTTATTTAAGACACAGCTGTTTGTATTTATAGAGATAGGTACAAAAAGATTTTATTCCATATAAATCTTCTGTCCGTGTGTTAGTCATTGAACTCCTTCTAAACGGCTGGACCGATTTCGCTAATTCTTTTTTTGTCGAGTTCGTTATTGTCAGGAGAAGGTTCTTATGTAGGGTAGGGTAGGGTAGGGTAGGGTAGTGTATTGTAGTGTAGGGTAGGGTAGGGTAGTGTAGGGTAGGGTAGGGTAGTGTAGTGTAGGGTAGTGTAGTGTAGGGTAGGGTAGTGTAGGGTAGGGTAGTGTAGGGTAGGGTAGGGTAGTGTAGTGTAGGGTAGTGTAGTGTAGTGTATGTAGTAGGGTAGGGTAGTGTAGTGTAGGGTAGGGCAGTGTAATGTAATGTTAGGCGGTACGAAGTTCGCCGGGACAGCTAGTATATTATATATTATATCTTAATATATATAAATCTCGTGTCACAATGTTTGTCCTCAATGGACTCCTAAACCACTTAACCGATTATAATAAAATTCGCACACCATGTGCAGTTCGATCCAACTTGAGAGATAGGATAGGGTAGGGTAGGGTAGTGTAGGGTAGGGTAGTGTAGGGTAGGGTAGGGTAGTGTAGTGTAGGGTAGTGTAGAGTAGTGTAGGGTAGGGTAGTGTAGTGTAGTGTATGTAGGGTAGGGTAGTGTAGTGTAGTGTAGGGTAGTGTAGGGTAGGGCAGGGCAGTGTAATGTAATGTAAGGCGGTACGAAGTTCGCCGGGACAGCTAGTTAGTATATATGTTTTCCTTGGTGATAGCTTTACACAGTCTTTAAATAATTTGAATTGAATATTGCCTTTGACCCATCTTAAGGCCTTACTGAGGAAGGTTTAGGCAGCCGCTTCCAGCTCGCGCACCGCGGAGCCTCTAGTTAGGTATGAATCTGACAACCGCTAGAGATTTTGTGCCACCAACATTATGCAAATTTTAGTGAAGTCACTAGAGCATAAACTGTGACTAAACTATGCAAAGTTTTCATTAAAATTCGTGGGACGCAGGACTTTGATGTGATATTGTGCTGCAAAAGTGTGCTGGAATACACGTGTTTACTGATAACACTAAATCCGCAGGAGAACCAAGGTAGCCTACATTGCTCACAGAATCGCTAAACTGAAGTAGCAGTGGGCAGGGCGCATAGCTCGTAGAACAGATGACCGTTGGGGTATTAAAGTTCTCGAGTGGCGACCGCGCACCGGAAAACGTAGCGTAGGAAGGTTTCCCACGTGGTGGACCGACGACCTGGTGGAAGATCGCGGGAAGCCGATGAATGCGGGCAACCAGGCGTCGTGGAAATCCTTAGGGCCTTTGTCCAGCTGTGGACGTTTTTCGGCTGATATGATGATGATAAACCCTAAATGTTTTCATTAGAAACTATAGATTATAGACGCGAAAGTTTGTAGGCATGAATTTATGGATGTTTGTTACTCTTTCACGCAAAAACTACTGAACGTATCAGGATGAAATTTAGTAAGTAGACGGATTAGGACCTAGATTAACATATAGACTACTGTTTTCCACGCTGGTGCACTGCGCACCCTCGAAGGCAGTTATAGAAACTATGTTCACGCAAGCAAAGCCGCTGGCAAAATCTAGTACACAATAATTCTTTATCATTAATTCATTATTGTCCGACTGCCCAAAAAGGAGGGTAATGTTTTTCGGGTGTATATTTAAGTGTGTGTGTGTGTGTGTGTCTGCGCGTGCTTGTGTGTATATGTATGTACCGTATGTACGCCTGTTTCTTTGGCTGTGCCTGTAGCCTCAACGGCTTGATGGCTTGATGGCTTGATGGCTTTTAGAGTGCGAGGTATCGTTAAATTCATCCTGATTCCCTGAGTGACATAGGATACATTTTTACCCAACGGCTTAGAACAGAGGGATAATGTTTTTATATAGTCAAATTCTTTATTTTTAAACGTCACTTACCACCAGGTGATGTTGTCATGGGTTTACCAAATGTTAATAAAAATAATAAAAAAATAAATAAATGGGTAGGATAATTAAATTCATTAGTTTAAATACTAAGGTGCCATTTTTGTTAGCACTTCTATTAAACTAAAAAGACAGACGTGTGTCTTCTCATGTCCTCTAAAAATAATTTATAAACTTTGAGATTGCATTTAAAACATAAACCACATCCTCGTTACAACATACCTACTACTACCACATTTAGTTGACCCCTATCTCGTGTTTTTATTATTCTCCTGGTAAAAGGTGACCAAGATTCGCGCAGGTCTTGTTATAGTGGTGGTGGTACTCCACTAGGTTTGTAAGTAAAGCTTAGTCGCCGCTTGCAAAATAAACTACGATAACAGCAAGGTCCACGATCTACGGTGCTAAATTTTGGTCTTAAAATTGCTTCCAGTAAACTTGAACTAAGTCTGATTTACTGTTGAGTATGAATTTAAATTTAAATTTTAGTAGAAGTTACACTTAAGAATTTTACAACCCCATTTGGTAATACATTTTGCTTAATACATAACCTCAAATCATCATCATCATCATCATATCGGCCGAAAAACTTCCACTGCTGGACAAAGGCCTCCACCAAGGATCGGTCCTGCGCTGCCCAAATCATATCACAGAAGTATTCATTCTTACAGGTCGTTTTACAATGATCATTTCAAAACGAGGCTACTGTACTACAATAAAACTATTTAATTATTTTCATGGCTTTGGCTTAAAAAATTCAATATATTATGATTGAGAAAAAATTTCAATGTATTTTATTTATTTCATGGTCGTAGAAAAAGTACTGTATGCCACTGCACGCTTCGCTTCGTGGCACAAACTAGCACTCATGTTACAATGGCTCTCATTACTTGGCAGTTTGGCATCGTAAGGAAACCTGCACACATCTGCGAAGAAACTCGAAGGTTGTGTGTGAAGTTGACTAACCCGCACTGTGCTCGCGTGGTCGACTAAGGCCCGATCGCCCTAATTCAGGTTAGACTCGAGCCCCTCGGTGGGAACGTATATAAGTTCTAACAAAATTAGCTGAAACTATTTTAATTGGTGCTTCTACCCATGAAACTGAACAACTTTCCCCATGAAACCCATAGTAAAATATAAAAAAAATTGAACTAAGTTGGCTGATCAGCTGATCGAGTGAGTATGGGAGAGCCAATTTTTTTAAGCGATTTGACTATGGGTTCCATGGAGAAAGTTGTTCAGTTTCATGGGTAGAAGCACCAGTTAAAATAGTTTCAGCTAATTTTGTTAGACCTTATATATGAGCTGATGTGATAAGTTGGCAGTGGCATAAATAACTATTTCTACACAAGATTGGCCGAAAGCTTATAGTGGTGTGTAGTGGTCAAGTCTTTTGATAAATTTTCAAACATGTTTGCGCACGTTGTTTGACTAAACTTAATAAATTAGAACTAGAGAATATAATTATTATGGAGCTGTACCGCTACAAAAAATAATTGATTAAATTTTTGTAGTTATCTATATAATATAATAAAACTGTAACGGGGCCGTGTCTGTACATGAAATATTTTTGGAAAATAATAACTGTGGTGGACATTACTAACGATACAGAGGCCAAAACAACAACTTTTGGAATTTTTGTCTGTCTGTCTGTCTGTCTGTCTGTATGTTCGCGCATCACGCAAAAACTACCGTGCCGATTTTTAAGAAATTTTGTATGGTGGTTCCTTATAGCCCGGGTTAACATATAGGATACTTTTTATCCCGGAAAATTCAAGAGATCCCGAGGGAAAATCAAAAGTATTCATTTATAGAATGGCTCACCTCGCAAATGTGGCTTGACCTATTATAATCAAATTTTACACGTTGATACCTTTATCGCGAACTAAAACTCGGACATTGTGAACCCCAAAAAAAAGGTTTCCTGCAGGAATGCAAAAAATTGTATCTTTAGAATGGCTCAACGTAACAATATGAAACCATTACATTGGGATGGGGTGTTTTGAACATCATTGTATAGCCGGGTATTCTTTATCCCGGAAAACTAAAGAGGTCCCGTGGGAAATTATCTATCGATACTTACAATCTATAATAATAAATATAGAGTACTTTTTCAACATATAAGCTACACATACCACACATTATAATCATAGCAGCAAACTGTCAATAGATGGCACTGCAGGAATAATAAAACGCGCTTAAGTTGTGTTAAAACATTAAAATATTATTTCATACTTTTGGGTGGATTTCTTTTATGTATTTTTCAGCATACACTTTTTACACAACTCTCTGGAACTATGGCACGTAGCGATGTGTTTCATAGACGAACAGATAGGTATTTTTTTATAGATTGCAATCGTGTAAAAAAATTAAAAACACCTAAATCGAGTTTAGCTTCATTTAACAGGAGGCACATATATGGAAACTCTTCTGACGGCGACTATTTGTGTGTGGCAGTTGCTCTCCGCCTGTAATATCAATATCTGTGAACCTCATCAATGTATTTGCGGGTCCACGGTGGAGGCAATTGGCATTCACTCACTGAGTTGCGGTCGTTGTTTGTGAAGATTCCCACGTCACCAATTCCTTAATGACATCACTCGGAGGGCACTGGTATCGGCCAGATGGAATATTCCATCTTTGATGCAGCCACTGGGCTTTAGTCGATGTGATGGCAAAAGGCCGGAGGGTTTAAACAAGTGCTATGGCAGAGAGGAACGTGCCTGCTTTGGGACTCTACTTTTTCTGCCTCACTTCTCACCCGTACGGTACTGCTGCTCAATTTGCGGCGAGAAAGAAGCATTATAAGTACTCGGTCTTTTAGGCAAATTACTGCTTTGTGCCGCTGGTCTATAAGACAACCGGCTGCTGAACCCTCAGAGGCCTTTGCCTTCACAAAGGAGATTGGCCGTCGCCTTCGAGAGAGGAGATGTGACGTGAGGTCCTACCTGCTGCTTAGGTTGTCTATTGCCATCCAGAGCGGCAACGAGAAGTGCGTCATGGGCTACTTTGGAGCTGATAAGACTCAAGGATTTGACCCATATTAATATTTTTAGGAAGTTTTATTACTAGATTGATACAATGATTGAGTTTTTCGATTATATAGGTATGTGTGTTATTTCATCATATCAGTTTATATACGTCCCCACCAAGGGGCTCGACCTGCCCTGAGTTAAGGCGATCAGGCCTTAGACGATCACGCGGGCCCATTGCGGGTTGATTGACTTCACACATAAGCTTCGAGTTTCTTCGCAGGCGTGTGCAGGTTTCCTCACGATGTTTTTGTCACCGTAAGAGCGTCGGATAAACGTACATACCAGTATGAAATCGATATTCGTATAGATATTATTAAGTGGCAGCAATCGAACCACGGCCTTCCGGACAGGAGATAGTGGCCCTAACCGTTCTGCCACCAACGCTCTATATGTTATTTAAGATGTAGAAATCAGAAATTAAAAATGTGTTTGTTTGTTACCTATTCACACTCAACACCTCTACCAATCTTGATGAAATTTGGCATGCAGGTAGCCTGTATCACTGGGAATGAAATAGTCAACTTTATATCTGTGGAAATTATCATAGCCCGATGCAGTTCCTGAAGAAACTAAAACAATACTCTTTGTTCGTTAAGTTTTTTAAAATCGTAACGAAAAAATGAGTTGATGTGATTTTTAGCACAGAGATGAGGTGGAAAATGATATAATTTACTAATAAGTATATCCTGACATAGTTCCCGAGTGATCTGGGGACAACTGTTTTCTACGCACGTCGGTGCCGTCGCAACGGAGCAACGGATTAAAGTTAATTTTTGTATAGAATTTGTTGAGGGGGTGGGAAATGACAAAGACTGCTAATCCGAATAGCCCGATACAGTTCCTGAGGTACCTGGAGAAAACTCATGTCCACGCTTGAGAGCTGATTGCGGTTCTCGCACCACTCACCCTAAAAAAGAGTCATAAAAGCTATGTCCACGCGGGCGAAGCCGCGGGCAAAAGCTAGTTAATAATAAGACTGGAATTTGCCTCCAAACACAGACTTTATAAAGAAATCGACATTAGATTGATGTTAGGATAAGTAAGCAGGAATAACTGAAACAGAAAACAATTAAAAAATATCAAGTGGTACACATAATATTCTCTTTACAAGTTTAATCTGATTATAGTTTTTTCAACTCTCATACAACAATGACGTGAAAATAACATTCATAAAATTACTACAAATTAGATAAAGAAAAACCATTTTAAACTTAAATTACTGTGAAATACTATTCAATCACTGTATAATTTTGGTAAGCTCAAATGATACTATAAAAAATATTTTAAAATTGACTTTAAGTCAGATTCTTCTGATCGCGAAAACGCCCATTTTTTTTTAAAATTTTTACAAAAAAAAAAAATATAAAAGTCAGGTGAACGATAACAAAGCACATGCAATTATGGAGTCGTTTATATATTCTTACGGCTTATATCTAACTCAAATTAACAGTTTCGATCAAAACTACACTGAAATAACGTTCATAATTGTTTGCACTGTGACGTGGCGGTTACGACTACCTATGTGTGCAATATAGATAGAAGGTCCAAGAATTTTCTGTGAAACTCCTCAAATATGTAGTTGAATCACATAACTATTGCTAAGAAAAAAACCGGCTAAGTGCGAGTCAGAACCGCACGCATAGGGTTCCGTACCATCATACTAGATGGCGCTAGTTTCTTCATGTTTAAAAAAAACACGTTTTTTTGTATAGGGAACTCCCTTATTTTTTCCTTTTTTTAATTTTTAGTATTTGTTGTTATAGCGGCAATAGAAATACATCACCTGTGAAAATTTTAGCTGTCTAGCTATCACTGTTCATGAAATACAGCCTAGTGACAGACAGACGGACGGACGGCGGAGTCTTAGTAATAGGGTCCCGTTTTTACTTGTTGGGTACGCAACCCTAAAAACAACAAACTACAAGAAATATTTCGTTATTAACAATTTCTGACTATAATCTGATAAACTATCTGTTTATAACTTTAGGTTATTGTTTGCACTTCTTTTAAAATTTGTACTAATTATTTTGTTTCTTCGCTTAAAGTGTAAATCCTTTCAGTAATTAAGGGTCGGTTGGAAGAGATCCCTGTTTGGGATAAGTCTGCCTTTGTGCATGCTGTAACACCCCACCAGCCTATACATACAAATATATAAATATAAATAACTAAACCTACCTATAATACGCATACGTACATACAACATACAACCTACCACTGTCTACCTATAAGAAGTATGTAAACTATACTTGATTTTTATTGCATTTTAAAATACGATTAAACGTTTGGCCAGATCGTCTAGAGAACCCTAATTTGTGATCGCAGTAACTCAGAGTCTTTTTGAAGGTGAATGACAAGTTATTTTTAAGAGATTAATCTATCACGTTGTGTTTGGACGAACGATGTAGTCTAACCCGTAATTTTGAAGTATTTCGCGCGGAACCCTAGTTTCCCTACTGTGATTGGTCCCTATTTTGGGCCCCCCCAAATTGGGAAGGGTAGCTAGCCCCCAGTGCTCGGAATAACGTAATACTTGACTGACGTCAGTACTGCATTATTTTGGTGATTAAAACAATGTACATCTAACTCAAAGTAATTGAACGAGCGATTTTAGCTCTAAACAGATAATTACTACTACGTGAGCCCCGCTAGCTACTGTCTCCTGCAGGCCACTAAGGTACACGATCGGAGTCCACCACGCTTCAAGTGTAATTTAATTAAGCTACACTACAATGTAAAGTGTACTATGCCGTGTTCCACCCGAATCCCAAAGCTAGTGTATATAAAACGCTTGTGAGGCGCCTTATTATACGTGTATAGTGTGAACTATAGCTGAGTCTTTACAGCCATAGCTTGTCCATCCCTATTCGACAGGTAGGATTAATACCTTCGAACAGCGATTGTTCGCGAATACATGTTAGCACTAGGTACTAAAATAAAGTATATATTCCGACTTGTATGTCGCTCATCCTGTGAGAAGAGCACTACGGAATGTGAAATAAGTAGTTAATCTACTAATATGGTTCTTAGACCTGGAACTGTGCCATACAGTTGTATATAATGATATAAAGACCTGCGGTCTATATAACTAAAGCGAAATGGACACGATATCCATCGTGCCGCCGGCTCCAAAATAATACATAGTGTTAAAGAACTGTCCTTAGACGTAGTTAGGGTTTCTGACTTCTCGAACTATTTTTGTTCTCGAGGCACGAGAATTCTCGAGGCCAAATTCTCGAGTCTTCTCGAGTCTCGAGGCTTTCAAAAAAGACGTATAATAGGTGATAAAATTTACAGAAAAAAACTAAAAATAATCACGAAATAACGTATTTTTATTGCCCTCAACTGTACTTAATCAAATATTAATACATACAATAATTAGGAACACTAAAAATCTACGTCTTAATCATCTAGAAACAAAAAAAAACTTTAGTGTCAGTCAAGCTACTTTTGCGCTACTAACAATGATATTGTGTTGTGTTGTGTATGTTTAAAATAATCTAAATAATAATATAATATTGGTATTGATTGGCTTGGAGATCGTAGAGATCAAATATAAAAATCTTCTTACAAAAACATCACAATAATAAAATCTTAAATAACTAATGGAAACAGATAACTAAGGGTGGTAACTGGTACGGTACTGGAACCACAACTACCCTAAGAGTTTATATTTATAATTTACGTCAATCTACAATAATAAATAATCATATAATATACATATAATAGTACATATAATAAGTAATCTTCTAGAAATAACAAGAAACTTTCTGAAGAAAATGATTAGTCTCTAGTAGTTACAGTAGTAACTAACAGTAAATAATTCTTTAATCAGTCTTTGGTATTGTAGCTTTATCTTTGATCGCTATCAAAACATAGAAAAGCTCCTTAAATAACCATTACAATAATCAAATCTTAAAAAACTAGAATCTAATTCTCTCTAACAAATTTAAATCAGTCTTTCAAAATTATTTTAACTAATAGCTTTAGCACTGATTGAGATCATTAGTTAAAAATTAAGCTTAGCTAAGAAGCCTCGAGATAAACAGAATCAAATCTATAACATAGTAAAGTGCTTTACTTATTATGTATAAACTTCAAAATAGCAGTAGGTATTTATAATGATTTTTTTATTAGGAAATACGCGCGCGCTCGGGGCGTGTTTGTGTGTATATGTGTGAGTGAAACAACTTACTCGCAGTGAGCGCGGACAATTTTACGCGAAAAAACCTACCTCGAATACTTTGGATTGGTGCCTCGAGAATTCTCGAGGCATGGGATTTTTTTCTCGTCTCGAACCGAGGCGGATTTCTCGAGGCTTCTCGAGTTCGAGAATTCTCGAGCAGAAACCCTAGACGTAGTAAACCCTTGATAAAGGGCGAAAGTAATGTCAGTTTAATAGTTTGGCTGAACGTGAAGAACAACGAACCAACACAGTCGCAACCCACTGTGAGACCCACGCGAATCATAGTCGCGGCATCACAATTAGGTCAAAGCGAGAAGGCGTGTAAGCCAAGTGTTTGGTCGAGGCGCTAGTTCAGGACGCAATAGGAGCCGACAGGACCCGGACACCGTGAACACTGCCCATAATATCCGAAAACCGTAGAATAGATTTAGTTTCTAAATCTAGCGCATATTTACTGACCCTGGCTACGGTTACCATCAGGATGGGTCGGCTACCTTCATCATAATCGGTCTTACTATAATCACTATTAGTAAGGCGCGAACGCCTAACCTATTCGTTTGTTTGCTCAATACCTTCCTAGACGCTTGGTCCGATTCAGGTGAAATTCTGCCAAGGCATGCTTGTGATAAGCTACAGATAGGACCTACCTATCTATAATTACATTAGTATCAGAATAGGCGAAGCTCGAACGCCTATAGTTTGTTTGTTAGTCCATTACATTTATCCCATAAAAGTGTGGACAGATTTAGCTAAAATTTGGTAAAATTAGGAGTTGTTCATATCTATGAACCACTAAACCACATAACTAGCCCATATTGCATGGAGCTTGGTAAACAGCCATCTCAAGTATGACATAGGCCTTCCCCTGCGACAGCATAGCGCCATACTATCTCGAATGAGATTAGTGAACTGAGTGGACCACGTGTTCACGGAACCCTAAAACTTATTATGCCGCGTGGCACTTGCAGTGAAGGCAGTTCGATAAAATAAGCCTTCCTTTCGATAGCATAGCGCCGTACTATCCCGAATGAGATTAGTGAACTGAGTGGACCTCGTGTTCACGGAACCCTAAAGCTTTGACCGCACACGTGGCCTCGATGATTTCATCATATCAGCCGCTGCAGAATAGATATCATCTCTCCCCAGCAGTGGACTCAGCACTTCCCACTTCCTGCGCACGTGGCTACAGCAGTTATATCATCAGTCTCTGTTGGACAAATGTCCCAGCAGTGGACAGTCTCTTCCCACATCCTACAAACGTTGCTACAGCAGTTATACCATCAGTCTCTGTTGGACAGATACCCCAGCAGTGGACTTAGCACTTCCCACATCCTACAAACGTTGCTACAGCAGTTATACCATCAGTCTCTGTTGGACAGATACCCCAGCAGTGGACTTAGCACTTCCCACATCCTACAAACGTTGCTACAGCAGTTATACCATCAGTCTCTGTTGGACAAATGTCCCGGCATTGGACATAGCACTTCCCACATCCTACAAACGTTGCTACAGCAGTTATACCATCAGTCTCTGTTGGACAGATACCCCAGCAGTGGACTTAGCACTTCCCACATCCTACAAACGTTGCTACAGCAGTTATACCATCAGTCTCTGTTGGACAGATACCCCAGCAGTGGACTTAGCACTTCCCACATCCTACAAACGTTGCTACAGCAGTTATACCATCAGTCTCTGTTGGACAAATATCCCAGCAGTGGACTTAGCACTTCCCACATCCTACAAACGTGGCTACGGTTATCATATCCCTTGTCCAACTGCGGGCCTACAAACTACCTATCCTAATCAAATAAATATAAAACCCTGAAATAAATGCATTAAAACCTATTAAATATAGACTGGAAATTAACACACATTTAAATAAGCTATGAAACCTGGGGAACATAATGAAAACACATAAACTCAAAGAAATAAACACTCACGTGCCTCGTAGAACGAAGATTTCCTATTTCTGTGTCATCTGACTTACTTAGCTGACAAGTCATGGACACGGCCCATGTGTGGGGTCGTCGGGCAGCGTGGCGTCCTCGCAGTTGTCCTTTGAATTCGTGCTTCTCCTGTGGTGGTCTGTTCAACTGAATCCCGCTGCGTCCGTGCGTCCGTGGTTTTATAAGCTTTCACACAGATGCAGCCTCGGCGGCGCGCGGGCGGTTGCACACACACATCTACGGCGATGGCGTGATCCAAGCCGCCCGACATCGAGGCGCCTGCGCAAGCGTCGGTCGCTGCCCGGACCCAGACAGACTGACGCCTCTATCTCTTCGGCCTCAGCTTTCGCGCCATTTATTACCTAAGGCAATCTGTTATAACGTGCGCACCGCGTGGTTCGAATGACGACCGACAGGCGGCAGGCAGCCTGGCTTCTCGGAAATAATCCCTGAGCTAATTTGTTCCAATAACTGTCTATTCACTCGACTCGAGGTTAATCCTCACCCGACTGAACAAAACTTAGTTATGTTTTTCCCAATAGACAGATTCCTTTTAGTCTATCAAGACTTACTGTAATACCTATAGATATTTATTTATACATATGGATCCGTTACAATCCAACCCCCTGAAAATTTTTAAAAATAGAATTCAGAGAATTGTCTTTTTAAAATTTTCAAAATAGCTAATAACTATTAAAATTTCCTGTTGGCACATTCTCCCCCAAGTGTGGTGTGTATTTAAACCAGGCATGTCATTTATTGTCCCTTGATTGATACGCTCAACCATAAACAAAACCGGATTAGCACAGGACCAGCTCCTGCCATCACAGAGGAGTTCGAACGGGCATTTCGGTTGTGAGTCGAAGCCACTGCTACGTTTCGCGCATAGGCGTATACATTGAGTGGACCACTAGCTTCCAATTCCCCACGCACCAGGAACCTCTACTGGCATAAGCGCATTAGTAAATTGTCAATCTAGTTTACCTCTCCAAACTGTCTGTGATATAACACAAGCGGCTCCCGCGACAATCAGCCAAGTTCTCCAAATAGAGCTTCCCCCAAGTGACAATAGAATCTTACCTTGGAGTATGTATAGTGTATAAGTCCAGTTCTTAGCTTCTGGTAGAGTAATTAGCCCAAACCAACGTAATGTAAGACTCAAAAGAACAAATTGTTGGTTCGTACTATTTTTGTATTCATGAAGTAGGACAGCGTGTGCCAACAGCTGACTCAGATATCCAGTATTTGTTGACTCTCCTTCAAGACCACACTTTCCCTTAATTTTCCCCCAAAAATATCAAAGCAACTCACTCAAAACCACTTTTCACATCACTCTCAAACAGCCTTTTGTGGTATTCCAATCCTGGAAAGGTCAACAAATCCTTATCTTCAGCCAGGATACTTATTGTAGTCAACACAAGAGAATATGTAGACCTATTTTCAAGTATTTAAACACAATTCTCACTTTAGTTTATAACCAAAACCCTCATCTTGCAAAAGAAAATAATATTTACTTCCAATGACAGACCGTGACTTCGTTCTAAAATCAGATCTGAAAGTTGAAAATAAATGAGCGCTAATATTTAACGCACCAAAGATGACCCACTTTCACCACAACCCGGCACAAACTATATATAAGAGTAATAAATAATTGAAGCAGCATGCATCATTGCAAACTTAAAACTAACCGCAACCTTATAAAACTAATACCGACTCCCCACTTTTCCTATTCATGCGTAATTTTACTACATTTAGCAAGATTATAATATTTTTATTATAATCCTACTGTACCTTCTAATTTTATTACTAAAATTAGCCATTCACCAAAAGCGTAGATATGCTAATGTTGACATAACATAGCTTCGCTGTACCTGTTATTCAAAACATACCTTTACACATTTTACCGGGTTTTCGAAATAAAAGACAAGTGTTTTTTTTTTTTTTTTTTTTAAACTAGGTAATAAAACTCAACCGATATTAAAACATTTAATTAAAAAATATCACAATTGTTATTCCGATGGCGTCTCCTTTTAACTTAAACTTATAAAACCTAACCTTTTTTTTTTAATCTTCGTGCGATAAGTCCTCGACTGCAAATAATTCCTAAACGCACGCGACACCTGAACTACGCTAGCGCCATTACATATAAGCGGCAAGTCGACAGACTTTTATATCTGTGACAAACTCACTGTGCAAACCTGGTGCAAACTCAAATGGTCAGCGACACCTTGTGAAAACAGGCCGAACTACAAGAAATTTGTCTTGCATCAATATTCGATCGAATTGAACTAAAATATCTCTATCCTATTGAATAAATTCTATTATCGCCTAGTAAGTTAGAAATTCTACGAAACATTGTTTTCAATGAAACCGTAAAAATGTTTTGAACAAAATGTATGACCCGTGGCGCCATCTATTGAAAGAAGGACAAACTAACTCATTCACACCTTCTCTGTGGCAAAAGATCACAACCTTTTAGCTTTTAGTAGCTACTATATTATATTCGTAACAGCGCCACAATCAAAACATTTGAAGGATATAGTAGGTGCTAGCACGCCCTACCTATTTTCCTGTTTTTTTTTATAATATTATACAAATAACTAATTATTGGTACAGTATTTAATTAAAAGAAAGTAGAATGTTCCAGCTAAAATTTCCGCTGTTGTAAGACCGACTTAGAAATCTATTGCGCTAAACAAATAAGATCAAAACTGAAGTGTGTAGGTACTCCCTATGTATCTAACAATGTGACTATGTGTTTATCTCAACTTCACTCCAAATCTCCTGAACTACCTACGTCTATACTATTTTATGGCTCGAGCCCCTCGGTGGGGACGCAAATGAGCTGATGTGATGATGATGATGATACTATTTTAGTTTCTTCTATAAATACGTGAGGACTTCCTAAAAAAATAAACCCTTGACTAATCGTCTAACTTATAGATTCTCCAACTTACCTACGTACCGAATAATATGCCTTTCTATTTGCTCCGCCCGAATAATCCGAATAATTACGTACTTGTCCGAATAATACGAATAACTAGCTACCTTAAGTTTCGTACTGAATGATCCTTAAGATTGAACTAATGATAAGACCTTATTTATTAATTTGGAATGGTGTTTTAAATTACTTAAAATGTATGTACCTATTTTAGATTTTTATCTCATTTACCTATTTTACACACTGAAATGTGAAATGGTTGGAAATAATTTATTTTTTCCGTTAAAAGGCTTTTCTAATTCAAATTGGTATGCAAGTTTAAAGCACCTACACTTTTAGGATAATTTACCTATTTAAGTACCTTATATACTTATCCTAGGCGCTATTTCCTAGATATCTTTATCAAAACAATTTTTTTTTTCCCAAAATGCATCCATATCCAACATTTACATAAGGTAAATGTAGGTAGGTAATTAAACCAGAGACAACCTTAAGTTTTCTTTTCTACCCACCTAACCTACTTAAATCATTACCAATATTACACACGCGAAACCTTACATGTACGGATGTATGTATGTTTGTTACTCCTTCACACAAAGCTACCTAACGTACCTAGCTGAATGACTTTAGTAGGCAAATAGCTTAGGATCCGAATTAACACACCGGCACCCTTCTCTCCACACCCGCGATCAGCTTGCGTCTCGCGCACCCCCGGAACCTGCTTCCGCTAGCGAGCCTTTTAACCGACTAGTCCCACGAGATACGTTAAAAGGAATCAAGTACACTACTATTGTTCACTTTTAAAAACACTACTTAATAATGCGTAAAAGAGTGCATATATTAGACACCTAAAACTTTTCTATAAAATGTTTTTAACTAAAATTTAAAAGTTAGCCTACTTATGTATTTATTGTCATCTACAAGTACCATGATTGTCATTTCAATTTACCTACACCTTAGACGCGACTAAGTCTAGTGAAGGAATTATTTATAGGTAAAACTAGATTTCCTACTAGTCACCTACACTTACAGTGAAACGATATTAAACTTAAAATAGGTTACATAGATATATGTAAGCAACCCTATTCCATTAGAATACCGTAGCTCAGGTACATGAATAAAAGAATTATGTTATATTCAAATGAGCTAAATCAAATAAGTACCTACTTCATTTAAAATTATATTTAACTGGTTTTTCGAAACATCCTATTTTCGAATAAGTTTACATTATTTGATCCCATGGTTATTTTTGTTATGTGTACCCTTCCTATATCATTTTTTTATCATGACGACAAAACAAAATGCTACCTATTTTAAAATACGCCTACAAATTATTCTTAGCGCATACTGACGTACTCATTCATTTTAGCACCATAAGGTTACCTAACTACCGCGTATATACAGTGGCCCTATACAATATTATATTTCGTCTAGCATACCACGCAAGCCGATTTTATTTTGATTCCTAGTAGAAGACTCGTCAACCCCCCGATCTTAAAGATTTTAAAATAAAACCCAGGTTTAATTTTCTATTTTTGAAATAGGATAAGATAAATATTCTCTATTGTACGCACAAAAGGAAACACATATGATCTATCAAAACACGCAACTAGATGCAAAGGCGGCCTTATCGCTCCAAACGACCTCTTTCGGCATCCTTTGTCGATCGGAAGAGACAAAAGTGAAACTATATGCGGGCACTCAAGCAACTAATAAAGGCTGAGCAAAATAAAGTATACGAAAACTAATACTGAACAAGGATAAATTACAAATACTAAATTAAATATTTATTATTTCATATATTATGTATTATTTAATATTATTATTTCCACATTCATATACATATCTATCATTTATAAAGACTATCCCTTAATTTGTCAGATTGAGTGACTATCGTGGACCTCAACAAAGTATTTATTGTTGATTTTGAATATTTAAATTCCGAGATACTAATTTAAAATATTTTCCTCGTATTTTAACTATCCTATAAGCGACTGCGGTTCGCTTCCGCGATAGTGCTATGTAAAAATACTAAGTTCGGACGCCTATATTACCTACACAACCCCCCGTATAGTAGATTTGTAAAACCAAAGTTACCCTAATAGGATCTAGAATAAAATTTCCGAAATATTAAATATTGTCTACCATATCACTGGGTACTCCCGGTGTAATAGATATGTAACACTATAAAACCTCTTAAGTCCATTTATTCTACCTACCCACCTTAATAAATTGTAAGTTGGAACGTCATAGACAGGAGTCTTCGCATGAACCGATAGCTACAAAATAACACCAGTTACATTCTATCCGAGTGTCCCACTCGATCGCAACCAAAACGTACTCACGCACCTTATGAAAATCAGCCTATTTACCTTGAAGGTAGTTTTTTTCAAAACGAACAATTTCTTAGAATAACCCACCATATGAACTAATCCGCTCCTAAAGACCTAATTCACTTACTGAAAGTTATTACCTAACAGCTGTATCTGTCTTAAAATTCCTATAATGAAATTCAGAGCAGTACCTATTCCTGTTACTCTAAAATTCCTAACATCCGAACATAAGGCTCGTATACGGCGGCCATACCTCATTATACCTCAAGGTCCCTGGTAAATATTTAAAACTAAACCTTTATTATGTACCCTATCTCGCATCCAATGTCCCTAGGTGCATATAATATACGTTTGGAAACCTTGATCTACTGCGGAACAAACCAAACAAAACAAAAATTTATTTTTCTTAACCGCAACGGAAATCGAACCCGCGACCCTAGTATGCGAAGCTACTAACTACTCCTAATATATATCTTAAATAAATTAAAACTAAAAAAAAATATTTTTTTTCAACCGCAACAGGAACCGAACCTGCGACCCTAGTATGCGAAGCTACTATAGGTACTCCTAATATGTAACGTAAATAAATTAAAACTAAAAAATATTTTTTTCAACCGCAACAGGAACCGAACCTGCGACCCTAGTATGCGAAGCTACTAGCTATTTCTAGTTTACAACCTAGATATATTAAGAACTAAAATAATATTTATTTTTTTCTAAATTTGCCTCCTTCGGGACTCGAACTGGCGACACCAAGTTACGAGACTAATTACAAACTCCTAATATACAATCTAACAAAAAATAAAAATAAAATTTATCTTTAAAACAAATTACCTCTAACAGGATCGAACTCGCGACTGTAAATTGCGAGACTACGGATATATTATTGTGCCACAACGCATTAGCTTGAAGTTCCTACAACAATATCAAGAGCAAACCACATATCCCTCACAGACCTCCTTTTACGATTCCAACGACAGTAGGCATTCAATGTAACAACTGCTTCTTTTACGAAATGTAAATAACTTAAATATTACTATATTTTGATACAAAATAGTATATAACCTACCTAAAATTTACTTAAATTAATTAACCTACTAAACTTGTACTAATTAATCGCATACTAAATTAAAACTGAACCTACATGTTCACAGCTCACACAATTACATTTAGTAACAAGGCAATGTAAAACGACCTACTCAGAGCCAGCTTGCGATGTCCCTTTTCGCCCGGAATCGAACCCTGGACTTCTCAAACGTTTCGCACTACTTACTTACTTATAACTGCCTAAAATTTATTTTCTACTCAACCTATTAAATAAGTGCAACTTCACAGCCCCGTCTGCCTACATAAGTACACGCTATCCGTAACGTTCAACTACCTTATTTATCAATTATTATGAGAGACCTTTTTCTCTGAACTAAATCGTTAACTACCCATCTTATACACCAACTAGAAAATGTACCTACCAAATATTTCTTTCGAACAAATAACTTATTTAATTATTGAAATCCGGAATTTTACCAACGGAGTATTGAGAAGAAATTATATTATCAATGCCTACTTCAAATACGCTGTCATATAAAAGAATTCAACCCCGGATATAAGACAATAGCTGGGGTTTAAATTAACCTATAAACTATAAAACTACATAGGATAAAAATAATAATTCTCTTTGTTTGATAGATTAATCATTCAGTTATAATTGTCATTCGCACTTCATTCCATTTCACGAACATCAAATTGTGGCATAAACCGAAGCCAACTAAAGTTATTTATCTATGTTTATCACAAATAACTGAACACAAAGTTTTATTATACAAAACGACTACCTACAAGATTCAGTCTACGAACGCGAAAATCAGATGTCAGACATCCAAGTTCTTTGGTAGCACTGTAACCGTTCCCGCCTCCGAATCCTGATTTTGGCTATCCAAATGTAATATTTTGAACCCTCTTCTTATCCTGATCACGGCTTATCAAATTGTAACACCCCACCAGCCTATACATACAAATATATAAATATAAATAACTAAACCTACCTATAATACGCATACGTACATACAACATACAACCTACCACTGTCTACCTATAAGAAGTATGTAAACTATACTTGATTTTTATTGCATTTTAAAATACGATTAAACGTTTGGCCAGATCGTCTAGAGAACCCTAATTTGTGATCGCAGTAACTCAGAGTCTTTTTGAAGGTGAATGACAAGTTATTTTTAAGAGATTAATCTATCACGTTGTGTTTGGACGAACGATGTAGTCTAACCCGTAATTTTGAAGTATTTCGCGCGGAACCCTAGTTTCCCTACTGTGATTGGTCCCTATTTTGGGCCCCCCCAAATTGGGAAGGGTAGCTAGCCCCCAGTGCTCGGAATAACGTAATACTTGACTGACGTCAGTACTGCATTATTTTGGTGATTAAAACAATGTACATCTAACTCAAAGTAATTGAACGAGCGATTTTAGCTCTAAACAGATAATTACTACTACGTGAGCCCCGCTAGCTACTGTCTCCTGCAGGCCACTAAGGTACACGATCGGAGTCCACCACGCTTCAAGTGTAATTTAATTAAGCTACACTACAATGTAAAGAGTACTATGCCGTGTTCCACCCGAATCCCAAAGCTAGTGTATATAAAACGCTTGTGAGGCGCCTTATTATACGTGTATAGTGTGAACTATAGCTGAGTCTTTACAGCCATAGCTTGTCCATCCCTATTCGACAGGTAGGATTAATACCTTCGAACAGCGATTGTTCGCGAATACATGTTAGCACTAGGTACTAAAATAAAGTATATATTCCGACTTGTATGTCGCTCATCCTGTGAGAAGAGCACTACGGAATGTGAAATAAGTAGTTAATCTACTAATATGGTTCTTAGACCTGGAACTGTGCCATACAGTTGTATATAATGATATAAAGACCTGCGGTCTATATAACTAAAGCGAAATGGACACGATATCCATCGTGCCGCCGGCTCCAAAATAATACATAGTGTTAAAGAACTGTCCTTAGACGTATAGTAAACCCTTGATAAAGGGCGAAAGTAATGTCAGTTTAATAGTTTGGCTGAACGTGAAGAACAACGAACCAACACAGTCGCAACCCACTGTGAGACCCACGCGAATCATAGTCGCGGCATCACAATTAGGTCAAAGCGAGAAGGCGTGTAAGCCAAGTGTTTGGTCGAGGCGCTAGTTCAGGACGCAATAGGAGCCGACAGGACCCGGACACCGTGAACACTGCCCATAATATCCGAAAACCGTAGAATAGATTTAGTTTCTAAATCTAGCGCATATTTACTGACCCTGGCTACGGTTACCATCAGGATGGGTCGGCTACCTTCATCATAATCGGTCTTACTATAATCACTATTAGTAAGGCGCGAACGCCTAACCTATTCGTTTGTTTGCTCAATACCTTCCTAGACGCTTGGTCCGATTCAGGTGAAATTCTGCCAAGGCATGCTTGTGATAAGCTACAGATAGGACCTACCTATCTATAATTACATTAGTATCAGAATAGGCGAAGCTCGAACGCCTATAGTTTGTTTGTTAGTCCATTACATTTATCCCATAAAAGTGTGGACAGATTTAGCTAAAATTTGGTAAAATTAGGAGTTGTTCATATCTATGAACCACTAAACCACATAACTAGCCCATATTGCATGGAGCTTGGTAAACAGCCATCTCAAGTATGACATAGGCCTTCCCCTGCGACAGCATAGCGCCATACTATCTCGAATGAGATTAGTGAACTGAGTGGACCACGTGTTCACGGAACCCTAAAACTTATTATGCCGCGTGGCACTTGCAGTGAAGGCAGTTCGATAAAATAAGCCTTCCTTTCGATAGCATAGCGCCGTACTATCCCGAATGAGATTAGTGAACTGAGTGGACCTCGTGTTCACGGAACCCTAAAGCTTTGACCGCACACGTGGCCTCGATGATTTCATCATATCAGCCGCTGCAGAATAGATATCATCTCTCCCCAGCAGTGGACTCAGCACTTCCCACTTCCTGCGCACGTGGCTACAGCAGTTATATCATCAGTCTCTGTTGGACAAATGTCCCAGCAGTGGACAGTCTCTTCCCACATCCTACAAACGTTGCTACAGCAGTTATACCATCAGTCTCTGTTGGACAGATACCCCAGCAGTGGACTTAGCACTTCCCACATCCTACAAACGTTGCTACAGCAGTTATACCATCAGTCTCTGTTGGACAGATACCCCAGCAGTGGACTTAGCACTTCCCACATCCTACAAACGTTGCTACAGCAGTTATACCATCAGTCTCTGTTGGACAAATGTCCCAGCATTGGACATAGCACTTCCCACATCCTACAAACGTTGCTACAGCAGTTATACCATCAGTCTCTGTTGGACAGATACCCCAGCAGTGGACTTAGCACTTCCCACATCCTACAAACGTTGCTACAGCAGTTATACCATCAGTCTCTGTTGGACAGATACCCCAGCAGTGGACTTAGCACTTCCCACATCCTACAAACGTTGCTACAGCAGTTATACCATCAGTCTCTGTTGGACAAATATCCCAGCAGTGGACTTAGCACTTCCCACATCCTACAAACGTGGCTACGGTTATCATATCCCTTGTCCAACTGCGGGCCTACAAACTACCTATCCTAATCAAATAAATATAAAACCCTGAAATAAATGCATTAAAACCTATTAAATATAGACTGGAAATTAACACACATTTAAATAAGCTATGAAACCTGGGGAACATAATGAAAACACATAAACTCAAAGAAATAAACACTCACGTGCCTCGTAGAACGAAGATTTCCTATTTCTGTGTCATCTGACTTACTTAGCTGACAAGTCATGGACACGGCCCATGTGTGGGGTCGTCGGGCAGCGTGGCGTCCTCGCAGTTGTCCTTTGAATTCGTGCTTCTCCTGTGGTGGTCTGTTCAACTGAATCCCGCTGCGTCCGTGCGTCCGTGGTTTTATAAGCTTTCACACAGATGCAGCCTCGGCGGCGCGCGGGCAGTTGCACACACACATCTACGGCGATGGCGTGATCCAAGCCGCCCGACATCGAGGCGCCTGCGCAAGCGTCGGTCGCTGCCCGGACCCAGACAGACTGACGCCTCTATCTCTTCGGCCTCAGCTTTCGCGCCATTTATTACCTAAGGCAATCTGTTATAACGTGCGCACCGCGTGGTTCGAATGACGACCGACAGGCGGCAGGCAGCCTGGCTTCTCGGAAATAATCCCTGAGCTAATTTGTTCCAATAACTGTCTATTCACTCGACTCGAGGTTAATCCTCACCCGACTGAACAAAACTTAGTTATGTTTTTCCCAATAGACAGATTCCTTTTAGTCTATCAAGACTTACTGTAATACCTATAGATATTTATTTATACATATGGATCCGTTACAATCCTACTGCTATTATGTACCAATAATTTTGTATTTTCTTGTACAATAAAGAGTTTACAAACAAACAAACTATAATCGAATTGGACTATAATCGAAGCTCTTGAAAGAAAATATAGTTTTTTTCAGATGTATTCGACGGACCTAGTTGAACCTAGTTTTTTTTCTACACCAACGAAATAAAATCAAATGTAACGACATCAAGCACTAGGTAAAATTTATATTAAGCTAATAATGTTGGCCATCAGCTGCGCCTGAGTTTCACTAGAGACGCTCAAAGTCAAGCGTAAGACGAAGTTTCATATTGGCTAATCCCTTTAGTGATATTTTTTTTTTATTCACAATTGGTAAACCCTTGACAACATCTCACCTGGTGGTAAGTGACGATGTTGCCGAAGATGGGAACTGTCTATCCTATCTTCATGCCGGAACACACCAATGACATCAACATTGATATTTGGCGGCAAGACTTAGATAAGATGGTGGTAGCTAGCCAGGCGGGCTTAGAAATAATCTAATACAGCCCGCTGACAGACGGATAGACGGACAGATAGCACCGACTTAGTAATAGGGTCCCGTTGCTCACCATTTGGGTGCACTGAACCCTAAAAAACAGTGAGAGTACCACGGAGTACAACACTGTTTTACAGAGAGAGAATTTATCTTGGAACGCGAATTACGAGGCAGCTGTTTAAGAGCGATGTGTTACATAATGTGACACGAAATTGCGTTGCTTCGTTGCGAACTTTGTGTACTCGTCTGTACACAAGAGTCCTTCTGAATGGTAATACGTACACGTAGAAGCGAGTGGCGATGGAAGACATTTGCGCATTCCCTTTGCGTAATTTGACAGGGTTGTCACTCGACACTCGACGAGTCTTCGTAAGTTCAAGGTCATCCAATTAGTCTAGGTATAAGGTGTTTGTAATTTAATATGTAATACTGGCTGTTTCCCGCGGCTTCACCCGCGTGGACAACGTATCTTTGAGTCGAGGTCTCAAAGAAACGTTAATCCAGGTCCTAATCTCTCTACCTACCAATTTCAGCTAGATCCGTTCAGTAGTTTCTGCCTGAAGAATTAACAAACATACACATTTACACACTCACAAACTTTCGCCTTTATAATATTAGTGTGATTTCCATTGCCGACGATTCCTTTTAATTAAAAATGAGACCAAGTATGTGTTGGACCGCGCCAAAAATAAAAAACAATATTTGTGCAGAGTAATAGAACATTTTGTAAGAAGAATATGTTAACTTTTTATAAATACAACGGCACATCTTAAGTTGGTCTTCTATTACTCTTAAACTAAGAGAGCCTACTTAGCCGTAATAATTTCCGTTTTAAATGTATTATAATATGTCCTACTATTTTTTCGTTCAGTGGCCTGAAATAGCGGTTTAGCTGGCAGGGGGAACAGTTAACTCAAACAAAAAATAGCACTTTAAAGCCTAACAAAAAATAGCACTTTAAAGCCTAACAAAAAATAGCACTTTAAAGCCTAATATTTCGCAACCAGATCCCTAGATGGAAAAATGGTTTCTACCCGCCCGCAATAGTTTTTAATCGACGTATCCACTTTGGGATAAACGAGAAAAAAACCACCCTTACTTTTACATGGAGGTACCCTAAAGAAACCACCATTACTTTTACATGGAGGTACCCTAAAAAACCTTACTTTTACATGGAGGTACCCTTAAGAAACCACCCTTACTTTTACATGGAGGTACCCTAAAAAACCACCCTTATTTTTACATCGAAGTAGCCTAAAAAAAACCACCCTTACTTTTACATGGAGGTACCCTAAATAGTTTTTTTTCAACGTTTTATTTGGCCACTTTGTCGGCGTGATGAATATGTACAACCACACCAAACTACAGCTTTCTAGTACTTACACTCTAATTTTAATCACGAACAGACGGACAGACTGACATAGCGAAACTATAAGGGTTTCCTGTTGACTACTGAACCTTAAAAAACACACCTTATGACGTACCTAGAGCAAGTGTTCAGTTTTGTGAATAGAAGTCACAGTTGTTCAACATGTACAAATTTCACATATTACATCTTGTTCAATCCAAAAAAGGAGCCAATAGGCATCTTACACCAGGAGGCTGCGGGTTCGATTCCCGGCGGAGTCTAGCTTTGAGAGACTCGGTTTGGTTAGTTGTAGGACTTGTATGGCATTTTCTAAGCCCGCCTGGCTGGTTAGTCTAGCTACCGCCATCTTATCTACCTAAATCTTGCCGCCTGACAACAATGTTGACAGTATTGATATATTTCGGCGTCTAGATATGATGGTCAGTTCCTCATTGCGTTGGAGAATATTTGTAAGCCCGTTTTCACGTTTGCCATCATCGTCACTTACCATCAGTTGAGATGATGCTATAGGGCTATCAATTTTGGTAAAAAATATTCGAATATCGACAGGGTTTTTTCAAAGTGTATATATTAGTACTAACGTACAGTATAGCTACTCCATGCTACATTCCGACCTCACCACCTGTCACCCAAATGGATAAATATTGGTACTAGGATTTTTATCCTGTGTAATAATTATTGGTACGTGATATCGGTTTTTTTAATCCACAATTGGTAAGCCCTTGACATCATCTCACCTGATGGAAGGTGACGATGATACCGAAGATGGAAGCGAGTTTACCATTATTCCCAAACGCATTGATTAGATTAGATTAGATTATTTATTTCATGTTATCAGTTACATATTTATTAAAAATGTCAAAGCGTAACATACATAATCGTCAAAATTAATAAAATCAAAGTCACAATAAAAATAAGGTGTTAAAACAAAGTTAAATACAACATCTAGAATAGAACAACAGTGGTGAAAAATAGCTATGTTAGCTTATTTTATCCCTTCCTCCAACCAAACCGAGTTTTAGAAAGTTAGGCTCCATCGGGACTCGAACCCGCGACCTCCTGATGTAAAGCTAATTGACTCAACCATTACGCCATGGAGGCGGTAATAATCCTTAAAAAAGTTAGTTAAAATTAGACGTTTGTTTTGTTATTTTTTTTAGAACTTTCTACTAAAACCTCTTTTGGCTCCCTGTTTTATAGCGTCTATGTGTAATAAGTTTATATTTAAAATTTAGTTTTATTCTTTACTGTCGGCTTACCTTAAGCACACCCGGACACTTCATACAACAAGCGATAAATGTCATTTCTAAACACAAATGACGGAGCAAAGAAATCACGGCGAAGTATTACGTTCGTGAACCAAATTAGCACCAATCTGTATGAATCTGCATGACGAGGGGGTTAGGTCGGAATCTAGAGAGCGGCAGGGAGTGTCCATACTATATGTTAATACTAATATACTGTATACTTTGCCTTAAGCATGAAAATCGTTTGCACT
Organism: Coleophora flavipennella; assembly: GCA_947284805.1. NCBI lineage: Eukaryota > Metazoa > Arthropoda > Insecta > Lepidoptera > Coleophoridae > Coleophora > Coleophora flavipennella. The sequence continues at coordinate 15,684,052 of OX369279.1, forward strand.
CACAGCCCCTACAATACAACGCTTAGGCCTAGTGTAGGGACCACTCAAAAACATTTCTTATCTGTGGTAGGGGGGGGGGGGGACCAATGTTCTATATTATATTAACTTTTACTCCTACTCGAAGAGAGCAAAGGGAGATATCTACGCCAGACGAGGTGGTATGCCTGGGGTACGGCAGTGGACCAATCGTTGATGATTGGTATCTGTATATATACTCAGCGCTGAAGAATCTCTAATAGCGCGTTCTAGATGTTGTATTTCTTTTGTTCTCTCGTCGCTTGCGTTAAGGTTCAGTGGCGGGGTAGTGCAGTTGCCGCCATATACTTGTATTTTTTTCTGGCAAATAAATATTATTTATTTATTTATGTCTTTTCTCGCCCGTTGTATAAAGTGTCCAAGGTGTGGTTACGTTTTGTTTCGCGAATCGTGCATGACATTTCATGCAGAGTTAAGACTTATGAAGCACCTTTGGCCAAACATGCCTTTTACATTCGTAACTTTTATTGCCACCTATTTTTATAGCTACCTACGTTTATTACATCATCAATCAAAGCTCTTTACGACTTTATATACCAGTTTAGGTTGCAGTATCTTGCTGCAATTAATTCATGGTCCCGAATAATAAGAGAAAATGGAAAAATAAATAGGTAGGCAGGTACCTTCCAGATATGTGACAATATCACTATATCGTAAGTAAATTTCGAATATCTAAATTACACACCAGTTAATACTGCAGTTTCTTGCTGAGATTAATTCCCAATTAAAGTCTATGCTTACTGTCTGGTAGATACGAAATATAATTAAGGAAAAAGGCAAAAAAATAGGTAGGCAGGTACCCTCCAGAATGTGACAATATCTAATTTAAACACTAGTTTAGGTTGCAGTTTCTTTCTGCGGTGAATTCCCAATCAAAGTCTTCACGCGCTGTCCGTTAGTTTCGAAAAATAAGTGAAGAAAACAAATCAAAAATTAGATAGGTATGTGCCCTCCAAAAATGTGACAACATAACTACGTCGTTAGCTAATTTCGAATATCTAAATTACGCACCAGTTAATACGGCAGTTTCTTGCTGATTTCTAATTAAAGTCTATGCTTACTGTCTGGTAATTCCGAATTATAATTGAAGAAAAAGGCAAAAAATAGGTAGGCAGGTACCCTCCGGAATGTGACAATATCACTACATCGTCGTGAGCTAATTTCAAATATCTAAATTAAACACCACTTAAGATTGCAGTTTCTTGCTGCGATGAATTCCCCATCAAAGTCTACACGCGCTGTCCGTTAGTTCCGAATAATAAGTGAAGAGAACAAAACAAAAAATACATAGGTATGTGCCCTTCAGAAATGTGACAACATCTGCATCGTAAGCTGATTTCAAATATCTAGATTAAACACCAGTTTAGGTTGCAGTTTCTTGCTGCGATGAATTCCCCATCAAAAATTTATACTTATTGTCTGGTGGTCCTGAAAAATAAGTGAAGAAAAAGGCACAAAAATAGATAGGTAGGCGCACTCCAGAAATGTCACAATATCACTACATGGCATGGTGAGCGAATTCCGAATATCTGTCTGTCAATTACTGGAAGTCTGACATGACAACTGAGACTGAGGCGGTGTGATATCGCGATCAAAGACTTTTCACTAGTATGGACATAGAGATATTGCTTGTTACTTGTTACAAACGATTTTTGGGTTCCTTAGTGAAATTAAGTAACCCTATAGTTTTGATGTGTACTTGAAAAGTAAAACAAGTAAAAAAGTAGCTCCCCTACATGTAAAGTAGGGTGTTTTAGCGTTCCGTACATCTATCTAATGCAAACTTACAGGATCACTCGTGTGTCTCTCCGTTCGGAAATAAAGTAATATATAAGGACAAAAATTTGGACAAAAAAAAGATAAAATTTGGTATGTAGAGTATAAAGTTTGCTGACCCAATCACGCACGTATGAGGTAAATGAACTAATTTATATAAAAGGGGTTGATTTTAGGGGGCAAGTAGAAAATAAAAATAAAAGTTTTACCAAATATATAGTGTGACACAGAAAATAAAAGAACTTATGAGAATTACAAATCCTACTAATATTATAATTGTGAAATTTTGTATGTATATGGATGTTTGTTATTCTTTCACATTTCTTCAACCACTGGACGGATCGGGATATAGGTGGCCAACTCACATACTCGTATAGGTTTTCCTGGAATAGAAAATAGGCTACTTTAATAAAAATAAAATAGAAATAGAAAATAGATCAAGAAACTTTATTTAAAACGTAACGTTACTGAGATATTTTAAGATAAATGTTGTCATAACACAAAATTTTCCTCCCTGTCCCTTTGTTGTTGATGTTCCACCCTTTCGCACGAAGCGTAACGCTTTCTCATTTATTATGCGTACAGCGAAGGAGTGAAACTCCTTGCCCGCGTCAGTATTTCTACATTCCCATAATTTGGAGGTCTTCAAGGCAGTGAATATGCATTATTTGAGTTTGCGTGTACCATCTTCGACTGCATCATCACTTCCCATCAGATGAGTTGCTGTCAAACGCACTCAAATATTTAATAATAAAAAAAACTCGGCAGTAATATTACAGATTTTCGTTATTTTTGACGTTAATTACTCCTAAATAATTGAAAACCCAAGGTTGAAAAAATATCCTTATTATTCATGATGTTCCTTAACGTCAAAAGCTATTAGAAACACGATTGAGCCGTTTTGGCTCGATAGAAAAAAATCCCAAAGATTACTTTCAACTCTAGTTATGACTAATATTTGAAGTATAAATATAAAAATATTATGATAATACAAAGTGAGTAATGTAATTTTTTTTTTAATTTATTGTAGTTTTTGATTGAAACGAAAAACCATTGAAAAAGTGTGGTTATAGTTTATACTTTTTACACGTAAAGAAAAAGACAGAGACAACTGTTTCAATCAACAACTCGCCTAAAATATCGGAAAAATGTGACGGTTTAGGTCAAAATGTCTTCATATGTTATCGGTTTGTATTTTCATTCCCTATCGAAATGTATGTTATATCGTGTGCGAAAGATTTGAAAAAAAGGTATGTACGTAAAAATGTATTGTCACTATGTCCTAGAGGTTCGTACCCATTTAAATTTGTTTTTTGAATAGACTACAGAACCCTATTTTGCGTGTTTTCCAACAGACTCGCACTTGGCCATTTTTTCCATAGACATACCTCCTAGTACCTCCAGTTTTTATTAGTAGCAAGGACGTTTATTTCCATGTGTCTACTTCTGTATTTAGCCAAAACGAAAAATGTACAGTTATTTCATCACCGTTATTTTTAGCCTTTTTACCCGACTGCCTCAGAAGGAGGGTTATGTTTTTCAAGTGTATGTATGTTTGTATGTATTTAAGTATGTATGTATGTATACAGGGTGTAAATTTGCATTCTCGCCATATTTACAGAGGTAACTATACATCTGATGCTGAGTACGAATCAATAAAAAAAAATATTTTTTTTTTAATTATTTTTAATGATTTCATATTTTTACTGCGTTGGCACCACTACATTTTATCGACCGCGTACATCACTAATACCAGCGGTGCGCACGCACAAGCGGAGCGCGGCGCGGCGGCCTGTGTCGGCATAGTTCAAACGAGTCGGTCTTCCCTTTGGCTGCGTTCAATCAGTTCAGTTGCCGCCGCGCTGCCGTGAGTGACAGTCGAGTCGACTCTCGCTCAGTGACCTCTGCGCCACGCTTACGCATCGCCGTTGGCGCCGTCGCGCCGCCGCCGTGCAAACAAGCCGTTTGCGACAAGCCTGTGAAATGTTCGTGGAAATGTTTCCGAACAGTCCGAGACCGACCCGGGACATAATGCTTGTGGGGCGACGTGAAACGTTTAGTGTACACGGAAGAAATTGATAGTGTTGATGTGTTGCGTGAAAGAGTTCTGGCAGCGTTTGAAACTGTAAGTTTTTGTAAATTTGTGTATTTTTTTGTAAATAACAATAATGTGTAATGCTGATTTCAGACTTTTAACTACGCCAAAAATACTGTAAACGCACATAAAGTACTTTACACAGCTATCTCAAAGTAATAAAAGTGTAAATGCGGAAATTTAGTATTTTTGTAGGTCCTCCTAAAGTAGGAAGGGAAATCTGAAATCAGCTGACTGTGTAGTCAGCTATACGCATGAATGAATCATTGAAAGAAGGAGTGAACTGTTTAGTCGAAACCGCTCGCGTCTGTCAGTTATGTTCTCGTACGGTTTGTTCCACTGTGATCTTACATAAAACTGGTTTATTCTTACATGAACTCCAAAAGAGTTTCATACCATAACTCGTAGTCCTTCAAATATCAGATTTTTTGTATATGCTGAAACAATTTGTAGTATTATAAACTACTACTTCTGTAAATATGGCGGGAATGCACATTTACACCCTGTATATGTATGTATGTCCATCGAGCGACTGGTAGTAAAGGGCAGAGTAGAGGGCACCCGAATGCGTGGTAGATCACCAATGAGATGGACGGACCAAATAAAGGCAGCACTGGATGGCCCCCTGTACCAATGCACCAAAACAGCAGTCCTCAGAGAAGAATGGCGACGAATTGTGAGGCGGGTCACCCGACCGAAATGACGACGAAGAAGAAGAAGATGTATGTATGTAGATTTCTATGTTCCCTGCTGCAGTCTGAACGGATTGAAGAAATTTAACGTATGAGGTATCGTTTGATTTATTTTAATCCCGTTTGTGACATAGGATGTATTTCTTCCCGACTGGCCATAAAGAGGGGTTAAGTTTTTACGCAGTTGGGTTATTAATTTTTTATGAATTCCTAAAGTTATTGTATCCACCTACTGCAACCTTACCTATCTTTTTGATTTTACCTTTCTTCACTGGCGCTTGCTCACTACACTGTGGTACGAATCATATAAATTGAGTTCTTATCTCCAGCTACTGAGAAAAACAAATAACGATGATAATAATATATTTTTTTCGGAAGTTCCTTAATTGAAAATCGCTCGGGTCATAATGACTCATCGTCATCGGCGGTGGGGTAAAGGAGGACTGAAAAAAAATTCAACTGCACCGAGAGTCATTAAAACATGCATCGAGAGTCATTAAAACATGCATCAAGAGTCATTAAAGCATGCATCGAGAGTCATTAAAACATGCATCGAGAGTCATTAAAACATGCATCAAGAGTCATTAAAACATGCATCGAGGGGTCATTAAAACATGCACCGAGAGTCATTAAAACATGCATCGAGAGTCATTAAAACATGCATCGAGAGTCATTAAAACATGCACCAAGTCATTAAAACATGCATAGAGAGTCATTAAAACATGCATCGAGAGTTATTAAAACATGCACCGAGAGTAATTAAAACATGCATCGAGTCATTAAAACATGCACCGAGAGTCATTAAAACATGCATCGAGAGGTTGTTCTTTCTGACCGTTGACCGATAGAGAAGTATGCACATGCAGTTGGCATAACATTAGACAGAATACTCGTAAACTTTACTGAGTAAATTTACACTACCGAACATTAACAACACAATTATTAAGTTTCCTTGCTCAGAAAAAGTACCTAACTGACTAGGCTGGTGGACATCCAGACGCTCAAGTTGCGAGCTGTGCAACTAACGATAAACGCACATAATCTTCTTTATCAAGATTTGCGTTTTTTGTGTGGCATCAAGTGTTTCCTTTTTTTATTGAAATAAATAGTTTAAATTTAATTTTTAATTTAAAAAGAATTATTCATAAATTTATTGCACTCTTGATCAGCTATATTTTAAAGTTATAAAATGTGCAAGTAAACGCGCTAACTATTCAAACTGTTTTAAATTAGTTTTAACAAAGCTTTCTTTGAAGTTAAGTTTTGTAAGCTCTAAGGAATACTGTCAGAGAAAAATCTTCCAATTAAATTCCCTTGCTGGAAGTTGTCTGCTTATGAAGGCTTTGAAAGTAAAATAAAACGAGGTAAGAAGCTAATTACTTTGCACTCTTAGCAGAGAACGTCCAACTTCGATTTTCATCTAAAACCATTTTTTTTTATCCTTTTATAGAATTCAAAGAATAATTCTGCTCCACAGGTGTACTACTCATATAATATCTATTCGTAATTTCATGTTGTGACTTTACGATTTTGTAGGTAGGTACCTCGGAGGAATAAGGACACTGATACATAATCCTATATTTTAAATGTATTGGTTTCTTGGAAACGGCTCTAACAATTTGGATTATTTTTTTTATAATTTTTTTATATCTCCAGTCTATTTCGATAGGTGACATCCCTACGAAAATGCGTTTATATACAAATTTAGCGACTCAACAAAAGATGGCGCTACTTGACTTGACAGTGAGCATAGCTCGGTCACCCAGCTACTGAACAACATCATCATCACCATATGGACTAATGGACAAAGGCCTCTCTCAACGATTTCCACGATAAACAGTCCTACGCTGCCCGCCGCATCCAGCGGCTTCCCGCGACCTTCACCAGGTCGTCCAACATGAACCACAGATGGCGCTAAATCACCAAACAAAGCTCGGTCGCTCAGGTACTTGCATAGCATGTAGTAAATAGACCACCTACTCTTATTTACTCTATGTATATAGTTAGTCACATAACCATCTACTTTTATTTATTATTATTTTATTATATCAGCTCATATACTTCCCCACCGAGAGGCTCGAGCCTACCCTGAATCAGGGCGATTAGGCCTTAGTCGACCACGCGGGCCCAGTACGGGTTGGTCGACTTCACACACAACCTTCGAGTTTCTTCGCAGGCGTGTGCAGGTTTCCTCACGATGTTTTTGTCGCCGTTAAAGCAATCGATAATTATATGCGTAAGTGTTTGAAAAACTCATTGGTACATTGGACGTCTAGATTTGAACCCGGTACTTCTGGTTAGATGGACCGACTCGTTACCGGTTGAGCCACCGACTACTTTTATTTACTACATGAATTTAGTCAGTCACATCTGTGATAATAGTTATTTTTGATACAAGGGTGGTAAAAAGGTCAACACCAAACGAGTGACATTTCTGAGCCCGAGCCGCATGCGAGGGTTTGCCGTCGTCACGAGTTTGTTATTTTCTTTTACACCCATGTATCATACAGCGTTTTTCAATACAGTTGTGAGAAAACCGGTAAAATAAAAAAAAAAACGACCGTGACAGAAAAACAAAATAAATTACCAATAGGTTACCTATCAAAGTTTCGGCAACCAAAGTTCATTTTACGCGATTTGTAGCTCATTTAAAATGTCCGGGGAGTAATCTCACTTTGTTTTTTTATACATACTACTTAATATGTATATTTTTATTACACATATAATATTAACTATTCATAATTTTATTCGTTTTCACAACTAAAACATACCAATTTAGTTTTACGAAAATTGCGCCATATTTTAGTTATCACACGTACGCAACACGTACGTAAGTTTTTTTTAAATATTATCATAAATAGATTACAATAAGGCTTGGGATAATATGTATTCTAAGCATTAAAACCTCCTTGGAAAAGATGGCCTATTCCTTGGTGTTACCTATGTGCTTTATTCATATTTATTTTCTTTTCTTCATAAAGATTATAACCCAAAGAGAATCTAATCAGCTAGCGATATGTACTAACCTCACGGAGAAACAACATATCTCTTGTAAAATTCTCCTATCAAAAGTCTTTAAGAAGATTCTGTATCTTTGGTTATTATATGTTTTATTTGCTAGAAATTTCCTGTTCCTCCGAGCTAGAAATTAAAAAAAAGTAGTAAAGTAAAATCACGTGTGCGGTAAAATCAATTTTGCGCACAGTTGACTGACACATAAAAAAACACTTTTCGAGCAACTGTATTGAAAAATATTATGTTTTGCTTTTACAAAAAAATACTTTATTTTTAGTTGTGTAAAAACAAAATAATGTACCTAAATTGGAATAAACTCTGACAAATAAAATGTCCTTTAATTTAAGGCAGTGTTGCATTATCACTATATGTATTAGGTATTCAAAGCATTCTTTCATTGTTAACGCTGGCGCATGTTGCTCGTAAGAGCGGGTCAAAACAATTAATTTGCTTACCCTAAAAGCCATAATTTATAGATAAATTACTTTAACATCAGCAATTGTTGAGCTATCACTAGTTTTAATTGCTCGGCTCCTGTCATCTAATCTCCGTTTCGTAACAAAAGCTGCTTATTTCACAGTTCCTTAATTGCTATGAGTGGGCCAGTGTTGACACAAATTACAGGGGCGGACGTCGCGTTAGTCGCGTTGTCGCGTTGTCGCGTCACGTCACTGGATTAATTCTGATCGTAAATTTTATTGTTAAAGCCTACATTTTATACACATACCTACTTAGTTGTTGCCGAATAATTTGGGTACAATGAAAAGTACAGATAATAGGCACATCCTTACTAATAATGTGAAAATGTCTTTGTTTGTATGTTACCTTTTCACGCTTCAACGTCTTGACCAATCTTAATGAAATTTGGCATGCAGGTAGCCTGTGTTACGGGGAAGGACATAGGCTACTTTTTATCTCGTGAAAATAGCATAGTCCGATGCAGTTCCTAAGGGAACTTAAAATATACTCTTTTTTGGTTAATTTCTTTAACATCGCAACGGAACAATGGATCGTGTGATTTCTTGCACAGAGATAGTTGAGGGGGTGGGTGAGGGATCTGGAGAAAAGTCATGTCCACGCTCACCCACAAAGTCAGTCATAAAAACGATGTCCACGCGGGCGAAGCCGCGGGAAAAAGCTAGTACATTATATATTAACAAGTTGAAAATGGACGTTTTGATTTTATTTTAATAACTGAGTTCAAAAAAGGAGGGGGTTCTCAATTCGAATATGTTTTTTTTTGTGTGTAGGTATGTTACGAAATTTCTCCGTCGATTGTTAACAGATTTTGAAGATTAATTTTTATTTGAACTTAAACCTAGTCTTATACAGAGTGTATTAAAAATGGTGTAGGACCCGTTAACTGGGGGTTATGCTCATCATACTGAACAACATTCCCAAAAAAAAATTGGGCGCTCCATACAAAAATGCACAATAATGGTTATCAAGCTGATCGATTTGTATGAAGATTTAAAATTTTTCTTTGCGATTTCTGCAAAGTCATAGAACAAAAGTTATTGAGTATGATGAGTAGAAGCCCCAGTTACGAGACCTACACCAATTTAGATACACTCTGTATAATATTGAATCGAAATCGCCGTAGTACCTCGTACTTTTACAACAAATTAACAAAAGCAAAGTTATACAGAAAACTTTTAATTGTTGTGATTGTAGTCAGTTGTTTTTTATCGTGTTATCGTCAAATAAAATGGTTTTCGGCAATTTTTGTGATTTGTGATAAGTCCTTAATGCACCAAAGTCCTTAATGTCGCAGCGGGGGTGGACTTTGTTTTAAAATATGTAAAGATTAATCAATCAAAGTAATTGTAACTATGTGAACACGTTCTTGAAACTTTCAACGGTTTGTCATATTTCCGAAAAAAATTTACATAATTTTCATTAATATCCTTCTTATCAATCATTTGGGATCGGTTTTAAATGTTTTTGTCTTCATTCTGGTTGCGCCAATCCACATTCTTCCACGTCCTTTTGAACTCCTCCAACCATCGCTTCTTTGGACTTTCTCTCTTTCTATATCCCTGTAACTTTATGTCCATCACTCTGCTTTTCTCTTCTGCGGACGTGGCCAAACCATGTCAGTCAGTGTTTTTTTACTTCTGCGATACTTTAAGACTACCCAGTATATCATCATATCAGCTCATATATACGTCCCCACCGAGGGGCTCGAGCGTATCCTGAACTAGGGCGATCGGGCCTAAGTAGACCACGCGGGCCCAGTGCGGGTTGTTCGACTTCACACACAACTTTCGAGTTTCTTCGCAGGCGTGTGCAGGTTTCCTCACGACGTTTTCCTTCACCGTAAGAGCGTCGGATAAACGTAAATACGAGATTGAAATTCGAAAACACATTGGTACGCGGCAGGACTTAAACCACGACCTCCCTGACAGGAGGTAGGAGGTAGTGGCCCTTGCCATTACGCCACCGACGCTCTATATACCCAGTATATACTCGTTCCTATTTTGTCCATCCTGGTTACTCTCAACTTCCAGCTCAACGTCCGCTTTTAAGCCACGTGTATTTTTTATTACACAATTGATAAGCCCTTGACATCATCTCACCTGATGGTAAGTGACGATGATGCCCAAGATGGAAGCGGGCTTATCAACACTCCCCAACGCAATGGGGAACTGGCTATCTTATCTTCATGCCGGAACACATCAATGCTCTCAATATTGATGTTTGGCGGCAAGACTTAGATAAGATGGTGGTAGCTAGCCAGAAAAGCTTAAAAAACGCCCTACCACCAACCAAACTGAGTCTTACAAAGTTAGACCCCACCGGGAATCGAACCCGCGACCTCCAAGTGTGAAGCGAATGGACTAACCATTACGCCAGGGAGGCGGTTAAACTTATCATCGGTAGCTTTTAGTGCCCAACTCTCACTTCCCTAATGCACCGGCCTTATTACTATCTTGTATATCATATCAGCTCATATACGTCCCCACCGAGGGGCTCGAGCCTACCCTGAATTAGGGTGATCGGGCCTTAGTCGATCACGCGGGCCCAGTGCGGGTTGGTCGAATTCACACACAACCTTCGAGTTTCTTCGTAGGTGTGTGCAGGTTTCCTCACGATGTTTTTCCTTCACCGTTAAAGCCATCTTAAAGTTATCTTGTATATAAGACTTTTAAATTTCGTAAAGAATTATAAATTATATTTACGGAATATTTACGGGATGTGACAAACCACAGACACATGCATTATAGTATCTAGATACGAGATGGCAAAATTTTAATAATTTCGATTGATATTTAAATGTAAGAACATAACTACGTTTGCATGGAACATGCTAGGATTGCACTCCTCTTAAAATTAGTCAAATGGATACTGAGTGCCAGTGTTGCCAGATGACTTTTGTTAAATGTAGCTAAATAATGTTAAAAAAGTCGCTAGAACAATATAAAAATGATAATTCTGTCGTTACTGTGCTTGAAAAGTCGCTAAAATGTATGAAGCGCCAATTTTTTTGTCGCTAGACTGCTCCGAAAATACGTTAGATCTAGCTACTGAGTCGCTAAATTGGCAACACTGCTGAGTGCACCGGCGCCGGCGTCAGTTTTACATAATTGTGTTATTATTATTATTATATTCAGGTACATGTAAAGTATCTAGTGTATTTTAACGATTTCCCGTGATGCGATAAACATTATTTTATCTTTGGAAGTGCTACGGAAAAGGGCACTGAGGACAAAACTTGCAACATAGTTTGTATTTTGTTGTTTATATTCAGAACGCATTTTTGAGAAAACGTGGCGAAATTTAATGATTAATGATAACGGTGCGGTGTGACCAGCATCGTAGTGACGTTTCGTTTTTGTAACGTTCCCTGCACCTTAAAGTTTAAAAGATCGTGTGTATTAAGACAATAGCTTATTAAAAATATTTATTGCCCAATTAAATTTTAATGTACTACTTGACCTAATTACCTATTATTAATCAAACCTGTCAAAAAAACAACATTAAGCGAAGTGTGTCCATAATCAAAAAAAAACAATGGAAGTATCTAAAAGATTTATGTATTAAGTCATTTATGTTAATAAAAACAATTCACACTCTTAATTGTTCTAATTCGAAAGACTTTCTCAGACATATGAACGGCAGTAAAAATGAATTAATTCAATCTACACTAATTCTCAGAGTTTAAGTACAAGCAGTGATGAAATTAGGGACCGGACCTATCGCTATATTAAGGCACAGTATTACGATATGGCTTATAGTAGCGCAACGCCTTTGATGTCGCACGATGCCACCACGGCGTAGGTACTAGCAGGACTAGCCTGTAGCCAGCCTGGCAAACTCGCGGAGGGAGGGAGGGAGGGTCTTGTATAACGTTACGAGGCGTTTTAGGGGCGGGAAGGGGGTTCGATCAGCGCGTAACGTAACACAGATTTTATTTTATTTAAATAAAGATCAACCCTTTTTATTTATGATTTTTTGCAGGGAATCTCTCGACTGTATTGTAGGTATTTTTATTTAATGTAACTTTTGGGTAAAAATGTTCACTTGGGTGTTTTTAGAATCGAGGGGGGGGGGGGGGGTTACAGAAAAACGGCGCATTACATGGGAGGAGCGAGGGTTAAGAGTTACGTTATACTTGAACGCCCCCTAAGTAGATTCGTTGCACTACTGCCGCTATATTGTAATACTGTGATTAAGGGCATGACTACTTACATTGTATACTGTGCGGCAAGTATGACATTGGTTAATAGTTACAAAACTAATGGCGAAAATGATTCACAAAATTTTATTTTTCCTTATGATTTCTTTCAACGTCTTCTTCATCATCACGGCGGGCATTTCAGAAAAATTGCATAATCAAAACCGGCCAAGTGCGTGTTGGGCCACGCGCAATGAAGGATTCCGTAGTTGCCATTATCGCATCTATATCTAATTTTCAAATTTCCAAATACAGCGGTTTAGTTGTTAGGGGGTGGGGACACTCGACTCCAACAAAATTTAGCACTTTCAAGCATATTTTTCCGAAAACGGAACCCTAAATTATAAAATGGCCTTAGAAGACTTACAACTGTTTTTAAGCTGTAATCAACGATACCCCACACGACTGGGATTGACGTGAAAAAAAAATCATCCCCACTATACCCTTAAAAAACCCTTCTTTTCCAAAAAATGTTTACAGTTTTCTCTGCGTTATTATTTTAATATATATCAGAATATATATATATATATATATATATATATATATATATATATATATATATATATATATATATATATATATATATAAGGTGTAACAAAATTAGCTGAAACTATTTTAACTGGTGCTTCTACCCATGAAACTGAACAACTTTCCCCATGGAACCCATAGTCAAATCGCAAAAAAAAAAATGGCTCTCCCATACTAACTCGATCAGCTGATCAGCCAACTTAGTATAGGAAGTTAATTTTTTTTTGAGATTTGACTATGGGTTTCATGGGGAAAGTTGTTCAGTTTCATGGGTAGAAGCACCAGTTAAAATAGTTTCAGCTAATTTTGTTAGACCTTATATATATATCATATGCGGGCAGCGCAGAACCGGTCGTCGTGGAGATCCTTGGGGGAGGCCTATGTCCAGCAGTGGACTTCCTTCGGCTAATATGATGATGATGATGATAATGATATCAGAAAAATTACATTATAAAAAACGTGTACTTTCGAGTAATTACATAGTACGGCTAAACTAGTAGATACCGCCTCAGTGGCGTAATGGTCAGTCCATTCGCTTCACACCCGGAGGCCGCGGGTTCGATTCCCGACGTGATCAACTTTGTACGACTCGGTTAGGTTGGTGTTAGGGCATTTTCATAGCCCGCCTGGCTAGCTACCACCATCTTATCTAAGTCTTGCCGCCAAACACCAGTGTTAACAGGATTGGTGTGTTCCGGCTTGAAAATAAGATAGCCAAATCCCCATTGCGTTGAGCAATCTTGGTAAGCCCGCTTCTATTTTTGGCTTCATCGACACTTACCATCAGGTTAGATGAATTTAAGTAGCCCTGACTTCTACCCACAACGATTTTTTTTACTATGTACCTACTTTTTATACTCTAAATATTAGAATAATACAAGTATAATATAACGTACAAGTGAATTTTTCAATTTTAATATATCTAAAGCAAAATATATATTGGTAAACTAAATTATTGGTTAAGGAGAAAAGAAATCGATTTTATTTTTACTTGGAATCTACCGTTCATATTTTAAATATAAGAATAATAATTTTGTAACGTACGGTTTCATTTTTCAATTTGAATATATTTACAGTAACATCTTCTTGGTTTTAGAGTTGATTCCACCTATACCTTCTATCTAAGTACCTACCTTCTTCTTAAAATAGTAGTTGGAGGAATATTTTTCTTCGAACTTTGCAAGACAAAATTTTCTAATCAGATCACTGCTTGTATAAAATTAAAAAGGTGAACATTCAAAATTTTTATAAAAAACGCCATTTTTCAATTGTTTTTTTCTGTGTACGAAAATGAGTGACAGTAACGAAAAAATTAGTAAAATTTTGAAATTTTATTTAAAAACCGGTCAAGCGCGAGTCGGACCCATTTTCCGAGGGTTCCGTACTACACACCTGAGACAATAATACCTTTCCACATTACAAACAAAAGAGATCAACTTGAGCGACTGAAATATGCTTTTTTTTTATTTAGTTCGGACCACTGACCGCGAGTACAACTCACACTTATCTGGTTTTCGTTATATGTTGTTTTACTTCAGGATATATATGCATCAAGTTTCACACTTGTATGTATTACCGTTTTTCCGATAGAGCTAAATCAAAAATACCCACAAATACCTATAATTGAAAAGGGGATAGGGTGCATTATAAAGAAACCAAGATCTGATAATGGCGTCCCAGAGAAATCAAGGGGAACCTTAAAAATCGTAGTGGCGACTAGTGCGTTTGAAATCGGTTTTTAATGTTCAAAATCATTATTATTTGTCTTTTTAGCGGTAACAGAAATACACATTCTATGAAAATTTCAAATGTCTACCTATTACGGTTCATGAAATACAGACCGCTGACAGACATACGGACAGACAGCGGAGGCTTAGTAATAAGATCCTTTTGGTCACCCTTTGGGTGTACATAACATCCTACTCTGTCAGAATGCTCAATAGAGTACACCTTATTAATTATTTATTACTCCGCCAATGAAATCGGTCCACCTGAAGATAAAATTATGGTATTTTTGCGTATTATCCCGGCACTATGTTATTACAATCTACATACATACACACTATCACATACTACAAGGTGGCGCAAAATGTATCACCCTATTGATTGTAAGACGCTTGAACTTTTTCAATAGGCGGTTAATGTTATTATTTTTGTTTACATTTGACAGACTACAGTCACGAAATCTATTGTGTTACAAAATGGCGAGGTATACGCTACCAGAACGCGGTATAATTGTTTCAATGTTTTTGCGGAATAATTCGTCAGCGATTTGCAATCATCGCAACAAATATCCAAATTATAACAATATCCAATATATAACAAATTTTGGAACAAATATCCGAACCGTGTGGCGCCTCTCAAACATTTCGACGCCTGGCGGCTCGACTTTCAGAGACTTGGTCTACCCTCGATCGGAAATCACCTGGACGGCTTCGAACTAGCCGGACACCTGAGAACATCCAAGCTGTGAGGGATAGTGTCGAGGAGGAGCCGTCAACATTGGACGAATTTTTGATACCGAAACTGGATGAATTGGAGTTGGAGGACATGTGGTTCCAGCAAGATGGTGCCACCGCACACACAACGCGCGATACCATAGAGATTTTGAGGAATACTTTTCCAGGCCGTTTGATTTCTCGATTTGGGGATTTCTGTTGAACAGCGACATCACCCGATCTGACGGCTCCAGACTTCTTTCTATTGCGTCACTTAAAGGGGCTGATCTACGTTAACAAGCCGCAGGCCCTAAAGACCAACATTCGTCAAGAAATCGACAATCTACCGCCGGAAATCTTGACGAACGTGATGCAAAATGTAATAAAAAGAGCCAAAATTTGCATCAACTCTGATAGCGGCCACCTATAAGATATAATTTACGAAACATGATAAAATGAAATTTATTGCACCAAATAAACGTTTTCCTTAAAAAAAAAAATCATGTTTTTAGTTTTTTTTTTATTACAACAAAATGAAATCGGATTATACGTCTTTTTGCGCCACCTTGTACATATTATCATGAAAAAAACTTTTTTTACAAAAACAAAAGAAACTGAAAAGCGATAATTGAAAACGCTAAACACGTTAAAAAACCGACCACACGGGAAGCTCTAGCTTTCAAATAAAAAATGAATCATTGAAATCGGTTCAGCCAGTCAAAAGTTCCACACTTAAAAAAAACCTCCTCCTTTTTGGAAGTCGCTTGAAAAATGGTACAAATAATATTATATTCTAATGAAATTCAACCTGTTTGTGTTGCTCAGTAACCTCCGTCCACGCCTGCGACCTCGCTGTCTGCCGTACATACCTAATTCCTGTTGCTTATATCATCATCATATCAGCTCATATACGTCCCCACCGAGGGGCTCGAGCCTACCCTGAATTAGGGCGATCAGGCCTTAGTCGACCACGCGGGCCCAGTGCGGGTTGGTGGACTTCACACACAACCTTCGAGTTTCTTCGCAGGTGTGTGCAGGTTTCCTCACGATGTTTTCCTTCACCGTTAAAGCAATCGGTGAGTATATGTACGTATGTTTCGAAAAACTCATTGGTACATTGGCCGTCCGGATTTGAACCCGGCACCTCTGGTTAGGACGACCGAGTCGTTACCGGTTGAGCCACCGACGCTACGGTTGCTTATATATTACGTAAAAATCCCAGAAAAAATCTTTTTTTTTTTCATTAAGTACGGACTTCTTAACGCGAGTACAACTCACACTTGTCCAGTTTTTATTATTTTTGGTTTTACTTCAGTATTCGTTCTATAATCATACCAAATTTCACGCTTTTACGACAGATCACAGAGCTAAATAAAAAATACCTCTAAAATACCTATAAAAAATATGTTCTTTTGTATGGAGACTCCCCTAATTTGTCAACTTTTTCTAATTTTTAGTATTTGCTGTTGTGGCGGCAATGGAAATACGCATTATGTAAAATTCAACTTTCTATCTATTACGGTTCATGAAACACAGCCAGCTGACAGACGGACAGACGGAAAGTGGGGGCTTATTAGTAATAGGGTCCCGTTGGTCACCCGTTCGGTGTATGGAACCCTAAGAAGGTAAAACGTAGGCCTCGAATAAAATTTGTGCTGTTTATGGACTCAATGCATGTAACAGGTACAAATATTAGTTATTGTATTTTTTATTATTATTTTTTCGATATATAAAATTTTAGCTACTCTGCTAACTTCGCACGAGGCGAAGTGGCAGGAGCACCTCCAGCGGAAGCACAGTCGGCTGGAGTTCAGTGCGACGGGGAGAGAAAGCGTCGAACTATCCGGGCATTGTCATATTATTATTATTATTATATCAGCTCATATACGTCCCCACCGAGGGGCTCGAGCCTACCCTGAATCAGGGCGATTAGGCCTTAGTCGACCACGCGGGCCCAGTGCGGGTTGGTCGACTTCACACACAACCTTCGAGTTTCTTCGCAGGCGTGTGCAGGTTTCCTCACGATGTTTTCCTTCACCGTTAAAGCAATCGGTAAGTATATGTACGTAAGTTTTGAAAAACTCATTGGTACATTGGCCGTCCAGATTTGAACCCGGTACCCCTGGTTAGATGGACCTAGTCGTTACCGGTTGAGCCACCAACGCTTCTTTGTATTTTACATAACAGTTATATAATATATTAGCCACCAGTGCTGTAAGTTGCAAAGAGGATATAAACTACTACGTTGTTCAACCAGTCCAGAGCGCGCAGTCTTGAGTCTTCGTCTAAGTCTGATATGGCACTGCGTGCCTTTCGCTGTGGATATTATAATAATTAAGATCGATGGAATAAAACAATGTAAAGAGAATCCCACGACTTTTATTGGAGTAAATCCCTGAAGGTTACATGCATTATCAGTCAGTAACAGTTCAAACGTTTCTTGTCTGGAAATTTTAACGTTAAAGATGCAGTTCGCTCTGGTCACCCTACTTGAATTTTCATACAAAAGACGAAGAAACTTTCCCCGATCTAAATATATAATCGTATTTGAGCATTGTCTGCATCTTAACGCAGTGATAAAATTAAGGGAACATATTTATCTATTAAAGTTAATTTATCATTCGATGCAGCGATGACAGCGACGGCCGATGGCGTAAAATTTTGATTGATCACCGTCGCCATGGACTATGAAGTAATGACACGCATATAATGTGTACTAAAACAATTAACTATGCATGAAGAGTGACAAACTATAGCCAGACAATGAAAACAATATTATTAAAAATATAATTATAGGAAGAAATATATAAAATACTAGATTTTGCCAGCGGCTTCGCTCGCTTGAACATAGTTTTATGACTGTCTTCGTGGAAAAAAGTATCCTACATGTTAATCCAGGTTCTAAGCTGTCTACCTACCAAATTTCAGACAGATATGTTTAGTAGTTAGTTTTCGCGTGAACATAGTTTTCATGTCTGTCGTGCTGTCGAGTATGGGAACTGAGTCAACTCTAGATCCCTTTTGAACTATGTCGGGCTCTGCTAATTAGTAGTCAATTCGATAATCAGTAATAATTAGCACCTCAATCCTTCCCTTTATTGCAAAGTGAAAGAAATCAGCAAAAAAGAGAGAGTTAACAGCTATCCCACGGGAACCACTTAAGAAATCTGGATAAGAAGTAGCCTATATGTTAATCCAGGACCTAACCTATATGTGTGCCAAGTTTCATCGCGATCCGCCCAGTGGTTGAACCGTGAAAGAGTAACAAAAATCCATCCATACATACAAACTTTTGCTTTTAAAATATTAGTAGGATACCATTTAAAAAATATATTTGCCATTTTCTTGTCACGCTAAATACTTTTTGCTCAAAATGTCACTTTACCTTCAGTCCAAGCTTCGCTCAATATGTAGAGTGACGTCGCGGAACTTTTGTTCAGTATTCTCTACTGCAATGTTTTTCAATCTTTTTGAGTATGTGACCCCCTTAAAAGTTGAAAAATTCTAGCGACCCCGTAGGGACATTAACAAAGAAAATATTAGTAGGAAGACTTTTATAATTTTTTTCTTTTGGGAACTATGTTGATAAATAAATCAACACAGGTCCTATTTTTTTTTACTGTTGTGTAGGAACTAGACACACTTACCTTTTTCTTTTGCCCGCAACCCCCGGGTAAGGCTTTGCGACCCCCTAGGGGTCATGACCCAACTACTGGTACCCTGATTTATTTTTTTTAAGAAGTAAGTTTTCTCCGCATATTATAAAACCACTGCAGTCTGCATCCATCTATCTTATAATATATAAGGTGTAACAAAATTAGCTGAAACTATTTTAACTGGTGGTTCTACCCATAAAACTGAACAACTTTACCCCATGGAACCCATAGTCAAATCGCAAAAAAAAATTGACTCTCCCATACTAACTCGATCAGCCGATCAGCCAACTTATTATGGGAAGTTCAATTTTTTTTTTGAGATTGGACTATGGGTTTCATGGGGAAAGTTGTTCAGTTTCATGGGTAAAACCACCAGTTAATATAGTTTCAGCTAATTTTGTTAAACCTTACATATTTATATCATCATCATCATAACAGCCGAAGGACGTCCACTGCTAGACATAGGCCTCCCCCAAGGATTTTCATGACGACCGGTTCATTCTTTTATATATTTGTATAACTAATCATTCTCCTGTTGGCATGAATGATTCAGTAGATGCCTAGACAGTGAAGATTTCACAACATCAATAAAACATTTCACGTAAAGTAACATATTTGCAATGTTAAAAGTTATTTTTGTAAAACAATAGCTTGTCTAACCGTTGCGCATATCTCTACCTTGACATGACATACTCTTACGTATCGCATGAGTAATAAAACCATAACTCTCTCACACACACACATTCACACATACACATACGCACTCACTTTCTATTACGTATGACTATGTTTATTAAGTTTATTTAAAATTTTAGTTTTATTCTTTACTGTCTGCTTACCCGGCCCCTACGATACAGGCTTAGCCTAGTGTAGGGACCACTGTTCAATATATTTATTTGTATTGTATTTTTTCCTGGCAAATAAATAAATAAAAAATTAAAATAAAAAAAAGTTACTAATTAAAAAGTGTGGGTATCAGCTTCGACGCGCGACAGGAATTTACTCAGGAAAAAATTTTTTCGGCCTCCTGCCTCCGGCCCCGCTCCGAACGCTCCGGGTTTTGCCCTACACGGTGATTGGCCTTCGGCCTCGCAGGGAGCCCTCCGGGCTTTGCCCTACGTGGTGTTCGGCCTGCGGACTCGCAGGGAGCGCTCCGGGCTTCGCCCTAGCTTAAAGATCTCATATGTTATTATGGGAGAGTCACGAGACTTGGCAATTTTTTACGTTAAATGTTTTTGATGAGATCTTATCATCAAGCCGGAATACATCAATGCTGTTAGTTAATGACGCTTGTAGGCAAGACTTATTTTAAGACTAGCTTTTGCCAGCGGCTTTGCTCGCGTGAACATAGTTTCTATGACTGTCTTCGAGAGTGCACAGTGCGCGAGCCGCATATGTTAATCCAGGTCCTAATCTGTCTACCTACCAAATTTCGTCCGGATACGTTCAGTAGTTTTTGTGTGAAAGAGTAACAAACATCCATACATACGAACTTAAGAGTTTATAATATAAGTAGGATGGTGGTAGCTAGCCAGGCGGTGCTTAGAAAATTCCCTTATACCAAACCGAGACTTATACCACGCCGGGAATCGAACTAGCGACCTCCTGACGTGAAGCAAATCCACCTAACCATTACGCCACGGAGGCGGTTATAATTATACTGAGTAACATATGAGACGAAACATACTGACATGGTCGAAAAGCTTCAGAATTAATTACCCGTTTTCTGTTTCTAAAGGAATCCGGAGTCTATTTATTTTTAAAATGGTGGCGAAATCCTATACGTTCGACAACCAAACTGTTACCAATCTGTATCAATCTGTGTGACGAGGGGGTGAGGTCGCAATCTAGAGAGCGGCAGGGAGTGTCCATACTGTATGTTAGTACTAATATATATATACTTTGCCAAGAGCAAGAATACTGGTGGCGATTCCATACCGGACAAATATCGTGAAATTTTCTCCTCTTACAAGGGAAATTCAACTTTAAACACGGTGCCAGAAAGAACAAATACATTTTTTGCCCGTACATTCACAGAATTTGAAAATATTAGTCCAAATTATCTTGGTAAGTTAAAAGTTGTTATATGTTATCGTATTGGGTATTCTCAACGTAATACTGTTTGGATGTAAATAAAAAAACTAAGGATAATAATTAAGGATAGGTTTGAGCTGATAATTTATATAATTTCAGAAGGAACTTATATGGACCTTATGTTGAAATATTAAATGCAACGGAATAATAAATCTACATAGGTAAGTTTACCGTAATTAAGTCATCCAAAAATAAATGGAAACCATCTCTCATCCATTGTGAACTGTAATTCTTTACACAAAATGCAACATCACGTCTCAATAATCATTAATTTGTGAGAATACAAATTTTTCAGTTTTATAGTTTACACACACACACACACACATATACCGACACATACACACACACAAACACACACACACAAGCTTGCACTTGCTCATGTAACTAAACTTAATTTAAGTAATTAAGTAATAAATGAACAAAAGATTTTGTAATTTTATTGATACTTGCCTATATAACTGCTATATTGTTCATTTTTGCACGACTTATACTGTTTAGGTAATGTTCGTGAAAATCTGTAAAGGCCTATCATAAAAATCTGTACTGTTTTTAATATTACTATAATTTAAGGCTGTTGATTTTCCTAAATAAATAAATAAATAATTTTAGTGAAATTTGGTTACGATTGCGGTTTATTTCCCTTTTGAATTTCTGCTACCCGATTTCATTGTGTGATTGTATACAATGAGCTTGCCACAACGATTGACCAGTATTTACTCGACTGTTGTATGTATCCGATTAATATTTTTCGGTTATAATGTATATGACATTATAATTTACTAGCTTTTTCACGCGGCTTCGTGGACATAGTTTTTATGACTGTCTTTCAAGGTGAGTGGTGAGCCGCAAGCGGTAGTGCCTTTCACCAATTCGAGCAAAAAAACACGGCTGTACACTGTACACCCTTTTCTAGAAGCAACTCATTGCATTTTCTAACTCTTAATATCTTTGTTAACGACTGAAAATTTTATATCGCATTGCTTACGTAATATAGACAGCGTATATTCCAAATAACTAATTTTTAAAACATCATTTATCGATAATTCAATATTTTGTCACTCATTCACTCACTCACTGATCATCAAAATAATAGAGAACTCTTAGGTGACTTGAATTTGAAATTTGGCATGGAGTTAGATAATTGGGAGTTAATAAAGGGAAAAGTCTGAAAACAGCACAAACTCGTATATACCCCAAAGGGGGTGAAATATAATTTGACAATTTGTATGGAAGTCTGTCATTTTTAAAGTAAGAGACATAAAATTGCACGAGGATATTTTATAGGCTTTTTATATGGTTAGAAAAAAATTCATATCGTAAAAAACGATATCTCATCAAAACATTTTTACGAAAAAAAATCGCCAAGTCTCGTAAGTCTGGCAGTACTTTTTTTAAAATAAACGGTCAGTAAATTTCACAGTAGGTAGTTGTTTACTAAATATACTGAGTAAATAATAATACATATACTTATGATTAATATAATTTATGCATCTCAGTTGCTTTGAACTTTATTGCAACAAGCCTTGCAACTTTTTGTCATCTCTTTTATAAATATATTTTCTTTAACTAGACAATCACGAAAATTATCCCAAGTACCTGTCGAAAAAGGCTCGAGAGTACTTAAATTAACATGTAGATGACGCATCTATTATAATTGGAAAGACTTTACATACAAAACAATACATTTCGTGATTGCCAAGTCAGAAAAACATCTTTATAAAAGAGAAGAAATAAAGTTAAAAGCAACTAAGATGCTTAAAATATATTAATCATAATTTTAAGAATTATTATTTACTCAGTATGTTTAAAAGAGAACTGCTGTGCAATTTGATAAGTATTTATTTAAAAAAAAGTACTGATAGAGATGGCTCCATCTTAGATCTCATACATTTTATAAAAGACTCACGAGACTTGGTCTTCTTGGACTTTTTTTTTTTATTTACAATTGGTAAGCCCTTGGCACCATCTCACCTGATGGTAAGTGACGATGATGCCGAAGATGGACTTCTTTTTACATGAAAATGTTTTTGATGGGATCTGTTTATTTTTATGTTTCTTACTAATATTAGGTCCTTCTATGTCACAAAACTTCTGCTACAAAACTCTCGATAACACCCGTAACGGTGCTGTAGACAGACAATATCATCATCATATCAGCCGAAAACGTCCACAGCTGGACAAAAGCCTTCCTCAAGGATACCCACGACGACTGGTCCTGCGCTGCCCGCATCCACCGGCTTCCTACGACCTTCACCAAGTAGACGATCCACCGAGTGGAAGGCCTACACAACGTCTTCCGGTGGGCGGTTGCCACTCGGAAACTTTACTACCCAAACAGCCATCTGTTTTACAAGCTATGTGCCCCCGTTATTTATATAGCGTGACTTTTAATTAGTTCCAGATAGCAAAGGATATGAATGTACTCGTGATCACAAACAACTTTCCCAAAGAAACTATATGTCAAATCATCATATCAGCCGAAGGAAGTCCACTGCTGGACATAGGCCTCCCCCAAGGATCTCCACGACGACCGGTTCTGCGCTGCCCGCATCCAGCGGCTTCCCGCGACCTTCACCAGGTCATCGGTCCACCGAGTGGGAGGCCTGCCTACACTACGCTTTCCGGTGCGTGGTCGCCACTCGAGAACTTTACTGCCCCATCGGCCATCTGTTCTACGAGCAATGTGCCCCGCCCACTGCCACTTAAGTTTAGCAATTCTGAGAGCTATGTCGGTTACTTTGGTTCTCTTACGGATCTCCTCGTTTCTGATTCGATCACGCAGAGAAACTCCGAGCATAGCACGCTCCATTGCCCTTTGAGTGACCTTGAGCCTTCTTATGAGGCCCATAGTAAGCGACCATGTCTCAGTTCCGTACGTCATCACTGGCAACACACATTGGTCGAAGACCTTGGTCTTAAGACACTGCGGTATCTGGGACGTAAAGATATTGCGAAGCTTCCCAAACGCTGCCCAGCCGAGTTGGATTCGACGATTGATCTCTTTCTCGAAGTTGGACCTACCTAACTGGACTGTTTGTCCCAGGTATACATATTCGGTAACAACTTCGAGTGTAGAGCCTCCAACCTTCAGAGGAGTAGGTATGACACGGACGTTTGACATAATTTTCGTCTTGTCCATGTTCATTCTAAGACCCACTTGTTGAGAGGCTCTACTGAGGCCATCGAGCATTGTGCCTAATTCGTCCATAGTCTCAGCCATGACCACGATATCGTCAGCGAATCGAAGGTGGGTGATGTACTCGCCGTTGATATTGATGCCGAGTCCACCCCAGTCCAAAAGCTTAAAAACATCTTCCAGGGCGGCGGTGAACAGTTTCGGAGATATAACGTCTCCCTGTCTCACCCCTCGCTGCAGCTGGATAGGTTCCGAGTTTTGATCCTGGAGGCGAACCGACATGGTGGCGTTTTCATACAAACACTTCAGCACTTCGATGTATCGATAGTCAATTTGGCACCTCTGGAGAGACTGTAACACAGCCCAGGTTTCGACCGAATCGAAGGCTTTCTCATAGTCCACGAACGCCAAGCACAGTGGCTGATTGTACTCTTCGGTCTTCTGTATAATCTGCCGCAGCGTATGTATGTGGTCTATGGTACTAAATCCTTTTCGGAAACCGGCTTGTTCGGGAGGCTGGAAGTCGTCAAACCTGCGCGCGAGACGATTCGTAATGACCCTCGAAAACAATTTGTAGATATGGCTCAGAAGTGAGATGGGTCTGTAGTTCTTCAGCAGGGTATTGTCGCCCTTTTTGAAGAAAAGCACGACCACACTTCTGTGCCATGCCTTAGGCGTTTGTCCCTCAAGTATAACGGAATTAAATAATTTCTGAAGAGCTTTAAGTACCGGTGTTCCACCTGCTTTCAGAAGTTCAGCCGTAATTCCATCATCACCCGGTGCCTTATTGTTTTTAAGCTGTTTAAGAGCCATTCTAATCTCGTACAGGCTGACGTCCGGGATATCTTCGGTATAGTGTCGGGTAAGTCTAGCTCTTGGGTCTTTAGCCAGATCGCTGACAGGCGGACATGTGGTCGTGTACAATTGTCCGTAGAACTTCTCAACTTCTTCCAGCAACTCAGTCTTAGACGATATGATCCTGCCGTCCTCAGTTTTCAGCTTGGTCAGTTGGCTTTGACCAACAGACAGATCTCTAGCGAACACTTTTGAGCCTTTGTTGTTTTCAATCGCCTCTTTAATACAATTTGTATTAAAGTGGCGCAAATCGCGAGTTAGAGACTTAGAGATCTGCCTGTTTAGTTGCCGATACTGAGTAGCGTCTTCAGAGGACTGCAAAACCAATCTGCGTCTTTCTTCCATGAGGTTGCTGGTGAAGTCAGAGATTTTTTTGGTTCTGTTTGAACGGCGAGTTTTGAAAATCTTAGACCCGACCGTTTGGACAATTTCCACGAACCTGTCGTTATAATCGTCCACATTCTCGCAGTCTCCTAGGCATTCGAAGCGATTGTGCAACTCGAGCTGAAAGTTTTCGGGGTTTTGGAGCTGGATGGGCGCTGGTCGGAGTGTGGACTTCATCAGTCGACATCTTTCTAGCTTGGTCTTTAGATTCAATGTGCCTCTTACCATTCGGTGATCACTTCCTGTTTTGACTGAGTTGATCACAGAGACATCATTGAATATTTGCCTTCTTGTCGACAAGATGAAGTCGATCTCGTTCTTGGTTACGCCATTGGGATGCAACCATGTCCACTTTCGCTGTTTTGGCTTTTTGAAGAAGGAGTTCATCATAAAGAGGCCCTCCTTCTCCATAAAGTCGGCCAGCAGCTGGCCACGTGCATTTCTCTCTCCATATCCAAATTGCCCCACTCTCAGCTCACCATCACTTCGTTTGCCCAGTTTCGCGTTGAAGTCCCCCATAACAATGGTGTATTGAGTCCGGGAGCTATTATGTAGAGCTCTAGAGATATCCTCATATAGGAGCTCCACTTCGTCGTCGGAGTGTTGCGCGGTCGGTGCATATACCTGAATAACTTTCAGCGAATACCGTTTGGTAATTCGGAGAATAAGGTACGCTACCCTCGTCGAAACACTCTCGATCCGGACCACATTGTTAATGAGGGACTTGTGGACTAGGAACCCGACACCACCCTCGGACAGTTGGTCGCCCTCCCGGAAATAGAGCAGGTTTCCGGATTTAAGGATTATGGTGTCCTCCCCCTCTCTTCGGACTTCACACAATCCTACGATGTCCCATCGTAACCTGCTCAATGCTTCCTCGAGTTCTGTTAGCTTTACGTCGGTTCGCAGTGTGCGCGTGTTGTAGGTTGCCAGGGCCAGAGGTCTTTTGTGTTGGTAGCCTGGCATCTGCCGGGGATTCTTCGCACCCCATGCCCCGCCGTTACCTTGACCGCTACCGGAGCCAGGAATAGCGGGGCCGCCGGGGACTAGGGGCCGTTTTTTCTTTGTGTCGGTCATTTGGGGGGTGTTGCCGTAATCGCCACGCTTGGCAGGCGGGTTGGCGATCGCAGTGTTGCAGATTGGCTGCAAGTCACGGAAAGACGCTGCTGCCCATCCTCCGGTTTAAGTCCCTTAGTCGGCTCTTACGACACCTATTGGATGAAATAGGATGGCCCTATTCTAAGCCGGGAGCCATACGGATATGTCAAATCAGAAAAATAAATTTTGGCCCTCGTTACATAATAAGTTAACAAAGCGGCAAAAATGTATGAAGGACCAAATTTTTTTTTCCATATTTGACATATAGTTTCTTTGGGAAAGTTGTTTGTAATCACGAGTACATTCATATCCTTTGCTATCAAGAACTATTTAAAAGCCACCCTATATAAATGTTGCATGATAATAAAATGTAGCAAATAAATTTACTGATTTATAATTAGTATGTATCAACAAATAAAACATTTCATTTAAACCTTTTTTTCAGGTTATTTTAAAAGCAACTTCAAGACAGTTCAATTTCCTGTGTCAAGAAACAGACAGACATTATATTTCAGAAGATTCTCTTTTTGAAGTTTACTCCCTATGAAACCATCTTATATGGGGAGTGAAATCGAGTTTTTTTTTGTACTCAAATTCAAATTCAGAATGTGTGTTCAAAATAGGTAAATATTACACAATATTAATCATAAGTATAATATGTAATGTTTTAGTTAGTGCACTACCTGTTTTTATGCTTTTGTCTCCAAACACCGGGTTGTCTGGAAAAAATCGCTTTGAGTGATAAGACCGCCCAAATTGTACCGCTATAGTACCTATATAAGTTTATTTTTTCATATTTTTGAGTTATGTTTTTTAAGTTTTTATATTTTTTTTAACTAGTGTGTAAAATAAAGAGTATTTATCTTTATCTTATCTTACACTTCTTATGGTCATTAAATAGTAATTACATATACATAATGACATTTGTGAAAAGTATTAAAAATAAACATTATCATTAGTTAATAATACAAAATAAAAAACAATTATGTCATGAGGATGTGAAAACAATATGACACAAGAAGTTAAAATTAGACATTTACAATTTTTGAATATGTCATAAATGCCTTTGACAAAAGAAGGACAGTTCACACAAACAGCACCCGGTCACAAGTACAACACGAAAGTCACCCATCGCTGCCCTCGACCATATTAGAGGTAATGGAATGACCCGGTTCCCGATGCGCCACGATCCGCTCATGTTTTATGTCAGTCACCTTTAATATCAGGTAGGCTAAGATTCCATGGCCATTTTGGAAATTGGCGGGTCGGCCGGAAGGAATAGAACGTCAATATCCAAGGATTTTCAACAGGCTACTTACTTCAACCACAGATGAGAATAATAGTACTCACGCTTCAATTACTTGTATATCATCATCATTATATCAGCTCATATACGTCCCCACCGAGGAGCTCGAGCCTATCCTGAATTAGGGCGATCAGGCCTTAGTCGACCACGCGGGCCCAGTGGGGGTTGGTCAACTTCACACACAACCTTCGAGTTTCATCGCAGGCGTGTGCAGGTTTCCTCACGATGTTTTTCCTTCACCGTTAAAGCAATCGGTAAGAATGTACGTAAGTTTTGAAAAACTCATTGGTACATTGGCCGTCCAGATTTGAACCCGGTACCTCTGGTTAGAAGAACCGAGTCGTTACCGGTTGAGCCACCGACGCTTGTACATAAAACTTATCTAATATTTCACCTTTCTCTGGGAGATCTGATGATATTTTTGTGTGAAAAAATCCATCATCTGAAAATCCGTTTCGAAGCATTTCGCTCTCCATATTTCTATCACGCGGCATGTGTGCCTGACATTAATTGATGGACAAGAACCAATATAATATCCATGTTCCTCGGTTCATTCATGATTAATTCCGAACGTGCTACCAATTACTTACGAGCTATTTGCTTACTTGCGTGTGAGTACTCGCAAGTTGCGAGGGTAGGTAGGTATAGGCTAGTGTTTACATATTCAATGGCTTGTGGTTAGGACGTCTAGATCCTAACGTTTACTTAGGACTTTGTAGACGGCACTTAGCGTTTAATCGTTTGTTAAACTTCATCGAACGTTTTCAAACATACTCAGATATTGAAAGCAATAGGATAGAACGTTGCTTTGTTGAAACAGTTGAGAAGGAACGTATTATTATTGGGTAAGAGGGGAATAGGACCAAAAGAGGGTCCTAATGGATCACCGCGACCTACAAGATCTATTGTGATCACTGCCCCTGTTATATAATTTCCTCAAGGCCAATAGTTCTGATGAACTGGACGATGCACTTGGGATCAAGCTCCCTGATGCCCTCTGGTGCTACCATTGGCCCACCCAGGGAGCGACTTCTGGCTTGGACGAGTGCCTCGCACTCACAGAGTAAGTGAAGAGGTGTCTCCTCTTCTTCGAGGCAAAATCGGCACTTGTCTGAGACTGCAAGCCTCATTTGGTTTAGGTGTTTATTAAGCTTGCAGTGGCCAGTCAGAGTTCTGACGAGAGCTCGAAGTCCAGGCTTTTGCAATTGCAGTGTTCTAGACGTATACCCCCGCGAGAAAACAGAAATGATCATTTTTGAATGCTTCTGGCCTGGAGAATTTGCCCAGAGTGCTTTACTCTGTTCATTTGCCCATTCCTTCAGCACTCAACACTTGACTATAACAAAAAGTAGCACTTTTAATCTTTGTGTTTTAAAATAATTCTAGCAAAACCTGTATTGTTTTGAAACACCTATTTAGCGACACCTCACACGATAGGCTACGTCAACAAAAATCTCTGAATCGGAAACGAGGAAATCCGTAGGAGAACCAAAGTAACCGACATAGCTCTCAGAATTGCTAAACTTAAGTGGCAGTGGGCGAGGCACATTGCTCGTAGAACAGATGGCCGTTGGGGCAGTAAAATTCTCGAGTGGTGACCACGCACCGGAAAACGTAGTGTAGGCAGGCCTCCCACTCGGTGGACCGATGACCTGGTGAAGGTCGCGGGAAGCCGTTGGATGCGGGCAGCGCAGAACCGGTCGTCGTGGAGATCCTTGGGGGAGGCCTATGTCCAGCAGTGGACGTTTTCTGGCTGATATGATGATGATGATGAAAGATTAATGAACTGGCTTTCTCTGTTGCCTTTTATATGTGCCTTGTACAAGAGGCAGTATTAGCGTCTACACGAATCTCTTGCAAATCCGCGTTGCAAACGTCTATATTCGCTCGTTATACCTTCAACCCACGTTGTGTTCCAGCTAAGTTCCAATTGTATCGTAAACAGGAAATTACTCCATCCACTACAGGACTAAAGAGCTGGCTATCTCTAGTGTCTTCTATTTATGCCTTGTACAAGAAGCGGTATTTCCGTCTACAAGACCTCTTGCAAACCCGCGTTGCGAATGTCAATATTCGCTAGCTAGGTATACGTCCAATTTACGTTGTGTTTCAATTGCATCGTAAATAGGACGTTACTCCATACAATACAGAACTAATGAACTGGCTTTCTCTGGCACCTCCTATTAGTGCCCTGTACAAGAAGCAGTATTTTTGTCTACAAGAATCTCTAGCGAACCCGCGTTATGAACGTCAATATTCGCTCGTTATGCGTCTGACCTACGTTAACGTTGCATCGTTAACAAGACGTTACTCTTTCCATTAGAGAAGTAATGAATTGGCTTTCTCTGGTGCCTTATATTAGTGCCCTGTACAAGAAGCAGTATTTCCGTCTACAAAAACCTCTAGGAGACCCGCGTCACAAACGTCAATATTCGCTCGTTATGCGTCCGTCCTACGTTGTGTTCCAGCTAAGTTCCAATTGCATCGTAAACAGGACGTTACTCCGTCCATTACAGGACTAATGCACGGGCTTCCTTTGGCGCACCTTCTATTATTCAGCAGCGGAAGCACTCTAATTGTATCATCGCGGATCCGCGTATCAGCTAGGCTTGTAAATGGGTTATCTTAATAAGGTTATCGTATGAACTATAGCTAGTAAGTTAAAAACTTAACGCAACGACTTCGGAATTACTCTTCTTACTATGTCGTGTCAGGTAAAATATCTAGCTTATGGCCGCTCTTGTCTTGAAGACTATTTGATATAAATTTTTGACATACATTTTTTCAACGATCGCAGGCACTAATTTTTACATACATACATATCTACTTCGATTGATATTCTGCTGCTGTTTTTAGAGGTCCATACACCCAAAGAATGACCAACAGGATCCTATTACTTAAATTTCGCTGTCTGTCCGTCCATGTGTCTGTTTGTCTGTCAGCAGACTTTATTTCATGAACCGTAATAGGTAGACTCCGATTTTTCTATTGGCGCTACAATCAATACAAAATATAGGAAAAGTGGAAAATAAAGGGTCACTGCAAAAAACTTATTTTTGTATGTATTTTGGAGGTATTTTAGATTTTACTGTAGCGTAAAAACGGTAATAGATACAAGCATGAATTTTGATTTATTTATAGACTTTTTTTAAATAAAACAATCTGTTCTCTATAGGACATGAATAAATACTTTATCAAGAATCACAGAATGCACAGATCCTAATTCTGCTCTACAAGACATTATAAAAACTGTCTTACTCGCGCTAAGGAGTCCGAACTGAAAAAAAAATCATTTTTTTGTATCTCGCTTTGATGTTTTTTGTTTGTAATGTGAATACGTATCATGTCATAGTTGTGGTGGTACAGAATCCTCGGAGCGCTAGTCCGACTCGCACTTGGCCGGTTTCTTTATCCACAATAAACCTTTGACATCATTTAACCAAATCGTTACTATTGTTGTTGCTTTACCAAATGGCTTACCTAGATTTCCATACGCAATGGAGAATCGACTACGGAAGTCGCTCTCAAATCGATCGCAAGATTCAAAGCGGACTAACATAGTCCCTAGAGGTCACCATAGGGGCAACCAACTACATTTGAAATAACAGCAGGACGCGCGTCAGAGCTGTAACAGGAGCGTTGATGGGCCACTTTGCCACAAACGCCTGACGAATGACCCTACCTGCAGGGCCTGTAGTGAAGATACAGAATCAATGGAACACTTACTGTGTCACTGCGATGTCCTGGCTAGCAAGCGTATGTACCTCCTAGGAGATGGCTACCCAAGACCGGAGGACTACAAGCACCTTCCAATCATCGGAATTGTTGCATTGATGCAGCACACCTTCGAGTAGGTTGGGGTGCAAAGGTTATAGGGGCAGACACAAAAGATCCACTTGAGCCGAAGTGTCGCTGTAACTGCAGCCCCCACTTACAAAGATAAGATAATTTTCGAAAAACCTAAAAACTTTTAAGTACAAGCTTTTAGTATTGCGTTGTCACGCGATATAATAGGTATATCGCGTGACGATGGCAAATTAAACTTTGGTCAAATTTTACTTGCGAGATTTCACCTGAACAAACATACATATATTGCAAGTTAAATAAAAGCTTGTAATAAGATACATAGGCCCTAACATCTTACTAACATTGTAAGTAAAATTAAAGCTTGTAATAAAAATTACGACGCAATTCTTCTTTCGGCTTAATACACTTGGCCACATTTTACTTGTTAGATATGATCTCTTCCGAACCTATAAAGCTATATCTTTTGCAAGAAATTATATAAAATATACAAATTTAAAAAAAAAATCGTTTGATCTTATAACTGTAAAATAAAAAGCTTCATCTTAAACTAGTTACACAGTATTTACCTTGTAGACAGCTCTATATCACTCACAGGGTCTTTTCAAGGCAGTGTTATAAATTTACAAATAACAACTTAATCAGCGCTTGCTACCCGTAGATTTATAAGGTAATCTTTGTCTTTATGTTCACCTTAGTAACTGGCTTATCAAGATTACTGTGATAGAGAGTGAATTAAAATCTAAATTATTTTATTTAAGAACGAAATAAAAAATCAAGATCGGGGAAGTTTAAAAAAAAGTCTGGAGATATAAAAATAATATTTTTTTTAACCAAAGCTTACCCGAATTCCTCCAGGAGTTTAAGGACTAGAGCACCGGACGCACGCACACACACACAACAAACACTATATTTTGCTTGTATTAGCAAAGTTTAAGTAAATTAGTATTAACATACAGTATGGACAGTCCCTGCCGCTCTCTAGATTGCGACCTTACTCCCTCGTCACCCAGATTGATTCAGATTGGTTACAGTTTGGTTGTCAAACGTCTAGGATTTCACCGCCGTTTTGTTTGTTCCGTCATTCGTTTTTTGAAATGTCATTTCTTGTCCGTTGTACTTGTGTGTCCAGGGTATGGTATAAGTGTAAGGTAAGACAATCGATCCGTATCAAAATCTCAATTTTGATTTTTTTGCCATCACAATACCCACCTTGTTTACTCCACCTTCTCCTCCTCTCTAACGCTCGTTTCTCAGTCGCTAGTAAGTTCATTCATTCGTATTAGCTCATATACGTCCCCACCGAGGGGCTCGAGCCTACCCTGAATTAAGGCGATCGGGCCTTAGTCGACCACGCCGGCCCAATGCGGGTTGGTCGACTTCACACTCAAACTGCGAGTTTCTTCGCAGACGTGTGCAGGTTTCCTCACGATGTTTTCCTTCACCGTATTGAAATCTAAATTCAAAATCACATTGGTACCTACGTGGCAGGTTCGAACCACGACCTCCCGGATAGGAGGCGGCAGCCCTAGCCGTTACGCCACCGACGCTCGTAAGTAAAAAATATCATTTGACAAAATTACTGGCCCTAGGACGAACCCCACTGTTAGATGTTTTCAAGCCGCCTATTAATAAGACATGTGACACGGCTTAACGACTGCTATGTAGTGAAGGCAACCGGCACCAACGACTTAACGTGCCTTGCGGAGAACGGAAATAGTCGATAAAAATGCCACTAACAGTCAAACCTATCCAGGCAATGGCCGCGCTTCAGGTCAGTTAACCGAACAAGAGCACTGAGCTTAAACACTTCGAGGATGGAGTACAATTACCAAGTTTGGCCCAGGCCAACACCAGCTAAAGGTGTCGCCGTCGACGGATACGTCTGAACGGACATCATCATTTTTATCATCTTACGGTGAAGGAAAACATCGTGAGGAAACATGCGCACGACTGCGAGGAAACTCGAAGGTTGTGTGTGAAGTCGACCAACCCGCACTGGGCCCGCGTGGTCGACTAAGGCCCGAACGCCCTAATTCAGGGTAGGCTCGACCCCTCGATGGGGACGTATATGACCTGATATGATTAGACAAACAGAAGCAACTACGACATGAAAAAGTTTCATTTAAATCGTTAGAGCCGTTTTTAAGAAAAAGTAATTCAGTTTTAGTTGTATGACAACTACTCTCCGGTTTGACTGTAAAAAGAAGCTCTTGATAATTTAAAACGCAAGTTCCAAATTTGATAGAAATCGGACTAACGATTAAGCCTCCAGAGCCAAGCGTGACGGACGCACGCACGGAACGGACAGACACACGGACGCACGGACGGACAGAATTGAGATAATCGACTTTTTGGTAAGTTTTAATGATATTATAGTACACATTTTTTTGAAAATTGGTAAAACGTACGTACTGTAGATATGTACTACGGGGTCAAGAACGTGAAAAGTGTAACAAAGTTGTACTTTGTTAATGTTGCTATTGAATTCAGTTTTAACGTGTTTATTGTTTCCAAATGTATCGACAAACAATCTCAAAAGTAAGAATAAACATCTTTTTATTTGTGAAACACCCTGTTTACTTCACATAGCTCTAGAGCTCAATTTTGCTGTCAATAGTAATAACAAAGATCGCTGGGAGGCTGTAAAAGCGCGAGGAGCTGTTTTGTTCAGCCAATATCAATTATTCATTATTTTAACAGTGTTTACCATAGCATTTCCATTGGGCGGTTTTTATCGATTTTAAATTAATATTATCCCTCAAACTGGCTAAGTGCGAGTTGGACTCACGCATTTAGGGTTTCCTACCATCATCACACCTTTGGCAAAGTAAAGTACTAACATACAAAATGGACACTCCCTGCCGCTCTCTAGACTGTAACCTCACCCTCTCGTCACCCAGATTGATACAGATTAATGTAGTCTATGTCATTTTCCACCCCCTCAATCATCTCTGTGCAAAAAATTGCCAAGGAGTGGAATTACCTGCCAGCGCGGCGTCTGCATTCCACGAATAGTGTAATTTAGGAATCTTCGAGACCAGAGTGAATAGGCACTACTTACATCTTCGGCTGCATCCTCACTTACCATCAAGTAACGTGCAGCCAAACTCAAATACATACATTTTTTTTAAATGACGACAATCCGTTGCTCCGTTGCGACTTCGACCAGTGTGTGTTGCCTGTCATGACATACAGAACTGAGACATGGTCGCTTACTATGGGCCTCATAAGAAGGCTCAAGGTCATCCAAAAGGCAATGGAGCGTGTAATGCTCGGAGTTTCTCTGCGTGATCGAATCAGAAACAAGGAGAAACGTAGGAGAACCAAAGTAACCGACACAGCTCTTAGAATTGCTAAACTAAAGTGGCATGGGGCGGGGCAAATAGCTCGTAGAACACATGAGCTTTAGGGCAGAAAAGTTTTTGAGTGGCGACAGTGCACCGGAAAACGGAACGTAGGCAGGCCTCCCACTCAGTGGACCGATGACCTGGTGATGGTCGCGGGAAGCCGCTGGATGCGGTTGGCGAAGAACCGGTCGTCATGGAAATCCTTGAGGGAGGCCTATGTCCGTCCAGCAGTGTATGTTCTTCGGCTGATATGATGATCATGATGAAGTTCCCTCAGGAACTGTATCAGATTATGCTATTTTCACGTCCTTCTTCATGACACAGGCTACCTGTATGCCAAATTTCTTAAGGATTGATTGAGGTGTTGAAGCGTGAAGAGGTAACAAAATAACAAACACTAAATAATGTACATACTGTATATTTAAGTGGAATATGTTCAGTATTAAACCGTTAAGATTGTTGTTTTACCTCAAAATTGAAATTCACAGATAACGAGTGAGAAAAGCCTTACTAATAATTATAAATTTCAAGGTGTGTTTGTTGGTTTTACACTTCTTTACACCACTACAGAGCAACAAATCAACCTTGCTTTTGGTATAAATATAGTTGATAGGATGGCAAGTGACATAGATTACTTTTTGACTCGAAAAAATAGCATAGTACGTTCTAAAGAAACGGAATAAAATTCTGTTTCTTTTTACAAATAGTTGAGGCGGTGGGAAATGAAATAGACTATAATTTAAATTAGCATAGCCTGATATACTCCCCCAAGAGATCTGGAGAACTTACATTCTAGTAGCCTGCGCGTAACGAAGCAACGGATTAACTTAAAATTTTCCCAGATATATTTGCGGGAGAAAGAAGTCGCACAGAATAATTGATGAGCATAGATCCCGACATAGATTCCTAGGGGTTCTGGAGAAAACTGGTTTTCTTTAAAATTGCGGCTCGCGCATCACCCACCTTCGAAGGCAGTCACAAAAACATGTCCACGATGGCGAAGCCGAGGGAAAAACTAGTATCTAAATATTATATATAACTCAAAGATGACTGACTGACTGAAATAGTGATCTATCAACGCACAGCCCAAACCATTGGACGGATCGGGCTGAAGTTTGGCATTCAGGTAGATGTTATGACGTAGGCATCCGTTAAGAAAATCCGTTAAGAAAGGATTTTGGCAAATTCCCACGGGAACCGCAAAAATCGGGATCAGCGCGGGCGAAGCTGCGGGCATCAACTAGTCTTAAATAAAACTTTGTAAAGGAATCTTCTAGCAAATGACTGGTAAAAATCCAAGCCGGGTATCGAGTACCCCCGGCCGTAATATTGAACAGGCGATTAAGTCGCGGGCCTCGGTGTTAAGATGCTATCTTTTGATTAAGGCGCTTGTAATAATAGCCCGCTGGTTATTTATAGAAGCTCCGCTGAAGTAACATAGCACAGCAACACCTTTTTGAATTCGTTTAAAAAATACCCTCCTTTTTGGGCAGGTAAAAAATATTTTTTTTTATTTACCAATTTTAAAACAAAATACAAAAAATTTTATCATCTAGCACCATTAAACCTGGATGGTTTGTCTAGGTGCTCAACAGTCGTCTACGAGCTATATACTTATAAAAACAAAAGAAAAAATATACATATATATATATATAAAAAAATAATAAGTTAAGTAATGCATACCTACATAATATATCCTTAACCAACACTAATTAAAAAGTGGATGCCAAAGAAGTTGATAAAATGATCAATCATCACTACACTTTTTACCCTACTGTAAAAATAATGTATGTGAGTTGCAGTCAAACGCACTCAAATTTTTAATTTAAAAAAAATGTATACTGTTTGGCTGAGCCTGTAGCCTGAACGGCTTGATCAAATTATTTTGGTGTACGAGGTGTCGTTAGATTTGTCTTGATACCGTAGGTGTGACATATTGATACAATTCCCCATGACTGCTAAAAAAAGAGAGGTAAGGTTTTAATGTAGCCGGATTTTTAATTTATAATTAAATTTATTTGGTTACATAATTAATTAACAGCGTCTTTAACATTACAAGGGCACTTACTTAATAACAACTTCGTTAACATTACAAGTGCACTAACTTATAAACAACTTCCTTTACTTTACAAGGGCACTTACTTATTTACAGTGTCGTTAACATTACAAGGGCACTTTCTTATTAACAGCGTCGTTAACATTACAAGGGCACTTACTTATTAACAACTTCGTTAACATAACAAGGGCACTTACTTATTAACAACTTCGTTAACATTACAAGGGCACTTACTTATTCGTTTAGTCCTGATAGCCGTTGGTCCACTTAAAAAGCAACATCTTTGGTTTTAACTCTTTGTAGTATTTTTTTTGAATCTCTATACAAATAGCTCAACAATTTGTATGGAAAGTCTCTATCTTATAATCCCATGTTAGATTAGATAAAGTCACGGATGCTCCCCAGTCAAGAAAAACCATCTATAGTTAATACATACGTGATCTGGAAAGGTGCAATTTTAGTATTATCGAGATGAGACAAATTGCCTCAGTATGAAACGGTAATGTGCTGACGAGAGTACCTAGTCTAACATTATTGTTAAGAATGGCTCTTAAAGGGTTAACAAAATGAAAACAAAAACCGGTAAAGTGCGAGTCAGAACCGCGCACTAGAGTGCGCTAATTTCTTCATGTTTAAAAAAACACGTTATTTGTATGGAGAATTTCACTTTTTCATATTTTCAGTATTTGTTGTTATAGCGGCAACAGAAATACATCTGTGAAAATGTTAACTGTC
Organism: Coleophora flavipennella; assembly: GCA_947284805.1. Taxonomy (NCBI): domain Eukaryota; kingdom Metazoa; phylum Arthropoda; class Insecta; order Lepidoptera; family Coleophoridae; genus Coleophora; species Coleophora flavipennella. Next base: position 15,721,784 of record OX369279.1, read on the forward strand.
TAGCTATCACGGTTCATGAAATAAAGCCTGGTGACAGACGGACAGACAGACAGACAGACGGTCAGCGGAGTCTTAGCTATAGGATCCCTTTGGGTACGGAACCCTAAAAATGGAAAGAAAGAACTGTAACCGACTACCGTCTGTATTAATATTTGTGACCTCTAAAGCTGAAGGACAGTGAACTTTATTACCTACCCGAAAAGACATCAATTTAAATAATTATCTAAAAACCTAAGAACTTTTAGGTTAATCTTTTATTTGAAAAAAGTTTTTATCCTTTAAAAGACCAATACTTAATGTGCTAAATAGGAATATAAATATTTCCAAATTAAAAAAGGCGAGCCTTACATTTGCGACGATTCTAATAAAAATAAAAGACGATACCGGGACCTGGATTCCACCTCAGATCAGATCAACTCCAAATTATGACAAGGATCTATATTTTCACCGGGAATACGGCTTCATACCGAATTTCAGCTCAATTGGATTTCTAGAAGTCGCTCTAAAATCGTTTGCAAGATTTGACCTAAACAAACTAACATACATACAACATCATCATTATATCAGCTCATATACGTCCCCACCGAGGGGCTCGAGCCTACCCTATATTAGGGCGATCGGGCCTTAGTCGACCACGCGGGTCAATTGCGGGTTGATCGACTTCACACACAACCTTCGAGTTTCTTCGCAGGCGTGTGCAGGTTTCCTCACGATGTTTTCCTTCACCGTTAAAGCAATCGGTAAGTATATGTACGTAAGTTTCGAAAAACTCATTGGTACATTGGCCGTCCGGATTTGAACCCGGCACCTCTGGTTAGGAGGACCGAGTCGTTACCGGTTGAGCCACCGACTCTTCATACATACATACAATAATTACATGTTAAAAAAAATATTTTAAAAAAGCAGTCAAAATATTTGTTTTCCATTTCTTTGTATACCAATTACTCTTGATTGTACCAAAGCTTGGTGTTGCGCTTACCTAGTTACGCTATGTTTATTCAAATCATCAACAAGCGCCACAAACTCAATCCGAAGTAATTTCCTGTAGCAACCCTCACAAACTAACCTCAGTCTATTCGCACCCACTTCCAGCTTATTATAAACCGTTATTTTACGTCACTGGGTACAAACTTCTATCATAGACCATTAATAATGGCTGTGTGTCACGATGTTATCTGTATTCTTTATGACTTTTAATCTTTACATAGATTTAATGAGCACTAGCACAAATAACTATAATAAACTGAGGCCTCCAATTTTTAGCTATGTATGCTATCAACTGTATAATATAATATTATTAATGTGAAAATGTGTTTGTTTCAATGACTTCTATATTACTGACTTAGGACCCGGCCAACGCGCGCGACTAATGCTCCCAGCAAATTGGTGCGAAAATCGAAAGTTTCGCACACTCGCGACTCAGTCGTCTGCGGGAAATTGTAGAGGGCGGTGGAAAGATACTCCATATAAAAATACCTTATTGTGTTGTTAGAGGCAGTAAAAATCATAAAAGAAAGGCTAAAAATAAACATGGAATATCGTATCATCGTTAAGTAACCTTACATTGTATTTTTTCTTGTAAACAAATTAAATAAACGCATTTTTAAAACGACAATTCTACCAAGGACCTTTTAGCGCGGCACTGACGTCAACTCTCGCCCATGCTAGTTCGTACGAGTTATGTCAGATGGCGCTACTTTTTGCTTGTATGCATATAATCTGGGTAAAATATGGAGACGGGTGGATCCTTCTGTCCAAATCTGTGGTTTGTTTGTTACCATTCCACGCTTCAACGCCTTGAACAATCTTAATGAAATTTGGCATGCAGGTAGCCTGTGTCACGAGGAAGGACATAGGTTACTTTTTATCCCGTGAAAATAGCATAGTCCGATGCAGTTCCTTAGGGAACTGAAAATGTACTCTTTTTTGGTTAATTACTTTAACCTCGCTACGGAACAATGGATTGTGTGATTTTTGCACAGAGATCGTTGAGGGGGTGGGAAATGACTTGATTTACTAATAAGCATATAGTAACATAGTTCCCGGGGATCTGGAGAAAATTTATGTCCACGCTCTCGAGCCGCTTGCGGCTCACGCACCGCGCACCCTCTAGACAGTCATAAAAACGATGTCCACGCGGACGAAGCCGCGGGCAAAAGCTAGTAATTAATGATTGCCTATATTTAACAATCTTACTTTCTTCTTTTTTTTTATTCACAATTGGTAAACCCTTAGCATCATTCATTTCGCCCTGATTCAGGGTAGGCTCGAGCCCTTCGGTGGGGACGTATATGAGCTGTAATGATGAAACCCTTAGCATCATCTCACCTGGTGGTAAGTGACGATGTTGCCGAAGATGGAAGCGGGCTTACCAAGATTCCCCACGCAATGGGGAACTGGCTATCTTATCTTCATGCCGGAACACACCAATGATATCAACTTTTTGGCGGCATTTTACTTACAGTATAGTTACAATAATTCTATTTAATTGTTTGACGCCGGCACGTGAAGATGGTCTATTGCTGTCCAGTATAATACGCCTCCCCCAGAGTTCGCCATCGAATGCGATGCTGCGCTTGTCTTCCAAGTAGATATATCCCGCTTCTTTTATAAATCTCGTCTTCCCATCTAAATTTTCCTTAAAGTATGTAATCAGCCTGTAGTTATTTTTAGGAATCCGTACCCAATTTCCGTCTGTCTGTCACCAGGCTGTATTTCACGAACCGTGACAGCTAGACAGTTGAAATTTACACAGATGATGTATTTCTGCTGCCGCTGTAACAACAAATACTAAAAATTAGAAAAAGTAAAAAATAAGGGGGTCGCCATACAAAAAATCCTTTGTACTAGCGCCATCTAGTATGATGGTACGGAAACCTATGTGTGCGGTTCTGAATCGCACTTGGCCGGTTTTTAAACAACTTCAAAAAAGGAGGTTTCTCAATTCGAACGTATATATACAGGGTGGGAAGGAGTATACCGACAGATTTTAACCATGGATTCCTGGTGGCATTATGAGTAAATAATGTTATATCAACATGGGTCTAAAACTGCCTTATTAACTTTCTTAATTTCTGGAAATAAAAAATCAATTAACGATAGTAATCCCTTCTGAACGAAACCTAAAGAGTGAAAAAGAAAACTTCACACTTCACGAACGACTCCGACAACATACGATAAACGACGAGTGAAGTCAACGTCAGTATGATACTTTGAGGCAACAAACGTCAGATAAGATTATTAGGGCGTGTTACCCTTGAGATTTTTTGAACTTGTGAATTATTCAAAAAAAATTATATCTCGTTTATTAGGCTTTACTGGCCCATGTTTATATTACATTTTTAGAATCTTTGGTTAAAATCTGTCGGTATACTCCTTCCCACCCTATTCTCGTGTCACAATGTTCGTTCCCGTACTCCTCCGAAACGGCTTGACCGATTCTCATGAAATTTTGTGAGCATATTGAGTAGGTCTGAGAATCGGCCAACATCTATTTTATTTTAGGGTAGGGTAGTGTAGGGTAGGGTAGGGTAGTATAGTGTAGGGTAGTGTAGTGTAGGGTAGTGTAGGGTAGGGTAGTGTAGGGTAGGGTAGGGTAGTGTAGGGTAGGGTAGTGTAGGGTAGGGTAGTGTAGGGTAGTGTAGTGTATGTAGGGTAGGGTAGTGTAGGTTAGGGTAGTGTAGGGTAGGGTAGTGTAGTGTAGGGTAGGGTAGGGTAGTGTAGTGTAGTGTAGGGTAGAGTAGGGTAAGGCAGTGTAATGTAATGTAAGGCGGTACGTAGTTCGCCGGGACAGCTAGTATATAATATATATTTTATGTTTGTTCGCGGATAACTTCGTCGTTTATGAACCGATTTTGATGATTCTTTTTTGTTGGAAAGGAGATATTCTAAGGGTGGTACCATGATAAGGAAACCAGGATCTGATGATGGCATCCCAGATAAATCGAGAGGAACCTTCAAAAATCGTAGTGGCGACTAGTGCGTTTGAAGTCCTTTTTTTATTTTTTGTTTAAAATTATTTAACAAATGGCCGCGCTAGTTAGGTATGGGGATCTCCTTAAGTTTTACTGTTAAATAAACTTACCTTAAAATGCGAAGTCGACAGTAGCCACTATTAATAAAGCACAAGTAGAAGGAGCTCAAGGTTTGAGGGGGGGGGGGATACCACCGGGGTCACAGTAAGCATCGTACCGCCATGGGAACAGGGTGTAATGACTCCACCTAGAGACTTGAAAACCCGCCCGTACCCCTCAGCCATCCCCCCAGTAATAATAATTATAATCAATCAAATAGGCCGTCAGCCTATTGCCACATTTTCCAATAATTAAAGTGATGTTGTAAGTACCTACTTACGTAGAACCGGCCAAGTGGGAGTTGATGGGTTCCCAATAATTGCAAAAGAAAAAAAAACAAAAAAAAAGTTTTTTCTGTGTTATGTCTCATTTAGGTCCTCTTAATTTTTTTTAATTTCAACTCAATCTTATCATTTGTTGTTGTAGCGACAATAAAAATACAGACTGTGAATAATTCAACTGTCTACCTAATAAGGTTCATGAATTACAGTCCGCTGACAGACATACGAATAGAGGCTTAGTAATGGGGTTCCGTTGTCACCCTTTATAGGGAACCCTACAAATGACACTATAAATTGAAATACACATTTTTTCCCAAAGAGATTACATAATTTTACCCAGTTCAAATTATTTCCATTCAAAAAGATTCCACTTCATAACAAGTTCGTGCAAACTTTTATTTTATGCGACTCCCAGCAGGGATTCGAAACACTTGTCCCAAAATGTATCGGTGGTGCTAATTGACTGTTAATAGTTCAAGTTTGACGATTAAGAAAATTGAGATCAAAATTAATCGCCATACGTCGCCTTAGGTCGAAAGACTTCACAACCAATAAAGTAAAAACTAACCCTTCTTTTTGGATAGTCGTTTAAAAAGTTCTCATAGACAAGACAAGACAATTCAAACGATTTATCGCACTCCTAAATGCATCAAGCCGTTTAAGCTACAGAGCGTGCTAAAGAAATATACCTATATACACTGGAAAAACATTACCCTCCTATTGTCGTAGTCGGGATATAGTCATCATCATCATATCAGCCGAAAATCGTCCACTGCTGGACAAAGGCCTCCCTCAAGGATTTCCACGACGGCCGGTCCTGCGCTGCCCGCATCCATCGGCTTCCCGCGATCTTCACTAGGTCGTCGGGTCTCCTCGTTTCTGATTCGATCACGCAGAGAAACTCCGAGCATAGCACGCTCCATTGCCCTTTGGGTGACCTTGAGCTTTCTTTTGAGGCCCATTAGTAAGCGACCATGTCTCAGTTCCGTAAGTCATTACTGGCAATACACACTGGTCAAAGACCTTAGTCTTGAGACACTGCGGTATTTGGGACGTGAAGATATTGCGAAGCTTTCCGAACGCCGCCCAGCCGAGTTGGATTCACATAAAGACGGGTTAAAGTACCAAAATATAACTCAACGCAATAAAATGCAGTAGCTATGGGTTAAATTTTCCAATAACTTTTATAACACATGGATGAGTCTGAGAGTAAGATATTAAACCCAGCCAAACTTACTAATAAGAATTCGCAATTGCATTTAAACTCTGCAGAATGTTCAGCGGAGACCGAAGATTTTCCACAAACACTTGAGCAATGACACGTAACTCTTAATTAGTAATTTCACGGTCTTCGTTACACCCAAGGGTGATATTCAAATAAGAGATCCAACGTTCGTATGGTACGCTACACTTAATCTCTACGCTGTTGTTCCAGCGTCTTTGTTCCACTGCGTGCTGCATGATACAGTAAAGTATGTGGAGTCTTACTGCTTTTTAAATTTCAGGACTGAAAGTGCACGGAAAACCACGGGAAAAAATTATCAGGAATTAACACACCCCGGACACTGCATACAACGGTCGTGAAATGACATTTCTAAAAACAAATGACGGAGCAAACCAAATTACGGCGAAATCCCATACGTTCGAGAACCAAACTATAACCAATCTGTGTCAATCTAGGTGACGAGGGGGTGAGGTCTAAATCTAGAGAGCGGCAGGGAGTGCCCATACTGTATATTAGTACTAATATACACTTTGACCATGGCTCCACTTACCACAAAACCATGACGATTTCCCTTTGCCACAGTTATCTTAGTGTATAACTTGTGTAACAATGCTTGCATCAATTTAAGAAACGCTGGCGGCGCCCCTTGCCCCCCAAATATATATTTTTTTAATTCGATGATAACAACTTCATCATCATCATCATTATCACTTACCATTAGGTGAGTTGCAGTCAAACGCACTCAAATTTTTAATAAAAAAAAACTATTAATTAAACAACATTTTAACTGAAAAAAACATTTGTCGACCTTATTTATTTGTCTCCAAACACCGGGTTGTCTGGAAGAAATCGCTTTGAGCGACAAGACCGCTCAAATTGTATCACTATAGTTACTTTTTTATACTGTGTTTGTTTTTTTTATATTTTTTAACTTTAGTTTTTTTAAGTTTTTTAATTTGTTTATATATTTTTTTTTGTAACTAGTGTGTACAATAAAGAGTATTTATCTTATCTTATCTTTAACCTCCGAAAAAAGGGAGAGGTGTTATAAGTTTGACGCCTATGTCTGTCTGTGTGTCTGTGCATATCATAGCAGATCCTAAACGGTTGGATGGATTTCAATGCATTTTTTTAATATGAAAATGTTCAATCGAAACGCATTTAACCGTTCATGGACATGATCATCTGCCAAAACAGTAAGTGAAAAAGTAAAATAAATTTCAAAAAATTTAATTTTTTTTAGGTACAAGCTTTAATTTCAAAAGATATTTAACAATTTTGTATTCTTCTCAGCAAACCCTTTCGTTTGATACCCATTCATGGGGGTGCATAAAAAAGTGGCCGCAGAAATAGAAGTTGCTCTAATGATGCTGAAATTCAGTCGACAGTTCTTAATTTTCTAATTATAACAACAGAACAATAATAAGATACTTTATAATAAACGGTTAATGATTCTCTCATTACCTATTGTGACATTGTTTTGGGACAAGAGAAAATAACGAGCGTTGATAGATAGTTTTGTCTTTTGGATGTTGATTTATTGCTAAATTATCTAAATAGTGTTTTTTTTTCATCAGTTATTTTTAATTTAAAATTATACGAAGAGCCCGTGTTTAATGTTAACGGGTTTTTATATTATCGGATCGTGGTACTTTTGGGGCTGCCTCCAACGGCTTCCGTCCTTGGGTCCTTGCGGCGCACCGCAACGAGACGGTTGGTGGCGGTGGTTCCTCACAGCCAGACGGAAGACACGACCGCCTAAGGCAAGAGGCTCTGAGGAAAGTACCAAGTCATATTATTTTTTTTAAATAGGTGCTTACACACACTTTTAAATAGTAAAAAAAAAACTTAATTTATTGTCTATTACATAATGTCATGATTCAGATAACAGTCTCAGGTAATGGTATGGTTCTTCCGTCTCTTCCTTTCGTCTGCTCTTTATCGGACTGCTGTCTCCGCCTTTCGGACTTCCACCTGTTTTACTTCTAAATATTTACATAAAATCTTAATATCAGGTTAAGCTAAATTTGAATAAATTAAAATATCACATGGCCATATTTCAGTAGAAAATTATAACCTCTAGGGTAATACTGACAATATTGGTTTTTCAGTTTATTTCACTCAATTTTTCATTATTTCAAGTCTGTATTTTAGGGGGCTTTATCCGGATTTAGCTACCATTATTCCTAAGCTATGACTCGAGCTAAATTTTTATAAAACCTAATGATGTGACTAGTAGGTTAAAATTTAAGGTTTTTTTTTATATAACTAGACATCAACGCCGTTCAGTTCTTTTATTACCTCTGTAATTTACCCTTTTTCTTCTTTTCCTTTCAATATTTTTTTTATTCCGATTTACCCCAAAGTATTTTTCTTTTCTAATTTCCTCTATTGGGCTGGCCTTCCAAATTCAACGTATCATGTGGCGAATTCTAGGATGGTATTTTAGCCAGTTATTATTTATTTTCGCTACACTGCGTAATAGGTGGATTGAAATGTTCGCGGCCCAGTCAAGAAAACAAATAAATATAAACAAAATTATTTAAATTTTCCACATAGTCCCTAATTAGCTCCATGCACTTTTTCCAACTGTTTTGCAACGCCTTTATACCAATTTTGTAGAAGGATTCCTGAAGGCCTTCAAAATAGAGGTTTACGGCGGCTTCCAACTCATGAATTGAAGTAAATTTTTGGCCACCAATGTTTTTTTTTAGGTTAGGATACAGATGGAAGTCCGATGGCACCAAGTCAGGGGAATAAGCTGGATATGGCAACAATTCGTATTCACAGTCACAAACTTGAGCCATGGATTCAACCGACGTGTGAAGGTGAGCGTTTTCCTGATGAAACAACACTTTTTTTCTCAGCAATCCTTGGCGTTTATCTTTAATTTCCTGTCGTTAACGACGCAAAAGGGTGCAATAGTATGCCGAGTTTATATTTCTCCCTTTAGAAGGTATTCCACCATGATGACGCCCTTTGTATCTCAAAATACAGAGAAATACCTTGCCAGCTGATAGAATCGCCTTTCATTCATCAGTTATTTCCACTGTTTGGATTGTTGTTTTGACTCGGGAGTATAGTGGTAAACCCAAGTTTCATCCATGGTCACAAACCTGTTGAGAAAGTCTGGCGGATCAGCCTCAAGCATCTTCAAACAGTCGCGAGAAATTGTATCGTATTCTTCAATCGCACCTGGTTGCGAACCGCAGTTGTGAAAACGGCTGGAAGGGTTTTTACTCATCATATCAGCTCATATATGTCCCCGCCGAGGGTCTCGAGCCTACCCTGAATTAGGGCGATCGGGCCCAGTGCGGGTTGGTCGACTTCACACACAACCTTCGACTTTCTTTGCAGACGTGTGCAGGTTTCCTCACAATGTTTTCCTTCACCGTAAGAGCGTCGGATTTACGTACATATGAAATTGAAATTCGAAAACACATTGGTAAATGGCAAGATTCGAACCACGTCCTCATGGACAGGAGGTAGCGGCCGTAACCGTTACGCCACCGACGCTCTCTCTGTTTTTGTTCAACTGAAAGCAATCTGGGAACCCACCTAACATTAATTTATTTTTTGTGTTCGTTCATACGAGATGCCTATGGTGTCAGAAATCTCTCTGATGGTCAATCTTCGGTCTTCCAAAATGAGATCACAAACTTTGGCCATGTTTGCTCCTGTTGTAGATGTCGTAGGCCGGCAGGCGTGAGGGTTTATGCTTTCTCGACCACGTCTAAATTCTGCAATTATTTTTTTCACAATTGTGTATGAGGGGGCAGATTCCTCTTATGTTGCTTTTCTAACATCGTTGATCTGAATTGGCGTCAAACTTTTTTTAAACAAGTATTTAATGTCCGCAATTTTTTTAGATTTCTCCATTTTGCAAAATTGGCACGCTTTGTCGCAGTCAACTCATTCTAAATTCAAAACCTCTAATTACACAGTGATGATATTTTACACTGTCATTCAAAGAGATTATAAATGTAATGAGGTATGTTAAAAAATAATAATGGTAAATTGTTTTTGTGTGAGGCCGCTAACTTTTCAATCCACCCTCGTACCTAGTTGAAATAAGACAAAAGTGCATGGCATAGTTTTTTTTATTCACAATTGGTAAGCCTAAGTCTCACCTGGTGGTAACTGACGATGATGCCGAAGATGGAAGCGGACTTACCAAGATTCCCCAACGCAATGTGGAACTGATTTTCTTTAAGCCGAAACACATCAATGTTTTTAGCATTAACGTAAGGCGGCAAGACTTAGATAGGATGGTGGTAGCTAGCCAGGCGGACTTGGAAAATGCCCTTCCACCAACCAAACCGAGTCTTACAAAGTGATACTCCACCGGGAAAGAAACCCGCAACCTCCTGATGTGAGGCTAATGGATTTAACCACTACGCCACGGAGGCGGAGACGGGAAATAAGTTGCTCTATTGATGCTGAAATTTGGTCGACAGTTTTTAATTTCACTAATTATACAACAGTCGTGATCGACTAAGGCCAGATCACTCTAATTCAGGGTAGGCTTGAGCCCCTCGGTGGGGACGTATATAAGCTGATATGAATGAATGAATGAATACAACAGTAAAATATCTTTGGAAGTGTTGCTATAATAAGTTACTTTATAATAAATGGTAAATGATTCGCTCATCTTTACAGCTCATATACGTCCCCACCGAGGGGCTCGAGCCTACCCTGAATCAGGGCGATTAGGCCTTAGTCGACCACGCGGGCCCAATGCGGGTTGGTCGACTTCACACACAACCTTCGAGTTTCTTCGCAGGCCTGTGCAGGTTTCCTCACGATGTTTTCCTTCACCGTTAAAGCAATCGGTAAGTATGTACGTAAGTTTTTGAAAAACTAATTGGTACATTGGCCGTCCAGATTTGAACACGGTACCTCTGGTTAGATGGACCGAGTCGTTACCGGTTGAGCCACCGACGCTTTTTTGTAGGTTTTAATGTATCGAGTTGAAATAAGAGAAATAAAATTTGGAAACATAGTACAGAAAGTAGTGGAATAACCTCGTGCGAGATTCAAATTGTGACGTCACGGATTATAAATCATACAAGGGTTATGGGCAATTTAGTTATAACGTAAACGCGTAAAAGTAACTCTGGCTGGATTGCTTAGAGCAAAATTATGCGTAAAATTACTGGAATTTGTCTTCGCATTATTATGAAGTAAGATCTTACGACGTTGTACTTACTTAGTGAGCGTTAATTGTTAAGGTTCTCAAAATGTAATAATTAAGTAAGAATTTAATTTGGTAAGTGATAACACGTTACTGCTTTTCTCATAAACATTATGTTAGTGTTTTACTGTAAATCATAGAAGACTAGCTTTTGCCAGCGACTTCGCTCGCGTGAACATAGTTTCCATGACTGTCTTCGAGGGTGCGCAGTGCGCGAACGGCAAACGGCTCGCGAGCGTGGAAAAAGTAATCGTTAATCCAGGTCCTAATCTGTCTAACTACCGAATTTCAGCCAGATGCGTTCAGTAGTTTTTTAGTTATGAAATAGCTCTTAGTATTTTGAGACGAGAGTATCTGAAAGACCTGTGTGTGTTTGTGTATGTGCCTTTGTGTGTGTGTGTGTGTGTGCGTGCGTGCGTTTGTGCGTGCGTGGGTGTTCATGTGTGTGTGTGTGTGTGTGTGTGTGTGTGTGTGTGTGTGTGTGTAAATTAAAGACTTTCGGACTTTTTCCTTTACTTACTTCTTGCCAAATTTCATGATTATAGATCAACGGAAAGTACGTTCCCTATAGCTTTCGATGAGTCAGTTTTGTCAAAGAGTCGGTGGCTCGACGGCAACGAGTCGGTCTTTCTAGCCGTCGACTGTGAGCACCTAGACAAACCATTCAGGTTTAATGGTGCTCGATGATTGATTGTTTTGTATTTTGTTTTTAAATTGTTAAACAAAAAAAATAAAAAATAAACCGGAGTTCTGATTCCAGATGTATATTGAGGTCGCATTGCACATGTCCGTGGGTATAAACCCTAAACGACCTACACATTACCGTAGGTGATGCTAAATGCAACACCACCGCCTTAGATAGATGGTTAATTGTGCCACACGATAAGAAGAAAAAGTCAGTTTTGTGTATCAAAATATCTGATGTAAATTGCGTTGACATAGAATCATTCGGAATCTTCGGTGGCTCAACCGGTAACGACTCGGTCCTCCTAATCAGAGATGCCGGGTTCAAATCCGGACGGACAATGTACCAATGAGTTTTTTGAAACTTACGTACATATACTCACCGATTGCTTTAACGGTGAAGGAAAACATCGTGAGGAAACCTGCGAAGAAACTCGAAGGTTGTGTGTGAAGTCGACCAACTCGCACTGGGCCCGCGTGGTCGACTAAGGCCCGATCGCCCTCATTCAGGGTATGCTCGAGCCCCCCGGTGGGGACGTGTATGAGCTGACATGATCATTTAATATTAATTTGAACATAATACTTTGTGTGCTTGTTTGATTGTTTCTGAACTCTTTATTGTGTTTATTTTCTGAGAAAAAGAGTTTTGCTTGTCAAACGGACAGGTGGCCAACAAAGTGATCCTCCTACGGAACCGAACCCTAAAAATAATCAAAATAATTTATAATCCTAATATTTATGGTGGCTCTTAAAATATTGCGTTTGCAGGAGTCATGGACACATCAAGAGTGGAAATATGACGACATTACCTTAAATGACAGACAAAATTAGGAATCCGGAAGTCAACGCACACGTTGGTCACCGATAAATTTTAATTTTAGTTTCGAAAATTTTAATAAAGACGCTTGGGAAAATTTGTGTGCGGCGGAAAAATAATTAATTCCGTTCAGAAAGTTGCGTGGTAAGGACAATCGTTCAGTTTAAACGAAATTGAGGTGGACGTATATAACTATATTATATATCATTTATCATTAGCAGGTTATTAATGACTATTAAATATTATCCTGAAAGAAAGCGTTTATTTTTGAATGTTTGTTTGAATGATGTTGAGTGATTGTGTGTTGATGACACTGCGGCATACTGTTGGTAGTTAGACAATAATTGGGAAGGCTTAACACGTCGAAAACCGACATTAATCACAAAGTTTTCGCTGATTTGCAAAAAAAAAGTACGGAACGAATCTCGATAAAGTTTATATGGAACCAACCCGGAGACATGACCTATCAATTAGAAAGTATTGAACGGATCTCGATAAAGTTTATATGGAACCAACCCGGAGACATGACCTATCAATTAGAAAGTATTGAACGGATCTCGATAAAGTTTATATGGAATCAACCCGGAGACATGACCTATCAATTAAAAAGTATTGAACGAATCTCGATAAAGTTTATATGGAACCAACCCGGAGACATGACCTATCAATTAAAAAGTATTGAACGGATCTCGATAAAGTTTATATGGAACCAACCCGGAGACATGACCTATCAATTAAAAAGAGTTGTACGGATCTTGATAAAGTTTATATGGAACCAACCCGGAGACATGACCTATCAATTAAAAAGTATTGAACGGATCTCGATAAAGTTTATATGGAACCAACCCGGAGACATGACCCATCAATTAAAAAGTATTGAACGGACCTCGATAGGTTAATTAACCTAAAAAGTATGCGGGTTGACTTAATAGCCTATTACTTTTTGAAAGTTGGTTGAAAAATAGGTATAAAGCTACTACGCTTTATGATGAGTTGGGTTTTTACGGTGCTCTTAGAAAGTGCAATGGTAAAGAACCCTCGTTGCGTGAGTCCAATTCGCACTTCGCCGTTTTTTTTATAGATTCACGGGCAGAGGACGCGTAAAATATTTATAGCCACTTCGCGTAACTACAGCGTTCCTTTCGTTCCTTTTAGTGGACTTTTACAAACTACCCGCTTTGCCTGTGACAAATGAAGGAAACTTTTCATTTCTCTGAGCACTTGCATAATTGCTATCATAAAAATATAAGGCGCTTCCTCATATTTTTATAATACTTCATTGTATTACTAAATTCTCTGCTTTTTTATCCGGAATTGATAAGCCCTTGGCATTATCTCAGCTGGTAGTAAGTATTAATGATGCCGAAGATTGAAGCGGGCTTACCGAGATCTTATCTTCAAGCCGGAACACATCTAGGTTCGGCGGCAAGACCTAGATAAGTTTGTAGTAGCTAACCAGGCGGGTTATGAAAATACCCTGCCACCAACCACACCGAGTCTTACAAAGTTGACCTCGCCGGGAATCGAACCTGCGACCTTCTGGTGTGAAGCGAATGAACTAACCATTACGCCACGAAGGCGGGTAAATTCAGTTATTTATTATTCAACTAGCTGTCCCGGCGAACTTAGTACCACCTTACACTACACAACACTACCTTACCCTACCCTATCCTACACTACACTACACTACCCTACCCTAATCTACCCTACACTACCCTACCCTACACTACCCTGCACTACCCTGCACTACACTACACAATGGGTAGTTTTATACACTACCCTACATAAGAACCAGCTCCTGAAAATAACGAACTCAATAAAAAAGAATTAGCGAAATCGGTCCAGCCGTTTACGCGTAATGCAATGACCAGGAGAAATAGGGGTTATTTATTTAAATAAAGATTATATAATTCAATATAATATATTATATTCAATATATGATATTAGATTATTTCAAACTTGGTTCGATTAGGTCTGTGCATATCCTTAAAAAGCGTCGGTGGCTCAACCGGTAACGACTCGGTCCATCTAACCAGAGGTACCGGGTTCAAATCTGGACGGCCAATGTACCAATGAGATTTTCAAAAACTTACGTACATACTTACCGATTGCTTTAACGGTGAAGGAAAACATCGTGAGGAAACCTGCACACGCCTGCGAAGAAACTCGAAGGTTGTGTGTGAAGCCGACCAACCCGCACTGGGCCAGAGTGGTCGACTAAGGCCTAATCGCCCTGATTCAGGGTAGGCTCGAGCCCCTCGGTGGGGACGTATATGAGCTGTAATGATTGATTGATTGATATCCTTAGATCATGCCTAAGAGTGTCCTTTCAATCTTTGGACATTGCGTGTGGCGACATAACAGCCTCGAGGGGAAGAGAACTAGAGGCAGACCTCCTGCTAAATGGCGCAGCCAAGTCACCACAACCATCAAAATGTAGCCTCACCAGGCATCGTACACAGAGTACTATATTACCACACCCTGGACACTTCATACAACCGACCAGAAATGACATTTCAAAAAACGAATGACGGAGTAAACAAAATGAAGGTGAAATCCTTTACGTTCAACAACCACACTGTAACCAATCTGTATCAATCTGAGTGACGGGAGGGTAAGGTCGCAACCTAGAGAGCGGCAGGGAGTGTCCATACTGTACGTTAGTACTAATATATATTGTTTGATATTACTGTATAGCCGGATTGAGAGCACCTTCGGCACTCACAATGACGGTTATAATCCTCAGCATTGAGGGAATGACGGAATGGACAAGATTTCATATCATATCAAATCAAATGAATAGAAATATTATACTTTATTGTGCTCGGAGTTTCTCTGCGTGATCGAATCAGAAACGAGGAGATCCGCAGGAGAATCAAAGTAACCGACATAGCACACAGAATCGCTAAACTGAAGTGGCAGTGGGCAAGGCACATAGCTCGTAGAACAGATGACCGATGGGGCAGTAGAGTTCTCGAGTAGCGACCGCACACCGGAAAACGTAGCGTAGGAAGCCCTCACACGCGGTGGACCGACAACCTGGTAAAGATCGCGGGAAGCCGATGGATGCCGGCAGCGCAGGACCGGTCGTCGTGGAAATCCTTGGGGCCTCCTAGCCTTCTTCCAACAGTGGACGATTTCCGGCTGATATGATGATGATGATGATGATGATACTTTATTGTACAATTATAAAATAAGAACGAACGAAGACAGTAAGATTTTACATGTACAATTTAAACGGCTTTCTTATTGCTTAAGGGTCTCCAGGAGGCTCGAGTTTCCATACAAACGTAGTTCCGCTTTAATACGAAAACTTCATGCCGGATTGTATCCAAACTTTGCGAATATATTATATAACAATGTTTGTAATTAGTTTTCGATGCACTACTTAATATAAAACGTAAAAAATAAGAGCAGTTTTAAACTTTCAGTACAAAACGAATTTAAGCCTTCATTTAGTTATGTTTCAATTTACTATGATGAAAACTAATTACAAACATCAATATGTGTCTACTCAATAGATTTTCAAAGTTTGGATTCAATCCAGCATGTAGTTTTTGTATTAAAGCGGAACTCGAGCCCTTAAAGCAATCTCTTCCAGGCAACCACAGAGATTGGATACACCTATATAAAAAAATTAAAAACCCGCGGCAAAAACCGCTAAAAAGTAGAAAATGAAAGAAAGAAAGTCTACAAAAGTCCGCTATAAAGTCTTGCCCCTTTGAGTTTAATACAAGTAGTTATATCTTGATCTAAGAGTCGTCGCGTAGGGGGACCGCTAAGTTGTGAAATTATTACATTTTAGTTGTAATAAAGTAAAACTGTTATATTTTGTTTTTTTATATTCTTAACCTAGCGTAGATTTACGTGACGTAGATCAAAATATAACTACTTTATGTAACTATTAAACTTTAAGCTCCAAGACATATTATTTTCTACCTTTAAACGGTTTTTTTTGTCGGGGACATGTCGTTTCGCTTCAGAGAAACTACGTACAGCAAACAATAAACTTTATAAACAGTTACCTACGAGCTGAATTACATTGTACGAACAACGAACAAATCGGTCAGGTAAAACCCAGAGGTGCTGTAAAGAAGGCTTCAGAAAATGTGTTACTCCCGGGGACGCGATTTCTGAAACTTATAGTACCTTCTTGTACATAGCGGATTCTTGCGCTAAGAGAGCTGATACATAAGTCGAATGAAATCCATACCTACCTATCTCTTACAGTTCCGTTTCCGTTCTCAAATATTAACCGCCTCAGTAGCGTAATTGTCAGTCCATTCGCTTAACACCAGGAGGTCCGGGTTCGATTCCCGGCGGGGTCAACTTTGTAAGATTCGGTTTGGTTGGTGGTAGGGCATTTCATAGATCAGTGTTAACAGCATCAATGTTTTCAGGCTTGAAGATAAGATAGTCAGATCCCTATTGCGTTGGGTAATAAGCTAGTATAAGCCCGCTTCCATCTTTGGCATCATCGTCACTTACCGTCAGGTGAGATGATGCCAAGGGCTTATCAATTGTGGATATTAAAAAAAATTTCTGGTATTTCACTGAAATCAGGGACAAGAGGAGATAATTTAAAAAAAATCAACAATCGACAGCCTTTGGCATAAATTCAACTGATGGTAAGTGCCGATGATGCCGATGATGGAAACCAAGATTTCCAAACGAAATGGGAAATTATCTTATCCTCAAGCCGGAACACATAAAAACGGTAAACATTGATGTTTGGCAGCAAGACTTAAATAAAATGTTGGTATCTAGCCAGGCAGGTTTAGAAAATGCCCTACCACCAACCAAACGGAGTCTTACAAAATTAAACACTGCGGGGAATTGAACATACGAGCTCCTGGTGTGAAGCCAACGGATAAGCCTTTACGCCACGGAGACAATTCAATATTAGCACAAAGTAGATAGGTAACATGTTTAGGGGTGTTCAAATCTTGCGATCAATTTTAGAGCGACTTCCGTGGGTCCCATTGAGCGAAATTTGATATGAAGCAATATTCCCGGCGACAATATATTTTGGTGTTTTGAAGTCGATCTTGTTAAGAACTTTGGAGGTGGAATCAAGGTCCCAGGATCATCTTTTATTTTAAATAGAATCGTAGGAAATACAGCTTTTTTTAGGATTCCGTACCCAAAGGGTAAAAACGGGACCCTAATAATAAGACTTCGCTGTCCGTCCGTCCGTCACCAGGCTGTGTTTCATAAAACGTTATAGCTAGACAGTTGAAACTTTTAACACATGATGTATATCTGTTGCCGCTATAACAACAAATACAAAAAATTAGAAAAATTGAAAGTCTCCATACAAAAAACGTGTTTTTTTTTGAAACGTGAAGAAACTAGTGCCATCTATTATGATAAGTACGGAACTAAAGAAACTAGTGCCATCTAGTGTGATGGTACGGAACCCTATGTGTGCTGTTCTGACTCGCACTTAGGCGGTTTTTTATTTTTTTGAATTTAGATATATGTATTTATATTTATTTGAGCATTTAGGCTTTTCGAGCTTAAAAAGTCTTTTTAAATTAAATCTTGCACTTAAAGCTTTTAGGTTTTACGAAAAAAAATTCAGTAAATCTATACTCGCACGTTAAAATAAAATAAAACTTACATATTATATGAAACAACGAAACACATCTTTCCATCCTTTTTATAGTATCGCAGTGTATCAGCTCCCTTACTATGAATTTAAGTAGGTATGGAACCGGATGTTCCGAAGCAATTTTGTCGTGTCGATGTTGTGTTTGTGTAAGTAACTGGTTTGTGTATTGATGGATTAAATGTAAACTAAGTGTTATTAAACTAATGTGTGTAGGTACGACCTACAGAAGTTATATAGTTGGTAGTTAAGTAAATAGATATTTAACATAAATAAACTAGCTGTTGCTCGCGACTTCGTTTGCGTGGTTAACTAAACAAAGCAAATTACGAAAATAAATAATGAAAGAACCACATAAAAATAAATCATTTTTGACCTTTAATTAAAAAAAAACAGATATTGATTGTCATTAAGAAACAAATCATCATCATTACATCAGCCGAAAGACGTCCACACTGCTGGATAAAGTCCTACCCCAAGGATTTCCACGACAACCGGTCTTGCGCTGCCTGCATCCAACGGCTCTCCGCGACCATAACCAGGTCGTCGGTCGTCGTCGTCCCAGATGTTAGGTTGCCACTCGAGAACTTTACTACCCCAACGGGCATCTGCTCTACGTGCTTTGTGCCCTGCCCACTGGTCAAATAAGTTGAGCTATTCTGTGAGCTATATCGGTTACGTTGGTTCTCAAACAAAAAATAAACTGTATCTACGTAATAGTAGGTTTTCGTGAAACAGATGCTCACTGGACACGCTCGCGCTTGACTGGAACGGAAAGTTGTTAGAAATAAGGGAGATGTGTGGTATAAAAACTGACTCAACAGTGCGACAACCCATCAAAATTAATTCTACCTTCAGCAGAGATACGTCACACGATTTTGGAGGGTTTAAATTTTGCAAAAGCGCGCCTTCTTTATTTTTTGATAGGGATAAGTCATGAAGGGAAAAAGTTGTGTAAAAGAAACCCTTCTCCCGTTTCCACCTACTCTCCTCTTCCTCCTGCCTACCTCCCCTTGGAGCTGCCACATAGGTTTCGATACAAAATACTACACTATACAGGGTGTAACATAATTGGTGTAGGTCCCGTTAACGGTTTTTTTTAATTCCACAATTGATAACTGGTCAACATTAGCTCCGTTGGTTTTCTTAATTTTTTAATAGTAAAGTGCATAATATTGTCACGAAAATTAGTCAAAAGTGTCTTGCGCTTATGAACTACGTGTAAAAAAATATATTCCTCACTAACAACTTTGTGTAAACCCAATAATTTAAAAAAAAACAACCAAACAGCAAACATCGTTAAGTTTTTGGAGTAAACAACAGTTTGTAAGCAAAATTTCTATAGTGAACAAAAATTATGTTGTGCATTTGGATATGTGAGTACGCTATTTTTCGTTTAATTCTCTTTTTTTTTCTACAATAAATCCCGATAAAACACAAACTGATCGACGGTTTATAACCAAAATTTGAACGAAAAAACACACACACACACACACACATGTAAACCTAGGAAATCCAGTTGCCTTTTGAAAACAATGTACTGCGCAAGCGTGAAGTGCGTATTCGCTCAGCTGACTGCTGACCATTGACGGGTAATCAAGTGGACGTCAACTGTTAATGTCACACAGCTGCGGTCCATGCATTACTAACAGTACACTTCGCATCAATTTAATACAAAAGCTGTTATAAATAGTACATATTACGTAAGATATTTATAACACACAAGCAAGATGCCAAATATAATATGTGCCCGATGTGCGAATGAAATACTAAACAGACAGTTTATCACATGTACAAAATGCAATTTAACATATGATATTGAATGTGCTAATATAGGAGAGGAACGTTTTTACTTAATGAAACCAGAAAATAAGAATAAATGGAAATGCTCGGGTTTGTAACGGAATGCTCTTCGGGCCGGCTAGCCTGAGCACTTCGCTAGCACTTGATAGGATCTCGTGACGGTTTACTGGGGGTTTCAGGGTTAGGGAGTTTACTATGGAAACGATCGGTCACTAGGTAATACAAAAGCAACAACGTTTATTTCTGTTTAACATAGATTCCTTAAATCTAGGTTCACTGTATCCTATTTACTTACATACTAGAGATACCTAATTCGTGGATTCTACCACCTGAACACGCTACGCGTGCGATACTGAACCTATCTAAGAGTAGCTACTAAACGTATGGTTACTAGGGAGCTGTCCAGTAACGTCGCAACTGCATATCCGGACAAACGCCACAAACCTGCGTGCGCTCAGAGTACGTGGCGCTCCCTAGCAACAAGCCTACGGATGCCCTAAACTTCCTTCACTGGAGGACAACCTCGCGGCGTCGCAACAGCGGATCCCTGAGGGTCTGCGTGCGCCGAGAATGCGAGGCGTTCCTCTGTGAGGGACCTAGCGGAAACTAATGTTCTTTCGCCGGAGGACAATCCCGTAACGTCGCACAGCAGATCCCTCGGGACCTGCGTGCGCTCGGAATGCGGGACGTTCCTCGGAGATGGGCCTACTGAGACCTGACGTCCTTTCACTGGAAGACAATCCCGTAACGTCGCACAGCAGATCCCTAAGGATGCGTGCGCTCGGAATGCGGGATGTTCCTCTGTGAAAGTCCTACTGATAACTGATATTCCTTCAATGGGGGAGAGTCCCGTAACGTCGCAACTGCATATCCGGACAAACGCCACAAACCTGAGTGCGCTCAGAATGCGGGACGTTCCCCTATGAAGGTCCTGCTGATAACTGATGTACCTTCACTGGAGGACAACTCCGTAACGTCGCACAGCAGATCCCTAAGGATTCGTGCGCTCGGAATGCGGAGCGTTCCTCTGTGAAGGCCCTACTGAAACTGAAAACCACTCTCGACCTGCTGCACTAGCATATCCGGACAAACGCCACAAACCTGCGTGCGCTGGCCGAGAGAGGGAGCACTGTCAATACGATGCTAGCTGCCTTGTTGGCGCGAGAGCCCGCTGACGAGTGCTACCGTACTGAGGCGCGTTCTCGCTTATATAAGGTCTGGCTGTTCATGCGGGGTGCGGAGCGCGGGGCCGGTGGCTGAGTGATGCGTGGATTGTCGTAGGGTTGTTGCTTCTCCGCTGGCAGCTAGGGTTGCTCGTCACACTCCCTCCCTTCCTCTGAAGATTTTTACGTCTGTAAAAATCACACGGAAACTGCGAGTAATCTGTATATTTTCCTTTTTGAACTCTGAAAAACGGTATTTGGGCTGTTTATTGACCTAATTTTTTTTTGGGATCGGGCTGTTGCTAATTCTTGTATTACTGCTACCTGTTGCTAGTCTCTTAATCCTAATATGAGGAACTAAGTATAAAATCTTATTTTATATTAATCTGGTAAAATGAAAACGAAAATACTGACTTCTTAATATGAATATAACGGTATCTGTAACTCTTGGCAATCTACCTATCTTATTTTACGATTACACTTAACTATGACTTAAATAATGAATATTACTGTATTCTTACCTGTTCGGTACATAACTTTTTACTAGTCGGTTAATTAATACCATCTATTCGGTACTTAAAACGTGATAATGGTAAATGACACTAGTTATATTTACATTATATTATCTGTAATTTTTGAATTAACAATAGATATTTAAACTGTCGGGTTCCCTCCTGGTTTGTACTTGGGCATACGGACTACGCCCCTGCGGCTCCCTCCGTTCCTCTGGCGTCCGGCCCGCTTCCTCCTTTTTCCGCGTTTGCCCCTACGCCTGTTGGCTGGGTTTGGCGGCGGTTCTCTTTGGATTCCGGTTGTTGAAGTTGGAGAAGCGGCTTCCATAGGCTGGGAGGTTTCGTCCGTGACGACCTGTGTGTCGGAGGTGCTGGCCAGAGATGACGGCGGCTCCCTCTGGACCTCGGCTGTCGTCACTGGAGGAGCGGCTTCCATGGGCTGGTAGTCTTCTTCTGTGACGACCCGTGTGTCGGAGGTGCTGGCCAGGTTTGACGGCGGCTCCCTCTGGACTTCGGCTGTCGTCACTGGAAAGGCGGTTTCCTCTATTCCTAGGATGTCCGGTTCGCTTTCTTGTTTTCCCCCGCTTGCCTTTTCGTTTGTTGGCCGGGGCTGATGGCGGCTCCCTCTGGACCTCGGCTATCACCGCTGGAGAGGGGGCCTCCATGGGCCGGTTGGCGGGGTCGGGTGCGGCCGGTGTGTTCGTAGTACTTGTGCGAGGTATAGGTAACGGTCCTATCTGATTGGTTCTTACTACTTCCCAAGGCTCTTCCGCGTTTTTTATGTGCATTGTGCCGGGTTTCTTTTCTTGTGACATTTTATGTGCTTGGCAAATGATGCATTTTTTTACGTACTTAGTTACGTCGCGGAACATTCCTGGCCAATAATATCTTTGGGCTAATCTTTTTAAGGTTTTCGAGGTGCCTAGGTGACCTGCTGTCGGTACATCGTGGTTTTCTTCTAATAACGATTCTCTCTGGTTTTTGGGAATACAAAGTTTCCATTCTGAGTTGCAGTCTGATTTTATTCCGTAAGTGTTGCTTGTTATTTTTTTATCTAGTTTGCTGTCCCATATACAATATTCTGTTTGCTTGTTGTTGTCGGATTGGAGTTCTAGTACTTTTTTGTCGTACCAGTCTGCTTTGTCGCCGCATGTAGCCGCGCAAGTCGGGTTCCGGGACAACTCATCTGCTAACTGATTTTGTTTGCCACTTCTATATTTTGCAGTGAAGTCGTACTGTTGTAAGTCCAGTGCACAACGCACTAGCCTATCGGATGAGTTTTTTCGAGATTTTCCTTTTGCAGCGTTTGTACACTTTTCAAATTCTACCTGTAGGATTTCTGCTGATATCTGTTTTTGTTTTTCTGTTAAATTACTGTACTGTGAGATTTTTTTGGTAAATGTTGTATTTCTACTACTGTTTTCAGTTTCCTTGTGGTTTTGATCTGTTTCTTCAAACTGGATTGTGATTCCCGCTTTTGTCAGTATATCCACTCCAATAATTGCGTGAGAGGCATGTTGTAAAACGTGAAACTGGTGTTTGAAACTTCTATTGTTTATTGTTATCTCTAACGTGACGCAGTCTTCGACGTCTACTATTGATCCGTTTGCCATCTTGACCATGTGGTTGGATTTTCTGACCTGTACTGATTTTTCTTTACTTTCCCTGAGTATTTCATTATTGATGTATGAGTTTGTTGATCCTGTATCTAAAAGTGCTTTATAAGTTTTCCCCAAGGTTTTTATTTCTGTAAAAGAGCGCTTATCTTTTCTTGAATCTACGGTGGTGGTATAGGTACTGTAGGATTTCCCAAATGTTTTTCTTTCTGCTGGTTTTCTACAGCATTTAATGCTCATTACACCTAATTTGCCGCATTGACAGCAAAATATTTTTTTGTGGTTTCTACATTCTTTCGTCGAATGTCCTGGCTTTCCGCAGCTCCAGCAGCATTTATCTGTATCGTAATTTGCCATGTAACTATGTTTGTTATTGGTTTTACTTTCTACCTTTTGTGAAAACAGTCTGTTTACTATGTTTTCTTGTTCACTGTATGTATTGGTTCCTGTATTCCACTGACTGAACTGTTTTGATTTTTCTTCGTGTATCTTTTCGTATTCGCGTGTTAAACGAAGTAAATCTTTCAGGTTCTGAAATTCGGTTCTCTTTATGTACAATTTATAATTTGGATGCATATTATCAAATATTCTGTCTAATGTTTGCTCTTCTGTGAGCCTGTTATATCTGCGTATAAGTGTCTGTATTCCTGTTAAGTACTTAATGAAAGTTTCACTGTATTTCTGTTTTCTTGCTATTATTTCTTCTAGTATTTTAGATTCATAATCTAACGGTAGGTAATATAACTTGAAGTCTTCCTTGAAGTTATCCCATGATTTCCATGTCTGGTTATTATTTCTGTACCACAACAGTGCATCGTACTTAAAGAATCTTGGCAACAGTTGTAGTAGTATTTCTCGGTCTACTCCATTGCTGTTGATGAGTTCGTCTAGTCTTTCTAGGAATTCAATTGGGTCGTTTCTTCCTGTAAAAGCGATATCCCAGTTTCCTATGATTTTCGATATGTCTTTCAATGACATTTCGGGTTTATTTATCCCCTTGTCGGATGTTCTGTCGGTCTTTTCGTTCGACATTTCTTGATACGTAAGGAGACCTGCGGTTATACTTTGTACTGCTAGTTTTCTGAGTTGTTCGACGGTGAGATCCTCTGTCGGGATTTTGTTCTCTTGTAATATTTTTACTAATTCGGCTTTTTTAAGTGTGTAAACCCAGGACGTAGACATCTGCGGGGCGACCTACTTGACGTGTACGGAATTTTATCGGACGGAACGGTAACGGAACGGTAATCACGAGCAAGCGTCTTATTTTATATCTTACGGAACGGTTTATGTCTAGTCCTAGTTGTCCCTAAACTCCTGTTTTATTTACGTTGGGCGCCAAAATGTAACGGAATGCTCTTCGGGCCGGCTAGCCTGAGCACTTCGCTAGCACTTGATAGGATCTCGTGACGGTTTACTGGGGGTTTCAGGGTTAGGGAGTTTACTATGGAAACGATCGGTCACTAGGTAATACAAAAGCAACAACGTTTATTTCTGTTTAACATAGATTCCTTAAATCTAGGTTCACTGTATCCTATTTACTTACATACTAGAGATACCTAATTCGTGGATTCTACCACCTGAACACGCTACGCGTGCGATACTGAACCTATCTAAGAGTAGCTACTAAACGTATGGTTACTAGGGAGCTGTCCAGTAACGTCGCAACTGCATATCCGGACAAACGCCACAAACCTGCGTGCGCTCAGAGTACGTGGCGCTCCCTAGCAACAAGCCTACGGATGCCCTAAACTTCCTTCACTGGAGGACAACCTCGCGGCGTCGCAACAGCGGATCCCTGAGGGTCTGCGTGCGCCGAGAATGCGAGGCGTTCCTCTGTGAGGGACCTAGCGGAAACTAATGTTCTTTCGCCGGAGGACAATCCCGTAACGTCGCACAGCAGATCCCTCGGGACCTGCGTGCGCTCGGAATGCGGGACGTTCCTCGGAGATGGGCCTACTGAGACCTGACGTCCTTTCACTGGAAGACAATCCCGTAACGTCGCACAGCAGATCCCTAAGGATGCGTGCGCTCGGAATGCGGGATGTTCCTCTGTGAAAGTCCTACTGATAACTGATATTCCTTCAATGGGGGAGAGTCCCGTAACGTCGCAACTGCATATCCGGACAAACGCCACAAACCTGCGTGCGCTCAGAATGCGGGACGTTCCCCTATGAAGGTCCTGCTGATAACTGATGTACCTTCACTGGAGGACAACTCCGTAACGTCGCACAGCAGATCCCTAAGGATGCGTGCGCTCGGAATGCGGAGCGTTCCTCTGTGAAGGCCCTACTGAAACTGAAAACCACTCTCGACCTGCTGCACTAGCATATCCGGACAAACGCCACAAACCTGCGTGCGCTGGCCGAGAGAGGGAGCACTGTCAATACGATGCTAGCTGCCTTGTTGGCGCGAGAGCCCGCTGACGAGTGCTACCGTACTGAGGCGCGTTCTCGCTTATATAAGGTCTGGCTGTTCATGCGGGGTGCGGAGCGCGGGGCCGGTGGCTGAGTGATGCGTGGATTGTCGTAGGGTTGTTGCTTCTCCGCTGGCAGCTAGGGTTGCTCGTCACAGGTTGTTGGAATGAGTTCCATCGTTCTATGATAAACAATGTAACACAGCGTAAACCACGTAAAACCAAATCCTGGGCTGATATCTCTTCTATTATTAATGATGAAAACAGTTTTAATATCCTTAGCTCAACTGTCCATGATACTAGTCTACCAGAAATTGAATTACACAACCAAAATAATGAAATAACTATGCTTAATGAACAAATTGAGAAGTTAAAAAATGATCTATTATCAGCTGATCAAGAAATACAAAATTTACTATCAGAAAACATCGAACTGGAAAAAAAAGTATTTACTTTACAAAGAAAAAACGACACGTGCAAAAAATTACTAGAAGGGAAAGTTAATCTTACACCGACAAAAACTCCAAAAACAAAGATAAAAGCAATGCCGCTTATTAACACGTCAAGCACTCTAACAAAGAACAAAGCTTTTAACGAGAAAGATAAAAAAGAAGTATCTGATGCCAGGCCGACACGTGAAATACAGAATACGTCAGATAATACATATGTAGAAAATATTAGCGAGAAAGATTTTAGAGACATAAATATACAACCGGGAAAAGAAAATATGAAACAAAATCAATTGGAGGACTCAAAAATCAGAATTCTTATATTAAATGATAAACCTCAAGAAGAAAACCAGGTTGAACAAAAAAATTACAATGAGTTAAATAAACAGAAAGAAAATGAAGATATCAGAAGTAGCACTACATTTTTGGAGAAAAAATTAAAGTATAAGAAGGATCAGAAAACTGAACACAAAATCCTAATTGTAGGTGATCAACAAGCTACAGGCTGGGCGTCTAATCTAATGAAAGCAAGAAACAAAGAAAAAAATATACACGACTATAAAATATCAGGAATAATAAAACCGGACGCACAATCTGACAATGTATTAGCTAATTTTACAACATTAGGCAAAGACTTTTCTAAAAACGACTACGTTGTAATAGCGCTAGGATCAAATGATGTATTTCCTGCTAAAGTAACGTGTTCTATATCTGTAGCATTGAATGAATTGACTAATCATACGAATGTTATTATAACCAATGTGAACCAAAATTCTTATCTAAATGAAAAAATGCTGAATAACTTGATATATTCCACTGTCAAATGCTTCAAAGATTCTTACTATGTTAATTTATCGCAGAAGAATTCTATAAAAGATAAAATGAAATTGTTAAATCATGAAATCAATTCCTTAGATTACGAACGCACATACTTGGGTTATAAATTCAAAAAGTTAAAGCAAAACGGAATGCGCTTTCGAATTGACAAAAAAAAACTTAAAGGAAAATAACTGATTACTTTCCTAGAATACACAAGTCTTGTTACCGTACACCTTCAAAAATAGCCTCAATAAACGTGGAATCACCTCAAAAACTAGATACTAGCCATTCCTTTCGTTAATTGTAGATTCACAACTATACATCAAAATATTCAAGGTCTAGTAGGTAAACAAGATGTTGTAACTTTAGCTTTGGATGAACTTGAAACACAGGGACATCATTTGGATGCACTTTGCTTCTCGGAACATTTTATGAGAACGGGGGATCTCTCTAATATCATTTTAATGGGTTATAAACTTGCTTCCTGCTTTTGTCGTAAAAAATCTAATAGAGGTAGAACCTGCATCCTTCTGAGAGATGATATTAAATTTCAAAAATTAGATTGGATTAAGTGTTTGTGTGTTGAATGTGCGTTTGAGTGTTGTGGAGTAGACATTAAAGAGCATAATATAACGCTTATCTGTATTTATAGAATTCCTGATGCTCATAATATAGAATTATTTTTCAATAAAATTAATGAATTACTTTCTGAACTTGTAAAGAAAAACAAGCAGAAAGTCATTCTATGTGGTGACTTTAATATTGATAGACTAAAGCAGACAAAAGTTAGGAATGAATTTGAAATTATCCTTAAATCTTATAACTTTCACTTAACAATATCCCAACCAACTAGAGTAACGGCTACTTCAGCTACATGCATTGACAATATTGCCGTCAACTTCAGACTTGCAACTGGCACTGCTATTGTTCACGACATTCACCTATCAGATCATACGGCTCAAACAATTTCAGTGCCTGTAAACTCTAAAAAACATATTAAATATTGGTATACTTGGAAGAGGGATATGTCGTTTTCAAACAGAGTTAAATTTAAAGAATGTATGGATAGCCTTAGTTTCAATGAAGTGTATACAAGCACTGATACAAATGAAGCTTTTGTATGCTTTCATGATCTGGTGACTCTATTTTTCAATTTATGTTTCCCGGTGGTTAAGATAAAAATTCAGCGATACAGGAAAACTAAATGGGTCACAAGGGGTATTAAAACAGCATCAAAAAATAAAAGGACTTTATACAAAAAATACATAACTAATCCTACAGACTCAAATAAGCAAACATATAGAACATACTCTAAAACACTAAAGAAATGTATAAGACGATCTCACAAAGTAACAAATACTAGACGTATTCTTGTCTCTAAAAATGTCGTTAAAGCTACATGGAAAGTAATTAAGGAGTATAAAGAATCCACTAGTAACTACATTAGTATAGATAAAATAACTGATAAAAATCAACTAATACATGAACCTAAATTAATCTCGAATGCTTTTAACGATAAATTTTTGAATCAATTTAAAATAAATTCTAATCCTAATTATAATCTTAACGATGACTTTACCTATTCTATCCCAATATCAGAATCTACAATATTTCTTAGACCTGTTACTTCCACAGAAGTATGGAAAACAACTATGACATTGAAAAATACTAATTCAACCGGCTACGACAACATAACTACTGACGTTATTAAGGACAATAGCATCGTACTTTGTTATCCATTAACACATATCCTAAATCTCTCCTTAGAACAAGGAATCTTTCCTGAAAAACTAAAGTATGTATTAATAAAACCAATTCATAAAAAAGGAAGCAGGCTTGATATCGATAACTACAGACCAATTTCTCTTATATCGATATTTTCTAAAATACTTGAAAAGATGATGTACTCGCGTGTCATTGATTTTCTTGACAAACAAAAAATTATCACCAACTCTCAATTTGGCTTTAGAAAAAATAAATCTACGTCAATGACTGTATATGAACTTATAAAAATAGTGACCACTTGTAGAGATAACACGGTACCTGTAGCTGCGATATTCATGGATATGTCTAAAGCGTTTGATAGAGTATGTCATGAAAGACTTTTATCTAAGCTTTTTAATTACGGCATACGTGGAAATTGTTACAACTGGCTGAAATCGTATCTCCAAGGACGTAAACAATGTACGTTGGTATCATCATATTGTTCCAAGAACAAATCTTTAAAAGAGTACAGATCAGAGTATCGCGTGACTAACTATGGTGTACCACAGGGCAGTATCCTAGGGCCCCTACTGTTTTTACTGTATATTAACGACTTGCCTTTTATAACAAAACATAAAGTAATACTTTTTGTCGATGACTGTTCAGTTGTTGTTCGCAAAGATAATACATTTGATTATAAATATGAAATAAATAAAGTTTTCAATGATTTAAATAAATGGCTCGAGATAAATAATTTAAAAGTCAATCTTACAAAGACGAAGTACATACAATTTTATGCTCCACAAGGTAATCCGTTGGATATTGAATTATGCTATGAAGGTGAAAAAATTGAATGTGCCAGTAACACTAAGTTCCTTGGAATTGTTGTCGATCATTTTACAGATTGGAAGGATCATATTGAGTACATCGTTAATAAACTTAGTAATTTTGTGTATGCTTTAAAACGACTATCTGATGTCTCCACGAGGAAAACCGCTATTCTTGCATTTCACTCTTATATTATGTCCAACCTTCGATATGGAATATTACTTTGGGGTAATTCCACTAACAAAGATCTGGTTTTCAAACTTCAAAA
The DNA here is from genome assembly GCA_947284805.1 of Coleophora flavipennella. Taxonomy (NCBI): domain Eukaryota; kingdom Metazoa; phylum Arthropoda; class Insecta; order Lepidoptera; family Coleophoridae; genus Coleophora; species Coleophora flavipennella. The sequence goes on from OX369279.1 coordinate 15,751,244, forward strand.
GCGCTGTATTCGGGCTATTTTAAATCTCCAACAAATAGAATCATGTCGTCCTTACTTTAAGGAGAACAAAATATTAACATTGCCGTGTTTGTATATTTTCGAGGTTTGTATGTTTGTGAAAAATAACCTAAGTATGTTCAAATCAAAACAATCAACTACTAAATTTTCCTCTAGATATGCTTGTGATTTAGTTTTGCCAAGGTCTAAATCTGCGTTATTCCACAAAAATGTAATCTATATGAGTGTATCCTTATACAATGCGCTACCAGGAAATATCAAAATGCTGTCTTTGCCTAGGTTTAAAACAAGTCTTTACAATTTACTGATTGAAAAATGTTATTACAGTATCGATGAATTTATGAAAGAAAAAGTGGACCGATTTTGTAAAAACTGACTCGACATAGTTAGCAGATTATTTTGATTAATTTAATTCTTTGACATTATCTATAATTAATTAACATATAATATTGCATGCTTTTTTAAGGCAGGTTATTGCGAACATAGTACAATTTATTTAAGACCTAATGTAAACCAATAATCAGCAATAAAATATTTGAGTTTGAGTTTGAGTTTAAGCCCTTGACATCATCTTACCTGATGGTAAATGACGATGATGACGAAGATGGAAGCGGGCTTATCAATATTCCCCAACGCAATGGGAAACTGGCTATCTTATCTTTATTACTTTATACTGGGGCTTCAACTCATTTTTTTATTTTATTTTACTTTTGTTCGACGACTTCTCTGAAATATCTAGAAAAAATTTACTCCTCATACAAATTGATCAGCTTATCAACGAATTTTGTGCTTTTTAGTATGGAAAGTCCAAATTTTTTTCGAGAATTGACTATGGGTTCCATGGGGAAAGTTGTTTAGTGTGATCGATCAGTTAAAGCTCCGGTTAACGGGACCTACAACAATTATTATTATGTTACAACCTGTATAGGGCGCCACTGAGACATCTTTTTTCCTTCATGGTACAGGTGAAAGCTACGTTTATAATTATGTACTGTACTACAGACTAAATATTTGTTAAAGGTAAGGTTTAGTTCCTTTTTTTCTTATATTTGATTTATACAGGGTGTTTGGTAGGTAGTGCAGGAAACTGAAAGAGGAGCCATTAGCGATCATTTAGAAAAGATATGCCTTAATACTCTTGTAGCCTAAGTCTCACAGTTTTCGAGATATTCGCTTTTCAATTTTCAGATTTTGTATGAAAAACGCATTTGTTTAAATGTTTCGTGATTTTCCAAAAAAAAGGTTTACTTCTTGAAAATTTGTAGGTATGGAACTAAGGGCACCCTTTTGTAGGTATGGGACTTAGGGCACCCTTTTGTAGGTGTGGGACTTAGGGCACTCTATTGTAAGTATGGGACTTAGGGCACCCTTTTGTAGGTATGGGACTTAGGGCACTCTATTGTAAGTATGGGACTTAGGGCACCCTTTTGTAGGTATGGAACTTAGGGCACCCTTTTGTAGGTATGGGACTTAGGGCACCCTTTTGTAGGTATGGGACTTAGGGCACTCTATTGTAAGTATGGGACTTAGGGCACCCTTTTGTAGGTATGGGACTTAGGGCACCCTTTTGTAGGTATGGGACTTAGGGCACTTCATTGTAAGTATGGGACTTAGGGCACCCTTTTGTAGATATGGGACTTAGGGCAACCTTTTGACAGAATTCTCTATTTTCAAGCGACTTTTGACTGGGTAAACCGATTTTTATGATTTTTTTTTATTTGAAAGCTACTGCTTCCCGTGTGGTCCCATATAAATTTTATCAAAATCGGTATAGTACTTTAGTAGAAAATTAACAAAAACAAAAAATAATAATGCAAAAATGTACTAATTTGTTGCGATGAAAGTCGGTTTTTAACGTGTTAAGCGTTTTCAATTATTTGTTGCAAGTTTTTTGTTTTTTTTTATCTAATTTACTTTGCTAGACAGCTGATAAAATGAGGAAATTTTTACCGATTTTGCACTTCAACTGTAGTATAACTTTTTTTTTTGGAAAATTACGAAATATTCAAACAAATGCGTTTTTATACAAATTCTAAAAATTGAAAAGTGAATTTCTCGAAAACTGTGAGGCTTAGGCTACCAGTGTGTTATGTCTAATCTATTCTAAATAACTGCCTCTGGCTCCCCTTTTAGTTCTGCACTATCTCCCATACACCCTGAATATTTAACTTTAATGTATGTCCTGAACCTATCCAGCTGCAGCGAGGGGTGAGACAGGGAGACGTTATATCTCCGAAACTGTTCACCGCCGCCCTGGAAGATGTTTTTAAGCTTTTGGACTGGGGTTGACTCGGCATCAATATCAACGGCGAGTACATCACCCACCTTCGATTCGCTGACGATATCGTGGTCATTGCTAACACTATGGACGACTTAGGCACAATGCTCGATGGCCTCAGTAGAGCCTCTCAACAAGTGGGTCTTAGAATGAACATGGACAAGACGAAAATTATGTCAAACGTCCGTGTCATACCTACTCCTCTGAAGGTTGGAGGCTGTACACTCAAAGTTGTTACCGAATATGTATACCTGGGACAAACAGTCCAGTTAGGTAGGTCCAACTTCGAGAAAGAGATCAATCGTCGAATCCAACTCGGCTGGGCAGCGTTCGGGAAGCTTCGTAATATCTTTACGTCCCAGATACCGCAGTGTCTTAAGACCAAGGTCTTCGACCAATGTGTGTTGCCAGTGATGACGTACGGAACTGAAACATGGTCGCTTACTATGGGCCTCATAAGAAGGCTCAAGGTCGCCCCAAGGGCAATGGAGCGTGCGGAATTTCTCTGCGTGATCGAATCAGAAACAAGGAGATCCGTAAGAGAACCAAAGTAACCGACATAGCTCTCAGAATTGCTAAACTTAAGAGGCAGTGGGCGGGGCACATAGCTCGTAGAACAGATGGCCGTTGGGGCAGTAAAGTTCTCGAGTAGCGACCACGCACCGGAAAGCGTAGTGTAGGCAGGCCTCCCACTTGGTGGACCGATGACCTGGTGAAGGTCGCGGGAAGCCGCTGGATGCGGGCAGCGCAGAACCGGTCGTCGTGGAGATCCTTGGGGGAGGCCTATATCCAGCAGTGGACTTCCTTCGGCTGATATGATGATGATGTATGTCCTGGATTTAGCAATCAATATTTCACCCACTTCTACTGAAGCTATCGGGCTGAAATTTTACACACATCTTCATAAATTATAGATAAAAACTACTTCGATCACATCAGCTTTAAAATATAAAAAACCGCAACAAAATCGGTTCATTCATTTAAGGACTACTATGCCACAGACAGACACACAGATACACACGTTAAACTTATAATTGCTTCTATTTGCGTCGGGGGCTAAAAATAAAAACACGGCCAATAAGGCTTTCTTAGTTTAGGAGTAATAGTCGACCAACATAAAATATGCAGTGGGGTTTGTTTAAAAATCAAAGATTTTTCATACAAAATTACATACATTCATTTATTGAAAAGACTACGGAACATATATTGCGCTTGGTCCGACACACACTTTGCCACTTTTCAATTGTCTAAATTCTAAAGTATAGTTCAGATTTAGAAGCTACCATATAAATTGGTGGTGTGGTGTGTTATCATCCCGCCATATACCTAAAGAGACGTCCCGAATCATTAGAAAAAGCTTAAAATTTTTATAACTATTCGGAAATTGTAACTATTACAAAATTTAAGTTAAATCGGATTGAAATTTCGGTAATCGATACTTCATCATAACAACCGAAAGTTGCTATTTGCTGGATAAAGTCTCCCTCAAGGATTTCCACAACGACCGGTCCTGTGCTGTCCGCATCTAGCGGTTTCCAGGTCGTCGGTCAACCGAGTGGGAGGCCTGCCTACGCTACGTCTTGCGGTGCGCGGTCGCCATTAGATAACTTTACTGCGGCCATCTATTCTACGAGCTATGTGATCTGCCCACTGCCATTTAATTTAATCAATTCTAAGAGCAAATGTCGGTTCCTTTGGATCTCCTACGGATCTCCTCGTTTCTGATTCGATCATGCTTTATTGCATTACCCTCACAAACACACACACACACACAGACACACACTGGTCAAACAACTTAGTCTTAATATACCTACCCAATTCCTACCTAGTCAAATAAATTTCGAAAAACCTAAAACTTTCAGGTACAGGCTTTCAATATTGCATTGTCACGCGATATACATATGCATGCTAAATTTCAGCTCATTTGGAAACCGGGAAATGGGTCAAAATTAACTTAAAGATTTCATAACAGACACCGGGACAGGTGAAACTAAATAAAAGCTAGTAAAAATAAAGGTAGACATTGAGTTTCAACAATCATTTTAAAAAGACGGGGTAACGCTTGTTCTATATACATACGCATCTTTAGTAGACAACTTTTTTTTTAATTCTCAATTGGTAAGCCCTGGCATTATCTCACCTGATGGTAAGTGACGATGATGCCGAAGATGGAAGCGGGCTTACCAAAATTCCCCAAACGCAATGGAGATATGGCTATCTTATCTACAAGCCGCAACACATCAATGTTGATAACACTGATGTTTGGCGGCAAGAGTTAGATAAGATGGTGGTAGCTAGCCAGGCGGGCTTAGAAAATGCCCTTCCACCAACCAAACCGAGTCTTACAAGTTGACCCCTCGAGGAATCGAACCCGCGACCTCGTAGTGTGAAGCGAATGGACTAACCATTATGCCACGGAGGTTGTTAAAAATCAATAATGTTTGACACGTGGTAGGTCCTGTAAGTCTGCCAACGCGTGACTAAAAGCATAACTTTGCTTCGTCGTGATTGGACCAAAGTTTTATATATCCGGTTTTCAAAATCCTAACATTAAATTTACTATTATTTGTGATCTGAGCCTATCAACGAGGGCGGTTTGATAAGTCCATGACTTTGGAAAGAAGATACACTCTTTTTACATATATATATTTTTTCTTTTCTACATAATCTCCTTTCAACTCTACGCACTTAGTCCAGCGATTTTCCAACCTCTTAAACCCATCAAAAAAATATTTTATGTCAAACCCTGAAAAATAGGCCTCATTTTCGGCTACCACCTCTTCGTTTGACGAAAATCTTTGCCCGCCAAGCCATTTCTTCATGTTTGGGAAGAGGAAAAAGTCACAGGGGGCTAAATCTGGCGAATACGGAGGGTGTGGCAATAATTCGTATCCTAATTCGACAATTTTTGATGTCGCGATTGCAGACGAGTGGGCCGGTGCATTATCCTGATGAAATAGAATTTTTTTCTTTGCTAGATGCGGTCGTTTCTTGATCAACTTTTCATTGAATCTATCTAACAATGCAGCATAGTAAGCTCTGGTTATTGTCTTGCCTTTATCCAAAAAATCGATGTAAATAACCCCTTGGCTGTCCCAAAAGACTGTGGCCATCACTTTACCAGCCGAGCAAACAGTTTTTGCCTTCTTTGGGGCACGTTCCCCGGTAGAAGTCCATTGCTTCGACTGTTGCTTAGTCTCTGGTGTATAATGAATGGACCCACGTTTCGTCAACTGTTATGTACCGACGCATAAACTCACTCGGATTGCGATTAAACATGGCTAGGCATTCCTCAAAAGCTGTTACACGATTTCGTTTCTGGTCGACTGTGAGTAAACGCGGCACCCATCTTGCAGAAAGCTTTTTCATGCCCAGAACATCATGCAAAGTATAAAAAACTCGTTCAGTCGAGATGTGCACAGCATCACTTATTTCGCGTATCTTCACTCGACGGTCTGCCAAAACAATATCACGTGTTTTATTAACCATGCCCTCCGTCCGTAGTGACCTCAATCGGCCTTCCTGGGCGCTCCGCGTCATTAGTAGTAGTACGTCCACAACGAAATTCAGTGAACCTCTTATGTACCATCCCATGAGAAGGCGCAGAATCACCATAATACTTTTTCAATTTGTCTTCGGTGTGCTTAATAGTTTTACCACGTAAAAAATAGTGTTTAATTAGCACTCGTAACTCGCTTTTCTCCATTTTCAAAGAATACTTAGAAGTCGCCTAACTTTTTTGTTTCTAAAAAGCTTGTTTTCGCGCCAAATTTGAAAAAAGAACGGCATGCGCTCCGTAGTGAGTTTCCAAATATGAGACAAAAAAAAAATATTAAAAAAGTTTTTATTTCACCTAAAAGTCATTGAGTTGTCAAACTGCCTTCGTATCTCATCCTGACTAATATTATTAATGTGAAAATGTCTGTGTTTGTTTTTTTGTTACCTTTTCACGCTTCAACACCTTGACCAATCTTTATGAAATTTGGCATGCAGGTATCCTGTATCACGGGGAAGGACATAGGCAACTTTTGATCCCGGGAAAATAGCATAATCTGATGCAGTTCCTGAGGGAACTAAATAAAAACTCGATTGTTGTGATTTTTTGCACAGAGATGGTTGAGTAGGTGGGAAACGACATAATTTACTAATCGCCCTTAAAGACAGTCATAAAAACGATGTCCACGCGAGCGGAGCCGCGAGAAAAAGCTAATTTTAACATATTTTACGAACTGTGTTCAGTTGACAAGTTCAGTAACAAGCTTTATTATGCTATCACTACTGTCATGCACCGACCGTCGACATCAGCGTCGCCTTAACAACTTCAAAAACTAACGAGAAAACTTCCCTTATAAAATCCCCGTATTGAATATTAACATGCCTTTATGGGCCATCAAAAGCCGCTGGAAGATAAAAGATGCGATATTATATTTATCAAGATGAGGCCTCGACTAAAAATGGCAAAGATAGGGTGTCTCGAACGATAGAATACAGAGCACTGCATCAGAACTTGTAATAGATTTTTCTCAAACATGCTTGAAAAGAGCATTATTTTGTCAAATTTCTACGAGATAAATCGAAATTGCTGTATTGGCCAAATACATGCGAACAGCGGCCGGCAAAAGTTGTATGAAAATCTATATCTGTCGGCCAAATAAATTAAACTCATATCCATCGTGTAATTTAAAAATGGAACGATGTTTTACTTCGGAACATGGCAACCAACTTATCAAAGGTTTTATTGAAATTTTGAACTGGCTTGCAATTAGAAAGCTGTATAAGAAAAAAAAACAAATGAACATTTGGCGCGTGAAAAGTTATTGTCGTTCATTGTTATTTCTTTGATTTTGAAAAGTAATTTTATTTGACAAAATGAGTTGAAGGGAAGAATTAACTTGTAGTATTAATTTCCGCGCATTATTTGAGATAATTGAATAGTTAAAAAACCGACTTCCATCGCAACAACTTAGTACATTTTTGCATTATTATTATTGGTTTTTGTGTATTTTCTACTAAAGTCCTACACCGGTTTTGATAAAATTTTTATCTACACTCATGTCGTAAATCCTTCATTTACTTATCAGAAACGCTAAGCAAATGATATACCTTTCGATGGAGCCGTGACTAAGGATCCATACAAATTTCATTTCGTTATCGCAAAGTTGTAACAAAATGAAGATTTTTTTTTTAATTTTTACGCAGATGCTTGCTTTTTGAGCACACTAGCGTGTTTCGGAACGCAACCTTGGCGGCGCGCATGCGCGGTGCGATATTACTGCAAATTTATTTTCGCGCCATTAACGTTTGTATTTTTCCTTATGCAGTTTGTATAATAATATGTAATTCGTTATTCGTTGTAATAAGTAAGTCGTTATTACAAGTTTTTATAAACAATGATTATTTTGTCTTTAATTTAAATTTGTTGTATGAGTGTAGATAAACTATTGTATGCAACTGTACATAATTAGTATTTAACACTCATGTATACTTTTATGAAACTCGCTGCGCTCGTTTCATAAACCACACTCGTGTTAAATACCCCTCATTATGCAACAGTTGCATAAATAGCTAATATGGGATCACACGGTAAGCAATAGCTTTCATATCCCTACTATCCCTACTAATATTATAAATGTGAAAGTAACTCTGTCTGTCTGTTACGCTTTCCCGCAAAAACTACTGAACGGATCTGGCTGAAATTTGGTAGGAAGACAGATTAGGACCTGGATTCAGACATAGGCTACTTTTTACCACGCTCGCGAGCCGCTTGCGGCTCGCGCACTGCGCACCCTCGATAAGTCATAGAAACGTTGTCCACGCGGGTGAAACCGCGGGAAACAGCTAGTAAAAAAATAATAAGTGAAAAGTTCTGAGGTAACAAACATAAAAAAATACAGTCGAATTGAGAACCTCTTCCTTTTTGAAAATCGGTTGAAAAGTACTGTACAAGCCTTGGCCACAACTAGGCATTGATGAACTAAAGTATTTACGCATTTATCGTTTATTCGTTCATCAATGCCTCCTTTGCTGGCCGCTGCAGTAATGTACTATCCCAACAAAACATAAATGTGAAACTGGGCCAAGTTCGATATAAAAAAAATACAGCGATCTAAATGGGTAGGTACCAAGTTCTACAGTGGTTCCTAAATCATAGCTACGGAACTTTAAATAGAAATATTTATCTTAGACTTCTCCAAATAATAGAGAATGTAAAACGGTTTTCAATTGCTTAAAAAATTGTTATGTTCTGTGCTTCTACATGGTGTAACTTGGCAAGTTTTCACTATCCAATTTTATTCATTATTGATATTTATTTTCAAAAAGTAGGCTTTGCTTGCTTGGCGCCTTGACCATTTAAACTTGCCAATTTAGTAGCACAGAACATAATATTTTTTTAAGCAACTGAAAACTGTTGTACATTCTCTATTATTTGGAGAAGTCAAAAATAAATATTTCCATTTGAAGTTCCGTAGCTACAATTTATAATCCTCTATAGAACTTAGTACCTACCTATTTAGATCGCTGTATTTTATATAGAACTTGGCCCCATTTCACATTTGTTTTATTGGGATATCATTACTTTTTGTGAAGTATTAATAGTAATTTTCTATCTTTATTCAAGTAATAGACATACATATAAAACATTTTTGGTGGTACCGAACCATCGGGGCGCAAGCTGGAGTCGCAATTAGCCAGTTTTTTTTAAAATTTTTACTCAATACGCCCGTAAACCTATTTTGATTCCAAATTTTAAATAAAAAAGTCACCTGGAAGTGGTTCATATAATTATTCCAATGAGAAGTGGTAGTACGAAACACAATTTTCGTGAGTCCGACTCGCACTTGGCCGGTTTTTCTTTTTCCTTTGTATATGCCTATTAACCTTCCTAAATGACAAACCAGTTTCTAAGTCACGTGGAAATAGTCTATAATTTTGATATATAGTAGTGGTAAGGAACCTTAATTTGGCGTCCGACTCGCACTTGGCCAGTTTTTCTTTTTTTTGTATAACTTATATCGATGGCATGACTATGGGCCTCATAAAGAGGTTCAAGGTCACCCAAATGGCAATGGAGCGTGCTATGTTCGGAGTTTATCTGCGTGATCGAATCAGAAACGAGAAGATCCGCAGCAGAACTAAAGTAACCGACATAGCTCACAGAATCGCTAAACTGAAGTGGCAGTGGGCAGGGCACATAGCTCGTAGAAAAGATGGCCGATTGGGCATGCCCTCTCGCACATCTACCAGATACGCTAGACTACCAGGTTTATGATATAGCGTCCCCACTTACCTACCCTAGGGCATAACAGTGGGGCAGTAAAGTTCTCGAGTGGCACCGGAAAACGTAGCGTAGGCAGGCCTCCCACGCGGTGGACCGACGATCTGGTGAAGATCGCGAGAAGCCGATGGATGCGGGCAGCGCAGGACCGGTCGTCGTGGAAATCCTTGGGGGAGGCCTTTGTCCAGCAATGGACGATTTGTGGCTGATATGATGATGATATCAATGGCAAATTTAAAGTTAATTAGTTACCTAGAAGTGGTCTATATATTTTGCTAAGTAGTGGAGATACGGAACCCTTGGTGCGCGAGTTCGACACACACTTGGCGCTTTATTTTTTAATTTTTCCTTTTATACGTCCAATGAGCTATCTCAGTACTAAATTTCAAGTTTCTAAGTCACCTGAAAGTGGACTATAATTTTGATGATTCAGTGAGTCAGTGAGTGAGTGAGTGAGTCATAAAAATAGTGATCAATATTTCAGAAATGGTAAAAGATATATTTATGAAAGTTGAGATTTTAGGTGATTGAGGTGTTTAACTAGACACACAAAATCGCAAGTGTGTAAATCAAATAGATTTTAAGTTACAGGTATGCCAAAAGAGGTCGGAAATGGTTCGAACCCACGGCTGGTGTCGCCTTTTTCTTTTCGAACTTGGCGGACGCACTGCCGTGATTGACGTAACGCAAACGACCACGCAGAGGCAAAGAAGTACACGGTAAAGCCTGATTTATTTTCTCGTCATGCGCCTAAAATTTACAGTCAAGGCTGTATTTTTAAAAGGACTGGGCTTTAGCCGATATCTTTTTAGTGCTTCGTACCTCAAAGGAGAAAAGTTCCTTTGCCTATACATGTATTATGAACACTACGTTGTCTGTCTGTCTGTTAGTTAAGACCCTGTTTCTGAAGAACGCGTGAAAGTATCAAGTTGAAATTAATGTCAAATACAAAGTCTATAGAATCTATAAATCTTGAAATTCTCCCAGCTTGAAAGTCTCTCAGCACAATTAAAGTAAAAAAAAAACTAAGATTGATAATTAATTGTAGTTTTAATAATAAAAAAATATTTTTTCGCTATTACATTATAAAGTTAAAAAGTTGTCAGTGTCGTTTATCGATGTATGGGAGAAAATTTTTTCAACTAAAAAGTTCAGTTTGTCCTTCAACTTCAATCCAACTTATTTTTTGTAAATAGGTACCTACATATCAAAAATATAATGCACTTGGATAGTAAATGTTTTACTAAACGAGATCGCTAATTGCTATTTCTGCCAAGATTTATTATTATATCAGCTCATATACGTCCCCACCGAGGGGCTCGAGCCTACCCTGAATCAGGGCGATTAGGCCTTAGTCGACCACGCGGGCCCAGTGCGGGTTGGTCGACTTCACACACAACCTTCGAGTTTATTCGCAGGCGTGTGCAGGTTTCCTCACGATGTTTTCCTTCACCGTTAAAGCAATCGGCAAGTATGTACGTAAGTTTTTGAAAAACTCATTGGTACATTGGCCGTCCAGATTTGAACCCGGTACCTCTGGTTAGATGTACCGAGTCGTTACCGGTTGAGCCACCGACGCTTAGTTTTCTCAAATTTAAACGGAAACAAAGAACAAATTAACTAAAGAAACTCATTAGATTAACATGAATAATTCAAAGTTAGATTGTGGTTTGTTTGTACAACCACTTAGTGACGTGGCGCATGTTGATCGACGTAGACTGGTGGCCCTCGGCGCGATTGTAGAGGCAGCGGCCGACAATTTCTATTGTTGTCGTGTCAGAAATCACTTGTGTATCATTTCGATGCGTACTGAGCAGCCGATCGACGCACTATTTTATTTTTCTTATTGAAGCTTTTTTAAGGCTTCTCCGTCCCTAAAAGTATCAACTCGATTCATGATGTTTCAAACATCGAACGAAATAGCTTAGAAATTAAGTTCTTGTCAGCCCGTACTGCCACGTGGCTGTTGCGTAAATCGTTGCGGACGAATTGTGCGAAAATTGTAGTTTATACAATATAAAAAAAATGAATTTCCAAAAAGTTAGAAAACAAAATCATTTTTATTGTTTTGCTATGAAGCTCATAATTTATCATAATGTTTCGTTTTAAATTGCAGCAGTTCTAAGGTTTATCATATCAGCCGAAAAACGTCCACCACTGGACAAAGGCTTCCCCAAGGATTTCCACGACGACCTGTACTGCGCTGCCCGCATCCATCGGCTTCCCGCGATCTTCACTGGTTACAACTAAAGAAAAAAATTCTAATGCACGCTCATTATAATTTTTTTCTTTAATTCTGTGTAATAAAATAGAATTCGAGATGGTCAAAATCACTCTTCATATCCTGTAAATTACAATACATTTTTTTTTAAAATAAAAAATCCTTAATGGAAGTAAAAAGTGGTTACAAAGACGTTCGTTGGCGGCGGGCGGTACAAGCCTTAATGAAGCTTTAATAAACAAGTGTTATAAAAATACAAGTAAGTAGGTAGATACTGTTGGACTCTAAGGAGTGCCTGGGGGCTGAAACCTATCATCAAAACCATAGAACTAGAAATATTTGTATGATTTTTGATTTCTTGGTTTTATGATTTGACAAGCTTTTGCCCGCGGCTTTGTCCGCATGGACATCGTTTTTATGACTTTCGTTGAGCGTAGACATAAGTTTGTTTACAGATCCTCGAGAACGAAATCGGCCTTGTCTCATTAGCAGTCTATATCTCTTCCTACCCCCTCAACCTAATTCTATACCAAAAATTCTATACCAAAAATCACTTCAGCCGGGAATCGAACCCGCGACCTCCTGATGTGAAGCGAATGGACTATCCATTACGCCACAGAGGCGGTGAAAACAAACAAATACATTTTCACGTTTATATTAATAACTTTAATAAGGATTATTACTGTTGTTTAAAAATAAACGTGCTCGCTAACTCATAATACTTAGCATAAAACTCGAGTTAGTGCTGAATCGTCGATGCCTGAAGGCATTCCAAACGCGAGTCGTTACTATTTAATACTGGTTTTTTAGGGTATCGAAATCAACAAGGAACCCAGAATATCGCCGTGTCTATCTGTCCGTCCGTCCGCGGCTTAGCTCTAACTATTAATACTAGAGAGCTGTGATTTCGCATGAGTAGGTGTACATATTTATCACGCCGATAAAGTGGTACAATAAAATCTTTAAAAAAAAAATTTTCAGGGTACTTCCCATACATAAAGAGGGGGTGTTTATTTTTTGTATACGTACCCTGTCGTGTTGCATATCGTTGAATAGGTCTTTCAAAACTGCTTAGGGCTTGCTATAACCGTTTTCCGATTCAGTGATCAGTTTGCGAAATATTAAGCTTTAAAGTGCTAACTTTTGATAAAGTGAAGTGTCCTCCCCCTACCAGCCAAATCGCTATTTCAGGTCATCTGAAAAAAATTGTAAATAGTAGTGTAACCTCTAATAGGGAAAATTATTTCTAAAATAAAAGATTTAAATTTAGATTTTAAGAAATGTGCTTTTTATTGTCTACAAAAAGGGTATCGTAACAGGATGTAGATATGGCAGTATGAACAGAGGTTATGAATTAAGAAATGTGAAAGAAAGCTGGTCTGTGGGTCTAAATTAATGCAGCTACCTTATTGTACTTACTTAGTAATATATTAGCTAGCTATTCCTATATCATCATCATCATATCAGCCGAAGGAAGTCCACTGCTGGACATAGGCCTCCCCCAAGGATCTCCACGACGACCGGTTCTGCGCTGCCCGCATCCAGCGGCTTCCCGCGACCTTCACCAGGTCATCGGTCCACCGAGTGGGAGGCCTGCCTACACTACGCTTTCCGGTGCGTGGTCGCCACTCGAGAACTTTACTGCCCCAACGGCCATCTGTTCTACGAGCAATGTGCCCCGCCCACTGCCACTTAAGTTTAGCAATTCTGAGAGCTATGTCGGTTACTTTGGTTCTCTTACGGATCTCCTCGTTTCTGATTCGATCACGTAGAGAAACTCCGAGCATAGCACGCTCCATTGCCCTTTGAGTGACCTTGAGCCTTCTTATGAGGCCCATAGTAAGCGACCATGTCTCAGTTCCGTACGTCATCACTGGCAACACACATTGGTCGAAGACCTTGGTCTTAAGACACTGCGGTATCTGGGACGTAAAGATATTGCGAAGCTTCCCGAACGCTGCCCAGCCGAGTTGGATTCGACGATTGATCTCTTTCTCGAAGTTGGACCTACCTAACTGGACTGTTTGTCCCAGGTATACATATTCGGTAACAACTTCGAGTGTAGAGCCTCCAACCTTCAGAGGAGTAGGTATGACGCGGACGTTTGACATAATTTTCGTCTTGTCCATGTTCATTCTAAGACCCACTTGTTGAGAGGCTCTACTGAGGCCATCGAGCATTGTGCCTAAGTCGTCCATAGTCTCAGCCATGACCACGATATCGTCAGCGAATCGAAGGTGGGTGATGTACTCGCCGTTGATATTGATGCCGAGTCCACCCCAGTCCAAAAGCTTAAAAACATCTTCCAGGGCGGCGGTGAACAGTTTCGGAGATATAACGTCTCCCTGTCTCACCCCTCGCTGCAGCTGGATAGGTTCCGAGTTTTGATCCTGGAGGCGAACCGACATGGTGGCGTTTTCATACAAACACTTCAGCACTTCGATGTATCGACAGTCAATTTGGCACCTCTGGAGAGACTGTAACACAGCCCAGGTTTCGACCGAATCGAAGGCTTTCTCATAGTCCACGAACGCCAAGCATAGTGGCTGATTGTACTCTTCGGTCTTCTACAATGAAATATTGTAAAGAGGTCCTCACAATACCTATGTAATTTTCTACTCATTATATACCAAAAAATAGGAAAAAATACTAAATGTTTTTTTAGCTTTTCAATGAGTAGCAAAGTTTTGATTGATTGTTGTAAACACTTTATTGAACAACATTAAAAGGAAAAAAAATATATACAATGATTAAAGGAAGTTGTACATATAGGCGGTTCCAGATCTCCAGGTTCCAATCTCTTCCAGACAACCTTTTTTTGTTCAGTTTTGAGTGTCATTTTATTGTTCGTGGCCTCTTGTCTTTCTATTTGGATGTAGAAACACGCTAAAAAGCTTCCATTTTGGTGGAGATAAAAACATCTTCTTTGATGAACGTGCAGGCAGTCGCTTACCTATCTTGATTCACTATGTTCGCTGTAAGAAAATTAAGTTAGTAATCCAAGGGAATGAACAGAATATTTTATTTTTAAGAAATTAAAACCTTCACATATTTTTTTGGATTGGAAAAAAATACCTTAGTATATGATAATACTACTTATCTAACTTTTGTGTGTCATTTTGTTGTTCGTGGCCTCTTGTCTTTACCATTTCTATGTAGAAACTAGCTATAAATTTCGGTGTAGTTCAAAACGGCTTTTTATCCGACTTCAAAAAAGGAGGAGGTTCTAAATATTTTATTCCTATTATTTTTATGTTTTACTAAGTTAGCATTCGAAGGATATTTTTAAGCTTTCAAAAACTTTTAAGCCTACCCCATATGTTCGTTTTGATTTTATAATACCTAATAATCATCATATCAGCCGATGGACGTCCACTGCTGGATATAGGCCTCCCCCAAGGATTTCCACGACTACCGGATCTGCGCTGCCTAATAATATTCGGGAACAAATCACACTCGTGGTCATATTACATACTTATAAACGTTTAAATACATACACATAGTATATATATTTAACACCTAGACACAGAGCAAACAATCTCTTACGTACATTTGCTCTGGGTGGAGATCAAACCCACGGCCCTCAGCCCGCAGATAGTAGCGTTGCCATTGGACCAACGGGTCAGTATAGTTTTTTCGCAACGTAAAATTAATTAAAGTAATAAATAATCCAAAAACCTAAAAACTTTCAAGTAGGTACAAGCTTTAATTTAAAAAATAATTAATTATTTCGTGTTCTTCTTAGAAAACCCTCTCATTTGATACCCATATCAATGGGGGTGTATAAAATAATAAGTGATCCGCCATCTCTGAGAGTCCGCCACATTGAATTAAGAATGATGAGTCATGCATCATAGGTCTCCAAACTTAACGTGTACGCAAAATTTGAGCTCAATCGGAAACCGGGAAGTGGTTCTAATTGGGAATTATATTTTTCGTCCCCAGTTAAATAGATTCATCTCTATTCAATATTTTCGTTCTCAAATTGATAGATCTGTCATCAAATTGATAGATCTGTCATTAAAAATACGTGTGGCACTCGGGGACTGCCGCGGTAAAGCTATTGCATGGTAACAAATCGAAAACTAGGGGGTAATCGGTCAAAAACAATAAATAAATGAGCGAGCGAAGCGAGCGATGTTAGGTTTGGTCAGGTTTGATTGATTTAACAGTCAAAGAGCCTCGCGAAGCGAGGCTCCCCACCCTGGGTACAAAATTACTTCGCAGCAGAAGAAATCATCGGAAGATGACCCCTAACGAGGAAAGCTTTCGATATCGAAACTTAATAAAAAGTGTATCAATTTTCACGTTTTTTTGAACCAACCTTAAAATTTTTGAAAAATTACGTCCCGTTTGTTGATACAAATTGACTTGATTTGTTTTTTTATATGACACTATGTCATGATCTTTGATTGAAATAAAGTAATGCTCATTTTGCAGACGATAACTTTTTTATTGGAGATCAATATCACTTTGTTATCAATAGACTGATAACATGAAATCATAGTTAATGATCCAATGCACTGAATGCATGTCAAAATAACGTGGATCAAGCTCTTTTATAATTCACGTACCGCTAGGGACACTTACAGTGTTATTTTAATTGTTTTCGGCTCTGTTGCATAGCGAATTTGTCAACAGATTACGTCAGATCCTCCACGAAACAAGTTAAGTACTCATCCAGTTAAAACAAGTTCTCTTCATAGAACGCTATCTATACATACTTTGACGCATGTCTAGTCATTTATTACGTATCGCGCGGAATGCTCAACGCTACACTGTCTGTGGCGCGGTTACTAATGACTTAGAATTGTATTCATTTAATGATAGTTAGTCGAAATGATTGTCTTATGCAAATGAGTCACCATCGCTTTAAACTGTGATGATGTATTGCGGTCCACTTTGAGTTGAAGATATGACAATAAAACGCACGTAAACTTCAGAATTTCCATCACTAGCTGCAACCTGCTTTGAACGAGTTGGAAATATTACAGTGAAACGTTGGAATATGTGAGTAGTAAGTTATCATTTTTTGACAGCCAACATAACTTAGATCTAAAGGAGCCCTTGGAAAGATTCTTATGCTAAGGTTTTTTGTTGCAGAGTCATATCTTGATGGGTTGATATTTATTGAAGGTAGACGGAATGAATTTATTCCGGAAGAGTTATTATCTATTGAACACATAGAACAGTTACAAATATGTGACAGGTATGTCTCAGTGTTTTCTGTGGATTTCTTTAAGTGAAATGATTAATGAAGATGCTTACTATCTAAAATGAATAGTATTTTCTGAGTCAACAGCTTTCGAAATATTTATTTCAATGTACAAATAGTTTAAGGCTAAATTACAAATGCACTGCTTTTGTAAGCGATAGAAATTTCAGTTTACATACTGTTACAGTAAACGCAAGCTACAAAAATAGAAAAGTAGCTTTTGGGGTCTGGCTTTTCAATAAAATCAGAGACTTTCTTTAACCACGTCTGGTTACGGTAGTTTTCCAGACGAACTGCCACACCATATTGGCCTTCAATTCCAAATCTTCAGTTTTGCCATAGTCGCGGTAGTATTGAGAATGGTACTTCCATAGAGTACATTCCAAGTCTCGATACACCTGCCACTCACGAGGAACCAAGTAGACGTTTTTGTGCTTTCGGACACTGAAAAACAAAGAGTGTTACTTATAGAAGGCATTTAGGATACTATCAGTTGAATGGTTAGCCGTACTTACAATTTTTGACAGGTAAGACAAGGCATCTTGGTTTAGAAATGTTTACGAAGCTCTGGCTTGATGTTAGGCACCAAAATAAGGTTCATGCAGCTCTCAATCAGCAAAGGAACTCTTCACTCTGGAGCTAGAATCAGTGTTTATGAACAAGCCGGGCTACTTACGTCCAATGATTGAAGACTAATGGGGTCATGGGGAGGTGTCACACCCATTGACAATTGAATCGATTGGCATCCTAATATCAATTAAGATTTAAATGATCTATTATAGTACTATAACTAAAACTTCATCTGAACAGTTCTCCTGAGCTAGCATAGGCTTAAGAGAGACAACAATTGAAGATAATAAGTGCATTTTCTGGCTCACAGTGAACGTTAAAAGCGTCACTTGTTTATGCCTCGTGTATGCTCCAGTTAAAACAATAAATTTATTGGTGCCAATTGGCACTGCCCTGTTGTTCGTATTACATTCTTTATTGGAATGGTATACGCACTTCTGGGCTAATCATCTGGAATTTCAAGTATCACTCGACACCATTGATGTTCAATTGGAAATAATTACCCGAGGGTATATATCTCACTGCAAGTGTCAAATTGTCAATCATTCCTCAAACGACCAACGTTCGAGATTGATGTATTGCATAATTGTACTCTGTCCCCAATTCGCTGACAAGGTAAATTAAATTCTAATATTCCGTAAGTAGTTTGCCATGTAGGATTTATTCGAGTCTCTCTGATAATAAATAATGTTTTTATTTGCAGATTTGTCATCACTTGAAGAGGAAAGAAACCGGTTCCAGCATTTTTGAGTAAAAACTGCTAATGGCTGATCGCAAAGCATCTGGTAGTTCAGAGAGATCGAAAGAGGCTTCTGAGAACGCAGTTTCTAGATTTATTCGACGTCTCAGTCCCACCAAAAGGTATCACAGTAGTTTAATGCCCTCAGCAAGCTCTAGTTCTTCTACCCTGAGTGCTTCGTATGCTACAAAGCAAGACGCTTCAGCAAAAGATTCATCGACCAAGAAGTTCAGGCCTTTTGAAGATTCCAATATGTCTTTGAATGTGGAGTCAAAGTCTAACTAAACGAGCAAAAGTAGTCTCAGTAGTATTTCCTTACCCTTACGTCTCCCTGGAAGGTGACACATTTTTGTCCTAAAACGCAGTTTGATGCAGTAGGACTTAATGCCAGTCCTATTTTGTTCCGGGTATGTCTAAGAGCCAGTTATTGTTAATGTCAAATGAATTTTATTCCAGCAGTTGATTGTTCCAGACTTAAATTATGTCAGTTATGGTTTGTAACAAATGTAATTAAATGCATATCTTGTGAGAAACTATTCAAGTTTGTGACTTATACACTTAAATCTATCTAGTCTTAGTAACAATAGTTCTTTGAGACTTATCAATTTTGCTCCTTTTTCATTTTAAGCTGTACTCATTTTGTTACATTAGTACTTTGATCCTGTCTAAGATACTGCCAATGTCACTATGTTCTAGTTAGAGTTAGTTACATTCACACTTTGAGCCAGATATTGAATGCTACCAGCGTACTTTGTTACCGCCGTTGTTGGAGACTTGATATGTTTGTGCCCGTTCCTGTTTAGTACGCAATAACTTTACGCCAGGCATTCTATGTGACATTTTACGAAACTATTATCGACTGGCAAATATTACCATTATTGTTGATAAAGTAGATTTTCAATAACATCATATAAATAACATTAATGTTTTAAGATATCCCCTGAAATCTACTTTATCATCAAAAATCTACAGTGAAATAGTTTTGTAAAATGTCACACACAATTCCTGGCATAAAGTTATTACGTGCTAAACAGCGACGGGCACAAACATATAAAGTCGTGAACAACGACCGCAACAAGGTGCGCTGGCAATATTTAGTATCTGGCTCAAAGTGTGAATGTAACTAACTCCAACTAGAACATAGTGACATTGTCAGTATCTTACTTAGTTAGGAAGGATCAAAGTACTAATGTAACAAAATGAGTACAGCTTAATTTGAACAAGGAGCAAAATTGATAAGTCTCAAAGAACTATTGTTACTAAGTCTAGATAGATTTAAGTGTATAAGTCACAAACTTGAATAGTTTCTCACAAGATATGCATTTAATTACATTTGTTACAAACCATAACTGACATAATTTAAGTCTGGAACAATCAGCTGCTGGAATAAAATTCATTTGACATTAACAATAACTGGCTCTTAGGCATACCCGGAACAATATACGACTGTCATTAAGTCATATTGCATCAAACTACATTTTAGGACAAAAATGTGTCACCCCACGGAAATTTCTTTTTAACTTCCCGCGAAGAAAATTGAAAATTTTCGAAAATCGGGAAGTTATTGGTTTCACCCCGTTTTTCGAAAATCGAGTTTTCATTGAATCTCGACGTTTCAAGGCCCTAGGAAGCTTCCCTGACTATTCCCGCGAGGGTGTCCGTATGTCTGTATGTGTGTGTGTGTGTGTGTGTGTGTGTGTGTGTGTGTGTGTGTGTGTGTGTGTGTATGTAAACCTCTTATAACTTTTGAACGGCTCAACCGATTGGACCCTACCAAACGGCGTTCAAAAGAGTTTCGCTGAACTTAGATTTCCTGAAAGTTTGAGCCGATTTGGACCGGTAGATTCCAAGAAATCTCAAAAAAACTGCAAAAAAAAATTTTTTTTAAAGTGGTTTTTTTGGGATAACTTCTAAACCGCTATACCGATCGATTCCATAAACTAATCAGCTCTTAACCTTAAAAAAACACGTCGATCGCTGCAAACCGGGTCAAAATCGGTTGATTTGTTCGTGAGATATCGTTGACGAAAAAAATCGAAAAAATTGAATTTTTCAAGAAGAACACTATAATTTTTTTATCTTATCGATTTGTGTTTACATACTGTATATAGTACTCAAAAAACTGCATCGAATGGCGCAAACCGTGTGAAAATCGATTGACCTATTCAAAAGTTATAGCAGATTGAAAATTTAAAAAATTCTGTTTGATCAAACCACCGACAGACTTTTGAGCTCGAAGAGCTCAAAAGAATGGAACAGCTTTATTTTTGAGCTCGCAAAGCTCAAAAGAATGGAACAGCTTTATTTTTGAGCTCGCAAAGCTCAAAAACATTGCAACAAGCAGCAAAATTGCAAACGATTAATGACTGAAATGAGCGGGAAGTTGCAGGGATGGCCTTTAGGGTCAACCGTTTTCCAAATTTTTTACAGTTATATTAGAGAAAAAACATTTCTTAAGTAATTTCGATTGAAAAAATTATCTGATTAATAAGATTTTGAAAATGAATATAGTTATTGATTTCAGTGGCTATCACTACGGTAATTCATTTATCATAAAAGAATTTTGCCAGTATAATGTCACTCGTACTGATATCGTTTTGAGAAAATTAATCGTAACAAAACGCCTGAAGTACTGGAATGCATATAAAGAAGTTATTTACAATATTTACGACAGTTATTACAACAAATATGGGATTAAATCAGATAAAGGTGACTATGATGAATATCAACTGAGGGGATTTATTAACGAATTACTAAATTCTGAACAAATAATCTACGTAAGAGACAAAGAACAAAGTGAATTGTTGTATGATTATATTGGGAGAAAATCTGCCAATATAAAACATTTGGATGAAATAGGTTACGATTTAGGCTCTATAACATCGACTACCAATGATTGTGGTTATCACGACAATCCTATGTATAATTACTGCGCACGTACTAACGCTTTTGAAATGGCCGATTGGCTGAAGATAAAACTATTTAAAAAAATAACATTATTAGATTACAGGCACGGAATCGTTGATTTTACCGGTTACTATCGCGGGGCAAGATTTATCATCAAAGAATTATCATACGCTGTTCTGGATAGTAAGACAAGATCTTGTGAAGATTGGAACCTGTGCGTTACAAAACCGCCGAAAGGCATCCTAAACTTACAGAAAGTTATTAAAGAGTACAACGATAAAGTTTATGAAATCTACGGAATCAAATGGGATCGTGGATACTGCGATCACTCCAAAATTGTAAACGAATTAAAAACTACTCTGGAAAAACATCGTGTCTCATCTGTTTATGTTAGAACACCAGTTGTAGAGAATCTTTTACGTGAAATTATTGGTGATAAATATAAAATTTATTGTTTGGAAGAAGTAGAGTTTAAAGCTCCTGAAACTCCTAAATGTGAATACCATGAGCATAGTGATGCAAAAAAAAATATTTGTGTCGGAGATAGTGTCGATTTTATGCTTACATATGTGTGCAATTTTAAATCTCATTAGGAGTATATTATTGAAGCGCAAAAAAATCCCAATATGAAATTTAAAATTTAAAAAAAATTTGTAACACTTAATTTTAGTGATGACGTAAATTTCATTGCTCAGCAGAACGAAATTGAATATTTTATTTCCTGAACGATATGAGCACGTTCGTAAAATTTTTTATAATTTTTGGATACTTGGCAGTTACTGTGATTGCTATAAAAGCTGGTGCCATATCTTGGGATACTTTTAAGAGATATTTTGACGTAAAATAGTATGGTTTGATAGTTTTAAGTATATACTTTTGGAAAAATAAAATTTAAAAAACGTTGATTTTAAATTGTTGGTGAAAAACTTTGCGTCTTTGTTGCTTTCGATAAAATTATTAGAATCGTTGTTCATTTTTATGAGGTCTAGACGTCTTTATTTTAATTCCAAGCAATATAAGGGTTCATAAACTTTAAATTTAAAAGATGTTGACTGTAATTTCTAATTCATAAACTATCAGATTAATTGAAATTAATCACGTAATAATTTTAACGATTGCTCTTTTAAATATTCCAGACTCTTGAAGAATTAAACTGTACTTACAATAATTACATTGTATTAAATGAGAAACATTCATTTCAATTTCTTGAATTTATAAGTGAGCTTTATTTCGTCATTTACATGATTGTACAAAAACAAACCTCATTATCGCACTTGAATTATTATGGAGATAAATAGACTGATTCACAGCATTAAATGCATTTTAAAAATGGACGGTGTGGCTCAATGGATATAGAATATGTGAATGGAAATTTGGCATAGACCGGGTAGCTCAATTGGTAGAGCAGCCGACATGTAATCGGAAGGTTCTGGGTTCGGATCCCAGCTCGAGCTATCCCGAATTTTTTCTTACATATTCTATAAACTCCCATTGAGGTGGTCCTTTCCTCATCCTTTCTCAATCCCTATCCTTCCTTTTATCCTGTTACGTGAAGAAGTGGAACGCTTCACGTAATAAATAATCCGTAACTCCCACTCTTTCCTGCTTCACAGCATTAAATGCATTTTAAAAATGCTTACCGTAAGATGGACGGTGTGGCTCAATGGATATAGAATAAGTGAATGGAAATTTGGCATAGACCAGGTAGCTCAATTGGTAGAGCAGCCGACATGTAATCGGAAGGTTCTGGGTTCGGATCCCAGCCCGAGCTATTCCGAATTTTTTCTCACATATTCTATAAACTCCCATTGAGATGGTCCTTTCCTCATAGTAGTATCACAGTTTATTGATCATTTATACATTGACATTTTGTGTTGATTATATTTTTTTAGTTACAGGAACAACCAAACATATTTAATCAGCAATCCCATTTACACCGAGCTAAGCCATGAAGTTGATGAGATCAATGAATTAACGTAAACCATCGTTAACGAAGAGAGTGATCGATTCTCTGCTGGAGTCAAACCGAAATCGATTATTGGTTGTTAGTTCTAGTCTAATTAAAATCCTAAAGTAGTCTTACATGTTTTTAAAACTAGTGTTAAAGGCTGAAAGTGATATGAAGCATTGACTATAATTTAATTTAGCTATAGATTATTTTTATGAATCTGTTCCAAAACTGATAGTACAAAATTTTTACAAGGCATTTTGTATAGTTCCTAAGTGTATTACTAGTGTAGTACTATGAAAAAAATAAAATGATGTAGAATATTAATTTTGTTTTTTTTCTACCTAGGGTAAATGCACCAATTATTGACCGGTTAAGGGTTTTTCGTTCTAAAATTTACCGTAGATAAATTATTATAAATTTTAAAAGAGTGGTTTAAAGTTTTTATTACTTATTAATAATTAAATTTACGAAATGAAACGCTATTTTCTCGAGTTTTCATTAAAAACATATTAAAAATAGTTTTTAAAGTCGATTACAGAAAAACACCAGTAGTTGACCGGTTGATCCAATAATCTGACCACCTCGCACCAATTAGTTGACCGATCAAAATATCAATTATTTATTTAATTAAAGGTATTTTTTCATGTTTAATGAACGTATTTTGCTTTAAGAATTATTATTTACATCTAAAAATTTCATTACTAAATTATCGATGTACATAATAACGTTGAAACGTCACATTTAATAACCATAACCTAAACAAGCTAATACTGACAATTTTGAGGTGTCTGACAATTTTCAAATTATTTTTTTAAAAAATGAGAAAATTATTATACTGCAATTTTTTAAAAAAATGTAGATGAATTTCTTTAATTTCATCAGCGTATGTGAATTAATTTTATTATTTAATAATGTGTTCATTAAAAAGTAAAAATACTGTCTGTTGTTTGTTTTTTGAAAATCACTTAGTATAATAAATGTGTGCATATTCCAAAACTTGATTTCAATGAATAATTGTTTATTATTTGAAAAAATAGTTGTGAGTAAATGATCTTTATGTTAAACAGATACTATTATTATTAACAAGTAAGAATTTATAGTGATAAGTATGTGGTCAATGTATTGGAGCAATGGTGTTTTTGCGGTTCCAGATTCTGACCGGTCGTTAAATTTATATTTATCTAAATTTTTTTGCATTTTCACATTAATAAAGGTATTATACAACTTTTAAGGACTTGTATAAATTTTATTTTATCAAAATTCATCCAGTAGATCTTATTTTATTAATTGAAGAATGTAGCCGTCTTTTAAACGCGCTACTATAGTATCTCACTGATTTCTGCTAAATCACTCAATGAGTAATTTTTATAAATTATTTTTACGGATATAAACACTGTTAAATAATTTGCAAAGTTATGAATTATGCAAATAATATGTGCATCTATAATTAAAAATTATTTCGAGACACTATAATCTTCGTTTAACAATTATTCTTATTATATTTATATACAACCGGTCAACAATTGGTGCCCGGTCAACAACTGGTGCATTTACCCTATAGCTTCTTGAAATTTCAAAATTTCTTACACTAAAACGTTAAAGTGATTATTACTACACCAACAAGAATTTAAGTACAAAAAATTTAAAAACAATCGTATTTCCGAGGTAGATTAAGCAAAATTCTAATTGCGTTGTAGCTATTGACGCTATACTATTGATCCAATTGACGCAATCTACTTCAAATACCATACCGGCTGTTTAAATACAAGAGTAAACTACTGTTCAAAGCAAACATCCGACCATTAAGACAATAGTTGTGTTTCTAAGTATCATTTTGTATTTTCTATGCTGTTAGAATATTTCTAGAATAGTATAACTTGAAACTAAACTTAAGTATATGAAGTTTATGGACAAAATAATTTGAATGACCATATTAACAGGAAGCTCTTGCTTCTATAGTTCAACGGTTGCTGTGGCATCTTTCGCTAAAAATATATAATCAGGATGACAGTAGCAGAAATAATTTCTTTTATTTTATATGTTAGTTATTCAACCAATATTTTGACTTGAAGAACTCAAGTCGTATGTACTTATGATCAAAAAATTTATAATAATGTAAAGAAGATAATAAAAGTATGAATTTATACATGAAATCTATTTTTATTACATTATTAGCAATTTTACAAAAAATTTCAAACTTAGAGACATTTTCTTCAAAGCTAATGAACGTACAAGTTTTTTTTTCATCTTGCTTTCGAAGATTACATAAAATGTCATTGATTAGTACCTCCTTATGCCAGCGCTATTTCGCCATTGTTCAGCCTGCTGTTCTATCTGCCATCTATTTTCCGTTGGCCAATAACCAAATTCTGGTTGTGAGTTGCTATTCCTCCAATTTTCAGCTTGGGTTTCTAACTCTGAGTCACCATAGCTCCAATACCAACGGCCATTTTTCCATACTAAGTGACCACTGTTCTTCTTCTGGCCATTCTTCCATTCTGTAGCTTTCTGCTCTAGTTGCCATCTATTGATTTGCCTCGGCCACTGGCCGTATTCCGGTTGTGCGTAGCCATGTTTCCATTCTGTGGCCCGATTTTCTGAGTGCCATTTTCCGTCTACCCACTGGGAAGTTGTACCAGCAACCACCATAAACACAACAAGTCTGACAAGGAAAATTGATCCAAGTTTCGCCATATTTCTAGAAAATTAAAGAAATAGCATATGTTAATACATTACTATGACTCACAATCACCATAGCAATATGACTCGTAATTAGCAAGACATTGGACCATAAAACATAAAATATAAAATTTTATCAAAGATTACAACACTTACCAGCAGATATTTGCTGTTGAAGCTGACCACTCGTGTCGACAGACAATTTTCAACTGAAACAACTGAGGATGACTTCCTTTTTTATACTGAGGAGATAAGTCACCCTCTCGTAATTAGTTTGACTCTGGCACGTCACACGAGTTATTTTGATAGTAATAAAAATTCTCAAAGTACCCACTGTTATTATCTTGTTTTCTAGAAGCTCAAAATTCCATTTTATGTTATTCCAAGAAAATGACGTAATAACTGAAATTCATTGGTATTATTCCTCATTATTGTGGTATATTTATCGCAAGAGAGGTATAATAAATATGTGTAACATAATTACAACGTATTATTTGCACAAATGTAATGTAATGTAATGTAATTTATTAACTTGTTTTCGATAGGTATACTGTAATAAACGAATGTTATTGACAACAGCCCTGTTGTGAGGCGTGGCATTGAAAACCAGTTTCAACCAATTGACTCATCTGAGTCAATATCTTAATATAGAATAAACGCCATTCTCGGAGTGTTTCAATATTATTATATTGTGTTGTCAGATCCATTCTAAAAAACTGCAATCCTTTAAAATAAAATAGATGAAAGTTTTGAAGTTAGCCGTCAGTCGAAACTCGCAAAAAAGGGCCACGATTTCTCATTAGTTGAACGTGAAATGTTTCTCACTTACCATTGGCCGAGCTTTAAAGCGTGAACTTATCTCTATATCGAAATTTATCTAATATGAAAATTCAGAGGGCGCGCGCAAGTGTATTACAATATGTCCTGATAGTATATGACATCTTTAGATAAAAAGAAACGTGGATCGAAAGAGCTCAAAGAATTTCTAAGTCGAAATAACGTAAGATTTCAGGTTAAAATGAAGTCATCAGATTTATCATGAAGAATCATCATTAGTTTGCAAATGGAAAAGTTTCTATGAAACAATTTACATGTCTGAAGTTCACTGAAGGTCAATCGAAACGACCGTATTTATCTCCAGCAGAAATATCCTGGAACACAAGCGTCATTCAGACAAAGCTTACTTGACATTTGACACCAAAGATAAGTTATTCGCCCGAACATAAACCACGTGACATTTTCGTGGAAAGAGCGGAAATTTCCCTATGAGATCATCTTCCTGTTTGTTTCAAGTTTAATTGGAGCACATGACATCATTTGAATGATAATGAATCACATTAATTACTCACAATAAATTCTGGTGGACTAATATGTATACTGAGGCAATCGTTGATAAAAAGCCGCAGAACCGCGGAAACTTTAGTCGTGTCCTAGCAGGGAGGAGATGTGGTTGTAGAATAAACTAGTGGGTGTTTTATGTTTTGTGAGTCGTTATTTAAAGCATCTCATGTAAGTACAAATTGATATTTTTCTTCATGTATGATGAAATTTCCGACCTTATTACAACAAGTTGATAAGTTTAATAAGTAACATAATTTATTGCAGTCAGAACAACCGTCGATTCTCGAAGAATAGTTGAAAATGGGGGCTATAAGAAAAAAAATTGAAAAGTTAGAGATCAACGAAGACACTGAAGACGATGTGATTACTACTTGGACTGCTGCGAGCATGGATAATACAGAAATAGACTACGATAAGTTGATAAGTGAGTATACATCTAAATCACAAAGCAATAATTTTTAAGTTGATGAGTATCATAGTCATAAAATGTATTTTGTCTTTTTCAGAGCGGTTTGGCAGTTCGAAGGTAGATCAAGAGCTGCTAGAAAGATTTGAAAAGATCACCGGGAAACCATGTCATCACTTTTTGCGTCGTGGCGTATTTTTTAACACGCTTTTATTAGCTTCACCTGTATGTTTGTTTGTTTGTATGTTTGTTTGTTTGTTTGTTTGTTTGTGAGTTTGTGAGTAACTCTCCTTTGCTGGCTGCTGGCACCAGACTTGCCCTTATTTTCGTCACTACCTCCACGTGCCGGAAATGGGTAATTTGCGTGCTTGCTGCCTTCCTTGGACGTGACAGTAGTGTCTCAGGCTCCCTCTCCGGAATCAAACCTTGGTTCCCCGTTACCCGTCATAACCATCCCTGACAGCCAGACTTTTCATTAAAGTTCTTGTAGTTAAGTAATTGCAAATAAGTTAGCGTCAAGTTGTCGTCAACTTAACGGCAAGTGCTTATATGCAAGTTCTTACATGCAAGTTAATGATAACGTAATGCCTCAATTTAAAGTTAAGTTAGCTGTTCGGGTGACACATTTTTGTCCTAAAA
Source organism: Coleophora flavipennella (assembly GCA_947284805.1). Lineage (NCBI taxonomy): Eukaryota > Metazoa > Arthropoda > Insecta > Lepidoptera > Coleophoridae > Coleophora > Coleophora flavipennella. Next base: position 15,779,484 of record OX369279.1, read on the forward strand.
TGTAGTTTGATGCAGTAGGACTTAATGCCAGTCGTATTTTGTTCCGGGTATGTCTAAGAGCCAGTTATTGTTAATGTCAAATGAATTTTATTCCAGCAGTTGATTGTTCCAGACTTACATTTTGTCAGTTATGGTTTGTAACAAATCTAATTAAATGCATATCTTGTGAGAAACTATTCAAGTTTGTGACTTATACACTTTAATCTATCTAGACTTAGTAACAATAGTTCTTTGAGACTTATCAATTTTGCTCCTTTTTCATTTTAAGCTGTACTCATTTTGTTACATTAGTACTTTGATCCTTCCTAAGATACTGCCAATGTCACTATGTTCTAGTTGGAGTTAGTTACATTCACACTTTGAGCCAGATACTAAATATTACCAGCGCACCTTATTGCGGTCGTTGTTCACGACTTTACATGTTTGTGCCCGTCGCTGTTTAGCACGTAATAACTTTATGCCAGGCATTCTATGTGACATTTTACGAAACTATTATCGACTGGCAAATATTACCATTATTGTTGATAAAGTAGATTTTCAATAACATCATATAAATAACATTAATGTTTTAAGATATCCCCTGAAATCTACTTTATTATCAAAAATCTACAGTGAAATAGTTTTGTAAAATGTCACACACAATTCCTGGCATAAAGTTATTACGTGCTAAACAGCGACGGGCACAAACATGTAAAGTCGTGAACAACGACCGCAACAAGGTGCGCTGGTAATATTTAGTATCTGGCTCAAAGTGTGAATGTAACTAACTCCAACTAGAACATAGTGACATTGGCAGTATCTTAGGAAGGATCAAAGTACTAATGTAACAAAATGAGTACAGCTTAAAATGAAAAAGGTGCAAAATTGATAAGTCTCAAAGAACTATTGTTACTAAGTCTAGATAGATTAAAGTGTATAAGTCACAAACTGAAATAGTTTCTCACAAGATATGCATTTAATTAGATTTGTTACAAACCATAACTGACATAATGTAAGTCTGGAACAATCAACTGCTGGAATAAAATTCATTGGACATTAACAATAACTGGCTCTTAGACATACCCGGAACAAAATACGACTGGCATTAAGTCCTACTGCATCAAACTGCGTTTTAGGACAAAAATTTGTCACCCAGCTGTTCAGCTTTTAGTAAACTTGACTGAAAAATTTCAGTCAACTTAACGGTAAATGTTATGCTACAATTCTTTGAAGTAAACTAGACTATAAGTTTTCCATAATTTGAACATAAACCTTTTATTGTTAAAGTACTTATCGTAAAGTTACTTTTAATTTGAGGAACTAGGTTATCCGAACATTATCAAGTCAGATGGCTATCAGAGATGGTAGTCGAAAAATTTACCATCGACAGTCGGTAAGGTAGGGAATGAGTTAGATGGAACCTAATAACTACCACCACAGTCGATAAGGTAGGGAATACGTTCGATGAAACCGTACCTAAAAAAACTAAATAACACGCTTTTAAAGCACATCAAACTAAAAAGTTAAAAATAAATATATCCCGGGAAAAAAAGTTTAGATCTGTTCTGATCAAATCAGATCAAATTTATCAGATCTGGGCAGATCTGCATTTTGGAATTTAACGACGGAAAAATTTATAAAAAAAAATAAAAAGTAAAATCCATTGTATTTCCACTTGTAATTTGGAAATTATTTTTATTTACTCAATTTTCCGCGGTTTAAAGTTGAATTACCGATGAAAAACAATTTGCAACGTCGGGGAATTGAACCTCGGACCTTCGGCATATCAGTCACAGAGCGTACCATTCAGCCACTATGGGTTCTTGACTACTAGAATCTTTAGATAATCTATGTCCGGAATCTCAACAGATTTGTCAATTTAAGTAAGAAAAGTAGAAAAATTGTGTAGTTTGTTAAAATTTAATGACATTAGTTTTTATATTTCATATTAAATTCACATTTTTGAGATTACTTAGATAATATAATAGATTTTCATGTTTGAAAATTTAAACACCGCAAAATAAAAGGGTTATGACAATTATGCTTTTTTTGATTTATTATTGAGAATAATAATTTTATTCACAGTAATTATTATAATTTTTTAATATTTACCAAAACGAATACGGTTTCAAATTTTTTATTTTTCTTCAATTGTCTATGAAACAATGGAAATATGGGACAAGATCAACACAAATTATGAAGAGTCGTTACCAATTAGATCTGTTCTGATCAGAGCAGATCAAATTAGATCTATCCATTTATACTCTTGCTTAATGTATTCTGATCAAACTTGATCTGGACTGATCTAAATTGATCTGATTAGGTCTGCATAGATCAAGTCTGATCTATTCATATCTGTATGCTTAATGTGTTCTGATCAAACTTGATCTGGACTGATCTAAATTGATCTGATTAGGTCTGCATAGATCAAGTCTGATCTATTCATATCTGTTTGCTTAATGTGTTCTGATCAAACTTGATCTGGACTGATCTAATTTGATCTGAGTAGATCTAGCTTGATCAGAACAGATCTAAAGGTATATATTTCAAATGAATAATTTATAACTGGCCAGATCTGGTTTGATCTATGCAGATCAAATTAGATCTGTTCATATCTACTTAGATCTAAATTTAGATCAAATCTGATCTGCTCAGATCAAATTTGATCTAATTTGATCGGAACAGATCTAAACTTTTTTTCCCGGGTAGTTTAAAAAAACTAAAAAACACGCTTTTAGAATAGAATAAACTAAAAACTAGAAAATAATTTTATTAAAACAATATAGAATAATTTTAATATAGAAATCAATTAATAAACAATAAATAATAATATTGTGAAAAAAAGCGTGGGGTGCTACATATATCCGTTCTCGAAAAGCGCCCCACACTTTTTTTCACAATAATATTATTTATTGTTTATTAATTGATTTCTATATTAAAATTATTCTATATTGTTTTAATAAAATTATTTTCTAGTTTTTAGTTTATTCTATTCTAAAAGCGTGTTTTTTAGTTTTTTTAAACTATATTTATTTCACACCGTGATGTGCATACAGTATTGGATTTGTACGAGCAGGGCCAGCCGTTTTACTTGTACACTGGAAGAGGTCCTAGTTCAGATGCTATGCACGTGGGACACATGATACCATTCGTATTTTGCAAGTGGCTCCAAGATGTGTTTGACGTTCCACTGGTGATACAACTGACTGACGATGAGAAATCGATATGGAAAAACATAAAGGTTGAAGATGCTATCAAGTTAGCGTACGAGAACACCAAGGACATAATAGCCTTTGGTTTCGATGTTAAGAAGACATTTATATTTTCAAATCTCGAGCATATTGTAAACAATCCAGCTTTCTACCAAAACATGATTCGAATTCAAAAGTGTGTAACGTACAACCAAATCAAAGGGATCTTTGGATTCGGTGACAGTGATTCTGTTGGTAACATAGCATTCCCACCGACTCAATCAGCTCCAGCTTTTTCCAGCACTTTTCCATTCATTTTCAAGGATGCTAAACTTCCATGCTTGATTCCTTGTGGCATTGATCAAGATCCTTACTTCAGAATGACGAGAGATGTTGCACCCAAATTGGGTTTTCCCAAGCCAGCATTGCTACATTCATCATTTTTCCCAGCATTGCAAGGATTTCAGTCAAAAATGTCTGCCAGTAATGTTGATTCCGCGATATTTTTGACTGACAATCCCAAGGAAATTAAAGATAAAATAAATAAACACGCGTTCTCTGGTGGGCGGCCAACTGTCGAGGAGCACAGGAAATTCGGCGGCAATTGTGATATCGACATTTCCTACCAATGGCTAAAATTTTTCCTCGAAGATGATGATCAACTGGATCAACTCAGAAAAGTAATTTATTCTACCTTGTGAAATTCATTGTTAATCAATGGGTTATTTATTTTGTTAATGGTGGATTTTTTTTACAGGATTACACGAGTGGAGCTTTACTAACTGGAGATTTGAAGCAAGTGTTGATAAAAATACTCCAGGATGTGGTCAGTAAACACCAAGAGCGGAGAAGAAATATCACCGATGATCTAGTGAAAGAATTCATGAAACCGAGGGACCTTGGCTTTGCTATGAGAAAACCTGTAGATAGCGAAACTTTTATAAGTCTTAAGCGTGAAAGGTTTCGTTCGTCTAAAAATAAAAAGTCAGTAATTCCACATTGAAAACGAATCTTATTAGACGTAATTATGTTAATCTATGTAACAGAGTTAATGTACGGATGCATTAAAGGCTTAAGTTATTGAATAAAAATTTATTTAAGTAAATTCGCATCGTTTAATTTCTGTGTAAAGTTTACTCGGCACTTGACACAAAGATGGATCACTTAAACGTCTACATGTCATTGAACTCGAAGTTCTGAATTTCCAGAACAGGCCATTTTCCTGTTTTTATTGCGATTATTTGCTAGAGTTCAAAGTTTAAACTATGATAAACATGATGAAAGATGATCGATACATAAGTAATAACAAGACTGCAAAAACTTAGACATAGAAGTACTTCTACCATTTAATAATATTATATAAAAAAATAAGTGTAGCGTTGTATGTAGCCAGCAGATATATTGATGTACCATGATGATCACTCGAGCTATGATATATGTTATCAACACAGTCACGGTCTTTATCAATCAAAAGCTCTTGAGTTGATTAGTCTTCATTTAATGATAGTGGTCACTTGAGACGCTTCAATCAAAGAGTGTCAGTTAAGACCTCTTCAAACGATTCTCTGTTAGCACTTCAACTTTGTTTTTTACATAGTATAATTGGTTTCCCTTAGAATACATTCAATAACTTAATACAGAACAATTGGAGATTACGCACCAATCAAAGAATCGATTATGAAGTGACGGATAGGTGCTACCTGGTGCGAGAATGAACATGCACAAGCTACTGTTGAAATAGATTTAACTTACGGGTAAACACCAAAATATTCTTTGGGATATGGCCCTCTTGTCCTGTTCATTTTGTAGCCATGGCTGGTCGTGATTAAAGGTCAATTATGCTGTACTTCTAGAATCTAGATGTACCGACAGCAGGGATTTTGGCTCACGATTCAGAGGTTTTTATACATAAGGCATGAAAATTCCTGTGCATTCCTAACCATAAATGTTCATTTGACATAACTAACCAATATCTGAAAATACTAATAACTATGTGGAGCAGCCTTAAATCGTCTTAGGATGCGATTCAATCAATACCTTCTCATGAATATTCCTGAAACACTCAAGATAATAATGTTCAATTGACGATCGTAGACGTCCTTGATTGATCGCAGTTAAAACGAAAGTGTGTTACCGTAGCATGCCAGTCTCGTTCGCTATATTCAGACGAAGAAATTGGCACCTGTCCGGAGCAGATTGTCGCTATCATTATTTTGATTTTGGTGTTATTCCAAGTAATTCATTGAATTCTTTCGTGCTGATCAGAAAAGTTGGTGATTTCCACTGAAAGCAAACTATTATTCAGTGACTACTATACTTCGCGTGACTGAAATACTCCATCATATCAATTTTATAGAGGAGTTTTACTTGTGAACACATCGCGGCTTGAACATATGACCGAAATGGCTGACCGCAAGATAACAACTTATAAGAAGAGGTCTGATAAGGAAGTCTTTGGCTTGATCGACGCCTTTACAAATTTGAGCCTTACTAAGCGTCAGTACGTCGGGTTCACCAAATCGGGATCGACATCGTCAATGTCATCTGGAAGTAGCCTAACATCCAGCCCTTACGTGACAATAACTCCAGTATACGGTTCAACGCCTTGTAATTCAAGCTCCAGAAGTTCTTCGAGTCAAAAAGACGAATCGTATCAAAAGAAGGAGAAAGAGCTGCTCCAGAAGCTGCAGAACTCTGTCAATGATACAACTAAAACTCTTTATAAGTATGTTGCTCAACGCAACCGTAGAAGGTGAATGACAATGCTTAGCACAATTTTTGACACGTTAGATGTTAAGCTGCAGTTATTAAATACTGAACTAACTACAAAGTTGATTTTTTTTTCCACTTAATACTCGTAATACTCCAGTTGAGAAAACATTGATGAAATTTCAGTGACAGTGATGTAGTGATACAATCAATCAAAGGAGACGTCAAGCACAGGTTATAATTTAGTTTATCGCTGTCACTTAGCGTGCAAATAGTATGACAGATTGCTGTAATAAATGTGGCCATAATTCGAGTGCATCGATCAAGTGCAATCAAGAGTTAGAGAGGACTACGAACGAAAAAGTACCGGATATGTTTCACGTTACATCAACTGCGTTTGAACCAGATCCTCTTCCGATTTTACTGAAACTTTTTCACCCTTTTCTATCTCACTGAGAAATAATACTAAAAAACGTCTTTGGTATCCCATAACTTAATGCAGATCCCTGTTTAAAAATATTGATTGAAAAAAATTCACTATAATGTAATTTGAACTTTTTTCAATAATTTCAATTGATCTCAATTTCTTTGTATGGATATATAGATATACAATTTACATGGAGCGAATTTTTTCAATTTTTTTCAATCAATATTTTTAATCAGGGATAGTTAGTATTATTCCTCAGAAGAAATACTATATACTGTGAATTTTTATATGGTTTTAATTGGTAATTTATTGGGTATTACAAGAAAATCTATGGTTTACAAGTTTAAAAATCAATAGCTTTCCTAATAATGAACAGAAATAACGAACAACTTTCAAAGAAAATATACTTCGCATTGAAAAAAGACAAGCTCCTAAATTTTGACGTCGAGAATTATCTTGTTAACGGGGGCGTAGCCCCCGCCGCCCGTTTCGAACATCAACAAACTTTCGGGATCCGAAGAGGATGTGGGAGTATCTGTAGGTCACCTTTGTTAGTAATTTTAGGCATTTATTTGGCGACAGATCTACTATTTTGAGTACAAACTATATTATTTATGAAATTTCAATTTTTTTATTTAGTGATCGAAGCTATTTAATTGACAATCGTTAAAAGACTTTTCTGGTGATAAATCTTTTCCTTTTGAGTATTGTTTTGGTGTTGTTTGATGACTTTACTTTGGTGACAGATCTACTATTTTGAGTACAAACTATACTATTTAGGGAATTTCATTTTTTTATTTAGTGATCGAATCTATTTAATTGACAATCGATAAAATCATACCCGTTCTAATTTGGCTTTCAGAACTTGTCCCAAAATAACTAATAGACAGAATAACTAACACTGCAACCTACCATAAAGCTTGTAAAAAATTAACAAGTCTCAAAAATATACAACATAACAACACAGTTAAGGTATGCTAGGTCGTCGGGACTAAAAGTCCTTTATCCTCTTTGTAAGTTATTGGGCATATCAATGCCCAAACTCGCTTACAAATACAAGTAGTTCAAATATAATTCTTACCCACGTAAATACGTAGATACTTACCATTACTGGAACATATTATTATTCTCCAGGACCCACATCAACCTGGACATGTCCAAACCTAAGTCAGCCATTATCAGAACGGATCTTTTCAGATCTTTCCATTAATATCAAACATCGAAATTGGCTTCTATCAATGGTGGGTTGAAATTCGAGCTATTCATTCATTCATTGGACATGCGTAAATTGGGATTAAAATATATCGGGCCGCAAATTGGGGGTAGATTCGGCCAGTTAGGGTAATCCATCTTTGTAATTGGTTCTGTGAGCTAGTGTGGGTCAGCATGAGCGTTAAGTGGATCTTTGACACATTTGTGACTAACCTGAATGTCATAATTTAAACTCAAGTAGAAGGTAGTTATTTTGCAGGCTTACCAAACTAGTATAGCCTTTCAAGCGCTCGCTCATCATCATCAGACATACATTATGTCACTAACCAACTGGCAACTCAAGCCATAAAAAATATTCATATGTTTTAGCTATGGCAACCCTATGCTTTGGCCAAAGTGTATATATTAGTACTAACATACAGTATGGACACTTCTGCCGCTGTCTAGTTTGCGACCTCACCCCCTCAAGTCATCACCAAGATTGATACAGATTGGTTACAGTTTGGTTGTACAACGTATAGGATTTCGCCGCCATTTTGTTTGTTATGTCATTCCTTTTTTGAAATGTCATTTCTGGCCAGTTATATGAAGTGTGCTGTGCTTTGGCGCTGTCATTTGTTCTGTGTAGGCAAAGTATACATATTAGTAGTACAGTATGGATACTTCCTGGCGCTCTCTAGATTGCGACCTCACCCCCTCGTCACCCAGATTGATACAGATTGGTTGGTTGGTTCTCGAACGTATGGGATTTCGCCGTGATTTTGTTTGCTCCGTCATTTGTTTTCAGAAATAACATTTCTCGCCCGTTGTATGAAGAGTCCGGGGTGTGTTGTAGGTCTTGGCGATGAATGGTATAGGTACAATGCAGGGCTGTGTGGAAAAAAAATCTAATAAGTTTACCGCGGCTCCGCCCTCGTTTTAAATTTGATCAGAAATCCTTCTTTTTCGCCTAAACGGTTTGACCGATTTTTTTGTACTTATTGAGTCACCAGTATAGTTCTTAGTTGGACCCGTAAGGTGGTGCTGTTAAAAAACTAGAGGCTCTGTAAGCTATTGACCTCGCGAATTCTTCGAAATTATGATAGTTTCACACTTTAAAGATTCCCAGATTTATGCCAGTAGAGCACGAATTCATCATCATCATATCAGCTCATATACGTCCCCAATGAGGGGCAAGAGCCTACCCTGAATCGGGCTTTAGTCGACCACGCGGGCCCAGAACGGCTTGGTCGACTTCAGATACAACCTGCGAGTTTCTTCGCAGGCGTGTGCAGCTTTCCTCACGATTTTTTCCTTCGCCGTAAGAGCGTCGGATAAACGTACATGTGAAATCGAAATCGAAATCACATTGGTACATGGCAGGATTCAAACAACGACCTCCCGGACAGGAGGCAGCGGCTCTAGCCGTTACGCCACCGACGCACGAATTAATCAATAAATACTTGTGCATTGTCAAATTTAGCAAGCATCGTGTTATTATAGTCATCATAACCCCTACTATATATTTATCTTCGTTGTATGTATCAGCGGATACCGGAGAGGCACACACGTGTATACACTCCGTCACCATATCAGTTATCCTTCACATACGCCACGCTTTCCGGTACGCGGTCGCAACTCGACAACTTTACTTTTTACGGATTAATGGCATGGAAATGCAACGGCATGTGGATTGTTGCTGTTCTGATGTCTATTTTAGGGTTCCGTACCCAAAGGGTCCGTTCGCTGTCTGTCTGTCTGTCTGACCGTCTGTCACCAGGCTGTATTTTATAAACAGTGATAGCTAGATAGTGGAAATTTTCACAGATGTATTTCTGTTGCCGCTATAACAACAAATACTAAAAATTGGAAAAAATGAAAAAAATAAGGAGGGTCTCATACAAAAAACGTGTTTTTTTAAACGTGAAGAAACTAGCGCCATCTTGTATGATGGTACGGAACTCTTTGTATTAGCGCCATCTAGTATGATCGTACGGAACCCTTTGTGTGCGTTTCTGACTTGCACTTGGCCGGTTTTTCGCTTCTATTAACCAGTAAACAGGCTCAGGCAGGCTGCTTGTATATTATGCGTCGAATAAAATTTACGCCACTCATTCTCTTTAATTATTTTTTCCAGCCCTTTGGTTGGATTCTAAACCCGTCTATGTTCAAAATGACAACATTTGTAATTATAATCCTACCAATACTAAGTGTACAGTACATACATACATTGTAGTTCGAGGTACGCAACAAACCTAAGTAACCTCTACGCAGGTACATCATAGAGTTAGTTCGTTGTACGCAGCATAATTAACTAAACAAATATTTCTCAATAAGAAAATCAACGACCTTACACTCTCGCCGAGTTAGGGGGAAATGAGGGAAAGAGGATGAGGTATAGGGATTTTTCCAGTATCCTGGTGGAATGCGAAACTGCGTAATTCTGTAAGGTAGGTACCTCTGTAAATTTATAAAAGTCCGAAAGAAGCTTAAGAGCGAGGGGATTTAATACGTAAGTAATTATTATATTTTTATTGGGTGCTAATTAACACGTCATCTTTTTAATACCACTTTAGTCTTCTAAAAAACGAAGTTGTTCTTTAAATTACTAGGTTAGCGACCATTATAAAGCATCTAAAAGAACTGTTTGCCGACCGTATATTACGAAATAAGCTTCGGTTAATATGACTCAACAACGCACGCAACCCAGGACGAGCGTAGTTAGCACCGGCGCTTCGCCGGCCGCTGCCGCAGCACGCTCGCTACGCTCACTTGAATCGCGCGTTGCCTTAAAAATCAAACCTAACAGCTCGCCGTATCACTCCTCGCTACTTAACCAGGCGAAATTTCCCCACCTAGACCCCACCTTGACCTAATCTACTCATGTACCTAAACCTCAACACTGATATATGGTTACTTCAGATCAGAATCGTTGCCCTGGGTTCTGATGTTATTCTTAAAGACTAAAGCTTGTTTTTACAATTATAGTCGGCAAAAGGATGCCCACAAATAGTCGCTGACCTAGTTATTTAAAGGACAACTTACTTATTTAGAAGATAAAAACTGCATTTAAAAGAGGGGATTCAAAGTTAGATAGATAGATGAAACATTTATTCTTTACCACAACACAAATACAGTACGGTAAACTAACATTAAAACACAGTGACTAAGAAGCTGTTTGTAACAAATTTAGTACTTTGCAATTGCTTACAAACATACACCAGTCGAAAGTGTTCGGTGAATAACATTACTGTGCCGTAGCAAAGAAAAGGCTCCCACTTAGCTTAAGTTTAGATGCAAGGCTTATTATTTATCTATTTTTTTCTCTTCATTTAAGACATCTTCGCATTTGAGACCGCGGCGGTCCTACCACAGGTGATCCGAGTATCTACGATTACATTTTTGGCTTCAAAATATGAAATTTTTCAAATTTCCGTCCCCAGCTGCGTCCATATTCCGTTCAGCCGTTGTTTGATCTACTAATTGTTTTGAATAATTTATTTTACTTGACAAGTAATTAAGAACTTTGCGAGGGACTTCGTTTGCGTTAAATTCTAAGGAATTACGCCAGTTTAGAGCACGTGATCGGGCGAAAGTTTTAATCTATTCAATTCGTTTTAGGATGAATATGTATGGTGCTGTTTGTTTCACAATTTGTGTTCCTACAAGGTTGTGATTAAATGGTTGAAATTTAAATTGTTTAGGTGCCAACAAGAAACGTTAACTAAGTTGTCTCAAACGTTTGCAAATTTCGGGGAGGTACTGTTGCACACCTGTAACTCCTGGACACACCCTGGACACTTCATACAACGGGCCCGAAATGACATTTCAAAAAAGGAATGACGGAACATACAAAAAGGCTGCGAAATCCTATACTTTCGACAACCAAACTGTAACCAATCTGTATCGATCTAGGTGACGAGGGGGTGAGGTCCATACTGTATGTTAGTACTAATATGTATTTTTTGTCCTGGGGCTGGGAGTCGTAGCTGAAACCTATATCGAAAACAAAAAAATGGAAATTTTCGTTTTTACACGACTGCCTACAAAAAAGGTGAATATTGTGTCAGGTCTAAAGTATGTACGTACGTATGTATCTTTTAACCACGATATCTTCTAAATGACTCGATGGATTTTAGACTGCGAGGTATCGTTAAGTTTGTCTTGATCCCGTAAGTGACATAGGATAAATTTTACTCGATTTTCCAAACAAGAGGGGTAATACTTTCATACAGTCGTGTTTTTACTAAGTTTTTTTACTTTGTTTTAAGATTTTGACTTTAATCTATTTGAAAACTAATATGCACGTACACACAGAAATACTAGCGAGGATCTGAGGGCTCCAAACGCGACCAGCACCAGGTCCAAAAATATATTATTTATGAATCCTGAAAGCATTCCAAACGTGTGCCGTTAGCACAGAATACATAATATAGCTATAGGTACTATTTAAAATTTGGCTTTTTTCTACTGCAAGAGACGATTGTAAAGAGACACTTACAATCCTTATGTATAACAGATGACAAAGCAGTAACCTGATGCCATGAAGTAGTGATTGTCTAGAATGCGTCGAAATCATAGTCTAGAATTTCTAATGACCTTGCTTTGAGATTTCATTAAAATACTGCGACATACTCGTATCTACGATAGTTCAAACTACGAAGATAATTTTGGGACCATCGTGGCAAACTCTGCTTAACTAACGTTCAGCCATCCATCATAATCAAGGACTGGGCTTAATGAAACTAAAGGAATGGCATATAACGTCCCCATCACTATACCTACCATCACGGGTATATTACTAAACTCGGAAAGGTTAGGCTGTATTACACACACGGTTATATTACCAAACTCGGAAAGGTTAGGCTGTATTACACACACGATTATATTACCAAACTCGAAAAGGTTAGGCTGTATAACACACACGATTATTATACCAAACTCGTAAAGGTTAGGCTGTATTACACACACGATTGTTTTACCAAACTCGGAAAGATTAGGCTGTATTACACACACGATTATATTATCAAACTCGGAAATGTTAGGCTGTATTTCACAGACGATTATATAACCAAACTCGGAAAGGTTAGGCTGTATTACACACACGATTATATTATCAAACTCGGAAAGATTAGGCTGTATTACACACACGATTATATTACCAAACTCGGAAAGGTTAGGCTGTATCACACACGATTTTATAACCAAACTCGGAAAGGTTAGGCTGTATTACACACACGATTTTATTACCAAACTCGGAAAGGTTAGGCTGTATTACACACACGATTATATTACCAAACTCGGAAAGGTTAGGCTGTATTACACACACGATTATATTACCAAACTCGTAAAGGTTAGGCTGTATTACACACACGATTGTTTTACCAAACTCGGAAAGATTAGGCTGTATTACACACACGATTATATTACCAAACTCGGAAAGGTTAGGCTGTATCACACACGATTTTATTACCAAACTCGGAAAGGTTTGGCTGTATTATACACAAGATTATATTACCAAACTCGGAAAGGTTAGGCTGTATTACAAACACGATTATATTACCAAACTCGGAACGTTTAGGCTGTATTACAAACACGATTATATTACCAAACTCGGAAAGGTTTGGCTGTATTATACACAAGATTATATTACCAAACTTGGAAAGGTAAGGCTGTATTACACACACGATTATATAACCAAACTCGGAACGTTTAGGCTGTATTACACACACGATTATATTACCAAACTCGGAAAGGTTTGGCTGTATTTTACACAAGATTATATTACCAAACTCAGAAAGGTTAGGCTGTATTACGCACACGATTATATTACCAAACTCGAAAAGGTTAGGCTGTATAACACACACGATTATTATACCAAATTCGTAAAGGTTAGGCTGTATTACACACACGATTGTTTTACCAAACTCGGAAAGATTAGGCTGTATTACACACACGATTATATTGCCAAACTCGGAAAGGTTAGGCTGTATCACACACGATTTTATTACCAAACTCGGAAAGGTTAGGCTGTATTACACACACGATTATATTACCAAACTTGGAAAAGTTAGGCTGTATTACACACACGATTATATTACCAAACTCGGAAAGTTTAGGCTATATTACAAACACGATTATATTACCAAACTCGGAAAGGTTAGGCTGTATTACACACACGATTATATTAACAAACTCGAAAAGGTTAGGCTGTATAACACACACGATTCTTATACCAAACTCGTAAAGGTTAGGCTGTATTACACACACGATTGTTTTACCAAACTCGGAAAGATTAGGCTGTATTACACACACGATTATATTACCAAACTCGGAAAGGTTAGGCTGTATTACACACACAATTATATTACCAAACTCGGAAAGGTTTGGCTGTATTATACACAAGATTATATTACCAAACTCGGAAAGGTTAGGCTGTATTACACACACGATTATATTACCAAACTTGGAAAAGTTAGGCTGTATTACACACACGATTATATTACCAAACTCGGAAAATTTAGGCTGTATTACAAACAAGATTATATTACCAAACTCGGAAAGGTTAGGCTGTATTACACACACGATTATACTACCAAACTCGAAAAGGTTAGGCTATATAACACACACGATTATTATACCAAACTCGTAAAGGTTAGGCTGTATTACACACACGATTAATTTACCAAACTCGGAAAGATTAGGCTGTATTACACACACGATTATATTATCAAACTCGGAAATGTTAGGCTGTATTTCACAGACGATTATATAACCAAACTCGGAAAGGTTAGGCTGTATTACACACACGATGATATTACCAAACTTGGAAAGGTTAGGCTGTATTACACACACGATTATATTACCAAACTCGGAAAGGTTAGGCTGTATTACACACACGATTATATTACCAAACTCGGAAAGGTTAGGCTGTATTACACACACGATCATATTACCAAACTCGGAAAGGTTAGGCTGTATTACACACACGATTATATTATCAAACTCGGAAAGGTTAGTCTTATGGACTTAGAAAATGTCCTTCCACCAACCAAACCGAGTCTTACAATTGACCCCGCCGGGAATCGAACCCGCGACCTCCTGTGTAAAGCCAGTGAACCTTGCCTCTGGGCTACGGAGGCGGTTGAAATTAACCGTTTCTTCCGTGCCCGTGCTACAAACTGTCTTAGTAGCTTTTCTAGTTACATTGTTGTTATGTTTAAGTATAGCTATTTGTTATTATTCCTTTTTACTAGATTTATTTTAACTTGCCGTGTTAGTTAGTTTGTTTGTTATAAATCTTAGAAGTTAAATTTAACCACTTCTCGGTTTTCGATTGAGCTGAAATTTTGCATTCACGTTAAGTGTAGAGAATAATGCATGCTAAGTGAAGTTCTTCTTAATCCAACATGGCAGACTCTCAAAGATAGCGTACCAGTTATTTTTTATGCTCCCTCATGATATAGTTATCAATTAAAAGGGTATGCTGAAAAAATACATAATAATTTAAATTGTTTTCAAATTAACATTTGTACCAAAAAGTTTTTTGGTCTTTCGAAAAATAATCTTTTCTTGATTGCGTCGTTGTTAGTGTTTCTAAGATTTTTTTTTTTTTTATTCACAATTGGTAAACCCGGAATAAACGTTTTCTATCCATCTATCTATTTGTATCAGCATCATATCAGCCGAAAGACGTCCTACCTCCCCCAAGAATTCCTCGACTTTCGGTCCTGCGCTGCCTGTATCCAGCGGCTTCCCGCGACCTTCACCAGTTCGTCGGTCCTACGTGTCTATTTGTAAATTGATTCATTGACGTGTATAGCTTCTACCCTGCCCGTAACTTATTTATTACATTATCCATACTTTACACGATTTACCTACAAACGTTCGACAAATTTCCTTCCGTGGAGCACACGTCGACGTAACAAAAGGAAGCTATTGTGTTACTCACGTCAGGGGTTTTACGTTACGCATGGGTTCAATACGAAAATTAATGGGTGTAAGGCGCTATGTTACCGGATTGAAGTGGTTATATTCACCCAAAGACCTTAAAATATTACCTTTTAAGGACGGCCCAGTGGTTTTGAATGTGGGTCCTCTGTCTTTACGGTGGAGTACATGTTAAGCTCCAAAGTTGTCAATTAACAGTTAAAAATTAACAGAGTCTGTCAATTATTCATCACTAGATGTTTCCCGCGGCTTCACCCGCGTGGACAACGTTTCTATGACTTTTCGAGGGTGCGCAGTGCGCGAGCCGCAAGCGGCCGTTACATGAAATATTTTTGAAAAATAATAATTGTGGTGAACATTACTAACGATATAGAGGCTAAAGCAACTACTTTTGGAATTTTTGTCTGTCTGTCTATCTGCATGTTCGCGCATCACGCAAAAAGTACAAGGCCGATTTTGATGAAAATTTGTAGCCCGGGTAAACATAATATTATAGAATACTATTTATCCCGGTAAATTCAAGGATTCTCGTACAAAATTCAAAACCCTCACGCAGACGAAGTTGTGAATAAAAACCCCACCTGATAGTATACGCGAAAAAAAACCCCACTATACATTTAGGAAAAAGGTAATAATTTTTTTTTGAGTTTTCACCCCCTTACTGTATAATAAGGGGGTGAAAACTCAAAATTTCAGTAAAATTTCAGTTTTTCATGCTTTATTTCAGTTTCTAGTCTTCGAGTAAAACAGCTGTGAGATACAAAAAAGGGCATTGCAAAACCGGCTACGGCCTGCGGGTGTTCCCGCTGGAGTCGCGTCACTACGTGCACTTCACGTACGTGGTGCGCGTGCCGAAGCCTCTACTGGAGACCATCGCCAGCGCCGACTTCTGGCCGAAAGACGTCGTGTTTCGGCACTTCCGAGGCACCATGCCAGTCCACGCGTCACCAAAAAATAATAACATAGGTTAAGGTAGATACTAACATGCCTAATAATGTATTTTATTTATTTATAGTATCTATGTCTTGTTATTTTTATAAGTTTTTACATATCTATAGGCATGTACTTTAGTACTAAGTTGCCTGAAAATAAATCAATAATAATAAAAAAAACTATAAGGGTTCCAAGTTTGACAACGCACCCCTAAAATATTGTTCATTTTTTATGAGTAAAGGGTTTTTTTGCGGTCAGAATAACGTACTTTCCCGCAGCCAGTGATGTGACCCTCAATCAAGGACGTTGGGCAAACAAGCCTCGATCACCATCCAGATCAAATTTTAATGAGAAATTTTCATTTTGATCGTGAACCTTTCGACTTTGATTTTGATCTTCAATAGAATCCGGGATAATGAATTCCAGACGAAACAGTTGGGGTGTTAATTGCTCTTCGATTTAGGGTAGATAGAAAGTCCTACCTATATAATAACAAAGATGGTCACTTGATCACTTTGTGTCGTAAAAAGAGATACAGATTAAACCTAGTTTAAATAAAAGTAAGTGTGTGTTTTTATGAAACCACGGCAAAAGTGAAACTTTAAAGAGGACGAAACGATCATACCGTCAGACGAAAGCGACCGTCACGCGACATGCAACACACAGACGAAAAAATGTGAGACAATGTAATAAAAATTTCACTTTAAAAAAAACACGCTCACTAAAAAGTGAAAAATAATTCTTAATATAAGCTGAAATCAATAATGAACGAAAAATACTAGTATTATTGTAAAATAAGCGGGGGGCGCTTTGTGCCATATTTTTCTTATATCGAGCAACCCACGCTTTTTTCACAATAATACTAGTAGTATTTTTCGTTCATTATTGTTTTCAGCTTATGCTAGGAATTAGTTTTCACTTTTTAGTTTGATGTGCTTCAAAAGCGTGTTTTTTAATAAAAAAATTTAAACTATATTTATTTTTCAGTTTTTAGTTTAGAATAATGAGATAAACTTACGAAATTATTGTATTGTCACTGATTCTCGATAAATGTACAAAGTTTGAATTAAATATGTCCATTTAAAGTGGGTCAAAATCGAGTGCAAAGGAGTCGGTTACAAACATACATATCTACATACAGAAGCTAATATAAGCGTGTTAAAAATATTCTCAAGACAACTGTAACGATTTATTAAATGAAAGAATAGGCATTATTTGAGTTTGCGTGTACCATCCTCGACTGCATCATCACTTACCATCAGGGGAATTGCAGTCAAACGAACTCAAATTTAAAAAAAAAGGCGATTGGTTGTGAAAAGAGGTACTTATTGAAAGTAAATGAAACATTTTTTATCTTTAATATTATATATTTGGCTTATCTCATCTCATTAGCCTAATCTTCTTTCTTCTTTGTCCAACCCTCTTCCCAGTTTATCTGGGGTCGGGTCTCCTTGTACGCTTGCGCCAGAGAGTTCTATTCTGGCTTGTCTGTGTACACAGGTTCTCGCTCTGGATCTCTTTCTGCATACTTGACCACCAGGTGGCCGGTGGTCGTCCTCTCCCTCGTGGTCGTTCAGGGATGTTTAGGGCCTTTTTGACAGGGTGTTCGTCTTGTCGTCTTAGAATATGGCCGAACCAGCGTAGTCGGCTTTCTTTCACTTTTTCGGCGATTGGTGCTACCTTAAATGATCCTCTGACATACTCGTTCCTTACTTTGTCCATACGAGTTACTCCTCCCGCCCATCTGAGCATTTTCAATTCATTCGTATGGAGTTTCTGTTCATGTACTTTTTTGAAGGTCCAACACTCTGCTCCATAAGTTAAGGCTGGTCTTACTACCGTTTTGTAAACTTTTCCCTTGACCTGAATCGGCATTTTGCGGTCGCAGAGGACACCCGACAGTGATCTCCATTTAAGCCAGGCGGTGTTGATTCGGTGGTCCACGTCTCTATCCACGTTTGCATCAGGAGTGAGCACAGAGCCTAAATACTTGAAGTGGTCCACTTTACGCAGGGCTAAGTTGTCTATGTAGATATCGACACCCACTTTTTCTGTTCCTCCGTATTCGCATTCCAAGTACTCGGTTTTACTCCGGCTTATGCGTAGTCCATGGTCTTCTATGTGTGCTACCCACTGATTGAGGGTTTCTTGGAGGTCTTCAGATTTTTTGGATATGAGCACAATATCATCCGCGTAGAGCATACATTCGGGTGTTGGCTTTTGAATATCTCGTGTGATGTAGTCCATGCACAGATTAAATAGCAGTGGGCTCAGAGCCGATCCTTGATGGACTCCAACTTCGACGTGGAAGGACTCGCTAAGGCCTGCCGGACTTTTAACACTAGTTGTCGTGTTCTTATACATATCCTGGACTAGTGATATGTAGTATTCCGAGATGTTTTGTGCTCTCATCGCCTGCCACACCAAATTTCTGGGGACTCTGTCGAAGGCCTTTTTGAGATCAATAAATAGAAGAAATAGATTTTCTTTGTTAGAGCGGTGTTTTTCCATTACAATTCTGATGGTCTGTATAGGGTCGATTGTCGATTTCCCAGGTGTAAAGCCGTACTGGTTTTCCGTTATATGGGATTGATCAATTATGCGGGCGGCGATGACCCTTTCAAACAATTTGAGGGTATGTGAAGTGAGCTTAATTCCCCTGTAGTTGCCACATTGCGCAATGTCACCTTTTTGTTTGTAAATAGGGCATAAGATACTGTTGCGCCATGATTCTGGTATCCTACCATCTTCGATAACACGGTTGAAGAGTTTCGTAAGCCAGGGTAGTGCGGCTTCGTTCAGTTTCTTCCAGAGATCGGCTGGTATTTGGTCTGGACCGGTGGCCTTGTGGTATTTCATTTTAAATAAGGCCTTTTTAACTTCTTCAGGTGATATGCAGTTGATTGGTCCTTCGGTAGGTGGCATGTATGGCATTTATTTACTGGGAAATTCTTCGTTCATCAGATGCTCAAAGTACTCCTTCCATCGTTTGTTGATATCTTTGTTAGAAGTTAATAATGTTCCGTGGCTATTTTTCACATACTTGTTGGATTTGATGTCTAGTGTAGATCTATTTCGTTGTCGGGCTTTTTTGTAGATGGTGTTTTCGTTTTCTGCATTTTCGAGTTTGTTATAGAAGTCTTCTCTTGATTTTGCCATGGATTGCGCTACTGCGGTCTTTGCTATTTTCTTAAGGCTCTTGTACTCTAGTCGATCTTCTTCTAGGTTGGTTTTTTGCCATGTCTTGAATGCGTTCCTCTTGGCCTTGATGAGGTCTTTAATACTATCGTTCCACCAGGATGTTTCTTTATGGAGGCGCACTGGTCCGCGGGATACACCTAGTACCGCTTTGGCTTTTTCCATGCAAAGACTTTCGAAGTCAGCCCACATCTGGTTAGCCGGATTTCGGTTTTCTATATCATTTACAACATAGGCGTGTGCCCATTCAAGGAGTCGTGGTCCATTGTGGGAGTGGAGTTCTTTCCACTTTATTCTTTCTGTCCTGTCTATGTGCGTTCTTAGCGGATTAGGTAGGTTCATTACAGCAACGAGGAGTCTATGCTGCGATGTAAGCGCATTTCCCGGGATAACTTTGCAGTCTTTATAAAGTTTGAAGGCGTTGTTACTGGCAAGGATAAAATCTATTTGTGTGCTATGATTTGAGCATTTGTAGGTAATAAGATGTTGTTCTTTCTTTTGAAAGTAGGTGTTAATTAGTTTTAAAGTATGCTTGACTGCAAAGTTTAGAATATCTCTCCCCTGTTGGTTAATACTACCATACCCATGTCCTCCGTGAGCTTCGTTATGTAGAACATTATTTTCTCCAACGTGGCCATTTAGGTCTCCACCTATGTGGACATATTCGTTAGGGGGGATGGTTTGCATGAGTTCATCGAAATCCTCCCAGAAGTCCTCTTTTTCCTGTGTGGAACAGCCGGTCTGTGGTGCATAAGCCGATACTATATTCAGAGGCAGTTGGTTATCCATGGCGATCTTTACGGTAATCAGGCGGTCACTTTTCCTGTCCACATTGATCATTCTTTGTTTCAGGTGTTCATCAAGTATGATACCAATTCCGTTTCTCTTGGTATCTGTCCCATGATATACGAGCTGGAAGCCATTTCCTATATCTCGAGATTTCGACCCTTTCCATTTAAGTTCTTGGACACAGCAGGCGTTTATTTGTCTGGTAGTTAGAATTTCACTAAGCTCCTTGCTGCGTCCAGTCATTGTGCCGAGATTCCATGTTGCGAGTCTGAGTTTGTCAAAAGCCGTCGATTGCGAACGTTGGTTCTTGTCCTTATCGTCGCTTTTGGAGTACGCCCTAGCATGTTTCGCATTGTTCGCATTCGTCGCATCCACGTCGCTTGAGGGGGACGCCCTAGCATTTGACTTACTCTTTTTCTTGGTTTTCATTTCATGTACAAGGAGATTGGGTTTTTGACTGTTATTTTACGGCCGGTTGCCACCTGACGCCAAGGTCGTGCTTCTCGGGGAGACATGTGGGCGCCGCCGTTGGCCCTGTGTGGGCTCTTCCGCCGCCATCCCTTCTGTACGCCCCAACCTAGGCGCACAGCACTGTCCGCAGCCTTTGCTCCGACTTTCAGAGAAGCCTGCGGCAGAGGTTTAATAATGGAGTGTCCTTCTCCAGCCTTTTGGTCCGCGGGAGGTATTTTATTTCCCTCCTACCCTGCATATCTGCCGAGCATTCCCCGATCCGCCACCTTGGGGACGCGCTCTCTAGGGGTTAGGCTCCCCCGAGAGACATCTCATTAGCCTAATAGTTATCATCTCATTAGCCTAATAACACGAAAAATTTGCATTTTCAGAAATTACGCAAGATTTTTCAATAGAAGACTAATTACATTTTTTTTAATTATAACTGGTAATATTTTGTCTTTTATCGTTCGTAAAATGATGAAGTTACAGGCTCAATCACTATGAAAAACTGGCCAAGAGCGAGTCGGACTAGCACTCCGAGGGTTCCGTACCACCATAATACCTCTTCACACAACTACATAGTATAATGATAATTATACCTATTCACATTACAAGCAAAAGACATCAGCGCGAGCGCCAAAAATTTGTTTTTTTTTTCATTCATTCATTCATTCATTTTTTATTGAGATGATGTCAAGGGCTTATCAATTTTAACCGCCTCCGTAGCTCAGAGGCAAAGTTCATTGGCTTTACACAAGAGGTCGCGGGTTAGATTCCCGGCGGGGTAAATTGTAAGACTCGGTTTGGTTGGTGGTAGGGCATTTTCTAAGCCCGCCTGGCTAGCTACCACCATCTCATCTAGAAGACTTTGCCGCCAAATATCAATGTTGATATCATTGGTGTGCTCCGGCATGAAGATAAGATAGCCAGTTCCCCATTGCGTTGGGGAATCTTGGTAAGCCCGCTTCCATCTTCGGCAACATCGTCACTTACCACCAGGTGAGATGTTGTCAAGAGTTTACCAATTGTGAATAAAAAAAAAATTGCGGATAAAAAAACAGTTCGGGCTCCTTAGCGCGAGTACAACTCGCACTTGGCCGATTTGATATTATTCGTTGTTTTACTTGAGTATGACTACTATATTCACACCAAGTTTCACGTTTGTTAAAGCTAAATCAAAAATACTGCTAAAGACCTATTAAAAAACCACGTTTTTTGTATGGGTACCCCCCTTATTTTTCCACTTTTTGAACTATTTTATAGCGGCGATAGAAATACACATTACGTAAAAATTTTAACTATGTACCTATTATACATAGTTCATGAAATACAGCCCGCTGATAGACGTACAGACAGATAGCGGAGGCTTAGTAAAAGGGTCCCATTGGTCACCCGTTGGGTGTACGGAACCCTAAAAAAGCAGTCTCAGTGTTATTTTACATAAACTACTCGCTGCGGCAGATTATACAGAAGACCGAAGAGTACAATCAGCCACTGTGCTTGGCGTTCGTGGACTATGAGAAAGCCTTCGATTCGGTCGAAACCTGGGCTGTGTTACAGTCTCTCCAGAGGTGCCAAATTGACTATCGATACATCGAAGTGCTGAAGTGTTTGTATGAAAACGCCACCATGTCGGTTCGCCTCCAGGATCAAAACTCGGAACCTATCCAGTTGCAGCGAGGGGTGAGACAGGGAGACGTTATATCTCCGAAACTGTTCACCGCCGCCCTGGAAGATGTTTTTAAGCTTTTGGACTGGGGTGGACTCGGCATCAATATCAACGGCGAGTACATCACCCACCTTCGATTCGCTGACGAT
The DNA here is from genome assembly GCA_947284805.1 of Coleophora flavipennella. NCBI lineage: Eukaryota > Metazoa > Arthropoda > Insecta > Lepidoptera > Coleophoridae > Coleophora > Coleophora flavipennella. The sequence goes on from OX369279.1 coordinate 15,802,122, forward strand.
ATCGTGGTCATGGCTGAGACTATGGACGACTTAGGCACAATGCTCGATGGCCTCAGTAGAGCCTCTCAACAAGTGGGTCTTAGAATGAACATGGACAAGACGAAAATTATGTCAAACGTCCGTGTCATACCTACTCCTCTGAAGGTTGGAGGCTCTACACTCGAAGTTGTTACCGAATATGTATACCTGGGACAAACAGTCCAGTTAGGTAGGTCCAACTTCGAGAAAGAGATCAATCGTCGAATCCAACTCGGCTGGGCAGCGTTTGGGAAGCTTCGCAATATCTTTACGTCCCAGATACCGCAGTGTCTTAAGACCAAGGTCTTCGACCAATGTGTGTTGCCAGTGATGACGTACGGAACTGAGACATGGTCGCTTACTATGGGCCTCATAAGAAGGCTCAAGGTCACTCAAAGGGCAATGGAGCGTGCTATGCTCGGAGTTTCTCTACGTGATCGAATCAGAAACGAGGAGATCCGTAAGAGAACCAAAGTAACCGACATAGCTCTCAGAATTGCTAAACTTAAGTGGCAGTGGGCGGGGCACATTGCTCGTAGAACAGATGGCCGTTGGGGCAGTAAAGTTCTCGAGTGGCGACCACGCACCGGAAAGCGTAGTGTAGGCAGGCCTCCCACTCGGTGGACCGATGACCTGGTGAAGGTCGCGGGAAGCCGCTGGATGCGGGCAGCGCAGAACCGGTCGTCGTGGAGATCCTTGGGGGAGGCCTATGTCCAGCAGTGGACTTCCTTCGGCTGATATGATGATGATGACTCGTATAATGAAATTCAGGAGAACTAAAGTAACCGACATAGCTCACAGAATCGCTTAACTGAAGTGGCAGTGGGCAGGGCACATAGCTCGTAGAACAAATGGCCGTTGGGACAGTAAAATTCTCGAGTGGCGACCGCGCACCGGAAAACGTAGCGTAGGCAGGCCTCCCACGCGGTGGACCGATGACCTGGTGAAGGTCGAGGGAAGCCGATGGATGCGGGCAGCGCAGGACCGGTCGTCGTGGAAATCCTTGGGGGAGGCCTTTGTCCAGCAGTGGACGATTTGTGGCTGATATGATGATAATGAAATTAATTAAGGTTTTTATTTAATTTACTTTTTTTTTACTTTTTAGCACGAGGTCTTTTATAAAGTTTAACACGAATAATATAATGGTTTTCTGTAAAAAATGGTTCAGGTACCGCCTCAGTGGCGTAATGGTCAAGTCCATTAGGTTCACATCATGAGGCCGCGGGTTCGATTCCCGTCAGAGTCTAAGTCGACAAAATGAACAGGTTCGAAATGAAAAAAATGGTAAGTTAAATAGATTTCAACCACCAGCATTTTGTTTTTAATGGAATATAGCAAAATAAATAAAATAGGTATGAAATTGATGGCGTGAGAAATTTCAATACCTAAAAACAGTAAAAATTTGAAAACATAGCAAAAACGAATTAACAATACAATAATACAAAACAGATCGAAAACAAACTAAAAAAATTAAAAACCGGTCAAGTGCGAGTCGGACTCGCACACAAATTGTTCTGTACCATTATCTATAAAAATCACGTTTGTTGTATGGGAGCCCCCCTTGAATATTCATTTTATTTTAATTTAATTATTTATTTTTAAAGTGCATAATACAACTCAATACTCTATGAATATTTTAAGCGTCTACCTGTTGTCGTTATCAATATCGAGCAAAAATTAGCAAAAAAAAAACACGTTTGTTGTATGGGAGCCCTTTAAATATTTATTTTATTCTGTTATTTAGTATTTGTTGTTAAAGCGGAAACAGAAATACATCATCTGTGAAAAGTTAAACTGTCTAGCTATCACGGTTCACGAAATACAGCCTGATGACAGACGGACAGCGAAGTCTCAGTAATAGGGTTCCGTTTTTACCCTTTGGGCACGGAACCCTAAAAAAAGACTTCGTCATACCAATCATCGCCACTTGCCATCCAGTAAGATGATGTCAGGGCTTACTAATTGTAAATAAAAAAAAGTTTCATTACAGTAGTAGTGCAAAAGTTATATTCCGAATGTTTACTAGTAATATCTGCTGAACATTTATCTGCCAATTAAAACAAAAATCGTAAGTTACCTGTAAAACTAATCGCTTCTGTAAACTGGCAAACATCACTAGACCATAGCTCATGCAAAAATCGCGTCCTCCATATATTATCCAGAACACTATATTCCGTTGCATGCACTGAATCTCACTGAATGTCGTATTTCAGGCCACACTGACAGAAGGCTTGGTCTGCCACCAAATTCCACAAAAAAAGCCAAAGAATCAAAAGTCGCCTCTGAGTAGAAGCTAATAGAGTTCACTGCAACTGAAGGTGTAAAATTGCGATCCATTATTTGACAAACGAGTAGAAGGTGACTTGCAAATTTATAGCGATTTTTTTACATCTACGCTCCAGTTGACAAAGAGCGCAACGATAAATTATGAAAGGGGAGTGTTTTTGGTATTTTTCGATCACACTCGACTCGATACTTCATTTGACTACTAGCTTTAGGCCGCAGCTTCGCCCGCGTGGTTATCATTTTATGATTGTTATCGAGGATGCACGTTGTGCGAGGCGCAAGTGGCACGCCAGCGTGGCATAAATTTTTTCCGAGATCCCTTAGGAGCCACCCATTTCTCCATGATAAAAATTGTATCCTTTGTTGTTGTCTGCTTTTTACTTTTAAGCTCCGTACTAATAGTTTTTATGACTATAATCGAGTGTGCACGGTGCGCGAGCTGCAGTTTTCAGATTTCTAAATGTTTATTCAATATAGGTCCATGTTACACTCTTTCTGATGGTCAAAAGACAGCAATTACATAACATAATGTCAGAATGTGAAAAAAATATAAACAACCAATCATCAGTAACCATAAACCATCAATCTATAACTATAAATTTGACTGTCCTAAGCTTACAAGATACCTTGCGTACCAAGTACCTTATAGTAAACCACGCTTAGTTAAGCACGGAAAACTATTTTTCACCCCTGCTTCCAGGATCAATGCTGGTGTTCGGTCTCCTCTTAGACGTATTGTCAGTGCATATAATGAAATTTTTTTACACATTAATAATATTATTTGATTTAGCTCCTGATAGATTTAGGAATTTGATAATAGTCGGCTTATTGCAAAAAGTCATTATCTAACAAAATCAGAATTTTACAGGAGACGCATTTAAAAAAATAGTTTCTTTTGTTAATAAATCGGTAAGTATGGTATTGTTTGTAAAAGTAAAAACAGATATGCATAGAGATTTATCTTATTTAAATACTTAATCAAACCCTCAAATGCTCAGTTTTTTTTAAACCATGTTTTTTTAGATAATGATTTCTTCCGTTTACAGAAATCGTAAATTTTTAAGTTAATGATATTTGAGCATATAAATGTAATCGTTTCATACTTATTTTTTTATTTTAAAACCATAATTAAAAATTTTAAACCCCTCGACAATCATTGAAGTAACACGATACCAAATTTTGAATGAATCGGAACTATGGAAGTTCGTCAGAAACGTCAGTTTTCTAGTCAACTAGAAAAGAGCTGATGATCTTCAAACGGCTGATCAGATTTTCTTGACACATAGCTAAGAATACTCTTGATCACGTCAGCTATCAAATAAAAAAAACAAAATCGAAGTCACACAAGACACTTGAAACTTATAACACTCCTCTTTTTGCGTCGGGGGTTAAAATTTGACTTAAATGAATTTTAAATTGCAAATGTGGAAGAATTTACCGCAAGAGGACGTCCCAGAAGGACGTTTATCGGCAAAATTGGTGACGTCCTCAAAAATGCCACGGTACGTAGCATGAAGAATAAAAGGTTATGTATGAAAAGATTGATGGATGTAAGAGAGGCGAGGGCGGTATGTCAGGATCGTGCAAAGTGGCGCTCCGTCGTCTCTGCCTACCTCTGATGTAGGACCAAGGCGTGAGCTATATGTATGTATGTATGTATGAATTTTAAGTACCCAATCTTAGGCCAGGATAATTACGAGTAGGTCTGATTTGACAGCTGTCAGATCCATACTAGAAGAGATGTCAACAGAGGAATATGAACCTAATGCCATAGCATTGGCATGGATTTGACAGCTGTCAAATCGGACTCTTTATCCTGACCTCACTGTAGGTAACCAAGTAAACAAACTATTCTGAACCATTAGTACTTTATTAATTATTCATATCTGTAGAAATCAAGAGATCACACGCTATTATCAACTATCACGTCATATTAATGTAATAATTTTAATTTAAAAAAACTATTCAACAAATCTTTCACGACCAAAAAAAATAAAATTCTTAAAATTTCTTAAATTAAATCTAATTTTGTACAGACAGGGTCGAAACTCTCGTACTTCGGCAACATAACCTCGTACACACCATTAAACTACAAATTTTATGCATTAAGCCATTAATTTAGTATCATATTTTTAATTTTCGCTGTCCATCCACCCACTTTTACCACTTTACGTGGTGGAGTAGCCGACCGCTCACTGTTATTGTCACTGCTGTCATTCGTTTCCATTATTTTAAAGCAATACAATTACAATTAGTAGTTTTGAAAGAGACTACGTGCGTATCACAGATTACTATCTATACATCTAACTTAAAAACTTTAAATTTGCGAAGTTTTATATCGGGGGAATTCCCAAACGGCAACGAACGATTGCCGAAAAACGATATATAATGCTGCTTATAACTTGGAACTCTCAGTGAATGCAGCAGTGTAAATGAATCTCGTACAATTTCGTACGAGGATGGATGTGAGCTCGAACCTCGTACCGGGACCTCTAAATCTCGTATTTGTACGAGAAACCTCGTACGGATGGCAACCCTGTCCGTCGTGGACTCGCGTCGCGAGCGCTGGTGGGGGGCGACCACGGGGCGCCGCCGGGGCGGGTGCAGGGGTCACAATCCAAACGCATCGCATACGCGCGGCGCGGGCGGAACGAATAATATGAGCTTGTTTCAACCTTTCCTGGCAACGATATTTTTTGTAAAATATGCAAAAATGATTATAATCGGATTTTGATCCTTAAAGAGCTCGGCGAGACGAACGCGATTCTGTATCTAACGCAGATAATTATTTTTGCAATAAGCCGACTTATTAGAGTGTTTAAAACAACCCCTTTAAAAGCCTTATGTCCATCAAAACCTTTTATCTTTTAATACTGTGTTGCGTGATGAAAATAATTAAAAGGTATTTATTTACTGTGAGATGTGTTTGTAGTTGTATTTTATTTTTGTTAACTAATGTTTCCGTTCAATATTTTTGTTTACCAACTCATGTAATGTTAAGACTGATTGTATGTTACTTTGTGCATAACTGTTTGCTTTCCCAAATAAATAAAATAAAATCAGTTAATTATGTCAATAAAATCATTGATATAAATTAAATAATGTCATTTGGACATGAAAAAAATATGATACGAGAAGTACCTAACACATGAAAATTATCGAATTTGTCTTTAAAGCCTTTGAAAAGAGTAGGCCAGTTCACACGGACGGCACCCGCTCACGAGTATAATGTGAAAGTCAGCCATCGCTCCCCTCTACTATATTAGAGAGAAAGGAACGACCCAGCTTCCGATGCGCCACCATCGGCACGAACATTCAAGCAGGCATGCACCACTCATGTCAATGCTTAGATAAAAATATTAATTAGAAGAAATACTGGACTTTTCATGTCTTGTCTTGTAATTCTTAGATTAGTCATCATTTTATTACTGTTTAACATGATTAGCATTGCCAGAAGAAACACTGTCTACCCATACATTTTTGTCATTGAAATTTTTGGATGTCTTAAAATAACCTTTTTTACAACTGTTCTTTTGACACAACTGTTTTCTAACAATTATACATGAGTGTGCATTGTCCTAGAAAGGACTTATTGATTTTATTAAGTCTGGTATAAGTTATTTGAAGTTCATTTTTATTCTGAAGATTATGAATGTGCCTGTTACTATCACTGAAAAGAGATGCAGTTTTTTGTGAACATACATTATATTTTTATAAATGTCATGTCAGGAGAAGGTCATAAAATAAACACCTTAAAACTTATCTCGTAGCGACTTACGAGAACGCATTCCATAAATCTTGCGGACCGCTCTTTTCTTCAGAACAAATATTTATATCAGCTGCAAGTCCCCACAAAAGTATTCTATAAGACATAGTTATAATACTATGGAAGTAGCTGAAATATACCAGTCTTGCGGTATATATATTTGTAAGAAGCCTTATTTTTTGACTGCGTATGCGGCTGAGTTAAGCCTGCCAGCTAGCGTTTCTATATGCGGGCCTCATTGAAGCTTTGAATCTACAGTTGTTCCTAGAAACACGCTTTGATTTACAAAATCTAATATGTTACCAGCTAAGGATACATTATTGTTAACTTCAATAACATGAGTAAAGTGAATTTAATACCTTTGGTTTTTTTTTTGCATTTAAAACTAAGTTTTACAGTAAATTAAAACAATTGTAAACTTGTAAAAAGAGTGTCGTTTACTTCGTCAGACACATATATTTTTCTGTAAACCTTAAAAACTAGTGATGTATCATCCGCAAACAACACAATTTCAATGGCAGATCATTAATGTAAAATAAAAAAGGAAAGGTCCCAAGATAGAGCCTTGAGGCACACCCATCTTTACCAATGAACCCATTGACTTCGTACATTTATTTGTACTTTTTGTATCCTATTTACTAAATACAATTCTAAAAGATCTTGAGCCTTTTTTAACACCGTAATGGTCCAGTTCTATTCCAGTTCCACGCAATCAAATGCCTTTGACAAGTCGTAGAAAATCCCTATCGCGTTCTGTAATTTTGCAAATGTATCCGGATTTGAGGAGTGGAACAACTATACTACACTTCATGAGATCCGGAAGCACTCCAGTATCAAACAAGTGTTGAAGAGATCGGCCAAGTAAGGCCAAGTAAGTAGGGGCTAAAGATTCAATTACAGACTTGATTAAATTAACAGATATCCCCCAAAAATCCTCAGTATTTATTAGTTTCATCAACTTCAAAGTTTTTATTATTGTGTATGTATTTATTTTTCTGAATGCAAAATCGTCTTCGCACTTTTGTATATTTTCAGAAAGTAATTGATTTGCGAGAACAGGTGACGAGCCAAGGCTCTTAGTTGTTTTGAGTGGAACATTTGTAAAGAAAGATTCAAATTCTTCTGTTATCTCTGTGGTTTCAGAAAGGAGACCACGATCAGTTTGTAAGACATATTGTTTCTCTCGCGGCTTCGTTTTCCCCGTCTCTTTATTAATTACATTCCAAACAGCTTTTATTTTAATTTCAGAATATTTAAAATTCTTAGAGACATCTTTAATGAATCATTGAATGTCATTGATAACTTTGACAAGAGTAGGCCAGTTCACACGGACAGTAACCGGTCACGAGTATAAAGCGAGAGTCAGCCATCGCTTCCATCAACCATATTAGAGGGAAAAGAATGACCCGGCTCCCAATGCGCAACCATTCGCACAAATGTTTGTGTCCTGTCCGTGTGAACTGGCCTACTCTTGTCAAAGTTATCAATGACTTTAAATGATTTTTATTTATAACTTTTCGTGTCATATTGTTTTCATGTCCTAATGACATAATATGGTTTATTTCAAGGATTGAATTTTGACATTATTAACTAACGATTGTTTATTTCTTGATTTTTCACAAATAAAATTATGTTATTACTAGCTTTTTCCCGCGGCTTCACCCGCGTGGACATCGTTTTAATGACTGTCTTTAAATAATTTTGAATAAATACCTTGAATCTTGATGAAGTTGGCTTAAGCTGCTAAAAAAAAATGAGTTTGTTGACTAATGTCTTTTGTTCGTAAAGCGAAAAAAATATTCTCGAATCTTGTGTATACAGTCGCCCAGTCAATAAACTTGAATTTTTGTTTACGTCAATTGTTTTCAATTTGAATATACTTTCAAACTCTGTACTGAGCACTTAAAAAAATTGTTCTAGAAACTATTCAAGTCTTAGATCTAACATTGAGATTAGTAGAGCTTTTGGACAAGTATTGTAGCACGTAGAACCGAAAGTAGGTAAGGTAGGTAGTGTAGCATAAATGAATTTAAATCAATTTATAACAATGCTACATGATACGTAGAATTTTGTAAGATTACCTAATAGTTGAAACCTATGAAAGAAACAGAAAATTGCATGGTAAATATAGAAATGTAATCAAAGAAATAGAATAGAGGATTAAAATAAGATTATAAAATAGGAATGTCAAAAAGAAGATTATAAAACAGGAATGTCATCGCTGATTGGAAAAAGAAGGAACTTAACAGTAAGATTTGGAATTTACAAGTTTTCAAACAATTAAAATAATGAAATATTTAAATATATGGTAGCAACCACGCACGTGCAGAATTGCTATGACAGATGGTTTTCTTTTAAAAAAATATTAAGTTAGCACACAAAATCTAAAAATAAATGGCACTTGTAATCTTCACTTAAATTTAAAGTTCATTTAATTCCTACGTTTGGGTATCTTCCATTTCGCGGGAGAGAATAAATTAAAAGGTATTACTTGAATTGCAATCAACCACGCTGTCCACGCTGAGGTGTACCCAAATGAGGGCGCTCAAACAAAAACCGGTGGGCCGGACGAAGAAACGCACACCCTAGTCCTTTGGTGCTCATAATGACGAGCACGAGCTGGCTCTCAGCATTGTTGGGGCGTCGTAGACCAAGACCCTAAAACGTAAAAGGACCGTGATTCTCATCACCACTTGACACAAGTTAAAACGATGAAATAAATATGGAAATACTTACCTCTTAAAAATATCGTAGAGGGACCGAGTACAATAATTAGAACATCTTGCTGAGCGAAACTGGCACTAATGGATAAATTTATGAAATATTTTGGAAAAATACAAATAATGGTCCGATGACGATTCCTTTCTCTAAAAAACAACAGACGGCAGTTCGACAATCAATCACAATTTTCAAAACAATTCGGAAAAGTGAATATAATCCAAAACTGAAGGAGCCAACAGCGGAAACCAAAAAGAATTTAATATGAAACAGCAAGAAGGAGATCGGCTCGAAACGATAGTTTGCGTTTCAGTAGGTAGGGCGTGTACAGATGTATTCATCTAATTCTATTGAATTTAATTTAATGATGAATTAAAATATCTAAAAAAAACATAAAAATTAGAAAAACATTATACACTTAAATTTAAAAAAAAAAAAACATAAATTAATCTTACCCGAAATGGGTATTTTAGAGAGGATCAGGTATTAAATAATTAATTTATAAACAAAGTGTTTGGTGGTGAAAATGTATTGAAAGATAGCAAAATGAATGGATTTTTAATCACATGTGTCACACTTTGTTTTCCAAACTGTTACACATGGATTATTTTGTGCCAGCGCTTGCGAAATAGATGAAATATATCGAATGAGAAAAGAACAAACAACAACAACGCGTTGCCGCGTTACAATACATCTTTGTACATCTTTAATCTTTGAGTAGTGACAGGTCTCGTTTAGACTGTTATTTTTTCTCTACTTCTTTTACAAAGGATAGTACATGCTGACCATTGTGATCAGATTTTAAACAGTTTATGATACTTTTTTGTCTGTGTTCGCAATTACAGAAAACATTGAATTGAACATTGATAATTACTCTAGTAGGCTCGTGAAACAAAAAATCTAGATCAAACGACTTAAATAAGTTTATAAATCTTGTTATTAAAAGGATATTTACATTGAAATCGCCGCAATCAATGATAGATTTGTTACTTTCACTTATTGCATCTTCTAAAACAAATTCAACACAGGATAATTCAACGTTTCTCTCAGCGGAAGCTTGACCATGTCTTTACGTTCTTTGGCTTTTAAGTTATTACGAAGAAAAATAAGTGAGCCTCCACATTAGGCAACCTTTCGATTGAAGGAACTGGGCATATATTATCTAAGCTAAACATGACTTGATTTCTATAAGCCAGTGTTCGGTGAAACAAAATATATCAACCAAATATTTATCCAAAAACATTTATATTTCTAGTTCTTTGTCGGAAAAGCTTTTGATGTACCAATGAAAAAGTTGACTTTTTTTAAATCGAGAGATCGCGAACGACCGCCATCTGCAGCCCCGCAGCAAAGATATATATTAGTACTAACATACCGTATGGACACTCCCTGCCGCTCTCTGGATTGTGACCTCACCCTCTCGTTACTCAGATTGATACAGATTGGTTACAGTTTGGTTGTCGAACGTACATGATTTCGCCGTCATTTTGTTTGTTTCGTCATTCCTTTTTTGAAATGTCATTTCTGGCCCGTTGTATGAAGTGTCTAGGGCCTAGGATGTGCCCACAGGTTGTACTCACTGGTACTTACGGCCACAGTCGACAGTTCGTTCCTCCGTCGTTATACATGTTATTAACGATTGAACACAATATGCTATGCTAGTGACTTAGCTAGCTTTCGCTTAGATAGAATTTTTTATCTATTAGATAGAAATAATCCATCTTTTACTATAGTAAAGTAACGAACAAAACTGTTTGAATAAAAATAAAAAGTATAGTTAGAGTGACTACATGTCAGGTTGTATACATAAAGATTTATGTCAAATATGTTTTTGGTATAATACTGTGATTGATTCAATCTGTTCGGGAAGGCGTAAAATGTGACCTTATATTTTTCGGCGTATTTAATTCAACCATACTCTATCTACACTATATTTTATTTGAGATTTAGTTACTGTAAAACTATTTCCTATCATAACTACTATGAATGTTTGATTAAGGCTTAAAGATGCCTCGATCCGAGCAGGTTGATACGTGTTAAAATAATATCGAACGTAAGTCTGCCTATTCATTTTAAGTTCAAATCAATGCGGGCTTCAACGCGGCTGTACGTTGAAACCGAACGCCCAATTCTCGATATTTACAAGTTTTTTTTTTTACTTTTCTATACTTTCAAACAAATTTAAAAAATATGTTCATTTAAAATGAAACGTCTTAACGTCACCGATTTATGTGTGTTGGTTTCATTCAACATTCATTTACTATTTGTTTTTAAGAAATTTTGCAATTAATGACAAAGACAGGGTCTACAGTATATTTTTTTACATCAAAAGTGGTAATATTTTTAAAAGTGTATTCAATTAAATAGATTTTGTATTACTTTCTGTATATATTATATATTTGTTACATAATAATAGCTTTACACCGACTCAATAATTTGAATTGAATATTGTCATTTGACCTATCTTAAGGCCTTAACAAAAGTGTCCTTTTTTGTACCATCTATTATTTGTTCTGGAGAACAATTTGGGTAGCACTTATTAACTGTGTTACTTTCGAAGGATTCAAAAATCATGGGTCCAAAAACTTTCCCTTTACCATCAGAGTAAATGACAGTTTCCCTCCCTGAAACGGGCAAAGAGGAAGTCTGTGCACTGCTGTTGTGAGACTCGGTGTCGTAGGCTTTGATAAGGCACAGCGCCGGCGGCTGCGTCGACGATGGCTCTGCCGACTGGTCGCAGGAGCGCGTCCACACGGAGGCCCCCGCCGCGCTGCCACTGGTGTGCTGCGGGGATGCTGCCGAAAGGTGTGGCATCAACTCGTTGGAGGTCACAGAGGATAACAGAGCCTGCTTACTTAGTGGTGCTGGGGATACGGCGGCGTGGTTGCCATGTAGCTGGGACACCGGTGGGGTGTAGAGCGCGGCCGCGGGGTCAGTGGTTCAGTGCTGTGGTCCATGCGCGGGGAGGGCGCCAGCAGCTGCGGCGACCGGCATTCTGGTGTTGTTTCAGCACAGTCCCAGGAATCAACTTCTTTTGGGATAAAATGTATCTTATGATGTTCTCCGCCTTTTACATTAAGCTTTGTACCTATATATCATATAATAATAGCTTTTCTACAGGAACCATGCGAAAAAAAATGGAATTGGGCATTAAAATCAGTGCTTAATCCATCTACCTACCAAATTCCTCCTATCCGTTCAGCCGTTCAGGCGTGACAGATTTTCTTTGCAATAATAGCTATCCTGCAGGAACAATGCATTTTTAGGAATAAAATTATCCTATATATTCAACCAGTGCTTGAGTAATCTATCTACCGTTCCGTTTAGCTGTTTAGGCTTAAAAGCGGAACAAACAAACATCATCATCATCATATCAGCCGAAAAACGTCCACTGCTGGACAAAGGCATCCCCCAGGATTTCCACGACGACCGGTCCTGCTCTGCCCGCATCCAGCGGCTTCCCGCGATACAAAAATGCTTTCACGTTTATAATATTAGTTTCATACATATGATTAAGAAATGGTATTCAGCAGCATGCCAGTAACGCGAAATTTAAGCCTTTTTTTTCGTGTTAGTAAAATTGAAAATGTCACAACATCAAAAAAGTATTTGTTCTTCTTTCCTCTCCTCTCTTCTCGTCTCCTCCCCGAACCTTCTCTCCCCTCCCTCCTCGGCTCCCCTTCCCGCCCCGCCTTCCCCTCCACTCCACACCTCTCCTCTCCTCTCAAATCCTCTGTTCTCATCTCCTCGCCTCTCATATCCTGTCCCATCCTCTGCTCTCCTCTCCTTTCCTCATCATCACGAGTTTTCCACTTACCATCATCACGAGTTTTCCACTTACCTTTGATACCCTTTAAGCATACGAAGTTTTTCAATACATTTGTGAGAAAACATGTGAAATAAAATAGGACCGACCGTAACAGAAAAATAAAATACATAGGTACAAGCTATCAAGGTTTTGGCAACCAAAGCTCAGATGACCATAGTACTTACCACCAAAGTTAATATAACGTGACTTGTGGCTCATTTAAATTTCTGGCATAGTAATCCCACTTTGTTTTTTACCTATACATAGGTATATGTTTATCACCCATTTATTAACTAAATTACCATATTCATCAGTCAGTTTCAAACAACTCAATTCAGTTTTACAAAAAAACACCTTTTAAGCTAAGCACACATAAGCATCATGTTTTTTTTTAAATTATACCATAAATAGATTATAATAAGGCTTGAGATACTATTGTAAGCATAAAACCTCCATGGAATTTATGACATATTCTTTGGTCTGACCCATGCGATGTATTCGTCATTAATTTATGTCCTTCTGACACAGGTCACATGATATTTATTCTCCTTTCTTCACAAAGATATTACCCAAAGAGAATCTAACCAACTTGTTTTATCTAACCTATCCTTTCAAAAGTCTGAAAGATGATTTTGTATCGTTGGTTATTTTTTTTTATTTGCTAGAAATTTAAAAAAAATGGCAAAGTGAAAATCACAAGAGCGGTAATAGTTATGAAACTGTTGCATAATGTGCAGTTTTATATACTACTTTATCTTTTTTATATTTATTAACCAATTCCAAAACAAATACAAAACAAATAATCATTTAGCACCATTAAACCTGAATGGTTTTTCTTGGTGCTCACAGTCGTCTACGAGCTACATACTTAAAATAACAAAAAAAAACAAAAAACAGTTATGTTATGCATGCATACCTACATTATATCCTTAACCATACTGCAATGCATACACAGGCACAGATGAGATACTAGTTACTTCGTAAACACAGGTCACCTGCGTAACGATATCCCGTATCTAATCTCATATATTGGGATTGAACCCACTGTATCAACGTATTAGCACTATTCCTTGTCTTACTGATCAATATTTATTAGTATATTAGTATATATATTTTTACTATTTGTAAGTATAGTATATATTATTATTTTTATTTTGTATAGTAATTTTATTAGGTACTGTGACAAAAATAAAGGTAACTTGGGAATTTGCCACATATGACACGTAGAATTTTTACTCGCTGCCTAAATATGAATTTCGGAAAGAAAATAAATTTTGGGGTAATATAGAATAGTTTTATTTTATAAGATTAGAAAAAATAGATAAAGACGTAAACAAGTTGATGAGTTAAAGTTGTAAAGAAAGGATGACCATAATATTTAAAAAAATAGGTAAAAGGCGTAACAAATAATTGGTATAACAAATGGATGACCGTGGAACTAGTTAAATATAAAAATAACACATTACCTAATTTTAAAATATAAAAAAGGTTAGGTAACGATCGATCGTCCCCCCAGGTGTAAAAAATGATCGAATAAATACCTAAAACATAAATGAAGTTAATTTATCGGGTTTAATTTATCGGGTGTCTAAATAACCCCCCAAAGTTGTAGGAAATACTTTGGGTGTACAATACTCTTAATGATTTTAAAATAAATGCAAAATTGACAAAGTGAACGGAAACAGGAGAACACGTAGGCTAGCAGCTGCGCTTGGAGGAAGACAGCAGAACCTTGCCGGGCAGTAGCAGTGCTTGGTCACCAGTGACAACCAACTTCAATGGGCCTTAAAATTTGATAGAAACAAAGATTCCACTTCCCTTTGAGTGAGCGGCAGGCAGATGCAGAGCGGCGAAACAAACGCCGGTGGAAGACTAGCAGTAATCCAGGATAATAGTGTTTCGTTCGGGCCGGGTGGAAGACCCTACAACGATGAAATAAAATTTAGTTCGCAACGGCACTAAATAAAATTGGACAGCTATCTCCAAGCATAAATCACTTACCCCTGTTAAATATAGGAGTTCTTGTAAACAAAACCAAAATCACAGATGTTTAAAATAATTTACTTTCACCAATTTCGACGGTCATCAGTCATACAGAATCAATTTTTTGTTTTACACTTGTCAAAAAGTCACAAATATTTTCAAATTAAATTTCCATAGAGGAACAAAATCAAAAGAGAATTTAATTATGAAACGCACGAAAAGAGATCGGCTCGAAACGATAGTTTGCGTTTCAAAATACCCACAAACTCACAAAAAAAAGGCGAGAAGTCCAAAATTTTTTGAAATTTGGACAACCCTATGGATGTTGGACAGCCCTGAAGAAAAAAAAAATAGAAACTCCCTAATTAACTACAAACGTTTACTTGAAGCTGGAAGAAAAAGACATTTATACACGATTCGCGTACACATACAAACGCCAAAAACTCCATCTAAAAGTGAACAAACTTAATAACCCCAACGACACACTAGTGTTAAGGGATCGCTATGCACAGCCTAAAACTAGTCAATTAATTAGGAAAGAGCATAACTAAACAACTAACTAAAACTAGATAGTATAAAGAGAGAACGAAGAAGAAAAAAACGGAGCACTTCGCACAATAGGCAAATAGGGCTGTCAAGCTTAACACTTCTCGAGGGAAAAACCACACAACTAGTAAAACATTAAAGACCAGTAGGGTTGTCAAAAACTGAAAAAAACTTGCAAAACATTGTCGGTTACCCCAGCGAAAATGTGGACAAAAGCGGTAAAGGCGGATGCGTGAAAATCCGACTCACGGATAAAATTAACACCGGAAGTCTGAAACGCAATACGCAAGAGTCTAAAGGGACAACTCTACCGAAAAATAGGCCATTTGAGGTAAGACAAGGGCAAGATTAATGAAAGAAATTTGAAAAATGGAAAATTGTTATAAGACCTCAAGAAATCTAAACAATACTGCGGAATACAGAAACGTTGTCACATAAAAGTGAACAGGGTACGCCAAAAATTTAAGGAGTACCTCGCAAAGCAACGCGTAAAAATATTCCAAACAGTAACCCTTAAAGATTTTTTCCTTAAACCAACGTTAAATAATCGTGAACTAAAAGTAAGTCTGTCCCGACTTTCGATTGAAAGAAATCTAGAGTCTGGCCATTGACTACTTAAATTAAAATTCTCTTGGAATCGTAAGAGAATACACAGGCAAAAACAACTCATCAACACGTAAGCAATTATCCGAAAGAGGTATAATGCCAATAAGCCGGGAAAAAAAACGACCCGTGTCAAGAGAAGCAAAAAAATACCGCGCATACAAACAAAAAAACCTTATGTTTCAAAGAAAATTGCACGATTAAATTAAGTAAGGGTCTTGAGGTATTAAAACTTGAACCATAATATCCGGAAAACGGATACACCCACGAACGACAAAAAAACGGGTTCGTTAGGGAAAGATTAAAGACAGAAAAGGGGATAAAAACATTAGTTCGGGCGCCATAAATATGTGACAAAAATAAAGGTAACTTGGGAATTTGCCACATATGACACGTAGAATTTTTACTCGCTGCCTAAATATGAATTTCGGAAAGAAAATAAATTTTGGGGTAATATAGAATAGTTTTATTTTATAAGATTAGAAAAAATAGATAAAGACGTAAACAAGTTGATGAGTTAAAGTTGTAAAGAAAGGATGACCATAATATTTAAAAAAATAGGTAAAAGGCGTAACAAAAAATTGGTATAACAAATGGATGACCGTGGAACTAGTTAAATATAAAAATAACACATTACCTAATTTTAAAATATAAAAAAGGTTAGGTAACGATCGATCGTCCCCCCAGGTGTAAAAAATGATCGAATAAATACCTAAAACATAAATGAAGTTAATTTATCGGGTGTCTAAATAACCCCCCAAAGTTGTAGGAAATACTTTGGGTGTACAATACTCTTAATGATTTTAAAATAAATGCAAAATTGACAAAGTGAACGGAAACAGGAGAACACGTAGGCTAGCAGCTGCGCTTGGAGGAAGACAGCAGAACCTTGCCGGGCAGTAGCAGTGCTTCGTCACCAGTGATAGAGTTTGGTCACCAGTGACAACCAACTTCAATGGGCCTTAAAATTTGATAGAAACAAAGATTCCACTTCCCTTTGAGTGAGCGGCAGGCAGATGCAAAGCGGCGAAACAAACGCCGGTGGAAGACTAGCAGTAATCCAGGATAATAGTGTTTCGTTCGGGCCGGGTGGAAGACCCTACAACGATGAAATAAAATTTAGTTCGCAACGGCACTAAATAAAATTGGACAGCTATCTCCAAGCATAAATCACTTACCCCTGTTAAATATAGGAGGTCTTGTAAACAAAACCAAAATCACAGATGTTTAAAATAATTTACTTTCACCAATTTCGACGGTCATCAGTCATACAGAATAAATTTTTTGTTTTACACTTGTCAAAAAGTCACAAATATTTTCAAATTAAATTTCCATAGAGGAACAAAATCAAAAGAGAATTTAATTATGAAACGCACGAAAAGAGATCGGCTCGAAACGATAGTTTGCGTTTCAGTACATGATGTATTATGATTTAGATTTTATTATTATATTTTTTTATATAATAAATAGTAAATTGTTCTATTTTCAATATTGTTGTATATGTTTGCTTTGCACAGCCCATACTTTTATTTAATTGTCTCCATTCTCTGGGTTGCCTGGAAGAAATTGCTTTAAGCAATAAGGCCGCCTACATTGTACAATTTAAAGTTTTTCTATTTATTCTGTACTTGTATTTTGTATTTTTTGTAATTGTACAATAAAGCATATTTGATTGATTGATTGATAAATAATTGATCAGTTAAAAGATTAGGAATTTTTTTTTCTACTAAATTTAATACAACAATACGTATGATAGCGCCCAAACCCAGCACATCACTGCGTTTCAGGACCAAAATGGCAAAAAACGAAACGCATTAAATTTCGTCACACCCTTTCATCTGTCACAGTTAATTTTCATGGCCGCCATTAGGCTTACAGTCGTGTTTGTATATACTCGTCATGCATACATCCAACGATCCGAAATGAGAAATGTATTCAACAAGTAAAATAATTATAATTTCACTTCTAATACTTTTTTATTCATTGTTTAAATCCTGCATAATAACAAATACGAGTATTAAGTGAAAAATTCAACCAGCTTCACATTACAGTTCAAAACGATACAGCCTTATCAGGTCAGACAGACGGACAAATGATTAACGTAGGCTTAGTTTTTTTTTCTTTATTAAAAATTCGAGTTCGTTTGACTGCAACTCACCTGATAATAAGTGATGATGCAGTCGAGGATGGTACACGCAAACTCAAATAATGCCTATTCACTCTTGCCTTGAAGATCCCCAAATTGTAGGAATCAGTAGTAATAGCAAAGTATATAATGTACTAACATACAGTATGGACACTCCCTGCCACTCTCTATATTCCAACCTCAACCCCTCGTCACCCAGATTGGTTACAGTTTGGTTGTCGAACGTATAGGATTTCACCGCCATTTTGTTTATTCCGTCATTCCTTTTTTGAAATGTATGAACTGTCCATAGGGTGTGGTAATTTGAGTAAGGAACCGTAAAAAAATATATCAAACGTACCATGATTTTCAACTGTCGTGTTTTAGAATCACAGATTTGTAGCATTTTACAACGCAACATTACTAAATCCTAGGTAAATCCTAATAGGTCTTACTCAGCTTGTTGTTTTAGGCTTTCGACTACATGAGCACATGAGCTTTAACAACTCTAGGTCACGGCTTAACACAACTCCCATATCCATCAAAATAGCTTTGCTTTAGCTACTCAATTCCTAGGTTTATCTTCACTTAAGGCGAAGTATCCAAAATTAACGAGGAACATGGGTACCCAAGGGGGGGGGGGGATGGCGGGCTCTAATCTCTTGTGAAGGATGCTCGTGTACGTATCACCTCATACAATAGCATTGTCCCTTCTTATTAAGTTGGGGTCCTCCCAGGTCGGATTATATGGCCCTGGTAACTATCTTAACCCTTTACTTGACTGAGTAATTGTGTATTTATGGAATAATCGGACGTATTTAATCTAAGGTTAGGGTGTACAGGTGTGTGCGTAGTCGCACGGCCACGTTATCTAAACACAGTAATTTAATTATGTTTAGGAGATTGTATCACACTAGTTGTTGAATAGATATTTAAATTTAGACTTAAACTTGAACTATTTATCACTATTTTTAATGCATTTGCTGGGAAATTAATACTTCATATTATGCAACTTTGATGTGCGCACAATTTATTTTGCCGCACACGTGCATTTCATTTTGCCACTTTTTTTACAAGTTTTATATAAGCTTGCCGTGTTAGTGTGTTTGGTTAGTTTGGAACAAATCTTGGAGCTAAATAACACCCATTTTACGGTTTCAGATTGGGCTAAAATTTTGCTAACGCGTTAATTTTAGAGAACAAATGCATGGTTATCTAAGTAACTTCATTCTAAATCCAATATGGCGGACCAGTTATTTTTATACACCCCCACGATATGGGTATCAAATAAAAGGGTTTGCTGAGAAGGATACGAAATACTTAAAATTAATTATCAAATAAAAGCTTGTAGGTACCTATAAGTTTTTAAGTATTTTGTTAATTATTTATTTCTGCTATAAAAAATAAAAAATGAGAGTAACCCAAAGATGTAAATTAGACAATTTTGATATTTTTGTGAAGAAAGGAGAATAAAGTACCTATCACGGTATTGTGTCAGAAAGACATAGATTGGTGATGCATCAAGCGCACAGGTTATAAGGAATAGTGTATGTTCAAGGTTGCATGCTTAGAATACCTTGCCGTAATATCTTTTTATGGTTACATTTAAAAAACCATACGCATGCGTTTGTAGTGCCTAGTTAAAAAGAGGCGCCATTTTCGTGACACTGGGCACTGCATTAAGTAATCTATCCGTGAACGGGCTAATTTCAGTCGACATTGAACGTCACCTAAGTCGGCTGGATCTCCGAGGCAGACCAATAATTGCAGCAATGCAGAAAGCAGTCCTTCTCGATAATGCCCGGATAGTTCGACGCTTTCTCTCCCCGTCGCACTGAACTCCAGCCGACTGTGCTTCCGCTGGAGGTGCTCCTGCCACTTCGCCTCGTGCCAAGTGAGTAGAGAGGCTTTAATTTTATATTCGAAGATAATAATAATAATATATTAACATGGGTGTAAAAGATAGGTAATTGGAAAAATTGTGACGATGGTAAGCCTCACTTAGATTTTTTGATGATGTGAAATCACTTCGCAACGCAAGGACATGCTCAAACAATGCCGCACGCGATTGGATTTTAAGAAATCATATACAAATTTAACATACATATATGGATGTATAGATGTATGGACGTATGGACGTATGGATGTATGTATGGATGTTTGTTACTCTTTCACGCAAAACTACTGAACGGATCTGGATGAAATTTGGTAGGTAAACAGATTAGGACCTGGATTAAAACATAGACTACTTTCGTCATGCTCGCGAGCCGCTTGCAGTCATAAAAACTATGTTCACGCGAGTGAAGCCACTGGCTAAATCTGTTAAATGATATATTTGGCCGTAAAATAAATCGAGTAAATGATCGATGATAAAGAAATATTCCGCCCGATGATAACGAATACCTTTATGTTTGTTTCTTTGGCTGAGCATAGTAGCCTACACGGCTTGATATAGTTTACAATGAAAGTTGTCATTACATTCGTCTTGAACCCGTGAGTAACATTGGATATATTTTCACTCGTAAGTTAAAAAAGAGTGATGTTTTTATTTATTCGGATTTCCAATTTTTAGTAAATAAATTGATTAGGTTATTCCATGAAGAAAAAAAAAGTTTTTGATGTGTAACATCTTTGCTCTCGCTTTCCTGCAATTTGTGGGAGTGATTTCGTGAAATGGGACGGAAATGTGTAACATGGGACGGAAATGTGTAACAGAAAGTCGCGAAAGCGCGGAATTCTACTTTACGAGAGTCCGACTCGCACTTGGTCGGTTTTTTTCGTTACTGTCAGATCCGCCACCCAGGTACAATATCGTCATCAAATCTAACTAACCTAAAGTATTTTGTCACATGTTACACATCATATGCGAGTACTGTAGGTCTCGCTCGAATTTTTATTTTTACAAATGCACAATTTTTTTTACAAGATTTATTATAGCGTATCGTGGTCGACTAAGGCCCAATCACCCTAATTCAGGGTAGGCTCAAGCCCCTCGGTGGGGGCGTACATGAGCTGATATGATGATGATGATGATATTAGCTTGTCGTGTTAGTTGTCCGTTAGTCAGTTTGAGACAAATCTTTGAAGCTAAATTAGAACCACTTCCTTATTGAGCTGCAATTTTGCGTAGGTACTCGTTAAGGGCCGGCCGCCAGGAGGCTCGAGTTTCCATACAAACGTAGTTCCGCTTTGATACAAAAACTCTATGCCGGATTGAATCCAAACTTTGCAAATATATTGAGGAGACACATATCGATGTTTGCAATTAGTTTTCGATGTACTATTATAAAACAAAAAAAAAAGGGCAGTTTCAAACTTTCAGTACAAAAATAATTTGAGCCTTCGTTTAGTTAAGTTAAAATTTACTACTATGAAAACTAATTACAAAAATCGATATGTGTCTACTCAATATATTTACAAAGTTTGGATTCAATCCGGCATGTATTTTTTGTATTAAAGCTGAACTACGTTTGTATGGAAACTCGAGCCTCCTGGAGACCCTTAAGTTTGGAGAACAATGCGTGGTCAAAGAATAAAGACTATTTACTACGTAAAAGAAGGTTAAATCCGCAAAACCATTTGAATGAATGGTGACTCTTGCCACGACACAATAAAGTGCAAATTCAGGTCGCACAGCGCTAATTACCTACAGTTATATTCACCTACAAGTTGCCTCTCTTTATATCGCGTAACTCTAATCTTTTCTGACTACTGAATTTGCAACTTGCAAGGGGCCGCACTTCTTGGCGCGGCGTTGAGCGGCGGCGTAGGTACAGAGGCCAGCACATCAAGCTATACACTCGTAGTGCGATTCTGATCCATATGCATTCGCCATAAGAACGGTACAAAGTCCAAAGTGTGTAGCTTGATGTCTTGGCCTGTGTACATTTTTAACATTTTCATACCTATTTCATTTGCGGCCCGGCGTGGTGAGCTAAGTGACGTTATTCTAAATCCAATATGGCGAATTTCTAAGATGGCGGATCAGTTATTTTTTTTCACGCATACCCGTGATATGGATATCAAATGAAAGGGTTTGCTGAGAAGAATCATATCAGCTCATACACGTCCCCACCGAGGGGCTCGAGACTACCCTGAATTAGGGTGATCGGGCCTTAGTCGACCACGCGGGCCTAGTGCGGGTTGATCGACTTCACACACAACCTTCGAGTTTCTTTGCAGGTGTGTGCAGGTTTCCTCACGATGTTTTCCTTCACCGTTAAAGAAATCGGTGAGTGTATTCGGCATCATCGTCACTTACCATCAGGTGAGATGATGCCAAGGGCTTACCAAATGTGAATAACAAAAAAAAATGTACGAGAAGAATACGAAATATTTAAAATTATTTTCAAATTAAAGCTTGTGCCTAAAGGTGTTTAAGTTTTTCTAAAACTATTCTTTCAAGGACACTTCATACAACGGGCGAGAAATGTCATTTCAAAAATCGAATAACAGAATTACGGCGAAATCATATGCGTTCGAGAAACAAACGGTAACCAATCTATATCAATCTGGGTGACGAGGTGGTAAGGTCTCAATCTAGAGAGCGGCAGGGAGTGTCCATACTGTATATTAGTACTAATCTATAATATAAAAATGAATCGCAAAATGTGTTGGTAAGCGCATAACTCGAGAACGGCTGGACCGATTTCGCTAATTCATTTTTTGTCGAGTTCGTTATTGTCAGGAGAAGGTTTTTATGTAGGGTAGGGTAGGGTAGGGCAGGGTAGGGTAGTGTAGTGTAGTGTAGGGTAGGGTAGTGTAGGGTAGGGTAGGGTAGGGTAGTGTAGGGTAGTGTAGTGTAGTGTAGTGTAGGGTAGAGTAGTGTAGGGTAGAGTAGTGTAGGGTAGGGTAGTGTAGTGTAGGGTAGAGTAGTGTAGGGGAGGGTAGTGTAGGGTAGGGTAGTGTAGTGTAGGGTAGGGTAGGGTGGGGTAGGGTAGGGTAGGGTAGTGTAGTGTAGTGTAGGGTAGGGTAGGGTAGGGCAGTGTAATGTAATGTAAGGCGGTACGTAGTTCGCCGGGACAGCTAGTCTAATATATAAAAATGAATCGCAAAATGTGTTGGTAAGCGCATAACTCAAGAACGGCTTTACCGATTTCGATAATTCTTTTTTTGTCGAGTTCGTTATTGTCAATAGAAGGTTCTTATGTAGGGTAGGGTAGGGTAGGGTAGGGTAGTGTAGTGTAGTGTAGTGTAGGGTAGGGTAGTGTAGGGTAGGGTAGGGTAGTGTAGGGTAGGGTAGGGTAATGTAGGGTAGGGTAGTGTAGTGTAGTGTAGGGTAGTGTAGTGTAGTGTAGTGTATGTAGGGTAGGGTAGGGTAGTGTAGGGTAGGATAATGTAGGGTAGGGTAGTGTAGGGTAGTGTAGGGTGGGGTAGTGTAGTGTAGGGTTGAGTAGTGGGGTAGAGTAGTGTAGGGTAGGGTAGTGTAGGGTAGGGTAGTGTAGTGTGGGGTAGGGTAGTGTAGTGTAGGGTAGGGTAGTGTAGTGTAGTGTAGGGTAGGGTAGGGTAGGGTAGGGCAGTGTAATGTAATGTAAGGCGGTACGTAGTTCGCCGGGACAGCTAGTCTTTAAATATAAAAATTAATCCCTATTTCCCTTGGTCACGGCAACGCGCGTGAACGGCTGGACCGATTTCGCTAATTCTTTTTTTGTCGAGTTCGTTATTGTTAGGAGAAGGTTCTTATGTCAGGTAGGGTAGGGCAGGGTAGGTTAGAGTAGTTTAGTGTAGTGTAGTGTAGGGTAGTGTAGTGTAGGGGTAGGGTAGGGTAGGAAAGGGTAGGGTAGGGTAGTGTAGTGTTGGGTAGGGTAGGGTAGGGTAGTGTAGTGTAGTGTAGGGTAGTGTAGGGTAGTATAGTGTACTGTAAGGTGAAACGTACTTCGCCGGGACAGCTAGTATAGATATATAATGCTATAATGTTGATACTCAATTGTTTCACACTTTTTCAGAATACACACTATGGATGACATTTTCAAAGGATTCCCAGACTAGTCGCGCCCTGTGTCGCCGCCCGCACTGAACCGTCGCGTCTCACCCAATTTGCTTATGTAAATACGCACTTTCCGTTCCAGCTTGAATAATTCAACGACGCGAACGTTTGCCTCGAACCAGTTTTCAAAATCAACTGAAACGCCGGTCTACACAAATACACGGCGAAGTCAAAATCATAAAAGTTTTGTGCCGATTGTCAACAAAACAGGTACGAACATTGGTACCTACTTGTTATAAATGGTGCATTTAGAATAGAATAGAAAAGAAAAACTTTTATTTAGAGCACAGTACAACAATTTCCAGTTACAATTTATAAACGATAGAAATAAACTATAAAAAATGGCTGTACTGTGCACCAAAACGGTACTGACTCAGCATATGCTGCAGTTTACTCTGCAGCGCTGTTTTTCTGACAGAAACCGGTTCGGCGAACGAACGCACGCTCATCACAACATGTTAATAATAAATTTAATAAATTAAAATTGAAACAAAAAAAAAGGTTAAATTTAAAAGTAGAAGTACAAGAACGAACGAATCATTTGACAAAGATACTCACAGAATCACTAAACTTAAGTGGCAGGGCACATAGCTCGGAACAGATGGCCGATGGGATAGTAAAGTTCTCGAATGGTGACCGGAATACGTAGCGTAGGCAGGCCTCCGACGCGGTGGACCGACGACCTGGTGAAGATCGCGGGAAGCCAATGGATGCGGGCAGCGCAGGACCGGTCGTCGTGGAAATCCTTGAAGGAGGCCTTTGTCCAGCAGTGGACGTTTTTCGGCTGATATGATGATGATGATGACTCGTAGGTACTAGATATTTATATCGATGCCACGAAAAGAGACCTACCAGCGTTGCCAGTTTTGGAATTTAATAAGATTAGTAGCTTTTGCCCGCGGCTTTGCCGGCGTGGACATCGTTTTTAGGACCGTCTTTGACAGTGAGTGGTGCGAATATGAGTTTTCTCCAGATGCCTCAGGAACTATATCGGGCTATTCCGATTAGCACTTAAGGTCACTTCCCACCCTCTCAATCAATTTTTTACAAAAAATTGCAACGCCGACGTGCGCGAGCGTGGAAATGAGTTTTCCTGAGATCCTTCGAGAACTATTTCGTGACTTACTTAAGAAAACAAGTGTATCTCTAAAACCTTTAGTTTAAGATGCTATTGTAAATTACTTCTGTTAATAAATTTATTGTTATTATTATTATATGTTAATTAGTAAAATATGTCATTTCCCACCCCCTCAACCATCTCTGTGCAAAAATTTACTACAATCAATTTTTTGTTGCAATGTTAAAGAAATTAACCAAAAAAAACTTAATTTTCAGTTTCCTCAGGAACTGCATCGGACTATGCAATTTTCACGGATTAAAAAGTAGCCATGTCCTTTCCACTGACACAGAATACCTGCATGCCAAATTTCATCAAGATTGGTCAAGGTGTTGAAGTGTTAAAAGGTAACATACAAAAAAACACATTTTTACATTCATAATGTTCTTTGCCAGTGTTGATCATTACAATAGAAGCATAGAAGCATTGTCGGTTCTGGGAATTTAGATAATTGTGCCAAGAAAAAGATGAGTGTTTTGCCACTTGTGGGATTTTAAGTTCATTTTGTCAAGAAAATGATAGGTGTTTTGGGAATAAGATAGGTATACGTTGAGTTGATTAATATAAGCGACAGATTATCTATTAATGAAACCGGTAAACTCGAGTCAGAACCGCGCACAAAGGGTTCCGTACCATCATACTAGATGGTGCTAGTTTTTTCACGTTAAAAAAAACACGTTTTTTGTATGGAGAGTTTCAATTTTTCTAATTTTTGTTACGAGTATTTGTTAAAAACAAATACTATAAAATGATACCTGACTACGCTGAACACGTTAAAACCGACTTCAATCTCAACAAGAAACTACAACTTTTTTATATTTTTTGTTGTTAATTTAGTAAACAATCTCTTAGCAGATTTTGATGAAGTTTATTTAGGTTGATATAGGCCAAGTGCGAGTCAAAACCGCATAAATATGGTTCCGTACCATCATACTAAATGGCGCTAGTTTCTTCACATTTCAAAAAAATACACACTATGGAGACTTTCACTTTTTCTAATTTTGAGTACTTGTTGTTATAGCGGCAACAAATATACATCAACTGTAAAATTTCAACTGTCTAGCTATCACGGTTCATGAAATACAGCCTGGTGACAGCGAAGTCTTAGTAATAGGGTGCCGTTTTTTACACTTTGGGTACGGAACCCTAAAAAGGATCTTCAATAAAAAAAATGCTTAGTAACCTTTTCAAGCTTTGCAGGGCTATATCACGTTGACTAGGTAGACCGGTGTTCTAAAGTTTTATGACGTCACGTCACGAAAAAATATATAAAAAATTGGTTGTCTGTAAAGTCGGTTTACGTACGATAGTTTAACGTGTCAACGTCATAACGTAACGGGACAATGAGTCAACCTTTTACGTGCGTGAAGCCGGCGTCTATCGATTAATAAATCTAATAAGACGTTACCACGTCAAAAAATCGATTTCCTTTGAATAGCTTCACAAAAAATTCAGTTCTCTTTATGCAAAACGCATTAAAGTTGTTACAAAGTGTATCGCGTCGAATTGAAACCCCACAAACGAAATTTACATTTCACATTAAACTTGGCGGCAACTTTCAACGCTTCGGCTATGCGGATCCGATGGCACAGAAACAGATTCGCAACATCATTCGTTTTGAATATTGGCCTCACGTAGGCTAGGCCCTTAGGGGAAATTGCAATACGGTCTCCTTGGAGGCGAAGGGAAAATAAAATCGTTGGAATCGCTCCCCATAATATCTTCAGACGGGCCAAATACGAGTGCCTTAGGAAATTGGGGGCCCAGACATTGTTACGTATGAAGATGAAGCTTATGTAATTTTAGATTCCGTTTAGGATTTTGTGCCTAATATACCTACTACAGGCTATTACTGATGTAAGAAATATATAATAGTTTTCCTTTATATTAGGGTTGAAAGATGCAATGACAGACGGCCCCCGCCCTCCACAGGTTTTCTTTTACTAACCGACTTCAAAAAAGGAGGTTCTCAGTTTGCTTTAAATTTAGGATCATATATTTTATATTATGGATTTGTGAACGATGCAGAATGGTGTCTCAATCCCTACCTAGTATTATGGTAAAATTTTACAGAGATCGCAACAGTTTTCGTATACTAGGCGATCAACCCGCTTGAGCGTTGGCCAGTATGATCGCCGACAGGCGATCAACCCGCTTGAACGTTGGCCGGTATGATCACTGACAGGCGATCAACCCGCTTGAGCGTTGGCCAGTATGATCGCCGACAGGCGATCAACCCGCTTGAACGTTGGCCGGTATGATCACTGACAGGCGATCAACCCGCTTGAGCGTTGGCCAGTATGATCGCCGACAGGCGATCAACCCGCTTGAGCGTTGGCCAGTATGATCGCCGACAGGCGATCAACCCGCTTGAACGTTGGCCGGTATGATCACTGACAGGCGATCAACCCGCTTGAGCGTTGGCCAGTATGATCGCCGACAGGCGATCAACCCGCTTGAACGTTGGCCGGTATGATCACTGACAGGCGATCAACCCGCTTGAGCGTTGGCCAGTATGATCGCCGACAGGCGATCAACCCGCTTGAACGTTGGCCGGTATGATCACTGACAGGCGATCAACCCGCTTGAGCGTTGGCCAGTATGATCGCCGACAGGCGATCAACCCGCTTGAACGTTGGCCGGTATGATCACTGACAGGCGATCAACCCGCTTGAGCGTTGGCCAGTATGATCGCCGACAGGCGATCAACCCGCTTGAACGTTGGCCGGTATGATCACTGACAGGCGATCAACCCGCTTGAGCGTTGGCCAGTATGATCGCCGACAGGCGATCAACCCGCTTGAGCGTTGGCCAGTATGATCGCCGACAGGCGATCAACCCGCTTGAACGTTGGCCGGTATGATCACTGACAGGCGATCAACCCGCTTGAGCGTTGGCCAGTATGATCGCCGACAGGCGATCAACCCGCTTGAACGTTGGCCGGTATGATCACTGACAGGCGATCAACCCGCTTGAGCGTTGGCCAGTATGATCGCCGACAGGCGATCAACCCGCTTGAACGTTGGCCGGTATGATCACTGACAGGCGATCAACCCGCTTGAGCGTTGGCCGGTATGATCGCCGACAGGCGATCAACCCGCTTGAGCGATGGCCGGTATGATCGCCGACAGGCGATGAACGTGAAACACGCAATCCTATACAATGTATATGCACCCTCGTCTTGAAGATCTCCATGTTATAGGTCGCTGGCAAAGAAATCCAATCCTTAGCGGTATACATAATGAACTAGTAAGCGAAGTTCTTTGTGCGCAAGCGCGCCCTGCGTCTGGTTGACCGAAGATGTAACAGGGCTGGTGGTGTGGCTCAAAATCGTGCTGAGTGTGGCGCTATATGGGGAAGGCCTATCTCCAACAGTGGTCGGCCGTCTTTCGGCTGAGATGATGATCTTTATATTCGTGAGATCCTACGCCTTTAACCGGTTCGGTGGCGTAATGATTAGTCCATTCGCTTCACACCAGGATGTCGCGGGTTCGATTCCCGGTGGGGCCAACTTTGTAAGACTCGGTGGTTGGGCATATTTTTAGTCCACCTGGCTAGTTACCACCATCTTATCTAAATCTTGTCGCCAAACATCAATGTCAACAACATGTTGAAGATAAGATAGCCAGTTCTCCATTGCGTTGGGGAAACTTAGTAAGCCCGCTTCCATCTTTGGCATCATCGTCACTTACCACCAGGTGAGACGATACCAAAGGCTTACCAATTGTGAATAAAAAAAGTTTCTTTGGTAAAAATAGTTCAGTATGATGAGCTGAATCCCCATCCAAAGCCTTCTACAAAGCTAATGTACCTAATAAGTTAAACTAGTCTGTATATGTGAATTCTAAGTTATATTTACTTGCGTTGCTTTCAAGTAATTCTTGAGTTCGTGACGTCCTCGATGACAGGCAGAAATCAAATAATAGCTATTTATTTTTCTCTAGAATAAATACCCAAATTTGTAATTATTCCGGCTTCCCCTTCGCCCTTTTTACGTCCATTAAAAATCACCCCATCGCAATAACCTCAGCCGCCTCGAAGCTCGAAGGTGCAAAGTCCTTATATAATATTCTAAGAGTCATTCTGCCCAATTTGCTTATGTAAATTAAAATAGGATGTCGAAATAATGAATAATACATGGCGCAACACGAAAACCTCCGTGAGAAATTGGGAAATTGGGGAAGCTTTGTGAAGGATGAAAAGGCCAAGTTCATTTTTCACTCCGATTTTTCCATACGTCGCGGAAAATCCGAAGAAGTTCAGGACATTTGTCAGAGACACTATCCGAAGAGGTGGAAGTACTCTTTTGGGTTGCAAGTGTTCATGGTAGGTCGAATTAGATTTTGACTCTAACCGCTAAAGAAAAACAGATAAAGAAACCAAAAAATGCGTTTAATACATATATTAATGGTGGTAAATGTATAACTTTTATTTTAATTAAAAAGTTGATTGCGTTTGACTGCAACTTACCTGATGGGAAGTGACGAAGCAGTCGTCCTCGACTGTTACACGCAAACTCAAATAATGCCTGTTCACTCTCGCCGATAAAAGTTTGTACCAACGGCTTCACGTGCTTTGTATAGCACGGAAACAGTCGATATAAATGCCACTAACAGTCATACACATCACAGTTGTGACCGCGTTTATTGTTAGTTAAGACTCCTCCGTACCTTAAATTAGCAACTCGATTGGAAATAAAGTTCTTGTCAGCTGGCTGCAACGGGGCTGTTACGTCAATCGCTGCGGACGAATCGATCTGCGAAAATTGTGTTTTTTTAATTCATTATATAAATAAAATAAGAATAATTTACAAAAAGTAAAAAAAAACTTAATAAACACTTGATAAGCTAGATAGACTTCAGAATCAGTGCATACGTTATATTTTCGGTCTCCGAAAATACGAACATATTTCGGAATTCCGCACTCAGCTAGGTTGGCCACTCATCCGCCAGTGCAGGAATACCCGATATCCTGTGTCATCTTTTTATATACTTTTTAACCCTTGTGCCCCGCAATATCTTCGTGAAAGGTTCGTATTTTGCACAGCTATGGATAACCATAACCGACTGTGCTCTAGCAAAAACCTGGCGCTTGCGATTCCTGCACACAGCACTGACACCTACACTAAATCGCTTACGGTTCACGCGGCTCGCTTGTGGAACGCACTGCCAGGGGAAATGAGAATGTGTCCCTCCATCTCCACGTTCAAGGCCCGTCTTATGAAGACATGACATCCGTTATATAAGTATGTATTTATATATGTTAGTATGTAAAGTACCATAGTATGTATATATTTATTTATATATAATAATAATAAATAATAATAAATATTCTGGGACAAATCACACATGGTCATCTGGCCCCAAAGTAGGATTCCCTGTGTTATGGGTTACCAGAGACTGATATACATACTTATATACGTTTAAATACATACATATATAGATATTTAACACCCAGACACAGAGCAAACAAATCTGCTCATCACACAATTCCTTGCTTAATATTTTATTTAATATGTCTTTTTATCTTATCAGCTCATATAGCTCGTTTTCCTTCACCATAAGAGTGTCGGATAAACGTACATAATATGAAATCGTTATTCGAAAACACATTGGTACGTGACAGGATTTCAAGCATGACATAATATAGGTAGATATACATGACAGTCATACAGAATAGTTACTTACATGTGAAGCTAATTAGTGTAAAAATAATGTGATCATATCAGCTCATATACGTCCCCACTGAGGGGCTCGAGCCTACCCTGAATTAGGGCAGAAAGGTACATATCGATTTTTTTTCTGGAATGCCCGCGGAACTAAACGTAATTGAATTAACGTCAGAACTGCAAGGTACCTAAGAGACCGTGTATACTTATTTGTACGGTTTCATAACTAAAGTGATTTAGTTTGAAAGCACACTGCGGACTAAATTCCTGAATATTTTAAAAGAAAAAGGTTTTTTCTAAAATATTTTTCAATCCGAACAGAAATAAAAAGATCGCACTCGAGCTGACGACTGCAAATACTTCTCACACTCACATCGTTAACCAAACTCTTTCTACTCTGCATCTAAACCATGTCGTAGTAAAACTATCATGTGCGAGTTCGTATCACTGTACAGTGCTATTTTATTTTTATTTTTTTTTATTTGACCATCTGTGAAGAAATGACATCATTTTGTGATAAATGTTCAGAAGAAATAAAAGACAGGCAAGGCAGTACATAATCTGTTCAATATGCAAACAAATGATGCATTTGGATTGTGCAAATGTTTCGAGTCCAAGATACAGACTTATGGAATCTACTAGAAAAGACACCTGGAGATGTGTACTCTGTATTTCGAAGGGCTTAAAAAATAATTTCGCATCTTCTCCAGATCCTAAAGAATCAATTGATAACGTAACGCGGAGACAGTATAGACCTAATATACCAACAAATAACTCTTTCAACTCCCTCTCAGTAGATGATGATGTAACAGAGGGAGAATCCTTTGTGTCGCTGACTATGCATAGAAGCTTTTCAGACCTCAGTGGTAACATCAGCAGCTTAAAAGTGGATGAACTGCTTAAGAAAATATCTGATCTCCAAGAACAATTGCAAATTGCGGAAGATGAAATAATAACTTTGCTATCCGAAAATCAAACATTAAAGAAACAAATTAAGAGCAATGACAACAAAATAGATCACCTAAAATCTATATGTACATCGTCTAAAAAGAGTATTAAAAATAAATCTAAAAAGGACAGTGCTATAAAAAGGTCACGTAGGAAGCAAATTATGCGTAACATACGAGTACAAGAAGATCTTCAAGATAGTTTCTTAGACTTAAATACGCAGCCCGATGTAAGTAATCACAGTCCAATTAAGCCTGATAATAATACGGAGGAGGTAAACAGAAATGAGATTATCTCTAAATCTACAAGCAATACATCTAAACCTCATTATCAAAACCAAATTAATGAAAAAAGTTCTGCGAAGAAAAAAGTGATATTGTTTTGTGACCAGTATGGTAGAGGTGTTAGAAATATACTCCAAAAGTTGCTAGGTTCAGAATTTAATGTCACTTCTATAATTAAACTGTATGCACCACTAAGTGAAGTATTGAAAGATAGTAACAACATTTGTGACAACTTCACCAGCTCTGATTTCGTCGTAATATTAGCTGGAGCTAACGATGATAACCCGCTTGGTTATCAGTCCTATCTCTTTAACCACATATCAATGCTCTCCAAAACAAATATCTTGGTCAGCGAGATTCACGGAAACAAGTATATTAATGTTCAAAAACAAAACGATGTAACTCGCTTGGTTTGCTCTCAATTTTCCCATGCAAATTTCGTACCTCTCAGCTATGATATTAATGACTCCATGAATGGTTTAAATTGGAAACTCTATGCTAGCAGATTAGTGTTACGTGAAGTACTGCGTATAAACTATAAAAAGAACTTTAAAAAGAATTGTGCACAAAATGACATCAGCCAGTGCAGTCAGAACGTTTTGAAGAAGGAAAATGTTGGGCAACGAAAAATCACGCACTATTTCAAAAATATAGAAAAAGATGAAAAAAATGTAGTGAATAACTCAGCAGCTGTCCCCACCCCCATAAAGAAACAATCTGTTAAAAGCTTGATAATTGACATGAATGAAAATACAAAAGACTCAGATGTTTCACAAACTCAAGGGGACTTTTTTCGTGACCAAAAGTAAAAATATAAGTAATTTTAGTATTTTGCATGCTAATGTACAAAGTTTAAAGTCTAAGCAGGACGAACTTGAAATTTTGGCAAATGAACGTAAAATTGACGTTTGTTGCTTTAGTGAGACTTTTTTAAAAGATGACCAAGTAGATACGTTACAGATTGAGGGTTACATTATGGGTGCTCATTTTTGTAGAAAGAGGAAGAGTTGTGGAGGTGTTGCTATTTATATTCGCAATTCTATAAACTTTCGTAGGTTAGATTGTATCTCTGAGGTCGCAATTGAAAGTCATTTTGAATGTTGTGGTATTGAGATATGTGATCTAAATTTTCTGATTCTTTCCGTCTACAGGTCCCCTAAGAGCTCACTTGATTTATTTCTGACCAAAATGGAAACTTTACTTAATAAGATAGCGGTAAGGACTAGAAATCGTTTCAGGAAAATCTTTATTTTGGGAGACTTTAATGTTAATATTTTGGTTAAAAGCCGTGAAAGTGAATCTTTTTTGAACTTGCTCCACTCTTTTAAAATTTACCCAACTATAAATGAACCGACTAGAATTACTCCTCACTCGAAAACTTGCATCGACAATATTCTAACAAATATTAAAAAATACAATGCTGAAGTACTAAATATTGGACTATCAGACCACACATCTCAACTTATATCAATTCCATGTAGCTTGAGCTTTAACGAAAAATTTTGGTTTAATTTAAAAAGAATTCCTGAAAATTATATAGAAATATTTTTAAAATACATATCACAAGTTAATTTTTCTGAAGTTTATGATCGAACCAATGCAAATACGGCATATAAATCATTTATAGCTTTATTTTCACTTATTTACAAACTATGTGTACCAATTATGAGGATTAAAGTTACATACAACAAAAGACTTCAATGGAAAACAAAAGGAATAGTCATATCTAGCAAAAATAAAAGACGAATTTATTCTCTTACTCAAAAAAGCAATGGCCTAAATACTGGTAATGTATATAATAAATATTGCAAAATCATGAAAAGAGTAACAAAGCATTCTAAAAGAATCACGAATATAAATTTTATAAACAAAAGTTTAAACAGAAGTAAAGCAACATGGGCAGTAATAAAAAGAAATACAACACAGACCAATACTTTAAAGGAAACTGTAAACATGATTCTAAAGAATGACATTTTGATTGAAAATCCCCTAGATATAGCGAATACTTTCAATGACCATTTCATAGATCTCAATGCCCCTTTGCAGTACAATAGGGTCAATACGTTTAAGCTAATTTCACAGTCAAATGTTAACAGTATGTTTATAACTCCAGTAACTATAGAGGAAATAAAGAAAACGATCCTTACACTAAATAATAAAAAGAGTACTGGTTACGACGAAATTCCCATGCTTTTTATTAAAAGTAGCATTGAATATATAGCGCAACCGCTTGAGTTCATAATTGATTTGTCCCTTGAGACTGGAATTTTTCCGAATGACTGAAAAAAAGCCATTAATTAAGCCTTTGCATAAAAAGGGATCCAGAACTGACATAAATAACTACAGACCCATTGCGCTTTTGTCAAATTTTTCCAAAATTATTGAAAAATCATACATAATAGGTTAATGTCTTTTCTGAATAAACATTCTATACTTAGCAATAATCAGTTTGGATTTCAAAAGAGTAAAAACACAACTTTGGCTATTTTTAAAGTTTTGAAACAAATTTGGACTGAGGTGGAAAACAGAAATACATGTGTTGGGCTGTTTATGGATTTATCAAAAGCTTTTGACTGTGTTGTACATGAAATCTTGCTTAAACAACTAGAAAATATTGGGTTACGGGGGAATGCCTTGAAATTAATGGAGTCTTATCTTTCTAACAGAGTGCAAGCTACAATTGTTGAAAAGTATAATTCAAATACAAAGACGCTAGAGCAGATTCAATCTGACTTTAGAAAAATACGATTAGGTGTCCCACAGGGAAGTGTTCTTGGACCTCTACTATTCCTTATCTATATAAATGAGCTACCTTTGGTGATCAATCATCTCTGTGTTTTGTTTGCTGATGATGCTACTATTTTTATACCAAAGGATAATTTGAGTAATCACGAATATATCAATGAAATATGTAACACTATTGACATGGCTACAGAATGGTTGACATCAATTAATTTGAAATTAAATCTAGATAAGACTAAAATTATAGAATTTAGGAATTATAAAAAGGAACCACATTATTTAAATATCATTATTTGTGGTAAAGCAGTAGAATTAGTTAATGACATTAAATTTTTAGGAATTACAATTGATACTCATTTGAATTGGAAATCTCATATTGAAACGATCAACAAGAAGATATCAAGTAAATGTTATGCTTTGTCTATACTAAGTAATGTGACTTCAACAGAAGTTAGTCGAAATGCATATTATGGCTACGTTTATCCACTTTTGACATATGGCATCATATATTGGGGTAACTCTGTAAATGTTAACTCTACTTTTATATTACAAAAACGATGTCTAAGGATCATCTACAAAATACCTAGCACTGAGTCTCTAAGGTCTGTATTCAAAGAACAAAAATATCTTACAGTAATTAGTATATATATATATACTGGAAATGTGTGTGTTTGTAAAAAACCATAGAGAACATTTTACTAGAAAAAATGAAATCTATCATAGAAATGTTCTACGCAGCCAATATAAATATGACATGTGCGTTGTGTTAGCTAAAAGCTACATCTATAATATAATAAAACTGTAACGGGGCCGTGTCTGTACATGAAATATTTTTGGAAAATAATAACTGTGGTGGACATTACTAACGATACAGAGGCCAAAACAACAATTTTTGGAATTTTTGTCTGTCTGTCTGTCTGTATGTTCGCGCATCACACAAAAACTACGGGGCCGATTTTGATGAAATTTTATATGGTGGTTCCTTATAGCCCGGGTTAACATATAGGATACTTTTTATCCCGGAAACTTCAAGAGTTCCCGTGGGAAAATCAAAAGTATTCATTTATAGAATGGCTCACCACGCAAATGTGGCTTGACCTATTACAATCAAATTTTACACGTTGATACCCTTATCGCAAACTAAAACTGGGACATTGTGAATCCCAAAAAAAAAAAGGATTCCTGCAGGAATGCAAAAAAACTGTATCTTTAGAATGGCTCAACGTAACAATAAACAATATGAAACCATTACATTGGGATGGGGTGTTTTGAACATAATTGTATAGTCGGGTATTCTTTATCCAGGAAAACTAAAGAGGTCCCGTGGGAAATTATCTATCGATACTTACAATAATAAATATAGAGTACTTTTTCAACATAATATAAGCTACACATACCACACATTATAATCATAGCAGCAAAATGTCAATAGATGGCACTGCAGGAGTAATAAAACGCGCTTAAGTTGTGTTAAAACATTAAAATATTATTTCATACTTTTGAGTGGATTTCTTTTATGTATTTTTCAGCATACGCTTTTTACACAACTCTCTGGAACTATGGCACGTAGCGATGTGTTTCATAGACGAACAGAAAGGTATTTTTTTATAGATTGCAATCGTGTAAAAAAATTAAAAACACATAAATCGAGTTTAGGTTCTTCTAACAGGAGGCACAGATATGGGAACTCTTCTGACGGCGACTATTTGCGTGTGACAGTTGCTCTCCGCCTGCAATATCAATATCTGTGAATCTCATCAATGTATTTGCGGGTCCACGGTGGAGGCAATTGGCCATCACTCACTGAGTTGCGGTCGTTGTTTGTAAAGATTCCCACGTCACCAATTCCTGAATGACCTCACTCGGAGGGCACTGGTATCGGCCAGATGGAATATTCCATCTTTGATATTAATATTTTTAGGAAGTTTTATTACTAGATTGATACAATGATTTGAATTAGTTTTTCGATAATATAGGTATATGTGTTATTTCATCATATCAGTTTATATACGTCCCCACCACTCTACCTGCCCTGAGTTAGGGTGATCAGGCCTTAGACGATCACGCGGGCCCATTGCGGGTTGATTGACTTCACACATAACCTTCGAGTTTCTTTGCAGGCGTGTGCAGGATTCCTCACGATGTTTTTGTCACCGTAAGAGCGTCGGATAAACGTACATACCAGTATGAAATCGATATTCGTATAGATTTTGTTAAGTGGCAGCATTCGAACCACTGCCTTCCGGACAGGAGATAGTGACCCTTACCGTTCTGCCACCGACGCTCTATATGTTATTTAAGATTTAGAAATCCTTACTTATATTATTATAAATGTGAAAATGTGTTTGTTTGTTTGTTACATATTCACACTTCAACACCTCTACCAATCTTGATGAAATTTGGCATGCAGGTAGCCTGTATCACTGGAAATGAAATAGTCAACTTTATATCTGTGGAAATTATCATAGCCCGATGCAGTTCCTGAGGAAACTAAAACAATACTCTTTGTTCGTTAAGTTATTTAAAATCGTAACGAAAAAATGAGTTGGTGTGATTTTTAGCACAGAAATGAGGTGGAAAATGATATAATTTACTAATAAGTATATCCTGACATAGTTACCGCGGGATCTGGGGACAACTGTTTTCTACGCTCGCGCACGTCGGTGGCGTCGCAACGGAGCAACGGATTAAAGTTATTTTTTGTATAGAATTTGTTGAGGGGGTGGGAAGTGACAAAGACTGCTAATCCGAATAGCCCGATACAGTTCCTGAGGTACCTGGAGAAAACTCATGTCCACGCTTGCGAGCTGATTGCGGCTCGCGCACCACTCACCCTCAAAAATAGTCATAAAAGCGTCCACGCGAGCGAAGCCGCGGGCAAAAGCTAGTATTTAATAAAAGTGCTGTAGTTGTAGGTGCTAAAATTTTTAATCACTTACCAATGTATATCAAGTCATTAGATGGTACTAAATTTAAAAAAACACTAAAAGATTGGTTGACAGACAAGGTATTTTATACTTTAGAAGAATATTTTTCAAATTAATTTATACTTGCTTTTTATGTTTTAATTTTTGAATAAAATTATGACTGTACTTTAAATGTTAAACCATGACTATTGTATGCCCGAAATGGGTAAACTGATGATACTAATTAATTGTAACAACTATATTACTCAGTTTTGACAATAAATATTATCTTATCTTATCTTATCTTATCAAATGTGGAAATAAGTAGTTTTTACAAGTACACAAAGGGTGAAAACTAATTCTATACTGTCCGTCCGTGCGCCTGTCCTTCTGTCTGTCTGTCACCAGCCTGATGTATTTCATGAACCGTCATAACTAGACAGTTGAAATTTTCACAGATGATGTATTTCTGTTGCCGCTGTAACAACAAATACTAAAAACAGAATAAAATAAATATTTAAGGGGAGCCCCATACAAAACACCGTGATTTTTTTCGAAACGTGAAGAAACTAGCGACATCTAGTACAATGGTACGGAACCCTTTGTGCGCGATTTTGACACGCACTTTACTGGTTTTTTAATTAAATAGAGTCCTTTTTTTTAAATCTCTTTTTCTGAAGAGCGTCGGTGGCGTAACGGCTAGGGCCGCTACCTCATGTCCCGCAGGCCATGGTTCGAATCCTGCCTCGTACCAATGTTTTTTCGAATTTCGTTTTCATATGTACGTTTATCCGACAGTGAAGGAAAACATCTTAGAGTATAACCTGTACACGCCTCGCCTGCGAAGAAACTTGAAGTTATCGTGTGAAGTCGACCAACCCGCACTGTAGTCGACTAAGGCCCTATCGCCCTATTTCAGGGTAAGCTTGAGCCACTCGGTGGGATGTGCATGTGCAGGTTTCCTTACGATGTTTTCCTTCACCGTAAGAGCGTCGGATAAAATAAATCGAAATTCGATAACACATTTTGAAGTGGCACGATTTGAACTACGACCTCCCGGACAGGAGATAGCGACCCCAGCCGTTACGCCACCAATGCTCATAAGTAGTTGAATAAAAGCTTGTTATTAAACAGGTACGAGAAATATAATAAAGAGCTTATGATTTGTGGTGAATCCGTAATTCGAAATGAATTTAAACGAAAAATACTTGGTTTTTACAGTCTCATCAGTCGCCGGGGCTTGTGGTATTATTCCGGTTTTCGTAATGCTCACGCGACACACTCAAGCGACCCAGTTTCCATGTCAGTAGCTCCAAATTGTACACACTTTCTTGGTGAAGTACTCAATGTGTTATTACTTATTCTATATACATTTATATATATTTATATAAAAGAAAGTCGTGTTAGTTACACCATTTAAAAAACAAGAACGGCTGGACCAATTTTTGTGTTTTTTGTGTTTTTGCATTTGTCTTCGTTGGGAATAGGATAATAAGTATTAAAATATGATTTTCATCAATAAAAAAAATTATCAGTAGGGTAGGGTAGTGTAGTGTAGTGTAGGTGTAGTGTTGTAAGTGAAGAGTAGGGTAGGGTAGGGTAGTGTAGAGTAGTGTATGTAGTAAAAAAATTATCAGTCATAATTTAATTGGTTTTAGGGTAGGGTAGGGTAGTGTAGTGTAGGTGTAGTGTAGTAAGGGAAGAGTAGGGTAGGGTAGGGTAGTGTAGAGTAGTGTATGTAGTGTAGGGTGGGTAGGGTAGTGTAGTGTATGTAGGGTAGGGTAAGGTACGGTAGTGTAGGGTAGGTTAGGGTAGGTTAGAGTAGTGTAGGGTAGGGTAGGGTAGGGTTAGTGTAGCGTAAGGTGGAATGAAGTTCGCCGGGACATAATATAATAAAACAGTAACGGAGCCGCGTCTGTTCATGAAGTATTTCTGGAAAATAAAAACTGTGGTGGACATTACTAACGATATAGAGGCCAAAACAACAAGTTTTGGAATTTTTGTCTGTCTTTCTGTCTGTATATTCGCACACCACGCAAAAATACCAGGCCGATTTTGGTGAAATTTTGTATGGTGGTTTCTTATTGCCCGGATAGGATACTTTTTATCCCGGAAAATTCAAGAGTCCCCGTGGGAAAATTCAAAACAGATAGTTTGTAATAAAAAGATAAATAAACATTTTTGGTAGGTATTCACATTGATACTTATAAGAGGATTGTGAACACGCCTGCGAAGAAACTCAAAGGTAGTGTGTGAAGTCAACCAACCCTTATTACGCCCGTGTGGTCGACTAATGCCTGATCGCCCTAATTCAGGGCAGCATCGAGTTCGCGGTGGGGACGTATATGAGCTGACATGATGATGAAGAGGATTGTGAAGCTGCGAATTTTCATCGAAACGACGTTAACAATTTCACCTCTTAAATTTTAACCGGTTTTGGCCAATTTTTGATGGGTTGTCAGCCAGAACAAAAACTAGGTATATTGGTTTTTTGTTTTTTCAGTAAAGTAAATAAGGTCCATTTTATTGTCGTTCGCGTGTTTTCATACAAAACTAATTTCGGCCTTTTTTGTTTAGTTTTAATCAATAATTTAAAAACGAAGCCCATAAACCTAGCTTTTGTTCTGACTGATATCATATTAAAAATTGGTCAAAATCCGTTAAATTTTAAGACTAGAAAATCACTTTCGTCGTTTGTATAAGAAGTCTAATTTTCGCGTACCCAAAACGGATGAAATGCGGGTATTCTATTTTCTTTAATCCATTTCCCAATACTAATATTTTTGTAACTATAGTTAAAATACGTATTTTGAGAGCATGATTGCTTTAAACCTATGAAAACGGATATTTTCACCTTAATAAATCGCCATCCGGTAGTTAGTGCTTTATTTTTAATAATTGAGATAATATTATATCCACATCACGTTTCACGCTTGTATGTATAACCGTTTTTACATTAGATCAAAAACAAAAAACCTACACGTTTCTTGTCCTTTAATTTTTAACTTTTTATTATTTTGTTCCCTTGACTCCATATAAAACCCTAAAATCTTTGTGCACGGGGGCGAGCTACTCTAACAAGTAACAGAATGAACTAATACAAATTTCCAAAGGGGCCTGTGTAAAGTAAAACATAACTTAAGGTCCCAACTTAACTTATGACATTGGTTTATCTTTCTTTGCTCAGTCCGCTTTTGGGTCAGTTGGGTCAAGATGTATGACCTTATTAAACGGATTTAGGATGTTTAATCTAGGCGCTGCTTTTAACATCACCCTGAATAGAAGGGGCTTTTGAGAAATTTTCAAGCGACTTCCAAAAAGGAGGAGGTTCTCAATTCGTTCAATTTTTTTTTATATGTTACCTCAGAACTTTTGACTCGTTGAACCGATTTTTGTGATTCTTTTTTTATTTGAAAGCTAGTGCTTCCCGTAAAGTTTCATATAAATTTTATCAAAATCGGTGTAGTTCTTTATTAGAAAATTAACAAAAACCAAAAATAATAACGCAAAAATGTACTAAGTTGATTGATTGATTGATTGAAAACACTTTATTGCACAACATAAGAGAAAAAAAAAAGATACAATGAATGGAAGTTGTACATATAGGCGGTCTTAAGTTGTTGCGATGGAAGTCGTTTTTTTAACGTGTTTAGCGTTTTCAATTATATTAATAAACAATCTTCAAGACAAGAGTGAAAAGGCACCATTTGAGTTTGCGTGTTACATCCTCGGCTGCATCGACACTTACTATCAGGTGAGGTGCAG
The DNA here is from genome assembly GCA_947284805.1 of Coleophora flavipennella. Classification (NCBI taxonomy): domain Eukaryota; kingdom Metazoa; phylum Arthropoda; class Insecta; order Lepidoptera; family Coleophoridae; genus Coleophora; species Coleophora flavipennella. The sequence goes on from OX369279.1 coordinate 15,843,391, forward strand.
CCAACTACACCAAAATTTTTAATAAAAAAAAACTGCGTTTTATTACTTTATTCAGAGTTTGAATGTTTCAAGTATTTCAGTGTTTTTTTTCTTAAAAACATATTTTGTTCTTATTGGTAAGCATTTATATTTTGAATAATTATAAAAGCTAGCGATGTTAACGTAACATTTTTATACCTGTTTTTATAACTCCGCAATTGTTAAGCCCTTGGCAGACGGAATTGAGCTGTACGGTTTTTCATTTATTTTTTTTACAATTGGTAAGCTCTTGGCATCGTCTCACCTTGTGGTAAATTACGATGATGCCGAAGATGGAAGCTCGTTTACCAAGATTCTTCAACGCAATGGGGAACAGGCTATCTTATCTTCAAGCCGAAACACATCAATGTTCTTAGCATTGATATTTGGCGACAAAACTTAGATAAGATGGTGGTAACTAGCCAGGCGGGCTAGGAAAATGCCCTTCCACCAACCAAACCGAGTCTTACAGAGTAAGACTTCGCCGAGAATAGATTCCACGACCTCCCAATGTTAGGCTTATGGACTTAAGCATTACGATGCAGAAGTGGTTAGAAATGTTAGTTTTTTCGGTATGTATTAAATAAATAGAACACATTTTCACGAAAATTGAAGAAACAGTTTTTTTAAACATACTTTCTCTACCTACCGTACCTACTACGGGGTCGAGAAAGTAAAAATTGAAAACTAAGAAAATTTCCTAATTGAAACATCATTTTTAGACACTCGCCATAAATTAAATACGCATATTAACAGTAAAACGAAAACATGGAGTTTTAACGGTATATTTATATTTGTTACCATTAATACAATTTGTGGTTCTAGTTGAAATACATATAAAACCAATGTATAACCCTAATCATTTAAAATCTAATTTAATACCTAACCTAATTAATTATATTAATCTAATAATAACAATATTAATAAAGATTGAAACCCCGAGTCGAACCATCCGCAAAAGGAGCTCATGACACACATCGCGTTGCTGTGCTGGATGGCAATAGACAACCTTTGCAGCAGGTGGGACCCGGAACTAACTATAGCTTTTTTTAAATTATTTTTGGATTATTATTGGGCAAGTTTTGGAGGAGAAAAGGCTTACGGAATGCTGTTTTGGTCAACCTTATGTACCTTTTTTCAGTTGTCCCTTTCTTGCTGTATGCGGACAGCGAACGCGTGCAGCGAGACAGCAACATTTTATTCAAATACCTATTCTATCAGACCGCGTTTCCTCTTAAGTTTTAAACTTTCAATTTGTTTTTTAAAGACTGTGTTATTATTTTAAGAAGCACCAAACCCTCGCGTCACTCGCTTATACCTACCGCAAAATATACCTACGCTTACAGGCCCTCTCGGGCGGGCTCTCGCAAGTCGGGCCGCCACCGACCGCTCAAACAAAGAAAGTAGGGTAACCTTTTAGACACAAAAGTTTTCGTTTTCGTGTGTTTTGTGTAGCTATCGATACCTAAAAATCTAAAATTGAGATAGGTAGGTAATCATTATCATTGCGTGTCAGAACCGTACTAAGTAAATGGAAGTCTATGTCGACTATCACTCTTAAACTAAGAAAGTCTACTTAGCCGTGATAATTTTGCTCGTAAATTAATTAAGTGTTCCACTATTTCCAATACTTTCTTATTTCCTGAAATAGCGGTTTAGTAACAAAAATAAGTACTTAACACGTAGTGTTTTGTAAACTAATCATTTTTTGACGGACGTGGAGAAACTATAAGGATTCTAAGTTTGACTACGAAACCTTAAAATCACCAACGTGCCGATGAAAACATCTATGTATACATAGCACAGTATCGGGTCGCAATCAGAACGCGTGTGTCAACACACCATCATTTAATGCAACTAACCAGTACAGACTGCAAAAAATTGTATCCAAAATTAACGAAATCTAACACCTTACTTGACCTAACTAAATATTGCTTAGTAGCTACCTTTTATTTGATTTGAAGTTCATACCGACAATAAAAAGTAAGGTACGAAGTGAATAAATAAACTGTAAAACTTTTATTTTAATTTTTATGAATCAACCCTAGCGCTTGACCGCCGTATAGTCGCCGCCAGCAATTCGCGCGCCGCCCGTGTACGTAGTTAAAACCGCTAAGTCGAGCGCCTTAAAACTCATGTTTCTGTGTATTGTCTGACAGTGGGAAGAAGTAGGTAAATAAATGCGTAGGTATTTTAGTTTTATAATATCTGTTACGAAGTAGCTATTATCTCATCTGTGACCAAACTATCTATTTCACTGTTTTCAAAATATACCAAAGTACTACGAGAACTTTATAAAATACTGAGCTCGCTTGTCTCCTAAAGATACTGCAGCTTTCCTAAGTAGGATACAAATAAATCTCGTTGTAGCGAAATATTTTCCAAGCACATCAACATAATGGGAAGGCAACACACACGTCGGTTTCGTAACTTAGAAGAATGATCTCGATACTTATTCCAAGTACCAGGGGAACTAAACTAACTTCTAAGTACTTATCTAATGTCTTTTTTCCCTGTGGTCCTACCGCGTGGTTCGACTTAGTGAACCACCGGCAATTTCTTGCCCTTAGATCAATAGGATAGCAAATCAAGTTCTGGTTTGATAAGTCATACGATTAGAATAAAAATTTATTGTTGCCCTTATTTCAATCCGTTTGACCAATCCAAGCAAACACATAACTCATAAATTTATTAGTTTAAAGAGAGCGTCCTATCCTTTCCCGTGGTTCTACCAAATAACGCAGTAGGAATACAGCATAAAGGGCATAATACTTTCATACTTTTCACTTGAAAATGTAATTAAAAGTGCTTCCATACTTAGGCTCCGCCAGAGCTAGCCATGAAATACTTTTAGTGTCGCGAAAAACTTTAAATATAGATATATTAACTCAAGAGGATTAAGTAGCGCAAAATGGCGAATATATTTTGAAAAGCTACCTTGCCTTAGTGCGCTTATGCTATCGTGCTTTTATGTCATAGAGCGGAGAAGAATGTTTAAAAAAGTCTCGAAATTCACTCTGTGTGAATCAAGGATTAGTCTTAACACCTGCTACGGATAGGGTTATATACGTTATTCCTTTGTCGTTGTGTAGATATTGAAATGATCTTAAAAGTAAATTCAGCAAAAAAAGTTGCCATATAAAAAGTTATGCCGAGTAACACTATGCAATTAAAAGGTATTCAGACAATTTAACGGAGATAAAACCTTAGGGTATTTTAGAAATAGTATACATAACCTTACATAAGTAATAATAAAAAAAGCGTCGGTGGCTCAACCGGTAACGACTCGGTCCATCTAACCAGAGGTACCGGGTTCAAATCTGGACGGCCAATGTACCAATGAGTTTTTCAAACACTTACGTACATACTTACCGATTGCTTTAACGGTGAAGGAAAACATCGTGAGGAAACCTGCACACGCCTGCGAAGAAACTCGAAGGTTGTGTGTGAAGTCGACCAACCCGCACTGGGCCCGCGTGGTCGACTAAGGCCTAATCGCCCTGATTCAGGGTAGGCTCGAGCCCCTCGGTGGGGACGTATAAGAGCTGTTATAATAATAAATACATAACCCATTTTTTAGCAAGCCCATTAATCAAGTTTGTCATGTATCATTAATTTTACCAAATAGGTACTAACGCTCTAATGCTTCTTGAAATCTTTGTGTACGTTACTGTATTGTGTTCTGTGGCTTTTATCCGAGATAGGTAGAGTGCTATCGTGCTATTGCAATCACAATATCTGAAAGCAGGAATTTTGTAATTATGCGAGATAGTGATGAATAGAACCTGATTAATTGAAAGGAAATTAAAGTAATACTAATATTATAAACAAAAATCAGTATATATCCAGCAATGCAGCAAACGAACAAAGAATTTGACTGTAGTAACTTAGAATAAATACACGGGTCTTGGATCTAAAGTTCATTACTCATGCCACTGAAACGGTAAAAGTTTTCGATCCTCGAACATAAGATATGCGGAACTTACGACAACTTAGCTCAAACTTTGGGTTTACCTGTATGTTAGTATTATTTGATTTCTTGAAACTAGAAACTCGATAATGCGGTGTTTTTTTTCTCTTGACTATGGGCGCCGTTCGATAACAAAATTGAGGTACGACCCTTAATAGGGTCTTATGTTCATCATACTGAACAACTTTCCCCACGGACGGGACTTATTGTCAATTTACAAAAAAAGTATTGATTTGATTTGTACAAAATAATTAATTGTCTTGAAGAATGTTGTTCAGTGTGATCACAAACACACACGCACATACACACCATATACACCTTTAATGACCACATACTTGAATGGCAAACAATGTAGGTTTTTAGTTCACACTATCTTAGCTATTATGTTATTTTTAAGCTGTTGTATAGATTTTATCGCGGGCTTTGAGGGGACCGAATCAAGAAATTTCGTAACAAAAATAAAACCTGACACCCAAAAAAAAATATTGATTCTAAAAACTTACAGTGCCATCTATGATGGCGATTGATGATGGCGATGGCGATTGATGATGCCGATTGATGATGGGGATTGATGATGGCGATTGATGATGATGATGATGATGAACTTTCTTAGTGTTAATTTATTACATAAACATCCCGCGCCCCAAGGACTATATGGTACTGGTAAATACTGCATAAATAAAAAATAAATGAATAATTATAATTGCATAGGTTGACAAAAAATGCTATGCAATAGCTTTACCGCTGCAGTCCCCGAGTGCCACACGTCTTTTTTGTAATAATTACTCTATTACAAAATCTACGTGTCTAAGCGTGTCTACTAAGTGTTATATACGTGTTCAGTATTTAGTTATTACAGTATTAATTTTGGTCGCTTCCGTGGCGTAATGGTTAGTCCGTTCGCTTGACACCAGGAGGTCGCGACTCGGTTTGGTTGGTGGTAGGGCATTTTCTAAGTCCGCCTGGCTAGCTACCACTATCTTATCTAAGTCTTGCCGTCAAACATAAGTGTTAACAACATTGATGTGTTCCGGCTTGAAGTTAAGATAGCCAGTTCTCCATTGCGTTAGGGAATCTTGGTAAGCCCGCTTCTATCTTCGGCATTATATCGTCACTTAACATTAGGTGAGATGATGCCAAGGCCTTGCCAATTGTGAAAAAAAAAAATCTTATCAAGCGTAATTTATTATTTGCTTTTAATTTTATCTATGTATGTCAACAACCATAATGTTAATTTAGTTTTTATCGACTTCAAAAAGGAGGAGGTACTAAGTTCGACTGTATATTTTTTTTTAAATGTATGTTCACCGATTTTTCCGTCAATTGTGAACCGATTTTCAAAATTCTTTTTTCATTCGAAAGAGTATACTCCCGAGAGGGTCCCATTGTCACCAAGTCAGGATCTGATGATGGGATCCCAGGGAAACCGAGAGCAACCCTCAAATTACTCATTACGTAGGCACTTATTACGTGATTCATATTATGTTTTCTAAAGCTATTAAAATACTTGCGTCTATTAATCATCATCTCATGTTGATAAGGCGATGAAGGAAAGTACAACTCCTTAACGGTTAGGAGTTGGAAGAAAATTCTTTCAATATTATACATAGATAAATACGTAGGTATGCATAGACCGATAGGTTGTATTCTTTCAGGTTATTCAGATGAGCTTATGATGGACGATTAACTCCATAACTTTCATGTTCTCAGCAGATAATGATGGAAGCCACAGGACTTTTTATCTGTTAATGAAACACATGTATTATAATTTGATAATTCCTATTGGTGAGTAGGTGATTGGGTTAAACATTGTTAGATAGATAGCATAATCACCAAAAATAAAGAAAATAAAAATAAAAGTTAAAAAAAACTAAAAACCGACTTCAAAATGAAATTCACTCAAAAGTATAAAATAATATTATGATACTTAAATACACAACATTAACCAACAACAACGAAATCAAAGGTGGGTACTAATTAAATTAGGGGCTTTAAATTTTTTTTTGAGATCGGTGTCAGCATTGCCATCGAATCTAAAACATTTGATACGTAAGCAACTGTGTGCTGGTACCGACCTCAAAAAAATTTAAAGCCCCAATTTAATTCGTACCCACCTTTGATTTCGTTATTGTTGGTTAATGTTGTGTATTTAAGTATAATCATATTATTTCATACTTTTGAGTGAATTTCATTTTAAAATATGAGTTTACCCTTTGATATCTTTTAACTATTAAGTTCATTCCATTCACTTCCAGCACGGTTGTGAAGTGTTGTGTCGGTTCAATTGGAATTAATGTACACACATCCTTAAAACCTTTCGATAGTTGGTTTCTGGTTCTGTGATTAATGAATATTGGACAGCCCTAAACGTATTGGACCTTTTCGATCCCTTTGAAACACTTCATTTCTGATTCTAAAGGGCAGAAAATAGTTTTGTAATTGCATTTTGAATGGTTGGGTCCAAACCTTGTGGACCTCAGGATTAGATCAATGTAAATATTTAAGAGCACAATAGTATGCTTTCGTTCAGAAATTTTACGAATAAGGAATACTAAAGAAAAAAAGTGTACCTAGGCATTTAGAAGATACTTTAAAACTAGAAAATCGGGCTTCGTTATTTTCAACCGCTACTTAAAAGAAAAACCGGCTAAGTGCAAGTCAGAACCGCATACAAATAGTTCCGTACCATCATTCTAGATGGCGCTAGTACAAAGGGAAGTACCATCATTCTAGATGGCGCTAGTACAAAGGGTTCCGTACCATCATTCTAGATGGCGCTAGTACAAAGGGTTCCGTACCATCATTCTAGATGGCGCTAGTACAAAGGGTTCCGTACCATCATGCTAGATGGCGCTAATTTCTTCACGTTAAAAAAAACACTTTTTTGTATGGAGACCCCCTCATTTTCGTTTTTTATAATTATCGGAATTTGTTGTTATATCGGCATCAGAAATAAATCATCTGTGAAAATTTAAACTGTATATAGCTATGACGGTTCATGAAATACAGCCTGGTGACAGACGGACATATAGACAGACAGACGGACGGACAGCGGAATCTTAGTAATAGGGTCCCGTTTTTACCCTTTGGGTACGGAACCCTAACAACCACTCCGTGAGTGCCGGCAGAAGTGAAATCTTTTTACAGTTTTATAAGTTTTGACCCTCTAAGTGTTCCTGGTTAAGGTAACAGTGTCGCGAGCTCAGTGGTTTTTCCCATCTCAAATACAGTTTTATAAGTTTTGACCCTCCAAGTGTTCCTGGTGACCAACGCGCCTGACGAAGTTTTCACTTAAAAAATTTTGAGCTGCCCAATAAATATAATAAAACGCCCAAAAAAAAGCGTAGGTGGCTCAACCGGTAACGACTCGGTTTTTCTAACCAGAGGTACCGGGTTTAAATCTGGACGGCCAATGTACCAATGAGTTTTTCAAAAACTTACGTACATAATATACTTACCGATTGCTTTAACGGTGAAGGAAAACATCGTGAGGAAACCTGCACATGCCTGCGAAGAGACTCGCAGGTTGTGTGTGAAGTCGACCAACCCGCACTGGGCCCGCATGGTCGACTAAGGCCTGATCGCCTTAATTCGGGGTAGGCTCGAGCCCCTCGGTGGGGACGTACATGAGCTGATATAATGAATAAATATAAAGTATTACAAAGGACACATTGAAAACGGGGCTTGACGTGATTTTATATAATTGATGTTGTTTTTACCTCAACGTTTCGACTATGTCTGCTACGTTTAGTCTACTCGCGACCACGACTATCGAAGCATAGTCGTGGTCGCGAGTAGACTAACTATGCGGCTATCGAAGCATAGTCGAAACGTTGAAGTAAAAACAACAATCAATTATATAAAATCACGTCAAGCCCCGTTTTCAATTTGTCAGTATGAATAATCGTGAAAGTCTAAAGTGATATAGTACAAAGGAGTTTTGAATACCGAATGTGTCCTTGAACAGGCACGAAACATTTTTCAAACGACCGGAAGATATGAAACACAATTCATCTCCGCTCCCATGATTTGCCCCAAAACTCACGTTAGGTGGAGATGGAGGCCCAACTGATACACAATTTCATTGGATAGATATTCACAGGTAGCAAAATCATATTTGAGAAACTGTTTGGGTTTAAGTATACATTTTGTGACGCATTAGGAATGTGGATTTGGATTTTATATTTTAACTTTTGCCACTTGTGAATAACTCTCTGGTGTCAATCATGTATTGTCCAAAATGAAAATCAACTGCTTTGTACAATCATCATCATAATATCAGCCGAAAAACGTCCACTGCTGGACTGGACAAGGCCAAAGGCTATTGTACAACGCAGGATGTGAAAAGCCTTCTACCAAAAAAAGTATGAAAACATGAATTTCCCGCCTGAAATAATAGCCTTTATTTTTCTCTTCATCTGGGGTATTCAAGCGGTCGCAAGCTATAATGTTTGATTACGACAGGGCTTGCAATTTAGGCTATTACCCCAGATGAAGGGAAAAATAAAGGCTACGATTTAAGGCGGGAAACTCTTGTTTTCATACTTTTTCGTAGTCGGGTTTAAGACACCACATTTGTCAAAATCGGTTAAGTGGTTTAGGAAATACGAGGGAACAGATGAACATCCATAAATACATACATAGACTGTCAAAAATATAAACCTCCTTTTTTCGTAATCGGGTTAAAAACTTAAGCTGTAGCTTTTCTAATCATACCGTAAATCTGTCTTCCTCTAGGAAGTAACAATCTGGTTTCACAGATGACTCACATAAAGAGCGGAGACACACAAAAGCTCACTGGAGTTCATAAATCCGATTACAAACGTAGTCTAAAATTCATATGTTCAGCCGAGGTATTGATTGGAACAGTTATCTCTGTCTTTTTATTTACGTGTAAAGAGTAAATAAAATAACCACACTTTCTCACTTTTTGGTTTTCTCACTTAATGGTTTTTCGTTTCAATCAAAAACTACAATGAAAGTATAAAAAATAATAACATTACTCACTTCGAACTATCACAACAAATATTGTTGTATACTTTTTAAAATTGATACTCCAAAATATTAGTCATAACTAGAGTTGAACGTAACGGTGTATGTAGACCTATCTTTGGGATTTTTTTCTTTCGAGACAAAACCGCTCAATCGTGTTTCTCATAGCTTTTGACTTTAAGAAACATTATCTACAATAAGGGTATTTTTTTCAACCTTAGGTTTCCTATCGTTTAGGTGTAATTGACACCAAAAATAACGAACATCTGTAATATTACCGCCTTAACCAAACCATAGATTTTGAAATAATTTTATATCGATGATCGAATGACGTATATCTGTGTCGGTACAGCAATACTTGTTTGAAATCTATTACTAACTTACCAGTAGAAGTTTTCAGGTATTTTCAGGTTATTTCAGGTATTTCTTTTGAGTGTCACTCGCCGACTCATAATCTGCCATTGAGGCTACTCTGACTCTCCACACAGTGAAAAATCACCATTCGTTTAAGTCCATGGGCTGCAACAATACCTTGATGAAGACCTAAAACACCTAAACAATCCAAAAACTCCTGATATTTTCAAAGTCCAGCCGCAATTCCGACGGGTGAGTATGAGTTTAAATTGGTTTTAGGCAAAGCTTTTCAGTGTCATGACGTATGAGTGCTCTGTGTCATATGATTGCGCCTATATACTGTAATTTCAAGAACAGTGATGTTCTTTGAAATTACAGTTCGAGAGTACTTACTACTTTCGAGTACATTCAAAAGGTCAAAGTATATATAATATGGTAAGGTGTTAGATCTTAGTAATATGCTTTGACGGCGCCTTTTTGGCGTAGTATAAAATCTAAGAAATGTCAGAATTGCTAAACATAAATGACAGTAAGCAGGGCACATAGCTTGTAGAATAGATGGCCGATGGGGTAGTAAAGTTCTTAAGTGGTGACCGCGCACCAGGAGATGTAGCGTAGGAAGGCCTCTTACTCGGTGAACTGACGACTGGTGAAGGCCGAGAGAAGCCGCTGGATGCGGCCTGCGCAGGACTGGTTGTTGTGGAATTCCTTGGGGGAGTCCTTCGTCTGATATGGTGATAATATCTAAAATAAATTGTACTGTTAGTTACTTGTCATCAATTGAGATGATGCCAAAAGCTTATCAATTGTAAATAAATAAATATATTTTCTTTCTATTTTCGAGTTTTTTTTTGCTTTTGCTTATAAAACTGGACAAATTTTGTTGGACAGAGGTACTGAAATCTATAAGATCATACCTGACTAGCTGAACACGTTAAAACCGACTTTAATCTATTAAATGAAACCTTACTACGCTGTACACGTTAAAACCGACTTCAATCTATGAAATGATACCTGACTACGCTGAACACGTTAAAACCGACTTCAATGTATGAAATGATACCTGACTACGCTGAACACGTTAAAACCGACTTCAATGTATGAAATGATACATGACTACGCTGAACACGGTAAAACCGACATCAATGTATGAAATGATACTTGACTACGCTGAACACGTTAAAACCGACTTCAATGTATGAAATGATACCTGACTACGCTGAACACGTTAAAACCGACTTCAATGTATGAAATGATACATGACTACGCTGAACACGGTAAAACCGACTTCAATGTATGAAATGGTACCTGACTACGCTAAATACGTTAAAACCGACTTCAATGTATGAAATGGTACCTGACTACGCTAAATACGTTAAAACCGACTTCAATGTATGAAATGGTACCTGACTACGCTAAATACGTTAAAACCGACTTCAATGTATGAAATGGTACCTGACTACGCTAAATACGTTAAAACCGACTTCAATGTATGAAATGGTACCTGACTACGCTAAATACGTTAAAACCGACTTCAATGTATGAAATGGTACCTGACTACGCTAAATACGTTAAAACCGACTTCAATGTATGAAATGGTACCTGACTACGCTAAATACGTTAAAACCGACTTCAATGTATGAAATGGTACCTGACTACGCTAAATACGTTAAAACCGACTTCAATGTATGAAATGGTACCTGACTACGCTAAATACGTTAAAACCGACTTCAATGTATGAAATGGTACCTGACTACGCTAAATACGTTAAAACCGACTTCAATCTAAACAACCAACTACAAATTTACTACATGTTTTTGTTGTTAATTTTGTAAACAATCTTCTAACAGATTTTGATGAAGTTTATATTGGCCAAGTGCGAGTCAGAACCGCACACATAGGGTTCCGTACCATCATACTACATGGCGCTAGTTACTTCAGTTCCGTAGTATTATACTTACTGGCGCTAGTTTCTTTACATTTCAAAAAAAACACGCTTTTGTACGGAGAGTTTCACTATTTCTAATTTTTAGTATTTGTTGGTATAGCAGAAACAGAAATACATCATCTGTGACAATTTCAATTGTCTAGCTATCACGGTTCATGAAATACGGCCTGGTGACAGACGGACAGACGGACGGACATGGAAGTCTTAGTGATAGGGTCCCGTTTTTGCCCTTTGGGTACGAAACTCTAAAAAAGAATCATTAAAAAATCGGGTCACACACAATCCGAAAAAAAAATCGCGTAACATACAAACAAAAAAACCGACAGTCGATTTGGGAACTTCCTTCTTTTTGAAGTCGGTCGAAAATTAAATGCTTTTCGTTGGTAAGCGCATCACTTCAGAACGCCTCGTCTGATTTGACTTATTTTAGAAAAATAATGTTTAAATTAGTCGGAATAAGGTATCCACGGAATGATAAATTGGAAAAGTTCCCTGGAAAATGAGGAAGTTTAGGAAAAACTGAAAGTAATTTTTCTATGAGACCTTTGACTGAAGTCAATCGGAAAATGCACCCTAGATAACAGTCATAAGAACGACATTCACGTGGGGGAAGCAACGAGCAAAGCTGCTAGTTGTGAACTTCCCATTGATACAGTTAGCTCTCCAGCTGATCGATTAGAAAGTTTGAGCGGTTTTAGTAAAGTGGTAAAACAAAAGTGAGCCCCGTCAAAAAAGGCACTATTTTACCAAACACCCTGTACAACCAACATAACATATAAGCACACCAGGACACTTAATAAAATAGACGAGAAATGATATTTCTTAAAACAAATGACGGAACAAATGAAATCACGGCGAAATCCTTTTCGTTTGGAACCAATCATAGTACCAATCCAACTATTATCTCATCTGTGCAATCTGTGTTAATCTGGTTGACGTGGGAATCTAGAGAGCTGCAGGAAGTGGCCATACTGTACCTTAGTACTAATACATAATAATTCGACGTAGTCATTTATTCTACAGCAACGATAGCATCGTTTTAAGTTCAACCGCAAAAAACACATTTGCTTATTGATACAGAAGTCAACAGCAAAGCACTAAAAATACGTTTAGTACCAAAACTTGGTGCCGTCACCAGGAATCTTAAAAAAGAACTGGCCGAGTGCGAGTCACGCACTGAAGGTTCCGTAACAAAACACCTTTGGGTACGAAACCCTAAAAACATCAACAAGTACAACAAACAAACAAAAAATATTTTAAGTTTATTTAGTTTTTTTTTTACTTGTGCTGTAAGACCTTGCTTCTTGCCAACTTTCGTGATTCAAAGTCAATGGGAAGTAGCATATAGGTTTTGGTTTACTTGCGAACATCAAAAAATTTTACAAATGGCCGTATCTTTTTACTGCTTTGACTTAGAAGCTTGAATTTTTTACAGCTTCAAGGTACGGTAGAAATAAGTATTTCTTATTAATTTGAACTTATTACACGTTTCTTCGTTCTAAAGAGCGTCGGTGGTGTAACGGCTAGCGCCACCGCCCCCTGTCCGGGAGGTCGTGGTTCAAATCCTGCCACGTCCAATGTGATTTCGAATTTAGATTTCATATGTACGTTTATCCGACGCTCTTACGGTGAAGGAAAACATCGTGAGGAAACTTGCACACGCCTGCGGAGAAACTCGCAGGATGTGTGTGAAGTCGACCAACCCGCACTAGGCCCGCGTGGTCGACTAAGGCCCGATCGCCCTAATTCAAGGTAGGCTCGAGCCCCTCAGTGGGGACGTATGTAAGCTGATATGATGATGATGACACGTTTCTGAGAAAAACGGTCGTGACAGACAGACGGACTACGAGATGATCCTATAAGGGTGTCTTTTTTCCTTTTGAAGAACGGAACCCTAAAAGTGTTTCTTCAAACGCCTAGCTGCGATGACAAATTTAATTTTTTCATGCCCTCCCCAATCCAGTGAGCAAAAACGTATGAGTTATGAGGGTCACCAACTTTTATTATTACGGCTTGATGCCCAGTCACATGTGTTGGTCCTCAAAAAGATACAAGTTTTATTACTGTTATGTATCATGCGGAGTTTTGCGTAACTACCCGCGTCGTCGACTCGAAATTGTTTCGTTTTATTACTGGACTCTCGGGTAAACAGCAAAAGGGATTTGAAAATTTTTGTATGGAGACTGGCATACCGGAGTCCGCCATATTTTTTTTTTCAAAATGACGTCGCACATTGAGACCTATATATTTTAGATAGGGGACATACAGACAAACAAAAAATGTCATGTAACATAGTAATGTCATGTAACTCAGTGTGCCAATGACTTTCAAACCCCTTTGTAATTGGCTAGAACTGTTTTACTTACGTGGGTGTGTACAGCTTGCCATGTCAGGGTGCGGCGCTAGATGCATTTAGGTCAAATTCGTGCTAACATCTTCCGGGTGAATTAATAGGATTCGTGATTTTGTCATAATTTTTTGCCACAAAAAGATGTATGTACAAAAAGATTAATAGATCAATTGTTTAGGCGTTTTTTTTTATTCACTACGGGTAAGCCCTTGGCATCATCTCACCTGATGGTAAGAGACGAAAATGCTCTATTAGTAAGCCCTTGATATCATCTCACCTGATGGTAAGAGACGAACATGCCCTATTGGTAAGCCCTTGGCATTATCTCACCTGATGGTAAGAGACAAAGATGCCGAAGATAGAAGCGGGCTTACCAAATTTCCCAAAGCAATGGGGAGCTCTCTATCTTATCTTCAATCCGAAACACATCAATGTTGTGAGTATTGATGCTGGAGGCAAGACTTAGATAAGATGGTGGTAGCTAGCCAGACGGGCTTAGAAAATGCCCTTCCACCAACCAAACCGAGTCTTACAGAGTTCGACTCCGCCGGGAATCGAATCTGTGACCCCTTGATGTGAAGCTAATGGCCTTAACCATTACGCCACGGAGGTGTTTGCAATTGGAGAGTTGATATGCAAATGTATTTCCTGCAAATGTCATTATTTAAAATAATTATTTATTATACAATGGTGGTAAAAAACTTCAACTAAAAAGTAGAAAATAATATGTCTGGACCCTTTAAGTTTAATATAGGTAGTTATGATCTAAGAGTCGTCGCGTAGGGGGACCGCTAAGTTTTGAAATTATTAGTAATTAGTTTTAGTAAAGTAAAACAGTAGTATTCTGTTTTTATTTTATTTACTAAGCGGTCCCCCTAAGCGACGACTCTTTACTCGGGGGTTTTTTAAATTTTAAATTTAAGTTTTATTTTTAAACTTTACGTATCCCAAACACGAGACCTTTGCTGTAAATTGGTAAGAACTTGGGTATCCTGCAGATACCAGGAGATGCTGCAGCATCAGGTCAAAAGTTACCATGATCTATCTAAAACCTACACATTGAGACTATTCCAATAATCCCAAACACGATTCATCTACAGCAGATTCATCTGCTGTAAGTTAGTGAGGAATTGGGTATCCTGCAAATTTCAGAAGATACTGCAGCATCAGGTCAAACTTAACATGTTCTTTCTAAAACCTATCCATTGGGACTAATTAATTAAAAAATATTAATACTCTTGATTTTTTCTCAGTCAGCATTTTTTTCTTTAACATTGCATTGTTCAATACCTTAAGTTCTGGATGTGTCTCGTTATAAATTAGTAGTTCCAAAATAGATTTTTCTCGACGTTATTAGCAAAATTTGTCAAATATAATGTGAAATAGTCCCGGTGTTGTTGTGACGAGGGTATACATGTGTATTATGGGAAATAAAATGTCGCCCACACGCACTCTTCTGCGTAGCATATTTTTATCGGCTTAGCTCTGAAAACATTCTCTGCCTACACTTGTTTGTAAGCAGGGGCTTAAAAATAAGTATTCTTTTCTTAAGTTGCATCAAGTCAACAAAGTTATTCGACAAAACCTATGCGATCATAAATTTTTTTGAGCGTTGCCTAATTTCAGGAATCAAATAATTTAAAAATGATTTTGGTTTTAGAACAATCATAAAATCAGCTCATATACGTCCCCACCGAGGGGCTCGAGCCTACCCTGAATTAGAGCGATCGGGTCTAAGTCGACCACGCGGATCCCGTGCGGGTTGGTCGACTACACAAACAACCTTCGATTTTTAGTCTGAGCCTTCGAGTTTCTCCGCAGGCGTGTGCAGGTAGTCACCGTAAGAGCGTCGGATAAACTTACATATGAAATCGAAATTTTGAATCGAAATTCGAAAACAAATTGGTACGTAGCATGATTCGAACCACGACCTCTCGGACAGGAGGTAGCGGCCATAGCCATTACGCCACCGACGCCGTTAGAATAAAGCATGCAATAAAAGCGTAATGATTAGTCCATTCGCTTCACACCAGGAGGTTCGATTCCTGGCGGAGTCTAACTTTGGAAGTCTGTTTAATTCGTGGTAAGGGTTGCGCGAAGCCGCTGAATGAGGGCAGCGCAGGACTGGTCGTTGTGGAAATTCTTAGGGGAGGCTTTTGTCCAGCAGTGGAAGTCTTTTGGCAAATATGAGATATTTTTTTAACCTACGAACTCAAATTTTTAATTTTAAAAAAACTACCCCGAACGTCGGTGGCACAACGGGTAGGGCCGCTACCTCTTGTCCGGGAGGTCGTGGCTCGAAAGTTTCCAGCTATCAATATTATATTTTCAAGTTTCTATTTCATATGTACGTTTATCCGACGCCCTTACGGTGAAGGAAAACATCGTGAAGTAACCTGCATAAGCCTGCGAAGAATCTCGAAGGTTGTGTGTGAAGTCGACAAACCCGCACTGTGCCCGGGTGGTCGACTAAGGCCCGATCGACCTAATTCAGGGATGGCTCGAGCCCCTCGGTGGGGACATATATGAGCTGTTATGATGTTTTTTTAAACCCGCCTGGCTAGCCAACACCATCTTATCGATGTCTTGCTAATAAACATAAAAGTTACCTGCTTTGATGGTTTCCGGTTTGAAATAAGATAACCAGTATATAAGTGGTTTGTAGTTTTCTAACAAGCCATTTTAACTTCCTTTCATATTACTTTCTAGAAAGTATTTATAAAATTTTAACAATTTTGATTATCTGATCTTAACATAGTATTTTTTTTAAATGGTAAAATATTTTTACTTATTTATCTTTTATATATAAATGTTACCGTGCAAAAAAACTATTGTGTTTAATAAACTTAATGTGATACTCGTGGGTTTGTCGGTCGTTCTGTTCCAACCGGGGTACACACTTGAATACGTCTAATTACACATACAATATTATACAGGTTGTAAAAAAAATTGTGCAGGTCCCGTTAACTGGGGCTTCTACACATCATACCCACTGGACAACTTTCCCCAAGGAACCCATAGTCAATTCTCAAAAAATTGGACCCTCCATGCTAAAATGCACAGAATTGGTAGATCAGCTGATCGATTTGTATGAAGAGTAAAAAAAATATTTACGATATCAGCCAAGTCAAGCCAAGCCCCAGTTAACGGGACCTGCACCAATCTTGTTACACCCTATATAGACATAAAAATAAAAAATAGGTAATAACCAATATATTGGTTGTGACAAAAAAATGGGGTTTTCTCATGGAACCCATAGTCAATTCGCAAAAAAATTTTGGATCTACATACAAAATTCATTAATAAACTCATTAATCAGTATAAGAAGCTCAAAAATCACGTCGGTTCTTTGGATAAAAAGTTGTTCAGTCTGACGAGTAAAATCGCACCTTAAAGAAAATGACACATTTTTGAAGTAAAATTTCTTTACGCACGCTTGACGTGGGGAGTAAGCTGGTGAATTCGTGACGAGAGCGTTACGGAAGTGTGGTCGCGCGAGGCGAACGGAAGTTGAGAGGAATATGCAAATTAGTGAAGATAGAAAGAGAGATACTTTTTATTTTTGTTTACTAATAATATCGGTTGCCAAGGCAACAAATATCGGTTGTCGAAACAATCAAAACAAAAATAGAAGGTAAAAAAGATTTGATCATTTACAGAGGATATTAAAGCTCTTTTCATAAACTGTCTATATCTTCATTTCATCATATCAGCCACAAATCGTCCACTGCTGGACAAAGGCCTCCCCCAAGGATTTCCACGACGACCGGTCCTGCGCTGCCCGCATCCATCGGCTTCCCGCGATCTTCACCAGGTCATCGGTCCACCGCTTGGGAGGCCTGCCTACGCTACGTTTGCCGGTGCGCGGTCACCACTCGAGAACTTTACTGCCCCATCGGCCATCTGTTCTACGAGCTATGTGCCCTGCCCATATAACAAAAAAGATTTGATTATTTTCTGAAGACTATTATATGAGTATTTACTTTCAAACATATACAGGGTGTAACATAAAGGTGTGGTGATACTTTAAGGTGGGCTTGTACTCATCAAACTGAACAACTTTCTCCATGGAACCCATAGTCAAATCGCAAAAAAAATTTGGCTCTCCCATACTAACTCGATCAGCTGATCAGCCAACTTAGTATGGGAAGTTCAAATTTTTTTTTGCGATTTCACTATGGGTTCCATGGAGAAAGTTGTTCAGTTTGATGGGTACAAGCCCACCTTAAAGTATCACCACACCTTTATGTTACACCCTGTATAGATGGAGCTAAAGAAGTTTTACTTCAGTCGTGTGGTCTAAAGCACACCCGTATTTTTTGTTACAACCTGTGTATTTCATCATCATCATATCAGCCACAAATCGTCCACTGCTGGACAAAGGCCTCCCCCAAGGATTTCCACGACGACCGGTCCTGCGCTGCCCGCATCCATCGGCTTCCCGCGACCTTCACCAGGTCATCGGTCCACCGCGTGGGAGGCCTGCCTACGCTACGTTTTCCGGTGCGCGGTCGCCACTCGAGAACTTTACTGCCCCATCGGCCATCTGTTCTACGAGCTATGTGCCCTGCCCACTGCCACTTCAGTTTAGCGATTCTGTGAGCTATGTCGGTTACTTTAGTTCTCCTGCGGATCTCCTCGTTTCTGATTCGATCACGCAGAGAAACTCCGAGCATAGCACGCTCCATTGCCCTTTGGGTGATCTTGAGCCTTCTTATGAGGCCCATAGTAAGCGACCATGTCTCAGTTCCGTAAGTCATCACTGGCAACACACACTGGTCAAAGGCCTTAGTCTTGAGACACTGCGGTATTTGGGACGTGAAGATATTGCGAAGCTTCCCGAACGCTGCCCAGCCGAGTTGGATTCGTCGATTGATCTCTTTCTTAAAGTTGGAACTACCTAGCTGGACTGTTTGTCCCAGGTATACATATTCGTCAACAACATCCAGTGTAGAGTCTCCAACCTTTAGAGGAGTGGGTGCGACACGGACATTTAACATTATTTTCGTCTTGTCCATGTTCATTTTAAGACCCACTTGTTGAGAGACCTTACTGAGGCCATCGAGCATTGTTCTTAGGTCTTCCATAGTCTCAGCCATGACCACGTTATCGTCAGCGAATCGGAGGTGGGATATGTACTCGCCGTTGATATTGGTGCCGAGTCCACCCCAGTCCAGAAGCTTACAAACATCTTCCAGGGCGGCGTTGAACAGTTTCGGAGATATAACGTCTCCTTGTCTCACCCCTCGCTGCAACTGTATAGGTTTCGAGTTCTGGTCCTGGAGGCGAACCGACATGGTGGCGTTTTCATACAGACACTTCAACACCTCGATATATCGATGGTCAATTTGGCACCGCTGGAGAGACTGTAGCACAGCCCAGGTTTCGACTGAATCGAAGGCCTTCTCATAGTCCACAAACTCCAAGCATAGTGGCTGATTGTACTCTTCGGTCTTCTGTATAATTTGCCGCAGCGTATGTATGTGGTCTATGGTACTAAAGCCTTTTCGGAAACCGGCTTGTTCGGGAGGCTGGAAGTCGTCAAACCTGCGTGCGAGACGATTCATAATGACTCTCGAAAACAGCTTGTAGACATGGCTCAGAAGTGAGATGGGTCTGTAGTTCTTCAGCAGGGTGTTGTCACCCTTTTTGAAGAAAAGCACGACTACACTTCTGTGCCATGCCTTAGGCGTTTGTCCCTCGAGTATAACGGAATTAAATAACTTCTGAAGAGCTTTTAGTATCGGTGATCCACCTGCTTTCAGAATTTCAGCCGTAATTCCATCATCACTCGGTGCCTTGTTGTTCTTGAGCTGTTTGAGAGCCATTCTAATCTCGTACAGGCTGACGTCCGGGATATCTTCGGTATAGTGTCGGGTTAGTCTGGCTCTTGGGTCTTCAGCCAGATCGCTGACAGGCAAACGTGTGGTCTTGTACAATTGTCCATAGAACTTCTCAACTTCTTCCAGCAACTCAGTCTTAGACGATATGGTCCTGCCGTCCTTAGTCTTCAGCTTGGTCAGTTGGCTTTGTCCAACAGACAGATCTCTCGCGAACACTTTTGAGCCTTTGTTGTGCTCAATCGCCTCTTTAATACAATTTGTATTATATTGGCGTAAATCGCGAGTTAGGGACTTAGAGATCTGCCTGTTTAGTTGCCGATACTGAGTAGCGTCTTCAGAGGACTACAAAACCAATCTGCGTCTTTCTTCCATGAGGTTGCTGGTGAAGTCGGAGATTTTTCTGGTTCTGTTTGAACGGCGAGTTTTAAGAATCTTAGACCCGACCGTTTGAACAATTTCCACGAACCTGTCATTATAATCGTCCACATTCTCGCAGTCTCCTAGGCATTCGAAACGATTATGCAACTCGAGCTGAAAGCTCTCGGGGTTTTGGAGCTGGATGGGCGCTGGTCGGAGCGTAGACTTCATCAGTCGACATCTTTCTAGCTCGGTCTTTAGATTCAATGTGCCTCTGACCATCCGGTGATCGCTTCCTGTTTTGACTGAATTGATCACGGAGACATCATTGAATATTAGCTTCCTTGTCGACAAGATGAAGTCTATCTCGTTTTTTGTTACGCCATTGGGATGCAACCATATCCACTTCCGCTGTTTTGACTTTTTAAAGAAGGAGTTCATCATAAAGAGGCTCTCCTTCTCCATAAAGTCGGCCAGCATCTGGCCACGTGCATTTCTTACTCCATATCCAAATTGCCCCACTCTCAGCTCACCATCGCTTCGTTTGCCCAGTTTCGCGTTGAAGTCCCCCATAACAACGGTATAATGGGTCCTGGTGCTATGTAAGGCTGTAGAGATGTCCTCATACATAGTCTCTACCTCGTCGTCGGAGTGTTCCGTAGTCGGCGCGTATACCTGTATGACCTTCATCGAATACCGTTTGGTGATTCTAAGTATAAGGTATGCTACCCTTGTCGAAACGCTCACGATTTGGACCACATTGTTAATGAGGGATTTGTGGACGAGAAACCCGACACCACCCTGGGACTGTTGGTCGCCCTCCCGGAAATAGAGCAGGTTTCCGGATTTAAGGATCATGGTGTCCTCTCCCTCTCTTCGGACTTCTTATAAACCTACGATATCCAACCGTAACCTGCTCAATACTTCTTCGAGTTCTGCAAGTTTCTCGTCAGTCCGCAGTGTGCGCGTGTTGTAAGTTGCCAGGGCCAAAGGTCGTTGGGTTTGGTAGCCTGGCATCTGCCGGGGATTCTTCGCACCCCCTACCCCGCCGTTACCATGACTGCTACCGGAGCCAGGAATAGCGGGGCTGCCGGGGACTAGGGGCCGTTTTCTGGGTGTGAAATTCATAGGGGGGGTTTTGCCGTAATCGCCACGCTTGGCAGGCGGGTTGGCGATCGCAGTTTGATTGCAGGTGTGTTGCAATGCACGGAAAGACGCTGCTGCCCATCCTCCGGTTTTAAGTCCCTTAGTCGCCTCTTACGACACCCATTGGAAGAGATGGGATGGTCCTATTCTTAGCCGGGAACCATACGGATATTTGTGTATTTATTTACGTTCAAATTACTTGTGCATTTTGTGTGCGCGCGTGTTCTCACTTGTGTGTGTGTGTGTGTGTGTATATATGTGGGCGCGTGTGTGTGTATTTGTTTGTGGATCGTTTTTCCTACAGACAAGAGAATTCTCCCGCTTCTGATTTTAAAGTTAGGTACGTACTTTTTCATTCATACAATTCTCTCAGTAATTTCCACTCCCTCCCCCATACTTTGTAACTTTTTCACAAAAGCAGCTCATGCCACGACTAAATAAGAAATAAAAGTTAATTTCTCGCAAGCGACGAATGTAATCAATCATGAATTCGTAGAAGGTGATTTATTATGGGCAACAGCTGCATGCTTTCACCGTTACAACTCTTTCTTTTGCCACTTTATGAATTACTTTCGGGTTTTGTTCAAGATTCCCGTTGGATAACACTTTATGTTCATTCATAAATTATTGAGATGTTGTCACCGTGACACTTTTATGTGTTTTGTTTTGCATGGGATTTGTTTTTACATTATTGTTTGTGTGAATAATTCAGCCCTATCTTTTTGTCGTATTGTAGCTATGATCTGTTGTGTGCCTTATTAATCCCCGACGCAAAAAGAGAGGTGTTATCACAATTATTTTATAAAGACGAAAGTTTGTGAGTGTGTAAGTGTGTATGTTTGTTACTTATTCACGCAAAAACTACTGAACGGATCTGGCTGAAATTTGGTAGGTAGACAGTTTAGGACCTGGATTAACACAAAGGCTACCTGTTTTCTGCGCACCTTTAAAAAACATAGAAACGTCCACGCGGGTGAAGCCGCGGGAAACAGCTAGTAAATTATAAGTTTAACTTGTGTATCTTTGTGTCTTTCTGTGGTATCTTAGTTCATATTTAGTATCTAACATACCCGTAGGTATGTTTCTTATGGACTGCAAAACGGAAAGAACGATTTGGTGAAATTTTTAGGGAATCTTTAGATTAGCCCAGTAGATGATTCTGTAAAAACGGGGGCAGAGCCGCGGGGCGGGTCGGTAGTATATATGCATATTACGATGTGTGTCTGTGTATGTATATCCCACATGGACAACAAAACGGCTAGAGCTATTGCGATGAAACATTGGTGAATCAATGTATGCATACCAAAGAAAGTTTAAAATAAAAGAGCCCCGCGAGCCGTAATCGGCTCGTGCATCGCGCACCCTCAATGTCTGCGTTGGCATAGCCACTGGCATCAGATAGTTTATGTTGGAATGCCAACACAGAATTTGGCTATCCGGTGGAGGAGGCGCAACTCAACACTTGATCTTATGATGATACTAGCTTTTGCCCGCGGCTTCGCCCACGTGGACATAGCTTATATGACTCTTTTTGAGGGGAGTGGTGCGCGAGCCGCAATCAGCTCGCAAGCGTGGACATGAGTTTTCTCCAGGTACCTCAGGAACTGTATCGGGCTATTCGGATTAGCAGTCTTTATCACTTCCCACCACCTCAACAAATTCTATACAAAAAATCACAAAATACAAAAAAGGTTGACTATTTCATTCCCAGTGATACAGGCTACCTGCATGCCAAATTTCATCAAGATTGGTAGAGGTGTTGAAGTGTGAATAGGTAACAAACAAACAAACTCATTTTCACATTTATAATATTAAGTAAGGATTTCTAAATCTTAAATAAAATATAGAGCGTCGGTGGCAAAACGGTTAGGGCCACTACCTCCTGTCCGGAAGGCCGTGGTTCGAATCCTGCCACTTACCAATATCTATACGAATATCGATTTCATACTGGTATGTACGTTTATCCGACGCTCTTACGGTGAGAAAAACGTCGTGAGGAAACCTGCACACGCCTGCGAAGAAATTCGAAGCTTATATGTGAAGTCAATCAACCCGCAATGGGCCCGCGTGATTGTCTTAGGCCAGATCGCCCTAACTCAGGGCAGGTCGAACCCCTTGGTGGGGACGTATATAAACTGATATGATTAAATAACACATATACCTATATTATCAAAAAACTAATTCAAATCATTATAGGTATCAATCTAGTAATAAAATTTCCTAACAATATTAATATGGGTCAAATCCTCGAGTCGTATCAGCTCCAAAGCAGCCCATGACGCACTTCTTGTTGCCACGCTGAATGGCAATAGACAACCTTAGCAGCAGGTACATCTCCTCTCTCGAAGGCGAAGGCCAATCTCCTTTGTGAAGACAAAGGCCTCTGAGGGTTCAGCAGCCGGTTGTCTCACAGACCAGCGGCACAAAGCAGTAATTTCCCTCCAAGACCGCGTACTTATTATGCTTCTTTCTCGCCGCAAATTGAGCAGCAGTACCGAAAGGGTGAGGTGTGAGGCAGAAAAAGTGGCGTCCCAAAGCAGGCACGTTCCTCTCTGCCATGGCACCTGTTGAAACCCTCCGGCCTTTTGCCATCACATCGACTAAAGCCCGGCGGCTGCATCGAAGATGGAATATTCCATCTGGCCGAGACCAGTACCCTCTGAGTGAGGTCATTAAGGAATTGGTGACGTGGGAATCTTCACAAACAATGACCGCAACTCAGTGCGTGATGGCCAATTGCCTCCACCGTGGACCCGCAAATACATTGATTGAGTGAACCTATCACAGATATTGATATTGCAGGCGGAGAGCAACTGCCACACGCAAATAGTCGCCGTCAGAAGAGTTCCCATATCTGTGCCTCCTGATAAAAAAATGCCAAACTCGATTTATGTGTTTTTAATTTTTTTACACCATTGGAATCTGTAAAA
Source organism: Coleophora flavipennella (assembly GCA_947284805.1). Taxonomy (NCBI): domain Eukaryota; kingdom Metazoa; phylum Arthropoda; class Insecta; order Lepidoptera; family Coleophoridae; genus Coleophora; species Coleophora flavipennella. Next base: position 15,867,299 of record OX369279.1, read on the forward strand.
AAATACCTATCGGTTCGTCTATGAAACACATCGCTACGTGCCATAGTTCCAGAGTTAGAGTTGTGTAAAGTAGCTTATGCTGAAAAATACTTAAAAGAAATCCAATCAAAAGTATGAATTAATATTTTAATGTTTTAATACAACTTGAGCGCGTTTTATTATCCCTGCAGTGCCATCTATTGACATTCTGCTGCTATGATTATAATGTGTGGTATGTGTAGCTAATATGGAGAAAAAAGTACTCTATTGTTATTATTGTAAGTATCAATAGATCTAATTTCCCACGGGACCTCTTTAGTTTTCCGGGATAAAGAATACCCGACTATACAATGATGGTCAAAACACCCCATCCCAATGTAAAGGTTTCATATTGTTACGTTGAGCCATTCTAAAGATACAATTTTTTGCATTCCTGCAGGAACCTTTAATTTTTTTGGGATTCACAATGTTCCAGTTTTAGTTCGCGATATAGGGTATCAAAGTGTAAAATTAGATTGTAATATGTCAAGCCACATTTGCGTGGTGAGCCATTTTATAAATGAATACTTTTGATTTTCCCACGGGAACTCTTCAATTTTCCGGGATAAAAAGTATCCTATATGTTACCCCGGGCTATAAGGAACCACCATACAAAATTTCATCAAAATTGGCCCGGTAGTTTTTGCGTGATGCGCGAACATACAGACAGACAGACAGACAGACAGACAGACAGACAAAAATTCCAAAAGTTGTTGTTTTGGCCTCTGTATCGTTAGTAATGTCCACCACAGTTATTATTTTCCAAAAATATTTCATGTACAGACGCGGCTCCGTTACAGTTTTATTATATTATAGATTTAATAACTTCAAAGTTTAAAGTATAAAATAAGAGCGTCGGTGGCGTAACGGCTAGGGCCCCTGCCTCCTGTCCGGGAGGTCGTAGTTCGAATACCGCCACGTATCAATGTGATTTTGAATTTAGATTTCATATGTACGTTTATCCGACGCTCTTACGGTGAAGGAAAACAGCGTGAGGAAACCTGCACACGCCTGCGAAGAAACTCGCAGATTGTGTGTGAAGTCGACAAATCGATCGATCACCCTGATTCAGGGTAGGCTCAAGCCCCTCGGTGGGGACGTGAGTCGATATGATGATAAAATAATTATTTATGAAAATAAAAAAAAAACATTATAAAATTAAATATAATCAATGAATCATGTAACCTTAAAAGGAAAACATTCAATCTTAACCAGAAGCTAAGCTCAGGAAATTCACAAACAATAATTATTTCAATATATATTATTATTAAGTCTAACGCGACGGGAAAACGTAGCGTAGGTAGGCCTCTCGCTCGGTGGACCGATGACATGGTAAAGGTCGCGGGAAGCCACTGGATGCGGGCAGCGCAGAATCAGTCGTCGTGGAAATCCTTGGGGGATGCCTTTGTCCAGCAGCGGACGTCCCTCTTCTGATATGATGACGATGATGATTGTAACCTCTAAAATACTCTTACTAATGATTCGAGTTCGAGTTCGAGGAAGAAGCCCTGTAACTTAGGTAGATCTAGGTAAACAAACTTTCTCTCTATACAGGCAAAGTATAATATTATATTAGTACTAACATACAGTATGGACACTCCCTGTCGCTCTCTAGATTCCAACCTCACCCCCTCGTCACCCTGATTGATACAGATTGTTACAGTTTGGTTGTCGAACGTATAGGATTTCGCCACCATTTTGTTTGTTCCGTCATTCCTTTTTTGAAATTTAATTTTTGGCCCGTTGTATGAAGTGTCCAGGGTGTGATACAGGTGAAAAGAACGAACCGTACCTGGAGGGAAAATATCTATCTATAATATAATAAAACTGTAACGGGGCCGCGTCTGTACATGAAATATTTTTGGAAAATAATAACTGTGGTGGACATTACTAACGATACAGAGGCCAAAACAACAACTTTTGGAATTTTTGTCTGTCTGTCTGTCTGTCTGTCTGTCTGTCTGTCTGTATGTTCGCGCATCACGCAAAAACTACCAGGCCGATTTTGATGAAATTTTGTATGGTGGTTCCTTATAGCCCGGGTTAACATATAGGATACATTTTATCCCAGAAAATTCAAGAGTTCCCGTGGGAAAATCAAAAGTATTCATTAATAGAATGGCTCACCACGCAAATGTGGCTTGACCTATTACAATCAAATTTTACACGTTGATACCCTTATCGCGAACTAAAACTGGGACATTGTGAATCCCAAAAAAATTTGGGTTCCTACAGGAATGCAAAATATTGTATCTTTAGAATGACTCAACGTAACAATATGAAACCTTTACAATGGGATGGGGTGTTTTTGACCATCATTGTATAGTCGGGTATTCTTTATCCCGGTAAACTAAAGAGGTCCCGTGGGAAATTATCTATCGATACTTACAATAATATCACTAGAGTTTTTTTTTCTATATATTAGCTACACATACCATACATTATAATCATAGTAGCAGAATGTCAATAGATGGCACTGCAGGGATAATAAAACGCGCTTAAGTTGTATAAGAACATTAAAACATTATTTCATACTTTTGAGTGGATTTCTTTTATGTATTTTTCAGCATAGGAACTATGGTACGATAGCGATGTTTTTCATAGACGAACAGAGAGGTATTTTTTTACAGATTCCAATCGTGTAAAAAAATAAAAACACATAAATCGAGTTTAGCATCTTTTAACAGGAGGCACAGTTATGGGAACTCTTCTGACGGCGACTATTTGCGTGTGGCAGTTGCTCTCCGCCTGCAATATCAATATCTGTGAACCTCATCAATGTATTTGCGGGTCCACGGCGGAGGCAATTGGCCATCACTCACTGAGTTGCAGTCGTGTTTGTAAAGATTCCCACGTCACCAATTCCTTAATGACCTCACTCGGAGGGCACTGGTATCGGCCAGATGGAATTGATTCCAGACAGAAAGGAATATTCCATCTTTGATGCAGCCGCCGGCCGGGCTTTAGTCGATCTGATGGCAAAAGGCCGGAGAGTTTAAACAGGTGCTATGGCAGAGAGGAACGTGTCTGCTTTGGGAAGCCACTTTTTCTGCCTCACTCCTCACCCGTACGGTACTGCTGCTCAATTTGCGGTGAGAAAGAAGCATAATAGTACTCGGTCTTGGAGGCAAATTACTGCTTTGTGCCGCTGGTCTGTGAGACAACCGGCTGCTGAACCCTCAGAGGCCTTTGCCTTCACAAAGGAGATTGGCCTTCGCCTTCGAGAGAGGAGATGTGACGTCAGGTCCTACCTGCTGCTAAGGTTGTCTATTGCTATCCAGCGCGGCAACGAGAAGTACGTCTTGGGCTCCTTTGGAGCTGATACGACTCGAGGATTTGACCTATATTAATATTGTTAGGAAATTTTATTACTAGATTGATACCTATAATGTATTTGAATTAGTTTTTTGATAATATAGGTATATGTGTTATTTCATTATATCAGTTTATATACGTCCCCACCAAGGAGCTCGACCTGCCCTGAGTTAGGGCGATCTGGCCTTAGACGATCACGCGGGTCCATTGCGGGTTGATTGACTTCACACATAAGCTTCGAATTTCTTCGCAGGCGTGTTCAGGTTTCCTCACGATGTTTTTCTCACCGTAAGAGCGTTGGATAAACGTACATACCAGTATGAAATCGATATTCGTATAGATATTGGTAAGTGGCAGGATTCGAACCACGGCCTTCCGGACAGGAGGTAGTGGCCCTAACCGTTTTGCCACCGACGCTCTATATTTTATTTCAGATTTAGAAATCCTTACTTATAATATTATAAATGTGAAAATGTGTGTGTTTGTTTGTTACCTATTCACACTTCAACACCTCTACCAATCTTGATGAAATTTGGCATGCAGGTAGCCTGTATCACTGGGAATGAAATAGTCAACCTTTTATCTGTGGAAATTATCATAGCCCGATGCAGTTCCTGAGGAAACTAAAACAATACTCTTTGTTCGTTTTATTTAAAATCGTAACGAAAAAATGGATTGGTGTGATTTTTAGCACAGAGATGAGGTGGAAAATGATATCGTTTACTAATAAGTATATCCTGACATAGTTCCCGAGGGATCTGGGGACAACTGTTTTCTACGCTCGCGCACGTCGGTGGCGTCGCAACGGAGCAACGGATTAAAGTGATTTTTTGTATAGAATTTGTTGAGGGGATGGGAAGTGACAAAGACTGCTAATCCGAATAGCCCGATACAGTTCCTGAGGTCCTGGAGAAAACTCATGTCCACGCTTGCGAGCTGATTGCGGCTGGCGCACCACTCACTAAATCTATGTTCACGTGGGCGAAGCCGCGGGCAAAAGCTAGTCTATAATATAATAAAACTGTAACGGGGCCGTGTCTGTACATGAAATATTTTTGGAAAATAATAACTGTGGTGGACATTACTAACGATACAGAGGCCAAAACAACAACTTTTGGAATTTTTGTCTGTCTGTCTGTCTGTCTGTATGTTCGCGCATCACGCAAAAACTACCGGGCCGATTTTGATGAAATTTTGTATGGTAGTTCCTTATAGCCCTGGTTAACATATAAGATACTTTTTATCCCAGAAAATTCAAGAGTTCCCGTGGGAAAATCAAAAGTATTCATTTAAAGAGTGGCTCACCACGCAAATGTGGCTTGACCTATTACAATCAAATTTTACACGTTGATACCCTTATTGCGAACTAAAACTGGGACATTGTGAATCCCAAAAAAATTTGGGTTCCTACAGGAATGCAAAAAATTGTATCTTTAGAATGACTCAACGTAACAATATGAAACCTTTACATAGGGATGGGGTGTTATGACCATCATTGTATAGTCGGGTATTCTTTATCCCAGAAAATTAAAGAGGTCCAGTGGGAAATTATCTATCGATACATACAATAATACCAAAAGAGTACTTTTTTCTATATATTAACTACACATACCAAACATTATAATCATAGTAGCAGAATGTCAATAGATGGCACTGCAGGGATAATAAAACGCGCTTAAGTTGTATTAAAACATTAAAACATTATTTCATACTTTTGAATGGATTTCTTTTATGTATTTTTCAGCATACGCTACTTTAAACTCTGGAACTATGGTACGTAGCGATGTGTTTCATAGACGAACAGACAGGTATTTTTTTACAGATTCCAATCGTGTATAAAAATATAAACACATAAATCGAGTTAAACATCTTATAACAGGAGGCACAGATATGGGAACTCTTTTGACGGCGACTATTTGCGTGTGGCAGTTGCTCTCCGCCTGCAATATCAATATCTGTGAACCTCATCAATGTATTTGCGGGTCCTCGGTGGAGGCAATTGGCCATCGCTCACTGAGTTGCAGTCGTGTTTGTTAAGATTACCACGTCACCAATTCCTTAATGACCTCACTCGGAGGGCACTGGTCTCGGCCAGATGGAATATTCCATCTTTGATGCAGCCGCCGGCCGGGCTTTAGTCGATCTGATAGCAAAAGGCCGGAGGGTTTAAACAGGTGCTATGGCAGAGAGGAACGTGTCGGCTTTGGAAAGCCACTTTTTCTGTCTCACTCCTCACCCGTACCGTACTGCTGCTCAATTTGCGGTGAGAAAGAAGCATAATAAGTACTCGGTCTTGGAGGCAAATTACTGCTTTGTGCCGCTGGTCTGTGATACAACCGGCTGCTGAACCCTCAGAGGCCTTTGCCTTCACAAAGAAGATTGGCCTTCGCCTTCGAGAGAGGAGATGTGACGTGAGGTCCTACCTGCTGCTAAGGTTGTCTATTGCCATCCAGCGCAGCAACGAGAAGTGCGTCTTGGGCTTTTTTGGAGCTGATACGACTCTAGGATTTGACCCATATTAATATTGTTAGGAAATTTTATTACTAGATTGATACCTATAATGATTTGAATTATTTTTTTGATAATATTTCATCATATCAGTTTATATACGTCCCCACCAAGGGGCTCGACCTGCCCTGAGTTAGGGCGATCTGGCCTTAGACGATCACGCGGGCCCATTGCGGGTTGATTGACTTCACACATAAGCTTCGAATTTCTTCGCAGGCGTGTGCAGGTTTCCTCACGATGTTTTCTCACACCGTAAGAGCGTTGGATAAACGTACATACCAGTATGAAATCGATATTCGTATAGATATTGGTAAGTGGCAGGATTCAAACCACGGCCTTCCGGACAGGAGGTAGTGGCCCTAACCGTTTTGCCACCGACGCTCTATATTTTATTTAAGATTTAGAAATCCTTACTTTTATATTATAAATGTGAAAATGTGTTTGTTTGTTTGTTACCTATTCACACTTCAACACCTCTACCAATCTTAATGAAATTTGGCATGCAGGTAGCCTGTATCACTGGGAATGAAATAGTCAACCTTTTATCTGTGGAAATTATCATAGTCCGATGCAGTTCCTGAGGAAACTGAAACAATACTCTTTGTTCGTTTTATTTAAAATCGTAACGAAAAAATGGATTGGTGTGATTTTTCGCACAGAGATGAGGTGGAAAATGATATAATTTTTCTAATAAGTATATCCTGACATAGTTCCCGAGGGATCTGGGGACAACTGTTTTCTACGCTCGCGCACGTCGGTGGCGTCGCAAGGGAGCAACGCAATGATATATAATGTTACTATCGTGAGCAACGGATTAAAGTGATTTTTTGTATAGAATTTGTTGAGGGGGTGGGAGTGACAAAGACTGCTAATCCGAATAGCCCGATACAGTTCCTGAGGTACCTGGTGAAAACTCATGTCCACGCTTGCGAGCTGATTGCGGCTCGCGCACCACTCACCCTCAAAAAGAGTCATAAAAGCTATGTCCACGTGGGCGAAGCCGCGGGCAAAAGCTAGTCTACCATAAATCTTGAAGATAACGAGACGCAAACTCAAAGGTAAATTTATTTTATTTTAAAAAAGTATGTATAACTGCATTCAAAGATTATTAAAAAATCGCTTCCCTTAGCTGACAATTAAATGAGAAAAAATTTAAAGTTCATTAAATTGAGGATAGAAGGAAATATCGTTCTATTTTCGCTTTCGAGCGACCAAGGAGATAAGAGGAGATAAGTATTTTGAAGGCAAAAAAATATTTGAGATTTTGATGGGGCTCGATTGTATTACAGTAATAAAGTGTCAAAAATAAAAAAAATATGTAAATGTGTGTGTGTGTCAATCGACTGGACAGATTTGGGTGAAATTAGAATAAGGGCATTATTATTTTTGTACCTCCATCCGGTTTTTTTTAAATCCCCTATCTTGATTTTTGAGGGTTGCCACCATTGTGAAAATCACTTACTATCATTAATGGCTCTAACAATTTTGATGAAACTCAGTATGTAACTGTATATGACCTACAGCACGCGGTAGTCCGTTGTTCCAAGAAAAATCGGAATAAGGTACCTCCCTTACAAAACCATGTTGTTTTGCTGCAACTAAAATTGCTCTAACGAGTTTAATGAAACTTTGTGAATAATTAGGACTACCGCAATGGATAGGTATACTTTATTATTCCAGAAAAAATTGGAGAAATATGAAAATTTCCATACAAACCCAAATTTTTTAATCAGAACAAAATTTTTCATCAAGTCTGGAGTGGGGAGTGTTAGGTTTTATTTTCGTTACGGAATTTCTTGATTCGGTCGCCGCGCTCAAAGCCCTCGATAAAAGCTATGCAATAGCTTAAAAACAAAGCTTGCAATGTTTGTATGTTAGTTTGTTTAGGTATGTTAAAATCTTGTGATCGGTTTTGGAGCGGCTTTAATAGGGGTGCGATTGATTTGGTGTGAAGCCGTATTCCCGGCGCGGCGACAATACGTACTTTGAAGTTCATCTGTAGATAAACTTTGGAGGTGGAACCGAGGGTCCCAAATCGTCTTTATTATAAATAGAATTGCAGGAATTAGGGTAGTTCCGTTTTTAAAATTGGAAACGTGTATTTATATTCATTTCGACTTTTTGAGCATAAAAACTCTTTTCAAATAAAAGCTTGTACCTAAAAGTTTCTAGGTTGTTCGATTTTTTTTTAATTAAAGGAATGTTTTCTTATGAAAATTTGTGATATTTCATATTTTAGGATGCTTTTCCTCTAGGTACGGTACGTGCAATTCACCATTCATTACCGAACGTGCGAACTCAAAACTAATCACTTTTAGCTACAAGCTTTAATTTCCATTATTTTTTTTATCATTTTTAGCAAACTCTTTCATTGGATACCCATATCATGGGGGTTCATAAAAAAATAACTGGTTCGCCATCTTTGAGAGTCGGTCATATTGAATTTAGAATTACGTCGCTTTGCCATGCATTATTATCCAATCTTAACGTGTATGCAAAATTTAAGCTTAATTGGATACCGGAAAGTGGTTCTTATTTAGCTTCCAAGATTTATTTAATTTAACTAACTCAGCAAGTTAATATAAAGCTTGTAATTTTTTTTTTAAATGGACTCCTAGTACATTAGTGATTCTTTAGTCTGTGACATTTTATACAAAATCTCTTCATGTTTCTAGTAAGGCAGTACCACCAATCATCAAAATTGTAATGAAATATTTAAGTAATCTACATCAATTATACAGGGTGACTGGTAAGTAGTGCAAATCCTTTTAAGAAGATAAACTACATCTAATTTAGAACAAAAAAAGTCATATTAACTGGGGTTCGGAAATCAACGGTTTTCGAGTTAAAGTCCATTTAATTATTCAATTTTGTATGTAAAACGCATTTGTTTAAATGTTTTGTGATTTTTCAAAAAAAAAAATACTTGACTTGCAAAATACGATAAAAACTTCCTTATTTTATCATATTTCCATTAAAATAAAAAAAGTTAAAAAAATACAAATGAATTGCAACAAAAACAATGATTGTTGTCAAAAGGGTGTCTCAAGTCCCATACTATACAAAAATTTTGTTTAAAAAAAATCGTGTTCGAATTTTTGGATGAGCTTGTGAATCAAAGTTAGTCCACGATGGTAGAGGGTCATAGGTTTCTGTTAATGCGAAAAACATCATAAATCTTGGAATTTAAAAAAATAATTCTTGAACATTTGTATGGTATTTGAGGCACCCTTTTGACAGGAATCATTGTTTTTTGTTACACCTTATTTGTATTTACTTTATTTTATTTTAATGGATATATGATAAAATAAGGAAGTTTTATTGTATTTTGTAAGTCAAGTATATTTTTTTTTTTGGAAAATCACAAAACATTTAAAAAAATGTGTTTTATTTACAAAATTTAAAAATTAAATGGGCTTTAACTCGAAAACCGTTGATTTCCGCCCCCAGTTAATATAACTTTTTTTGTTCTAAATTAGATGTAGTTTATCCCCTTAAAAGGACTTTCACTACTTACCAGTTACCCTGTATAAACCCTTGCAAATTGCTAAGCCCTTACGGGACGTCACAACTAATAAGTCAAGATCTATATATTTACCTACTCGTATGAATGTACATAATTGATTATGATACTGCAATAAAAATGAAATGAAATGAAAATTAAATGAAATTAATATCGACCGACACAAAACTACGCGATTAAAGCTTCATCAGTTGTAGATTCTTCCTCTATAGGTACGAACTTTATTTTATGGTGTCAATCCCACTGCCGACGAGGCTTAGACGACAAGCTTTCAAATAACTTAGCCATTAGCCTGATTGCCGACAATTTTCCCCATTAGCAAAGTTTCTTATTGTGCTGGAACCGCTGGAATAAAACCTGAGGCAATTTGAGCTCTACTAAACGTTACTTTATCTGCTTCCAACCGTTTTGTAAGTTTTATCAGGGTTATAGGAGTATAAATGGTATAGATCTAAAATGTCAGATTCCTAAAATGTCATAGTTTCTTGGTCATACAGTGTCTGATTAGAGCATCAATGGCGTAACGACTAGGGCCGCTACCTTTTGTCCGGGAGGTCACGGTTCGAATCCTGCCACGCACCAATGTGTTTTCGCATTTCTATTTCATATACACATTTATCTGACGCTCTTATGGTGAAGGAAAACATCGTGAGGAAACCTGCACGCGCCTGCGAAGAAACTCGTAGGTTGCGAGTAAAGTCGACCAACCCGCACAGGGCCCGCGTGGTTGCCCTAAGCACAACCTGGACACTTCATACAATGGGCCAGAAATGACATTTCAAAAAAGGAATAAAGGAACAAACAAAATGCCGGCGAAATCCTATACCTAAGCCCTAAGTCAGTGTAAACTCGAATTCCTCGGTGGGGACGTATATGAGCTGATAAGAACGATGATATTAAGATAATGTCTGAGTCAGATGTTTTCCTATTTGCCTTACAGAATCATTTTAACAGCGTTACTCAGTCAGCCAGTGAGTCAGTGATTAGCATACTAGGGACTTTATTTTAACTGTTGCTAGTCAATTTATATATGAAAACATCATGTACGTTCGTAAAAAATCCATTTATTTCCTAAAAACATTGATAGGCATAATTTGAATTTAAGAGATGTAAATAAAATAGATATAGCCTTTTTGAGACTGAGTAAGGTTAAAAAGTCATTTGTGGGGCAGTGTATAAGATTCTACAATAAAATTCCAGAAAATGTAACTAGTTTGTCAGAGTGAATGAAAAATGCTTGTGCTCTAGAGGATATTATAAAGTAATGGAGTAAATGATAAAGACATAATATATATATATATATATATATCTTCATTCTATAACAAATAACTTTACCTGAGACTGTAATCTGAATTATGACATTATTTGTAATATACAATAAGTTTCTTTTTTTGACTATTTATAATAAACTATTTTGATTTTGCTTTAAATCCTTCAATTGCTCATTTCATAACGCGCATCTTACATTGAAAGGTACTGTCTTGCCTTTTTGTGTTGGTGTGGCATTTTGCTAGTTGGTCAATCTGCATCCGTCGAAACGCCTCGAATTAGCAATAAACAAGCTGCGAACTCAAATAAGGGAAATAATATTCATTTCGCAACGCTAAACGGCTTCGCTTATTCAGATATTTTATTGTTCCTCGTAATTAAATAGAGTTTGTATTGCTTGAGATTATGTATATTCTTATTTTTATAGCTTTTCGTGATTTTTCTGAAAATACAAATAGCACCAATAAACTAAGTATTTAACGTCTTTACTATCATGCGTCTTTACTTCCCATCAAGTAATTTATCGTAAAATCTAAAAGTTTTTTGGTGCAAGCTTTTATTTGAAAAGAATTTTTATGCCCAAACAGGCGGCTTAAAAAGCTAAATGCTCAAATGGTAAAAAATAACTTTAGAAATTAATTTAAAAATAAAAAATCCGATTGCATAAAAACGAAATTTGTAAATTTGTTCGGGATTACCCTGCATATTTTAAAACGCATGAAGAGGTTTTCGAGAGGGCTACGCGTCATAAAGATCGACTCTATCTTCCCTATTCAAGAGTAAATTTCCACAAGCATAATTCCTTCTGTAGGGCAATATGTGTTTACAACAACCTCCCTATCCATATTAAAACTTGTTAAAATTTTAGTTTCGAATCTACATTGACCGAATGGCTACAAAACAAATGTTACTATTCAGTAAAAGAATTTCTCAGCGACAAAAATTTATGAATGTTCGTAAATACCAGATTATATTATAATATGTTTATTTGCATGCCATTGATGGTGGTACATAAGATACCTTAAATTTAAGAACACCATGTATTTAACTATTTTCTGGCAAATAAATGCTTTGACTTTGACTTTTTAAACTCCTATTTTTTGGCCAGTCGGGTATAAATGTATCCTATGTCACTCACGGGATCAAGACGAATCTCGCACTCCAACATCTATCAAGCCGTTTAGGTTACAGGGTGTGCCAAAGAAATAAACATATATATTTTATATTCTTTATTGTACACAAACATTTAAATGACGAGAACTTAAAGAGGACGTGTACAAAGGTGGACTTATAAGAGATCTCTAATTTTTCTATTCTGTACTTGTATTTTGTATATTTTGTAATTGTACAATAAAGCATATTTGATTGATTGATTGATTGATCTCTTCCAGTTAACCTTACCGGGTGTTAGGAGACATTAAAGTATGGGAGGCAAACCTGATGTGTGTACGAAATAATCATATAAACTTAATAAAATACAATTAAGTATAAACTAACCTAATCTACCTTCACAAATAACATATACGAGTATACTTATAAAAATATAATAATTATTGTTTTTACTAAAACGGTGAGCACAGTATTGTATTTCCTACGATTCTAAAAATAAAAGACGATTCTGGGGTCTTGATTCCACCTCCAAAGTTCATCATCAGATCAACTTGAAAATAAAAAAAGGATCTATTGTCACCGGGAATGCGGATTCATTCCAAATTTCAGCTTAATCGCACCCCCGGAAATCGTTCTTAAATCGATTGCAAGATTTGAACTGAACAATACATACATACATGTACTCGTATACATACAAACATGTATGTATGTAACTTGTCATGTAAGCTCATATTCGTCCCCACCGAGGGGCTCGAGGCTACCCTGAATTAGGGCGATCGAGCCTTAGTCGACCACGCGGGCCCAGTGCGGGTTGGTTGACTTCACCCACAATCTGCGAGTTTCTCCGCAGACGTGAGCAGGTTTCCTCACGATGTTTTTCTTCACCGTAAGAGCGTCGGATAAACGTACATATAAATTCTAAATTCGAAATCACATTGGTACGTGGCAGGATTTGAACCACGACCTCCCAGATAGGAGGCGACGTAACTAGCCGTTACGCAACCGATGCTCTTTCACAAGTTTAATAAAAGCGTTTTAAAAAAATACCTACGTGCATTAAGTATTAGACAAAAAATTCAATTGGGACTTGCTACCGTTTAAAATTACCTACTTTCTTGATATTTTTGATATTGTGCTCCTGGCACAGGACAATCCCATATAAAGGCCATTTTGCTGCTATATATCATCATCATCATATCAGCCATAAGATGTCCACTGCTGGACATCCATCTGCTGTCCATCCCCCAAGAATTTTCACGACGGCGTGCATCCAGCGTCTTGCCTCGACCTTCACCGGGTCGTCAGTCCTTCTAGTGAGAGGCCTGCCTACGCTACATCTTGCGGCGCGCGGTCGCCACTCGAGATTTTTACTGGCCCAATGCCATTTTTTTTATTCACAATTGGTAAACTCTTGACAACATCTCACCTGGTGGTAAGTGACGATGTTGCCGAAGATAGAAGCGGGCTTACCAAGATTCCCCAACGCAATGGGGAACTACTGGCTATCTTATTTTCATGCCGGAACACACCATCTGTTCTACGAAGTACCTAAGGCTATATTCTGAGGCTATTTTAACCTTAACACATTAGCAAATTAACGACGGATTCTCACAAGAAAAATCTTACTGCATCTAAAGACCCCATTAATGTCCCCTTATTAATCTCGCTCGTTAAGGATACGTGCGTTATTTTGTTATTTATCGATGGTCGGGCGTTATTACCACCTACATTAATCTCCGGGATACTTGAAGGAAATCCCGCAAAAAGCATTGTTGCCCTTAATGATAAATGTTCGGCACCAACTGCTTCTTCTGTTACACCTTTCTATGCCCCTCCGTTTTTAAGGTGAGGGTAATTTATCTGTGAATTTTTGTTTTTGACACTTTTATCTCCAGTTTTCTCTTTGATATCCGCTTTGAAGCCCGGTGAGCGTTTCCTAGCTTGGATTCTATTGAAATGTTAAAAAACTACGATACTATATCTTCCTGTTTTGACGTGACACAACTTTCATTTCTATTTCCATAAATTTCAATAATGTAAGCATATGCTCGGTGTTTTACTGCATGATCGAATCAGAAACGAGGAGATCGGTAAAAGAACCAAAGTAACCGATATTATTATATCAGCTCATATACGTCCCCACCGAGGGGCTCGAGCCTACCCTGAATCAGGGCGATATCATCATTACAGCTCATATACGTCCCCACCGAGGGGCTCGAGCCTACCCTGAATCAGGGCGATTAGGCCTTAGTCGACCACGCGGGCCCAGTGCGGGTTGGTCGACTTCACACACAACCTTCGAGTTTCCTCGCAGGCGTGTGTAGGTTTCCTCACGATGTTTTTCCTTCACCGTTAAAGCAATCGGTAAGTATGTACGTAAGTTTTTGAAAAACTCATTGGTACATTGGCCGTCCAGATTTGAACCCGGTACCTCTGGTTAGATGGACCGAGTCGTTACCGGTTGAGCCGCCGACGCCTGAATCAGGGCGATATAGCTATCAGAATTACTAAAATGAAGTGGCAGTGGGCGGAGCATATAGCTCGTATATCAAAGATGGCCGTTGAGACAGTAGCGCTCACTAGTGACGACCGCGTACCGGAAGACGTAGCCTAGAGAGGCCTTCCACTTGACGGACCAACGACCTGGTGAAGGTCACGGGAAGCCGCTTGATGCGGGCAGCGCAGGACCGCTCGTTGTGAAAATCCTTTTAGGGAGGCCTTTGTCCAGCAGTATACGTCTTTTGGCTGTTATGATGATGATGATGATGATGATGATATTTGTTATTAACTACCTTCACCCCGCGACCTTAACCAAGTTGTCGGTCCTACCGGGGATTCTTCCCACCCCCGGCCCCGCCGTTACCGTGATTGCTACCGGAGCCAGGAATAGCAGAGCCGCTGGGGGACTATGGAACCGTTTTCTGGTCGTGTAAATTTTGTTGGGGGTTTCTCCATAATCGCCACGCTTGGCAGGCTCGCGCACTGCACGCTGTAAATATCTTAAAACTATATCCACGCGGGTGAAAATGAGGGCAAATGATAACGTTAATAATAAAATGATTCCAACATTTTTGTTTACTGGCTACACGCATCGTAACTAAGGGATTTTTCGCTTTTACGAGTAAAACGTGTAGGAACAGTGTGTTCCTACTCTTCGAGAGCAAAGAGAGATATCTCCACCAGGCGAGGTGGTATGCCAGGAGTCCGGCCGTGGAACCGTAGATGATTGATTATATATCATACTCAAAAACTCTGTATTTGTGCCAAATGTAATTAAAATTGATTTAGCCGTTTAGATGCACCAGCTTACATAAAAACTATCACATTTAAGATATGTATAAAATATTAACATTTTTTATTTATATTTTCAATTGGTAAGCCCTTGGCATCATCTCACCTGATGGTATGTGACGATGATGCCGAAGATGAATGAATGAATGAATGAATGAATAATATTTATTTGCTTGAATACATGGTATTGAATTGAGTGGAAATAATGATATAACAATAAAGTATCACATGATTCGCTTTTGTCAAAGCATGCAAAAATTTACACAAAAGTTAATAATAATTAAATTAATAATAATATAAAAAATGTCATATTAATATTTTGAAGTCATCATATTTTATCATATTTGTTACTATTATATACCTTTAATTAAATTAAAATAAATAATTTTGTCTTAAAATTAAGCATTATGGTCAAAAAATTCTTTAATTGAGTAGAAGCATTTTTCTAAAAGCCATTTATAAAGTTTGCTTCTAAAAAGTTTAGATGGAGAGTGTCTTATGTCACTTGGCAATCGGTTATATAACTTTATTGACATGTATAAACAATTTTTTTCAAACACTGCACTGTTGCATGCTGGTATTAGTAACCTAGCTGGATCTCTTGCTCTTAGTCTAGGATTAGCCACAGGCGTTTTAAACAAAGTTGCATTTTGCATAACAAACATACTAATTTCAAGAATATACATGCATGGCAAAGTAAGTATGTTTAATTTTTGAAAATGAGGTCTACATGAGTCCATTGGGCCCAAACCACAAACAGCTCTGATGCACTTTTTTTGTACAATGAAGGCTTGTAATATATCAGTGCAATTGCCCCATATAATAAGACCATACCTTAACACGGATGCCACATAACCATGGTACGCTGTGAGAGCTGTTTCTTTGCCAGCTACCGCTCTGAGTTTCCTGAGTGCAAACACAAACCGTTCTAGTCGATTACAGACATTCTCTACGTGTGACTTCCAGTTACAATGTTGATCCATTACTAGACCTAAGAATTTGGTTTGGTTTGTCTCACTAATTGTCTTACCCTGGTATTTCACAGTTAATTTAGTCTTCACTGAGTTGTAATTTAAGAACTGAATGTAGTTAGTTTTATCTAGATTAACCTTCAAGTCATTACATTCTAACCAATTATTTATTTTGTTCATAGTCAAATTTATCTTGTCATTGTACTTCTTTAAATTAATGTCATTTTTTTTCGTCATTAGGAATAATTACCGAAATGTCATCTGATGTCAGATGAAAGCGGGCTTACCAAGATTCCCCAACGCAATGGAGAACTAGCTATCTTATCTTCATGCCGTAACACATCAATGTTGTTAACACTGATGTTTGGCGGCAAGAGTTAGATAAAATGGTGGTAACTAGCCAGCTAGCTTTTGACTACGGTAGCAGTTGTCCGCATGCAGCTCGTGTAAGCGTTTTCTCTATAAAAAGTGCTAAAGAAATGTTAACAGCGCGTTCTAAGTGTCGTATTTCTTTGTCCCCTCGTCGCTTGTATTAAGGTTCAGAAGTGGGATAAGAAGACTGTGATTCACAGAATTTCAAATTTTGCAACGAAAACATTATTTCGCTGTTTATGTTTCCGTACGTACATGACTAGGTAGGGTAGTCGGCAAGTATCTACTTCGGTATACAAAACTAAACACCTCCTCCCCCCGCTATAATTACGTGCTTCCAACGACGCCCCATCCTTATGTACAATGCTCCCATTAAGTTAATCGGCGCCATTTCCTCTCGAATGAGACGCTACAAATATAGTAGTTAAGGCCGATTTTCCCCCGCACAAGGTGATTACGATGCATAATTTGACGTTTTGTACACCGCCGCCGCCGTGCTCTACAATGGAATTTAGTTTTCTTCGTGCTGGTATGCTAAATAAGTTATAAATTATATCGTAAAGAATGTTTCATATTACACTCATCATCATATCAGCCGAAGGACGTCCACTGCTAGACATAGGCCTCCCCCAAGGATTTCCACGACGACCGGTTCTGCGCTGCCCGCATCCAGCGGCTTCCCGCGCCCTTCACCAGGTCATCGGTCCACCGAGTAGGAGGCCTGCCTACACTACGTTTTCCGGTGCGTGGTTGCCACTTGAGAACTTTAATGCCCCAACGGCCATCTGTTCTACGAGCAATGTGTCCCGCCCACTGCCACTTAAGTTTAGCAATTCTGAGAGCTATGTCGGTTACTTTGGTTCTCCTACGGATCTCCTCGTTTCTGATTCGATCACGCAGAGAAACTCCGAGCATAGCACGCTCCATTGCCCTTTGGATGACCTTGAGTCTTCTCATGAGGCCCATAGTAAGCGACCATGTCTCAGTTCCGTATGTCATCACTGGCAAGCCCTTTGGATGACCTTGAGTCTTCTCATGAGGCCCATAGTAAGCGACCATGTCTCAGTTCCGTATGTCATCACTGGCAACACACACTGGTCAAAGACCTTGGTTTTAAGACACTGCGGTATCTGGGACGTAAAGATATTGCGAAGCTTCCCGAACGCTGCCCAGCCGAGTTGGATTCGACGATTGATCTCTTTCTCGAAGTAGAACCTACCTAACTGGACTGTTTGTCCCAGGTATACATATTCGGTAACAACTTCGAGTGTAGAGCCTCCAACCTTCAGAGGAGTAGGTATGACACGGACGTTTGATAATTACACTCATAATCCAAATATTTTAATACCCTAATATCAAATAAAAATAGGCTTGTAAATCGAAAAAAGAAAAAAAGGAATCAATAAGGTAGATACACAAAAATAGGAGAACATACTTGAAAGGACAAAGCAAAAATTTATATCCAGAAATTAATTATTTATCAGCCAGACATTACTCGCTGACAGGCGAACTTTTTTGTCAAAAAGGACATTTGCCAGAAATCTGAATAAGGGTATTAAGATGGAATTTGTGAGGCCTTAATAAGAATAATTACCGGGATGGACAGCGGTTTGTTTCCCCTCAAGGAAAATAATTTGCTAATGCGGGAAGTGCTTTGTCTTTGTTAAAAGCGAATTATAATATTAGCCACATTCACAAAGTGTTTGGCTTTCTGGTTTTTCGTATGTCTAAGTAAATGTAGGCATTATTTTTAGTTTTCAGTACAATAATATACTACTCTGTCTGTCTGTCCATCCGTTCGACCTATGAAACGCTGTATCTTTTAGGTGGCGGGCTGAAACTTTCACAAAATCATTATCATCGTCATCATATCAGCCGAAGGACGTGCACTGCTGGACATAGGCCACCCTAAAGGACTTCCACGACGACCCGTTCTGCGCTGCCTGCATCCAGCGGTTTCCCGCGACCTTCAACTGAAAATATATACATATTTCACAAAATATGTGTCATTAACATTATGGTGTATATTAAAATATAAGACAAAGTTGGGTTTGTTCGAACACTTATAACTCGAGAACGTGTGGACCGATTTTCATGATTTTTGGTTTGTTGGATTTGTCTTGACCCCGAATAGCAGAATAACTATTAAAACATCCAAAAAAATTAAGACAAAAAAAAGATAAGAAGTTAAGTATTGCAGTGCAGTGCAGTGGAGAGTAGAGTTTGTGAGGCGGTACAAAGATCGCCGGGACAGCTAGTTTACTAATAAATGTTATAAAATAAAGTAGTTAGAAATAAAAAGGGGTGCCCTACAAGGAACCCGTTTTTTTAAGGTTTTTGATTTCTACCTCTTGCACGTATGTGCTGCATTTCACATGAGTGCAAGCGTGATACTTAATACGAGTGTAGTCCAAATCCTTTACCGTTTTAAATAACAGCAATCAGTGAAAATCGGCCATGAGCTGTATTCGCGCTAAGGAACCCAAGAATAAAAAAATATGTGCGTGTCAGCTTCCACGCGCGACTGGAGTTTACTCATCGTGAAACGCGCGACTGGAGTTTACTCATCGTGAAACGTCTAGTTTTGACGTCCTATGGCCTCGCCGTTTCGGTTGTAAGACCATGGAGTCTTAGCCTTCCTGACATAAAAGGTGACTGACATAAAACGTGAGGTATAAACGTGATTTTACAAAGTTAACACTCGATTTCACTCCCATATTAAAGTGTTTCTTGAGGAATAAACTCCAAAACCTGTAGATTTATTATTATTATTATTATTATATCAGCTCATATACGTCCCCACCGAGGGGCTCGAGCCTACCCTGAATCAGGGCGATTAGGCCTTAGTCGACCACGCGGGCCCAGTGCGGGTTGGTCGACTTCACACACAACCTTCGAGTTTCTTCGCAGGCGTGTGCAGGTTTCCTCACGATGTTTTCCTTCACCGTTAAAGCAATCGGTATGTATATGTACGTAAGTTTTTTTTTGAAAAACTCATTGGTACATTGGCCGTCCAGATTTGAACCCAGTACCTCTGGTTAGATGGACCGAGTCGTTACCGGTTGAGCCACCGACGCTTCTGTAGATACTTATAGAAAAGTATTCTTGCGATCTACACCAGGTCGTCGGTCCACCACATGGGAGGCCTGCCTGCGCTATGTTTTCCAGTGCGCGGTCGCCACTCGAGAACTTTACTGTCCTAAAGGCCATCTGTTCTACGAGCTACGTGCCTTGCCCGCTGCCACTTCAGTTTAGCGATTCTATGAGCTATGTCGGTTACTTTGGTTCTTTTTTTTTATTATTCACAATTGGTAAGCCCTTGGCATCAACTCACCTGATAGTTCTCTTGCGGATCTCCTCATTTTTAATTCGATCTCGTAGGGAAATTCCGAACAACTCCGGTTCCAACTATATCGCATTAATGTCATTATTCTACCAACTAGGAAAAGACCTAACAAGAAAAATCAATTATAATACAAACACGTACCTTAGGATAGTAGGATTGTTATTTTTTCTAATAACTGATAGAAGTATACTCAAGCACACCCTGGACACTTCATACAACGGGCCAGAAATGACATTTCAAAAAACGAATGACGAAACAAACAAAATGACGGCGAAGTTATATACGTTCGACAACCAAACTGTAACAAATCTGTATCAACCTGGGTGACGAGCGGGTGAGGTCGCAATCTAGAGAGGGGAGTGATCATACTGTATGTTAGTACTAATATGTATATTATATACTTTGACTCAAGTGTGGCCTCATTTATAAAACAGCTTTGTTTAGAAAGTTCAACGAACCGATTCTATTACACACAATCTACTTGTATAAACGTAGCCAGCTCAGTAGCAAAGTTTTATGATATTTTTTATTGCTGTTTTAAAAGTATGCACATAAATAGGGCCGAAAAGTTATCCAACTCAAAATCGATGTTTTTGAACGAGTATCGATGGACGGAATTAAAATCGTTGGGTATGTTAGCAACTTTTTTCATTGCTGTAATTTCACAGGCCCATTTGATGAAAGCTCACTTCTATTAAAAAAGTTTTTTTTTGTAACTTTAGTAATTGGTGCAGGGGAAAATTTGCTTCGGGGGCGAATGTTAATCCCAAATTATAAGTTTAAGTGAACATTTTTTTTAATTACATGCGTTGAAATAATTTATTGCGAGTTTACTAGAGTCACATTTTTAGGGTTCCGTGAAACCAACGAGACCCTATTTAGTAATAGGGAGGCTTAGTAGCCTCCGCTGTCTGTCTGTCTGGCTGTATTTCATGAACCGCAACAGGTAGACAGGTGACATTTTACAGAATGTGTATTTCTGTTGCCGCCTTAACAGCAAATACTAAAAATTAGAAAAAAGTGAAAAAATGAGGGGGTCTCCATACAAAAATTCATCGTTTGAGAGTCGGTGAAAGTGGTCATTGAAACTTGTGTCCGTAAACAGTTAAAATAAATACACGGTAAAATTGCTCGTGTGTGAAAGTGTTTAGTGACATAATCTTTTGGAGTATTGGTCGTTATGAACCAGTTGTGTGAATAGTCCCAGCAACGGATAAGATAATAAGATTGGACTGGCAATAGTCACACTTTTGTTTGTAAACCAGCGTCGCCGCCTGTCTCCCACCCATCAACTCCACTACACAAGCACTATACAAGAATTGCGCGCACTAATAAACAAAACACACTTAGAACACAGGGCTGCAATTGTGCCTCACACTATTTCGATAGTCTGTACGTTACACACAACCACACGCAAATAAAAAGTATGAACGCGTGCTTAGGTTAAGTATGATTGTCTAATCATACTTGTGGCGCGCCTGACCAGTGCACATTTCCAATCCAACCTTATTTATCTGATCCGTGGTCCCAGCAATCATATTTATTCGAATTATTTAAATTACCTGCTAACAATTTAACAATATTCAGACACATTTAGTAATTTCTTTGATATAGGTGATTTTAACTTGCCCTCTTTATAAAAGCGCGATAGCGGTAATTGTTTTGAACCAATTGTGATAGTAATAATTCCCTTGCTTGTGGCTATAATGAATGGTAGGCAGCAAATAACTTTAACAATAAATCGGGCCGTATTCTAGATTTATGTATGACCAATGTATCCGACTGTAAAACATTACCAACGACGTTACCATTAGTGCCTGTTGATGATTACCATCCACCATTTTATCTCTTGATGACTTTTGGCCGTAATGACAGCCCTATTCCGCGTGATACGCGATCACAGTATTGTTTTAGACATTATAACTACTTAATCCTAATTTGTTACTCTTTCACGCAAAAACTACTGAACGGATCTGGCTGAAACTTGGTAGGTAGACAAATTAGGACCTGGATTAACACACAGGCTACTTTTTTCCACGCTCGCGAGCCGATTGCGGCTCGTGCACCGCGCACCCTCGCAAAGTCACAGAAACGTTGTCCGCGCGTGTGAAGCCGCGGGAAACAGCTAGTAGTTATTAAGAATTGTTAAATGTTGATTGAGATGTTTTGTTTTTAGATAAATCTACATCGGAAGCCGTAGACAGCTTTTATGGGCTGATTTATGGTATAAATGAGAAAAATTATACCAATTAAAATAATCAAACCGTCTCGGTTCCTGTCTGGTTTAATTTCTCCTTAATTTCTATTTCCTAACAAAAAAGTCGTGCGTCGATTAAATGGAATAAATAAAACAATAAATACGACTACAGTAATTTATTAAGGTGCAGGGCCTTTTTCAAAAAAGAATCCTCACGTATGTACAATGAATATATAAGGTGTAACAAAATTAGCTGAAACTGTTTTTACTGGTGCTTCTACCCATGAAACTAAACAACTTTCCCCATGAAACCCATAGTCAAATCTCGAAAAAATTTTTGAACTTCCCATACACGAAGTTGGCTGATCGAGTTAGTATGGGAGAGCCACATTTTTTTGCGATTTGACTGTGGGTTCCATGGGAGAAGTTGTTCAGTTTCATGGGTTGAAGCACCGGTTAAAATAGTTTCAGCTAATTTTGTTACACCTTATATAGAATTCATCATATCGGCCGACGGACGTCCACTGCTGGACATAGGCTCCTCCAAGGATTTCCATGACGACCGGTTCTGCGTTGTCCGCATCCAGCCTCCCACCTCCGAATATAGAATTAGTTGATTTAATATAAAAAATTAAGAAATACATTTGGACTTACATCTCGAACCGTAAAACTTTTAATAGCATACCCAATTGTGTTTTTAGGGTTCCTCATCCAAAGGGTACAACGGGACCCTATTACTAAGACTCCACTGTCCGTCCGTCTGTCTGTCTGCCTGTCTGTCCATCTGTCACCAGGCTGATATTATTTTATATTTTATATATTATTATCTAGATGATATATTTCTGTTGCCGCTATAACAACTGATACAAAAAATTTGAAAAAGTGAAAAAATAAGGGGTCTCTATACAAAAAACATGTTTCTTTTAAACATGAAGAAACTAGTGCGATCTAGTATGATGGTACGGAACACTATGTGTGCGTATTTTTTTATTAAAACTGTGTGTAACTCTTTTCTTCATTTTTTAATTTTTTCTTTGAGCCTTTGGTGCTCATAGATAATTTTGATACATCCAATCTTTTCTATGGTTCTCAAATTGATATATCTGATATAGTAGTAACTACTGATGAGCTAGATAAGGCTTTGCACTCATTGGATGTCTCCAAGACTCTGGAACAGATAATATTCCCCGTATATTTCTTAAAAGCACAATGTTCTATTTGTAAACCGCTATGTTATTTAGATACTGAAGTAAAACAACAAATAATAAAAATAAGCCAAGTATGAGTCATACTTGCGCTAAGGAGCCCAAACTGAATGACAAAAAAAGCATATTTTTGTCGCTCGCTTTGATGTATTTTGTTTGTAATATGAAAAGGTATCATTGTCATTATACCATGTAGTTGTATGGAGAGGTGTGGTGGTACGGTACCCTCGGAGTGCTAGTCTACTCTCGCTTGGCTGATTTTATTCTATTTCCGTGATCAAACTTTTCCGCATTTTTAATGTGTAGGAAAAATGGGTAATTATGCTGTTAATTGGGTTTGTTAATTACCACATTATTTCTAAAGAAAAAGTGTGACTTTTGAAATCGTTTGAAAATTTCAATCAGTGTCTGATTTTCTTGTGGGATACTTAAATAACCAGCCAAGTGGGAGTCGGGTTTATACACAAAGGGGTCCGTACCTACCATCGTACAAAAAAATTCAGGTTATAATACAAATGGGGATTATTTTTTTACTAATAGTTTTTGTTATAGCGGCAACAGAAATACCAACTCAGGGAAAATTTCAACTGTATTTATATTATGGTTCATGAAATACAGCCCTCTAACAAACAGACGGACAGCGGGGGCTTATTAGTAGGGTCCCGTTACCACCATTTGGTTAGGAAACCCTCAAAATCACTTGTTACTGACAATGGCAGATGACATCGTATTTTTCATATTTCTTACTACGTATAAAAACTAATAATTAATGCCCTTTAAAGTTTTAATTTTGACGCATACTTCGTTATACGGAATATGATTGAAAACAAGAGAACAATACCTAATTTATATATATAAAAATGAACCCCTATTTCTTCTGGTCAACGCATCACGCGTTAACTGCTGGATTCTTTTTCTGTTGAGTTCGTTATTGTCAGGAGAAGGTTCTTATGTAGGGTAGGGTAGGGTGAGGTAGAGTAGGGTAGTTTAGTGTAGTGTAGGGTAGGGTAGGGTAGTGTAGTGTAAGGTGGTACGAAGTTCGCCGGGACAGCTAGTCTAATAATAATTTGTGCGACAGCCTGCGCTAAACTTTCTCATCCTGTCAGCCGAAGCACGTCCACTGCTGGACATAGACCTCCCCCAAGGATTTCCACCACGACCGGTTCTGCGCTACCCGCATCCAGTGGCTTTCCGTGACCTTAACCAGGTCATCGGTCCACCGAGTGGGAGGTCTGCCTACGCTACGTTTTCCGGTGCGCGGTCTTCACGCGAGAACTCTACTGACCCAACGGCCATCTGTTCTTACGAGCGATGTGCCCCGCCTACTGCCACTTAAGTTTAGCAATTCTAAAAGCTAAGAGTATGTCGGTTACTTACTAATTTCGTTTACCATTTTCATACAAAAATGACATAATTTTGATGACTTCATGTTGCGTGGTCGTGGTATACATGACAATTCAATAGCTCCAACCATTTGGGAGTAAATCACAAGTTTCAATTTCGTTTGAAGAAGAACCATACAAACACGATTTTTTTACAGACCAATGGGTAGTATTATCTACTAGACAAACATAAGCAAGTACGACATGCATAGTTTCAATAAAATCGTTGGAGCCGTTCATGAGAGAAAAAAACCGTTTTTGTTGCATGACCGCTACTCTTGGGTTTGACGGTGCGAAGAAAATTTTGATAATCCCTCGATAAAAAAATTGAAAACTCTAACTGCCAAATTTGGTCCCAATCGGAATAAGGCTTAGGCCTCCAGAGCCAAGCGTGACGGACGGACGCACGGAATGGACAGACGCACGGACGGACGAAATTGTGATATTCGATTTTTCGGTATGTTTGATGATACAGAACACATTTTTCAGAAAATTTTAAACTTATTTTTTCGCAATAAAAATATTTTCTCCACCCTACGTACGTATGCACCGTACTACGGGGTCGAGAAAGTAAAAACCGGCCAAGTGCGTGTCAGAACCGCATACAAAGGGTTCCGTACCATCATACTAGATGGCGCTAGTACAAAGGGTTGAAAAAATAGTACATATGGAGACCCCCCGATTTTTTTACTTTATCAAATTTTTTGTATTTGCTGTTATAGCGGCAATAGAAATATATCACCTGTGAAAATTTGAACTGCATAGCTATCACGGTTCATGAAATACAGCCTGGTGACACACGCACAGACAGACGGACGGACAGCGGAGTCTTAGTAATAGGGTCTTGTTTTTAGCCTTTGAGTACGGAACCCTAAAAATCAGTAAATCCAATGAAGGATAAAAACCTGCCAACTGCGAGTTGGACTCGTGTACTTGGGGTTCCGTACCAAAAAATGTTCATAAATCAACTATATAGATTCTACTAGACCCTACTAAATGCCAAGCGCACTCAAATTTTTCATAAAAAAAGAAAAAAAAGATGTCGCTAGTTAGGTACCTCAGATTTAAAAAATCACGTCTCTCATATGATCTCTACTCTTTCAGTCTAGGTGGTTAGCAGCGCTGACCTCCTAAAATCTACGGTTTTTTAACCTTTTATTTTAAAAGGCACATATTAAAGGAAATTATTAATTTGAAAAAAACCCAAAAAAATTAATTTAATATGTATATCTGGAAACCAATTTTTTATATTTTTTTTTAGGTATAGATGTTAAATAATTTAAACCAAATTATGTCATTATCACTGCCAATAAAAATCCTCGACGCAAAGATTTAATACATTTTTTTATTTTTTTATTACTTTTTGTCATAGCGACAATGGAAATACACACTGATTACAGACATATACACAGACGTTGTGCGTAACGGAGGCTTAGAAATAGGGTCCCGTTGATCACCCATAAGGTGCACTGAACCCTAAAAACTTAAAAGAATATAATTCAAAAGAGATTCCATTAAAGTCCTGACTCAGCGTGGCGTGGCGTGGCGTGGCGTCGCATAGCGCTAACTAAATGGCTTTGGGAAGATGTCAAGCTACTTTTTTAGGGTTCCGTAACTCAAAAGGAAAAAAACAGAACCGTTATAAGATCACTTTATTGTCTGTCTGTCCAGCCGTCCGTCTGTCTGTCAAGACCCTTTATCTCGGTAACGCGTGGAGGTATCGAGTTGAAATTAAAACCATATACCCGGAGTATATGTACAGTCCCTTGAAGCAGTGAAAAAAACGACCTGGTAAGTTAACGTAAAAAGGATACGGCCGTTTACGCCGCAAAAAACATATATATATATAGCACAGGACAGCTAGTATATATATATATATATATACTAGCTGTCCCGGCGAACTTCGTACCGCCTTACATTACATTACACTGCCCTGCCCTAACCTACACTACCCTACACTACACTACACTACCCTACCCTACACTACCCTACCCTACATACACTACACTACCCTACCCTACATTACTCTACACTACCCTACACTACACTACCCTACCCTACCCTACACTACCCTACCCTACCCTATCCTATCTCTCAAGTTGGATCGAACTGCACATGGTGTGCGAATTTTATTATAATCGGTTAAGTGGTTTAGGAGTCCATTGAGGACAAACATTGTGACACGAGATTTATATATATATCGACACTCTTATGGGAATTAAAATTAATAGGGTATTTTTCGTTGACCTAGAACTATGTAAACTACACATCTAAACTAAAAATCTGAAAAACAAACATTTGTAATTAAATCATAAAAACGTAGTCTTTATTTAAAGTACGTAGTCAATTACGCAAAAAACGGTCCACATTTTAAATTGACTTAGCCGTGTCATGTGGGGTATCATATGAAAGGGATTCATTGGCACTAGTTTACACAGATTTTTAACTGTATGATGTATAGTTTTAATTTTATGACGAAAAAATAAAAAAAAAACATTTTCCGTTTTTTCAATTATGCAAGGAACGGTGGTCCAAATTTTGAATTGATTTACTCGTGTCATATGGAGTATCATACGAAAGGGCTCTATTGGCACAAGCTTAAACAGATTTTTAATTGTATTTATGATATAAACTTTTCATTTTATGACGAAGAATAAAAAAAACTTTTTCCGTTTTTTATAGGTAGCTACCTAATAATTTTGGTGTATGTAATACCTAACAGTTTGCACTGACAATATATTTAATATGTACTTACAAA
This sequence comes from Coleophora flavipennella, assembly GCA_947284805.1. NCBI lineage: Eukaryota > Metazoa > Arthropoda > Insecta > Lepidoptera > Coleophoridae > Coleophora > Coleophora flavipennella. The sequence continues at coordinate 15,894,564 of OX369279.1, forward strand.
TTTGTACGGAACCCTCGGTGGGAGAGTCCGACGCGCACTTGTCAGTTTTTTTTTAATAAAAGTTCAACTGATTCAGCGATAATGTTTTTGGTATGTTTCAGATGGAAGAATAGTTTTGAATAAAAACTTAGTGGGTAGAGTATATATACTCGTAGAACAGATGACCGCTGGGGCAGTTAAGTTCGCGAGTGGACCGAAGATTTGGTGAAGGTCGCGGGCAGCTGCTAGATACGGGCAGCTAAGGACTGGTAATTGTGGAAATCCATAGGGGGGAGGTTTTTGTATAGCAGTGAACATCTTTCGACTCATATTATGATTATGATGATGAATCAGCATAAAGTTAAAAAAAAACGCTTGAAAACTAACACAATTTTAAGACAATTCATCAAGCCCAATCATAGCTATAGGATACGTTCTCTTGATAAAGAGATCCCGTAACTAACCTTCGACTCCATCAGTAGATCAGATCGATGATATCCAAATACGAACTGATTACACTTGTAAAGTTTTAATTCAATACAATTGATACTTAGAATTAGGTAAAATATTTTTTTTAGTTACAGTTAGACACATAAAAGAGAGCGTCGGTAATACAAAGAGCGTCGTCGGTGGTGTAATGGCTAGGGCCGCTTCTTTCTGTCCAGGAGGTTGTGGTTCAAATTCTCCCACGTAAGTCCATGTATTTTCGAATTTCGATTTTATATGTACGTTTATCTGACTCTGGTTAACTAAAGCCAGATCACCCTAATTCAGGGTAAGGTAGAGCCCCTCGTTGGGGACGTATATGAGCTGATACGATGAAATACCAGAGAAGCTAATAAAAGCGTGTTAAAAGCTGTAATATTTGATTGTGCGAACAAGTAAAGAGGAAATCTTGAATTTCTAATACATACTGAAACTAAAAGATTAAAAAATAAACTTTACTCCCCTCGCAGGATCATCTAACGTTATTCAGTTTGTAGAAGATATACCTTTTCTAGGGGTTTTCTAGTTATACCACTGATGGCATATTATTAGCCGTAAGATTTCTTAGTTGGCAGAGGAAACTCCAGACCCGCTGCCGGTCGTCAATGCGGGAATACTGATTGCAGGGCCCATGCACTTCTCATGCGAAGGGCGGGCGTCTGCGAAATGGCTTTGTGGACTTAATGGCACTGCCATCCAAGATGTAATACTTAAGGTGATCAGCGCCAAGGATCTCCCAAAACCGGTGAAAATGGTATGGAAGGCCAAGAACAACTGGTGCCTGGACATCACACGGGTTCGGCATAGTTAAGTATTTTTATCCCCTCACTTATGCTTTCTGAAAATATAGATCATTTTGAGAAACAAATTCGAACGATTTTCATTTTAAACGCCTAGCTGTTTTTAAATATTTTTTTTTAAAACACTAGTGTGTTGTGCCGGAACATTTGTGTATTTGTGTGCACAGTGTGTCAAAGTATGCACATGTGTGTACATGTGTGCTCATGTGTGTACATTTGTGTATATGTATGTATATTTGTGTACATGTGTGCATATGTGTGTCAAGTGTGCACATGTGTACGCATGTGTGCCCATGTGTGTACATGATTTACATAGTATAATTATTAATTTTGTGCGCAACTTATCTTGCGCATCCCCCAGCACATTTATAATCGTTCGTAACGAGTAAACTCCAGTTGTGCGTCGCAGCTGACATACACATTTTTTTTTATTAACTTTGCCATTTTTTTAAGTTTTTTAAAGTTTTAGGTTCGTTTATCATTTTTGGTGCATCCGTAATAAGGAGCCCCAACAAGCAGGGAACTGATGCCATAGTATTTTTGGAGCTTTGCGATGAAATGCCTGAGCTTTCCACGATCTGATGGGAACATCTGAGCAGATAGCGATCTACAAGAATTTTTATGATCACCGAAATCTACACTCGAGAGCGATGAATCCGGGTCACTTAAAGAATCCTAAAAATCTCTTAAACTAAGAAGGCTAGCTTCATGAAATAAATTGTGTTTAATAGACACTTTAATACCCCTTAAACGAAAGTAATAAAATTTACGAGTCACTACATTTTATTTACAAAAAATTACATAAATAAAAAAAAACTGCTAATCTCGCCTTAAAACAAAAATAGGAAACATGACATTTTTGAACAACATTACGATTTACTTGAATTTTAATACTTCGTATTGCCTCCTCGTGCTTCCATCACTGTGTTTATGCGGTTTGGCATGCTGTACACCAAGTTCCTTATACGATTTTGGGGAACATTCTCCCATTCCTCTGTGAGAGCAATTTGGAGCTCACGAAGCGTGATTGGGGGAGGGCTTCTTTGTTTTACGCATCTCCCTAGTTCGTCCCGAGCATGCTCGATCGGGTTGATATCCTGGCTGCGTGCTGGCCACTCCATACGAGTAATGTTCATCTCTTGAAGGTAGTCATTCACAATCCAACCCGTATGAGGCCGGGCATTGTCATGCATAAAAATAGCATCCTCATCCAAATTGACCATAAATGGACCAACGTGTTCATTGAGGATTTCTTCCACATATCTTTCGCTAGTTAAAGAGTCGTTTTCTATGAACACCAGTTCTGTGCGACTCTCAGAAGAAATTCCGGCCCACACATGTACAGACCCACCCCCGTAGGCTACTTTTTCTTCGATGCATGCTTGCTTGAATCTTTCCCCTGGTCTTCTATACACTCTGTGTCTTCCATCGTGCTTGTAGAGCATAAATTTTGATTCGTCGGAGAACATAACTTTTGACCAATCTCCAATACTCCAATTTAAGTGGTTCTGGGCATATCTTAGTCTTGAAATACGATGCCTACGCTCCAGTTTAGGGCCGTTTGCAGGTCTAAGTGGTTTCAAGTTAGCTTCAGCAAGTCGTCGCCTTACTGTCTATGCGCTTGGGTTACTTCCTCCGAGGCGTCGAAACTGATTTGTAAGTTCAGTTCCTGTGAGAAAGCGATTACGAAGCATTGTGTTCACCAAGTATCGATCTTCTCGTGCTGTGGTACACCTGGTTCTGCCTATTCCTGGTCTGCGTAGGTTAGAGCCAGTTTCCTCGTAACGTTGGAGAACTCTTTGTACTGTTGAGAGCGACACACCGACAGTCGTGGCTGTATCGCGCTGACCCCGGCCGTTTTCCAGCATTGTGAGTATTCTGGTGCATTTTTCAGGTGTAAACGACATGATTACTGCTTGAATAATAAATATTGAACACTATCAACATGGTTTATGTACCAACTTAAATGACAGATTAGAAACAAAAGCAAAAACAAATGTAGTAATTTCGTAGTTCCATCTTCAAAAGTCTCCCTTTTTCAAATTTGATTTTTTTATGACATAACTTTACTATAACTAAGAAGTTTTAAAGACTTCATTTAAGGAGTATTAAATTGTCAATTAAACACAATTTATTTCATTAAGCTAGCCTTCTTAGTTTCCGAGATTTTTAGGATTTATTAAGTGACCCGGATTCATCGCTCTCAAGTGTATTAGCGATTTAGAGTGCATTTTCATCAAAATCTCGTAGTCGGTTTTTGCAACGCTTTTATTCGCTTCACCTGTATGTATGTATGTTTGTTTGTTTGTTTGTATGTAACCGACTCCTTTGGACTCGATTTTGACCCACTTTAAACGGACTGATTTAATTCAAACTTTGTAGACTTATCAAGAATCAGCGACAATATAATAATTTCATAAGTTCGAACTAAAAAAATAAAAATAAATAGAGTTTAAAAAAACTAAAAAACACGCTTTTAAAAGCACTTCGAACTAAAAAGTTAAAATTAATTTTGAAAATAACCTTAAAACAATAATGAATCAAAAATACTAGTATTATTGTAAAAAAAATGCGTCGGGCGCTTTGCTCCATATTTTTCATGCATTGAGCGCCCGTCGCTTTTTTTTTCACAATAATACTAGTATTTTTTATTCATTATTGTTTTAAGGTTATTTTAAAAAATATTTTTAACTTTTTAGTTTGAAGTGCTTTAAAAGCGTGTTTTTTAGTTTTTTTAAACTCTATTTTTTAGATACATAACCTCTGCCGTGCCACGACAAAACACTGCATCTATAGGTAAAGTGATTTGTGATAACACAAATAATTTGATTCTTCGCCCTTAGGTACATGGTATGACATAAAAAAATATTAAGAAAGTCTTTATATTATGGAAATCAGTCATAGCAATTAAGATCCTTCTTTTTGTTTCTTCGTCACTGGAAAGTAAAAACACATCTAAAAGGTACTTGATATCGCGTTCACCTACCTTTATTACTTAGCTACTCAACCTCAGATTGTGAAGAGAACTTTACGTCGTTTCCAAGTCACCGCTCCTGTGGCGAAATTCCTGAAATGATTTGCCAAGGAAACGGCTTATTAATAACGGTAAACGTGGAATTCCATTCCATGAAATTCCACTTCAGCTCGTACTAAATACTCTACCGGCATAAAGCACCCTATTTTCATATTTAAAGGTAGTTGTTGTTGATGATACAGGCTTGTAAATTGTCTAAACAATTTATGTAAAACGGGAAATTATAAGTCAAGCCATAGAATTTTTTTTTGGTCACGTGTTGAAACTTCTGATTTTATAACTGAGCAACGAAAAAATTAGATAGCCCCTAATAAACTAATTCGTGTTTTTTACAATGCCAAATTAATATTTATAAGTAATAATTTTGAACAAAAAACAGACTTCAAACAGGAAACTAGGTTCCTCTCGATTTCTCTAGGATGCCATCATCTGATCCTGGTTTCCCTGTCATGGTACCTTACTTGGAATATCTTCTTTCCAAAAAAAGAATTAATAAAATCGGTTCATAAACGACGAAGTTATCCGCGAACACACAAATTAAAGCGATAAGGCCGTCTTTGCACTCTATGTATTTTACAAATTATAAGTCTTGTATTAAAAAAGCGTCGGTGGCTCAACCGGTAACGACTCGGTCCATCTAACCAGAGGTACCGGGTTCAAATCTGGACGGCCAATGTACCAATGAGTTTTTCACAAACTTACGTACATATCATTACCGATTGCTTTAACGGTGAAGGAAAACATCGTGAGGAAACCTGCACAGGCCTGCGAAGAAACTCGAAGGTTGTGTGTGAAGTCGACCAACCCGCACTAGGCCCGCGTGGTCGACTAAGGCCTAATCACCCTGATTCAGGGTAGGCTCGAGCCCCTCGGTGGGGACGTATATGAGCTGATATAATAAGTCTTGTATTGTTTTTTTGGGTTGCAATAAAGTATATTTACTTATATAAAATACATATATACGGTCGAATTGAGAAAACTCATCCTTTTTTTGAAGTCAGTTAAAGAGACAGCGTCAATCAGCATCTAAAAATTGTGCTTCTAATGTATACATTGCCATCTAATTTACTAACTCAGCCACGGATGATTGTGGCTGACTTAGCAATTTATACATTGCCATCTTATTTACTAACTCAGTCACGGATGATTGTGGCTGACTTAGCAATTTATACATTGCCATCTTATTTACTAAATCAGTCACGGATGATTATGGCCGACTTAGCAATTTATACATTGCCATCTTATTTACTAACTCAGTCACGGATGATTGTGGCTGACTTAGCAATTTATACATTGCCATCTTATTTACTAACTCAGCCACGGATGATTGTGGCTGAACTAGCATTTATACATTGCCATCTTATTTACTAAATGATTGTGGCTGACTTAGCAATTTATACATTGCCATCTTATTTACTAAATCAGCCACAGATGATTGTGGCTGAGTTAGCAATTTATACATTGCCATCTTATTTACTAACTCAGCCACAGATGATTGTGGCTGAGTTAGCAATTTATGCATTTCCATCTAATTTACTAACTCAACCGCGGATGATTGTGGCTGACTTAGCAATTTAGAAGGCAATGTAGACTTTTAGAGGCAAATAATGCTATTAAAAAGAAGTCTGTTTAATCAGCACCCATTTATAAGTATGTAGCTGGGATAACAGGCTTCGCTCAAGGTCTTCAAATCCGTGGCGTAATGGTTAGTCCATTCGCTTCACACCAGGTGGTCGCGGGTTTGATTCCCGACGGGGTCAACTTGTAAGACTCGGTTTGGTTGGTGGTAGATCATTTTCTAAGCCCGCCTAGCTAGCTACCACCATCTCATCTAAGTCTTGCCGCCAAAAATCATTGTTAACAACATTAATTGTTGTGTTCCGGCTTGAAGATAAGATAGCCAATTCTCCATTGTGTTGGGGAATCTTGGTAAGCCCGCTTATTTATTCGGCATCATCGTCACTTACCATCAAGTGAGATGATGCCAAGGGCTTACCAATTGTGAAAAAAAAATTTGAGCGAGACCTACAGTACAAGTAACATGTGACAAAATACTTTATAAAAGGACGGCAAAGATACGGCAGACTAGGCTGTATGGTCATAGATACCTTTGCCTTTTCCGCGCTTTTAAAGCCTGAAAAAACGCGACTCCCTGTTACACATTTCCGTCCCATGGGACACATTTCCGTCCCATTTTACGAAATCACTCCCACAAATTGCAGGAAAGCGAGAGCAAAGATGTTACACATCAATAAAAAAAGACGGATCTTGCTTTATACACCTCTACCAACCCACACAAAAAAGACTTCGATGGTCTCGAACATTCCACAATATTCAAGAGTGTTCTGGAATATTCCACAAAGACCTGGGATGTTATTGTGGAATGCTCTCAAACACTCACAAATGTCCTGGACTCCAAATACTCTCAAACGTAGCGTGAGCAGGCCTCCCACTCGGTTGACCGATGACCTGGTGAAGATCGCAGGAAGCTGCTGGATCAGGCAGCGCAGAACTGGTCGTCTTGGAAATCCTTGGGGGAGGCCTATGGACGTCCTTCGACTGATATGATGTTCTAGACTGAATTTTTAGAAGGCATAACTTCCAACCCTTCTATCTACAAAATCACGCCCTTTAGACATCGACCTAAATGCCTTTAGATATTAAAAAAATACGAGTGTGCTTTAGATCACACGACTGAAGTAAAACTTCTTTAGCTCCATCTATATATGTTTAATGTTTTATCTAAGTTTAAATGTAAACTCTGTATAACGCCACTCGATATAACGATTCATTCTTTGAAACGTCAAAATTTTCTGGCCCCACTTGGTTTATTTAAACGCTAACTTCTCTGTGTATAACGAAATCTCTCTATGTGGTCACAAAATGTCCGGTCCTATTGAGTGTCGCTGTATAGGCTTTACAATGTAATTCAAATTATTTTTAAACAAAAGTTTTTATTTTAAGTTTTTAGGTTTATCGAAAACATTTTTTTCCGTTAAATTGAAATAAGTTTACATTTCATGGATTTCCTTTCGTTCAATTTACCAAATTCATAAGAGAATATTAATTCTTATGATGCCATAAAAGTAAAATGTTATTTTTTCAGATTTTAGGCGGTTCGATTTCCGGGTGTGGCAAGCGTATTTTCAAAAATCTTTGAATGTAGTTTTGCATCATTTTAAAAATTAAAGAATGTTTCCTTTGAGTAATTTTTTACCTAGAATATTTAGAGAACTTTCCCTCCAGGTGCGATTACAAAATTTCACCTTGTATACTGATTAGTAAGGGAAGTTGTAACGACATGTAATAGATCATATTTTATTTGCGCTTTATAAGCACTCAGCAAATACACCGTGCTAGGCTCGCCAGTCGTTCCGGAACCGCGCCTCGCTATAGACCCAACTTAAGGACAACCTCTCTGTAATACATTCTTGTAAATTTAAATAAATTAGGATTTTCGTGAACTGTAAAGCTGGTCACTTTTCATCTTTTCCATGCAACCTAAATCTATCGTACAACCGTACATCGTATACCGCGACAAAATCAAAAACTGTTTGTGCTCCGATTATTAGGATAATCACTAATACTGAAACAAGACGAATCTAATTACGTCTTACAATAGAAATCCATTTTTATTCATTAAAATTGGCTGCCTTTGGCTGCACATCACCTAATGTTTATTGTCTATGTAGCCGAGGTTGTCAAGCAAGTTCAAAGAGTGCCAATTCACTCTCGTATTGAAGATCTCTTAATTATACGAATCGGGGAACACATGACGCCGGCAGGGAATTCAACTCCTTGGCCGATCCTTCTAGCCGCTTAGGTTAAAGCCTCAGCCAAACAGACGTACATACAACATACAGACACACACACACATTATTAACCCATTCGCTGCCTGCGCGCTACGCTACGATTTCCAATTTTTAGCTTCTACGCCGTATTTGTATTTACTCATCATACAGATTTTTTTTCCATGAAACTTACGTCAATTCAAGAGATAAAAAAAACCCGGCCAAGTGCGAGTCAGAACCGCACACATAGGGTTCCATACCATCATACTTGATGGCGCTAGTTTCTTAATTTAAATAAAAATAAGGTAATTTAAAAAACTAAAAAACCCGACTGCGTTTCTGTGTAATATGTAAATGAAAAACCCTAAAACAAGAAAGTCGTCATACCCGATTGCACTTAACTTAAGAAAAATTGTAGCAGCCGGGACCCATTCTAGAAATGGAGGCACAGTGAATTCAGAGCACATACCTATATTACATTGCAGATTACTCCAATATACTGACTAGACGGCTGACTTTCTAGAATGGGTCCCGACTGCTACAATTTTTCTTAAGTTAAGTGCAATCGGGTATGACGACTTTCTTGTTTTAGGGTTTTTCATTTACATATTACACAGAAACGCAGTCGGGTTTTTTAGTTTTTTAAATTACCTTATTTTATTTTATTCATTTTTTAGTTTTATTATTGAATGAGTTTGTATAGTAACCTATATACACATGACACACATTAAGATTACGCAGACTATTAACTTATTAGTTGATATAATAATATTATTATATTCTGCAGCCGTTCTGGCTGCAGAGCATGTCAAACATTTGAATTTGGCGCGAAAAACTCGCCATTTTGTATTTTTTTTATTTTGATATACCCAGTGTCACTCTCACAGTAAATACGAATCTAACGACACCTCTCAAGCCAAAATCCATTCAGCCGTTCAGGCTGCAGAGCGTGCCAAACAATTATACATACATACAAACATACATACATACATACTCTCGAAAAACATAACCCTCCTTCTGGCGCAGTCGGGTAATAAACACGCTTTTTGTATGGAGACCCCCTCATTTTTTACTTTTTCTAATTTTTAGTATTTGTTGAAATAAAAATACAAGATGTATGAAAATTTCAACTGTCTAGCTATCACGGTTAATGAAATACAGCCTGGTGACTAATGGACAGACAGACGGACGGACAGCGAAGTAGACAATATCGTAATACTGTGCCTCAGTTAATGGCTCCAATGCCAATTTCGTTACACCTTGTGTTGGTACCTAAATACAGCCGAAATACGTTATATCTTATCTTATCTTATCTAGACTTCGCTGTATATCCGTAAGTCCGTAAGTCTGTCACCAGGCAGTATTTCATGAACCGTGATAGCTAGACAGTTGAAATTTTCACAGATGATGTATTTGTGTTACCGCAAATAACTACCAATTAAAAAAGTGAAAAAATAAGGGGGGTCTCCATACAAAAAACGCGTTTTTTTTTAAGCATGAAGAAACTAGCGCCATCTAGCATGATGGTACGAAACCCTATGTGTGCGGTTCTGGCTCGTACTTGGCCGGTTTTTTACTTGCTTTATAAAAACTAAACAATGCCAAATTATAAGTGACAATCATTTAACTACAGTCTTAACCATAGATTTAGGATGCGCGCGGCGGTCTTAACAGCACTTAAAATGTAACCTACCGGGCACAACTCTTTTATTTTAATTCACAATTGGTAAGCCCTTGGCATACCATACTTATAATATGTATATTTGCATGCCATTGATGGTGGGACATAAGATACCTTAAATTTAAGAATGCTTTGACTTTGACATCATCTCACATGGTGATAAGTGAAGATGATGCCGAAGATAGAAGCGGGCTTACCAAGATTCCCCAACGCAATGGTAATATGGCTATTTTATCTTCAAGCCGGAATACATCAATGATGTTAACACTGATGTTTGACGGCAAGACTTAGATAAGATGGTGGTAGCTAGCCAGGCGGGCTATATGAAAATGCCCTACCACCAACCAAACCGAGTCTTAAAAAGTTTACCCCACTGGAAATCGAACCCGCGACCTCCTGGTGTGAAGCGAATGGACTAACCATTACGACACAGAGGCGGTTAGGACTTAATTTTAAAAAGCACCTCTTATATCTAATTAGCGTAAATGAATTTGTGTAACTCAAATACAATTTTGAGCAATTGCAAATTGAATTTAAAGGTACTGCTTGTTTTTGTTAAAATACTGCTTTGTGTGAATAGCATCCCTTTTGTTACCGCGCACCATTCCTAACTTAATTTCAAAACCTTAATTAACGTGTTTCAATTTAAACAAAAACCTTCCTTTTAAACATTTGTGTTTCGGAGAGGTGTTCCTTTACTCGTCATCATCATTGTGGACTTTTGGACATGTTAATATTAAGTAAAGAACTTAACTACCCAATAATATACTGCTGAAAAAAAGAGTTTATGTTTGTTGCAATACAACACACTGGCCATGTCGTTTGACGCAAGTTAAGTTAAATTTCAAATAAGGAATATTTATATGATGCATAATGCTTGAGTCAGTCGCAACCCACCATCCGGACGTCTTTAATCACAGAATTACGATATGGCTTACAGTAGTGCAACGCCTTTGTTGTCGCACGATGCCGCCACGGCGTAGGTGCTAGCAGTACTAGCCTGTAGCCAGCCTGGCAAACTCGCGGAGTTTGCCAGGCTGTGCCCCGTCGCGCCGCCCGCTGCCCCGCAAGTGCCCTCCAGTTGCTCTGCGTAAGTACATTCGTTGCACTACTGTAAGCCGCTATATTGTAATACTGTGCTTTAAGTTTCTTGTTATGATGTGAATATGAATAAGTAACCTTATTTCACAATAAATTTTGGAAGTATTAACAAATGTGTGCGAGAAATGTATTATGGAACGAAAACCAATCCACAGCCTCAGGAATGCCCCAACGCATATACATAATACAAAGTGTTAACTAGAGCTTCTATTATTCGTACTGACTTTTCTCAAGGTACATAAAATAAAATTTTATAAAGTAAAAACAATACTTCCTCTACCAGTCTACTACGTGCTACGGGGTCGAGAAAGTAAAAACAATACTTCCTCTACCAGTCTACTACGTAATACGGGGTCGAGAAAGTAAAAAAAATACTTCCTCTACCAGTCTACTACGTACTACGGGGTCGAGAAAGTAAAAACAATACTTCCTCTACCAGTCTACTACGTAATACGGGGTCGAGAAAGTAAAAACAATACTTCCTCTACCAGTCTACTACGTACTACGGGGTCAAGAAAGTATAAACAATACTTCCTCTACCAGTCTACTACGTACTACGGGGTCGAGAAAGTAAAAACAATACTTCCTCTACCAGTCTACTACGTAATACGGGGTCGAGAAAGTAAAAACAATACTTCCTCTACCAGTCTACTACGTACTACGGGGTCAAGAAAGTATAAACAATACTTCCTCTACCAGTCTACTACGAACTACGGGGTCGAGAAAGTAAAAACAATACTTCCTCTACCAGTCTACTACGTACTACGGGGTCGAGAAAGTAAAAACAATACTTCCTCTACCAGTCTACTACGTAATACGGGGTCGAGAAAGTAAAAACAATACTTCCTCTACCAGTCTACTACGTACTACGGGGTCGAGAAAGTAAAAACAATACTTTCTCTACCAGTCTACTACGTACTACGGGGTCGAGAAAGTAAAAACAATACTTCCTCTACCAGTCTACTACGTAATACGGGGTCGAGAAAGTAAAAAAAATACTTCCTCTACCAGTCTACTACGTACTACGGGGTCGAGAAAGTAAAAACAATACTTCCTCTACCAGTCTACTACGTAATACGGGGTCGAGAAAGTAAAAACAATACTTCCTCTACCAGTCTACTACGTACTACGGGGTCGAGAAAGTAAAAACAATACTTCCTCTACCAGTCTACTACGTACTACGGGGTCGAGAAAGTAAAAACAATACTTCCTCTACCAGTCTACTACGTACTACGGGGTCGAGAAAGTAAAAACAATACTTCCTCTACCAGTCTACTACGTACTACGGGGTCGAGAAAGTAAAAACAATACTTCCTCTACCAGTCTACTACGTACTACGGGGTCGAGAAAGTAAAAACAATACTTCCTCTACCAGTCTACTACGTACTACGGGGTCGAGAAAGTAAAAACAATACTTCCTCTACCAGTCTACTACGTACTACGGGGTCGAGAAAGTAAAAACAATACTTCCTCTACCAGTCTACTACGTACTACGGGGTCGAGAAAGTAAAAACAATACTTCCTCTACCAGTCTACTACGTACTACGGGGTCGAGAAAGTAAAAACAATACTTCCTCTACCAGTCTACTACGTAATACGGGGTCGAGAAAGTAAAAACAATACTTCCTCTACCAGTCTACTACGTACTACGGGGTCGAGAAAGTAAAAACAATACTTCCTCTACCAGTCTACTACGTACTACGGGGTCGAGAAAGTAAAAACAATACTTCCTCTACCAGTCTACTACGTACTACGGGGTCGAGAAAGTAAAAACAATACTTCCTCTACCAGTCTACTACGTACTACGGGGTCGAGAAAGTAAAAACAATACTTCCTCTACCAGTCTACTACGTACTACGGGGTCGAGAAAGTAAAAACAATACTTCCTCTACCAGTCTACTACGTAATACGGGGTCGAGAAAGTAAAAACAATACTTCCTCTACCAGTCTACTACGTACTACGGGGTCGAGAAAGTAAAAACAATACTTCCTCTACCAGTCTACTACGTACTACGGGGTCGAGAAAGTAAAAACAATACTTCCTCTACCAGTCTACTACGTACTACGGGGTCGAGAAAGTAAAAACAATACTTCCTCTACCAGTCTACTACGTACTACGGGGTCGAGAAAGTAAAAACAATACTTCCTCTACCAGTCTACTACGTACTACGGGGTCGAGAAAGTAAAAACAATACTTCCTCTACCAGTCTACTACGTAATACGGGGTCGAGAAAGTAAAAAAAATACTTCCTCTACCAGTCTACTACGTACTACGGGGTCGAGAAAGTAAAAACAATACTTCCTCTACCAGTCTACTGCGTAATACGGGGTCGAGAAAGTAAAAACAATACTTCCTCTACCAGTCTACTACGTACTACGGGGTCGAGAAAGTAAAAACAATACTTCCTCTACCAGTCTACTACGTACTACGGGGTCGAGAAAGTAAAAACAATACTTCCTCTACCAGTCTACTACGTACTACGGGGTCGAGAAAGTAAAAACAATACTTCCTCTACCAGTCTACTACGTACTACGGGGTCGAGAAAGTAAAAACAATACTTCCTCTACCAGTCTACTACGTACTACGGGGTCGAGAAAGTAAAAACAATACTTCCTCTACCAGTCTACTACGTACTACGGGGTCGAGAAAGTAAAAACAATACTTCCTCTACCAGTCTACTACGAACTACGGGGTCGAGAAAGTAAAAACAATACTTCCTCTACCAGTCTACTACGTACTACGGGGTCGAGAAAGTAAAAACAATACTTCCTCTACCAGTCTACTACGTACTACGGGGTCGAGAAAGTAAAAACAATACTTCCTCTACCAGTCTACTACGTACTACGGGGTCGAGAAAGTAAAAACAATACTTCCTCTACCAGTCTACTACGTAATACGGGGTCGAGAAAGTAAAAAGGAGCACGTACTTACTTTAAGGCTGGCCATGTACGCATAAAACTGAACAATTTTACTCAAGGAATACATAGTCAATTCTAAAAAAAACTGTTCTCCATAGAAAATTGGTCAACCAGCTGAACGATATGTATGAAAAGTAATTTTTGGCGATTTCAGCAAAGTCGTAGAACAAAAGTTGTTTAGTTTATGAGTAAATGACAAACTTTAAGTATAAACAGTATAATCGGAGATTTTTGATATGCCACATCTTTCCTCTCGCTTTCCAGCAATTTGTGGGAGTGATTTCGTGAAATGGGATGGAACAGTGTCAAAGGAAATGCGAACGTTTTTTAAGTCACGAAGGCTAAGGTAACATGGCCATGCCACCTAATGTGAGGCGGAAGGCAAAGGTGACCTACTATCTGAAGATCCGGACCGTAAATGTACGACCCGATAATTCATTAATTTTTATAAATAGAAAGTAAAAACACAAAAAATACAGTAAATAATAACTGAAAACGCTGAAAATGTTAGGAAAAACCGAATTCAATCACAACAACAAAGTACAATTTTGGTAATTTATCGGTTCTTCTTTGCTTAAAAAATATTAAATTATTGTTATTAAATTTTTAAACTGTGTGTTGTGGGTCGTATGTTTGTATGTTAAGTTGGTCGACTATTACTCCTAAACTAAGAGAGTCTACTTAGCCGTGATAGTTTTCCTTTTAAATTTTTTTATGTCCTACTATTCACATTTTTTTTAAATAGCGTTTTAGTTAGTAGGGGAGGGGGCAATCGACTAAATAATTCACAACTCGATCCCCGATTTCGGTAAAGACCTATAAAACGATATCCTACACGAAAGGGTACGTCAACAAAAAAAAAACACCACCTCTTTACACGTAGGGGAGGTAGCAATTGGCACTATTTGAGCTTGCGTGTCACATCCTCGGCTGCATCGGCACTTACCATCAGCTGAGGTGCAAACAAATGCACTCAAATTTTGATTTAAAAAAAAAACCCCAATAATATTTTATTTTAATTTTATTCTACCACTTTTTTGGCGTGATTAATATGTATATCCATGCCAAATTACAGCTTTTTAGTACTCATAGTCTCTTAGCTAAGCCGCGAACAGACGGACAGACAGATATACACGGCGAAACTACATATAAGGGTTCCTTTTTGACTACGAAACCCTAAAAATATATTGAAAATAAATAAAATAGTTTGAATACATCACATAGTTATGACACAGTATATATATTAGTACTAACGTACAGTATGGACACTCCCTGCCGCTCTCTAAATTCGACCTCACCCCCCCGTCACTCAGATTGGATGTAGATTGGGTACCAAACGTAAAGGACGAGCTACGCAAGCGCGATAAACGTCACTTATATTCACTTTGCGCGCCGCTGTGATTTCGTACACCGGAATAAAAAGCAACTAGTTACCGAACGTAAAGGACGAACTACGCATGCGCGATTAACGTCACTTATATTTACTTTGCGCGCCGCTCACCGCTCGACGCCAATAGGCGGCCGCGGCGCTGAGATGCCTCGTATCATGATTGGCTGACCACCAATATTATACGACCAAATCTAAGAACAATCAGTTCCTATGAAGCTTCATACTAGCTGTATCTTTTTTTTTTAGAAATGTAGTTCCTTTATGTTTTTCATATGTCAGATATCAGTTTGTTATTGTGGCTTGTGAGATATTTTGTTCGTTTATTTATTGTTTGTAATAATTTGATTAGATGGTGTGAAAGTATGAGTTGTATAGAAATAACTAGTGGTGTGATATTATAAAATGTGATCTCGGAATTATAGATTGAGATTGACTATTATTGTAGGTTGCTAAATGAGATTGTTTCACGGACAAAAGCTCCTGTGTTTGAAGAACAAATGAACAATGTTATCCATGTAAGTTACTTAATCATGTAAGATAACTGTTGATTGTTGCTTGCAGCAGAGTATATATATCTTGCAGTGTGCATGCAGTAAATAACTAACAAACATTCGTGACCAATACCGCCGGTGTGATTCAACCCTACCTGCATTCTTGCCTATAGATACGTCAGTTATATATATGTATATCATTTCTCGCTCGTTTGTATGGAGTGTCCGGGGTGTGGTTATGATTTATTTCATGAGATAGGAAGCGCCCATTTAATTAACGCTTTGCAGCAATAAAAATTAACTAAGTACCTAATTGGAGAACTTTTTGCTCAATGAAAAATAAACCTATTCTCCAAACAATAACAGACATCCAAAAGAGACAAAATGGCAACCTTTTAAAAGCCTGAAATTTTCAACATCCTTTTCCAAACGGGATGTTATCATTTCCAGGGATCGGGAATTGAAGGTTTCCACTTTATGTGAGGTGAAAAAAACATTTTTTAGCCACAAAAGGTTAAAAAAGTGGGTCGTTCCTCATGCTCCACCGGCGTTCTCCACCTGGGTGGAGCATGAGGAATTGTAAGTCCTCGTACTCCAACTGATACGTGCTCCACCTGAGTCTTTTATCTGGGTGGAGCATGAGGAATTTTATATCCTCGTACACCAACTGATACACTCATTATCTTATGAGATGAGGGTGGAGAGGATGGTCAGTTTTCGCCAATTTTCTTAAATAACTTCAAAACTATTTATCTTAAAACTATAAAAAATACACATATTATTTGAGATTTTCAAACAAGCCCTTTAATTTTCTATGTCACACAATATGTTTAAAAAAAATCTGATTTACCTACAAAAGTGGCAGCTATGTTTAAAATTCATTTATTTACGTTTCACGTCCGTCTTTCGGTCACCGATTTACGATTGTATACCAAATTTTAACTCAATCGGTCCAGTAGTTTCGGAGCTGATTGGCTGTGATGGACGGACGGTAGGACAGACAGACAGACGGAAACGTGAGTGATCCTATAATGGTTCCGCTTTTAACTTTTCAGGTTTATTTTATCAAAATCAGTTAAGAACTTGTATAGAAAAATACTCAGTGGACCGATGACCTAGTGAATGCCGCTGGATGCATCGTCGTGGAAATCTTTGGGGGAGGCCGTCTGCTGGAGTGGACGTCTTTCGGCTGATATGATGACCGGCCAAGTTCGAGCCGGACTTGCGATTCTAGGGTTAAAGAAAAAATAATGTTATTTTTATATTATTTTTTATTTAGTATTATATTAAAGAGCGTAAAAAGAGGGCAATTTTTTAAATTAAAGATATAAGACTGCCACAGATTACCGCACTTTGTCTAAAAAATGGCCTACTGTTATTTCATTATTAATTAATTGCATTTGTGCAATTAAAATGACGTCATCTATTTCAATATATACTCCCTACGACGGCGTTTGGCATCTGTTCCACGAGCTATGTGTCGAGCTGTGTGTAATATACATAAAAAAAAAATCATATTGATTTTTATTTTAGCATGGCCACATAATGAAGACTGTCGAACATAAAACACCAGACGGCAATTTGAGCTGTAAACCAGATTATGCGAAAGAAGAAGTCACTTTAGCTATAGAACAAGTGAAAACAGAAGCAAGCACTTCTAACGAATCATTAGAAAAGGTTTATGAAAAGGCAGTAAAGCCACTGCATAATAATGACTTGGATTTGATTACCTATACCTCAATTCCTTCTTTTTCTAGTAAAAACTATGTTGTATAAAAAACGGAATGATGGTTTCGACATTGTTCGAAAATGTTTACGAAGTTGAGGTACCGCATAAATTTTCTAATTTGTTATTAGCTGATTATTTATATGGAAAGATAAGAATTATTGTATTTTGTTCGGAGCAAGCACGAAACAAAATGGAAGTGTTTGAAGAATATTTCTTTGATAGAACTTTTTACAGTACCCCAAAGCCTTTTTATCAAATGGCTGTGTTACATGGTGATAATGGGAGTTCGTCCACTTCCACAAACACAGTTCCTTTGCTTTTTGCTTTGATGAACAGAAAACCCCATATGGCATATTGTGCTCTTTTTGATCTTATAAAAATCAAAATTACAAATTGGAACCCAAAAAAATACACATTTATTTTGAGGCTGGACAAGAAAGCGCTAAAGTTTATGTTCCCAGATGTTAAAATTAAAAAGTGTTATTTTCATTATACAGAAAATTTGTGGAAAAAATCAAAGAAACTGGGAATCAAACATAAGATTTACAGTCGCATCGTAGGTTTATGTGCTAGCTTACCTCTATTACCCAATGATTTCATTGTTGAAGGATGGCAGTATGTATTAAAATAATCTAAAAATTTTAAAAATGAGAAGGTTGAAAAGTTTATTAAATATATGAAAAAACATAACATAAATAAAGAAACAAGTGAATGGTGCGTATATAATGACAGACACCGAACAAATAACGTGGCTGAGAGTTGAAATGCAGAAACGAATAAGAAATATAAGAAACCGAATGTGAATGTGAATGTGAAACTCCTCCACTGCTGAAACCTGATGGATCATTGGCTCACACGGCAACTGAGAAGGCTAATCTGTTTGCCTCTATGTTTGCCGAAAATTCACGTCTCGATACAGCGAATAGAATACCACCCCAGTTATCTCCTTGCGATACTACAATGCCCCCTATTCGTATCAAGCAAAAGGAGGTTCTCAAAACACTTCGCAATCTTGACGTGAACAAAGCCAGTGTACCTGACGGTATACCAGCTATAGTGCTAAAGAACTGCGCTCCTGAGTTGTCTCCTGTTCTGACACGTCTGTACCGCCTCTCTCTTGAAACAGGTATAGTCCCAAAGTCCTGGAAGCTGGCCAACGTGCAGCCGGTGCCCAAAAAAGGCAGTCGTGCCGATCCCGCAAACTACCGCCCTATAGCAATCACCTCCGTAATCTGTAAGATTATGGAGCGTGTATTGAACACCCGCATTCTGGCATACCTAGAAGACAATGACCTCCTTAGCGATCGACAATACGGATTTCGCCGAGGTCGATCTACTGGAGATCTTCTAGTGTATGCAACGCATATATGGGGCGAGGCCATCGAGAAGCATGGCGAAGCTCTCGCTGTGTCACTCGACATCTCAAAGGCTTTTGATAGGGTCTGGCACGCTAGCCTTATTGGCAAGCTTCCTTCTTATGGTCTTCATTTGGGATTGTGTAACTGGGTAGCTGATTTCCTGAGGGAACGGTCTATTCGAGTGGTCGTTGATGGCTGTTCCTCAGACCTATTGGCGATTGATGCCGGGGTACCTCAGGGATCTGTTCTTTCCGCAACACTATTTCTGCTTCACATAAACGATCTGCTGAAACCCGGTATAATTGGTTATGCAGACGATAGCACGGTTGTAGAAAGATACCTGTCCAGTGCACGAGCTAACAGCGCTGATAAGCTGTTTCTAAGAGAGGCCATGATAGAGCGCATAAACCTATCACTTCAGGCAGTGTCTGAATGGGGTGATTCCAACCTCGTAAGGTTTAATGCCTCTAAAACACAGGCGTGTCTTTTTTCCGCCAAAAGGAGTCCATTTACCTTGACTCCAACTCTCCGGAATGAACCGATTCAGATATCTGACCACCTGGAACTCCTCGGCGTGGATTTAACACCCAATCTTAACTTCGGTCGTTACATTGAGTCCAAGGCAAAAGTTGCTGCAATGAAGCTGGGCATTCTCTCTAAAGTGAGACGGTACTTCACACCTGGACAGCTGCTTACCTTGTATCAAGCACAGGTCCGCTCATGTAAGGAGTACTGTTCACACTTATGGGATGGATCAGCCCGCTATCAGCTGGATACCTTGGACGCCATCGACCGACGCGCACGGAGACTCATTGGTGACGACGAGCTAGTCAATGACAAGCTCCAAAGCCTTGAGCATCGCCGCAAAGTCGCCTGTCTATCGGTATTCTATCGAATTCATTTCGGAGAGTGCGCGCAAGAACTGCACGACCTCATTCCCCCTGCTCCATTCCACCGTCGGTCAACGAGACGCAGGGAGGGGTTGCACCCCTTTGTTGTTGATGTTCCACCTTTTCGCACGAATCGTTACGCTTCTTCATTTATTATGCGTACAGCGCAGGAGTGGAACTCCTTGCCTGCGTCAGTGTTTCCCGATTCCTATAATTTGGGGATCTTCAAGGCAAGAGTGAATAGGCATTATTTGAGTTTGCGTGTACCATCCTCGACTGCATCATCACTTACCATCAGGTGAGTTGCAGTCAAACGCACTCAAATTTTTAATAAACCGAATGTGACCCTAAATAAATTGCTCACGGTTATAACGGAAGAGATAGATTCCCTTGACGAGTCTTCTGCCAAACGCCGTCGTAGGGAGTATATTGAAAGAGATGACGTCATTTTAATTGCAAAAATGCAATTAATTAATAATGAAATAACAGTAGGCCATTTTTAGACAAAGTGCGGTAATCTGGGGCAGTCTTATATCTTTAATTTAAAAAAAATGCCCTCTTTTTACGCTCTTTAATATAATACCAAATAAAAAATAATATAAGTATAACATTATTTTTTCTTTAACCCTAGAAGGGCAAGTCCGGCTCGAACTTGGCCGGTCATCATATCAGCCGAAAGACGTCCACTCCAGCAGACGGCCTCCCCCAAAGATTTCCACGACGATGCATCCAGCGGCTTTCCGCAACCTTCACTAGGTCATCGGTCCACTGAGTAATTTTCTATACAAGTTCTTAACTGATTTTGATAAAATGTACCTCAAAAGTTAAAAACGGAACCATTATAGGATCACTCACGTTTCCGTCTGTCTGTCTGTCTGTCCTACCGTCCGTCCATCACAACCAATTAGCTCCGAAACTACCGGACCGATTAAGTTAAAATTTGGTATATGTACATTCGTAAATCGGTGACCGAAAGACGGACGTGAAACGTAAATAAATGAATTTTAAACATAGGGGCCACTTTTGTAGGTAAATCAGATTTTTTTTAAACATATTGTGTGACATAGAAAATTAAAGGGCTTGTTTGAAAATCTCCAATAATATGTGTATTTTTTATAGTTATAAGATAGTTTTGAAGTTATTTAAGAAAATTAGCGAAAACTGACCATCCTCTCCACCCTCATCTCATAAGATAATGAGTGTATCAGTTGGTGTACGAGGATATCAAATTCCTCATGCTCCACCCAGATAAAAGACTCAGGTGGAGCACGTATCAGTTGGAGTACGAGGAACGACTCCATTCCTCATGCTCCACCCAGGTGGAGTACTTAGGTGGAGCACGTACCAGAGTACGAGGACTTACAATTCCTCATGCTCCACCCAGGTGGAGAACGCAGGAAGCACGCAGGAGAGCACGAGGAACGACCCTCAAAAGTATGTTGAGATTTTTATTTTTTAAGTTGCAAACGTAATAGATCTGTATAAGTGAATATTTTATCATCATCATATCAGCCAAATGACGTCCACTGCTGGACAAAGGCCTCCCCCAAGGATTTCCACAACGACCGGTCCTGCGCTGCTCGCATCTTAATCATCATCATAGGCACATAGCTCGTAGAACAGATGGTCGTGGGGGCAGTAAAGTTCTCGAGTGGCGACCGCGCACCGGAAAACTTAGCGTAGGCAGGCCTCCCACGCGGTGGACCGATGACCTGGTGAAGAACGCGGAAATATTTTGACATATATTTAAATATTTTAAACTTTCATCTTTCAACATGATCAACAAATATCAAGATCAAAAGGTCCTTGTTAAAAATATTCAAAACGTTATCTCAACGACCAGTAAAATCACTAGACCCAGGATACTGCCTTAAATTTCATAGGGATTGACCTATTGAAATATAATTTATGGCCCATTCTCGTATCGACCCATAGTTAGACTGCAATTTAACTTTGCTATCTACGTTGCATGCGGGGCCTGGGGTATTAACAATCAATTTCCTATGTTAAAGGGTAAACTATAACACCCTTATTTGAATTTGTATCTATTTTGCTTGCAAATGGCGTTAGAAATGGTAAGCGAGCGTTTTGATCAAAGTGAAATTTCATCAATTTTATTTGGTAGGTTAGATTCGCCCTGATTCAGGGTAGGCTCGAGCCCCTCGGTGGGGACGTATATGAGCTGTAATGATGATTTGGTAGGTGAGTTATACAGGCTGTTAAAAAATTGGTATAGGAAGCATAACTGGGGCTTTTTCACGTCATACTGAACAACTTAGAGCGTCGGTGGCATAAAGGCTAGGGCCGCCGCCTCCTGTCCGGGAGGTCGTGGTTAGAATCCTGCCACGTACCAATGTGATTTCGAATTTAGATTTCATATGTACGTTTATCCGACGCTCTTACGGTGAAGGAAAGCATCGTGAAGAAACCTGCACACGCGTGCGGAGAAACTGGCAGGTTGCGTGTGAAGTCGGCAAAACCGCACTGGGCCCGCGTGGTCGACTAAGGCCCTACCGCCCTTATTCAGGGTAGGCTCGAGCCCCTTTGGTGGGGATGTATATTAGCTGATATGATGACTGAACAACTTACCCCAACGAACCTATAATAAATTTTCAAAAAACAAAAAAAATAATTTAAATACTCTGTACCAACAAAATACACAAAATTTAAATTAGCTGAACGATTTGTATGAAGAGTTCAATTTGTTTTTGAAAATTGACTATATGGGTCTCGTGGGAATATAGTTTTTCAGAATTATGAGTTGAAGATCCAGTTAACCTCCTCTCTCTACACAAATTTTGTTACATCCTATACAATGGGGCAGACAATAATAGACATTTACTGCGCAGTATACTTTGTTTAAAACAGACCTATATTGAAGTGGATAACGCAAGAGCGTCGAATTATAGGAATACTAAAACTTCCGTATTTTTGGAATCAATTAATTAATTTAAATTATTTATTTATATCTTAAACAGCAGTTTAAGTAGTTTAGTTTTGATATTTACTATATTAATACAGTTACTATATTAATTACCTATAGTCCATAACACATCCTACTAATATCATAAACGCGAAAGTTTGAAAGAATGTATGGATGTATGTTTGTTACTCTTTCACGCAAAAACTAATGAACGGATCAGACTGAAATTAGTAGGCAGCAAGCGGCTTGGAATTCGTACCCTCGACAAGTCATATAAAAGTTGTTGAAACGTTGTGAAGCCGCGGGAAATAGCTAGATTGATATGTCGAAGGGGGCTGGTGGTGGTTGTGTTATGGATGGCCTCGTGGTTCACGTCGTTTACTGTTTCGGTCGAGGGCATCGAAATTACAATGCAGCTATATCTCAGAGGCCCTTCTTCAATAGTCTTGATCAATCGGCAATAGAAAATTGTACAGGATGCCTTGGATTACAATGGATGCAAACGCGGTGATCCCAGCGATAGCGTAACACGTCCGTTTTGCTCACAGATCCTACTACTTGTGTTCTGCTCGACGCTCCGTCAAAAAGTGTCTGCCTCGAGACTGACGTCCAGCTAATATGGCTTCTCCACAGATCTAAAAAAATCTCAACTTAGTGCTGCCACCTTAATCACAAACAGCCTTCCGTTAATACGTCATCTTTGCTAACGCAAACGATGGTCTCACGAGTACAAGCGATTGTCACGCCACCACCGGTTTCACCCAGGTACTAATACCTGACGTTTGATCTAAATAAAGTTTAACGATTTATGTAAACTTATCTCGAGCTGGTATTGGTCGTGTTTTCAATGACGCTTCGATGGATATTTTTGTTTGCTGTTAATAAAATTACCTAGTTACATTTACAGATCAGAGAAAAGTGCAAACTTTCGGGCACGCAAATGAGGTAAACTTGCGTGGTATAGTTCCTTTTCCTATACTCACAAGATTTTGGTTTAAAAAATACTTCAAAAACTAAAAACCCATTTCAAAAAGAAAATACTCAAAAGTATGAAATAATATTTTTACACTTTAAAATACACGAAATTTACCAACAAAAATGAAATCAAAGGTACGATTCAAATTAGAGGAGTGCATTTTTTTTGAGGTCGGTACCAGCACACAGCTACTTACCTATCAAATGTTTAAGATCGCTTTGCTGGCACCGACCTCAAAAAAAATTTTAGTCCCCAAATTTGATTCCTACCTACCTTTTCATGATTGTTGGTTAATTTCGTGTATTTTAAAGTATAAAAATATTATTTCATACTTTTGAGTATTTTCTTTTTGAAGTCGGTATTTAGTTTTTTAAACTATTTTTGTTATGTTTTTATTTTTAGTGATAATGTTATCTATCTAACAACGATAAACACAATCACCTACTCGCCAATAGAAATCGTCAAATCATAATGCATGTGTTTCATTAACTGATACAGAGTCCTGTAGCTTCCATCATCATCTCAGCAGCATCCAAGTTAAGGAGTTACACCATCATCAGCTCTTCTGAATAACCTGAAAGAATACAACATTCGATCTATATGTATACCTACTTATCTAGGTATAATATTTAAAGAATTATCCTCTAACAAATTAAAAACACACTGGTGGCCACTACGATTATAGAAGGTTCCCCTCGATTTCTATGGTATGCCATCATCAGATCCTGGTTTCCTTATCATGGTACCACCCTTGGGATATATCCTTTCAAACAAAAAAAGAATCATCCAAATCAGTTCATAAACGAAGAAGTTATCCGTGAACACACATAAAAAAAAGACATTGAAGCAAAAAAAAAAGGGTTGCGGCGCTCTTGAGTAGTTAGCATCAACTATCAAACAGATACCAAATAAAATAAGCAAAAGACAATAATTTGAGTATCACAGTATTACAATATAGCGGCTTACAGTAGCGCAACGAATGTACTTACGCAGAGCAATGGAAGGGTACTTGCGGGGTAGCGGGCGGCGGGGCACAGCTTGGCAAACTCCAAAGTTTGCTAGGCTGTCTACAGGCTTGTATGGGCTAGTACCTACGTCGGTGGCGCATCGTGTGACATCAAAGGCGTTGCGCTACTGTAAGCCATATCGTATTACTGTGACAGTGTTAACTGATGGTATACCATAATGGTAAAGTACAAAAGTCGGTGGCTCAACCAGCGTCGGTGGCTCAACCGGTAACGACTCGGTCCATCTAACCAGAGGTACCGGGTTCAAATCTGGACGGCCAATGTACCAATGAGTTTTTCAAAAACTTACGTACATACTTACCGATTGCTTTAACGGTGAAGGAAAACATCGTGAGGAAACCTGCACACGCCTTGCGAAGAAACTCGAAGGTTGTGTGTGAAGTCGACCAACCCGCACTGGGCCCGCGTGGTCGACTAAGGCCTAATCGCCCTGATTCAGGGTAGGCTCGAGCCCCTCGGTGGGGACGTATATGAGCTGTAATGATGAATGATGTAAGGAAAATCTGATTGACATTATCCTGCGTCTAGCGAAAATAGCTGAGGTACCCTTGGCAGCTGACGACATTGAGTACGTCACCAGAGTACAATCAATGAACCCAGTAAAAGGGCGACCGCGTAATATTGTAATAAAACTCAAAAGGCGAATCTGCAAGGACAACTTGTTATCTGGAGCCAGGAAAGCCCGTAGAATTACGTCCGACAAACTTGGAATAGCCGGAGATGCCAAAGAAATATTTGTGAATGAGCACTTAACCCCAGAAAATAAGCGGCTGTACAAAAATTGCAGAGTGAAAGCGGCAGAGTTAAATTACAAGTATGTCTGGATCAAAAACTGTAAGATCTACGCGCGCAAGAATGACTCATCTCCATCGATCCTTATTGGCACCGAAATGGATTTAGTAAAAAAGTTTACTTGAACTCCCTATCTGCATTTTTCGTGTTTTGCTATTTACTCTTTAGTATACTATTCAACACTGTTAAACGGAAAGGCAAGCCAAGCATACTGTCTTTAATATTAATACAAAAGCTAATTTTCACCTACACTAACACTTTCATTAATCCGAACATACTTACACATACAAAATCATATACTCGCACACCTCGCATAGCTAGTACGGCAAGTTATTTAATCATAATAACCTACTGTTATTTTTATTATTTGATTGAGCAGTGTTGTATTTTAATATTTATGTCACTTTTTTTCCATACCGCGCAAAAATACCATAAAATGCGTGAGTCTACCTACCTACCCGTATCTGTTGCGGGCGCACCACAGGCCAACTTCACTTTTTACGGAAACGCGGGTAATTCTCACTGTTCAGCTGCCTGCCACATAAGTACCTGCCTGAGCCTTCAACATTCACAGAGCCATTATATAATAGGTAGAAAAAAACTGTTTGTTTGTATCAATACCTACAATGGTGCAGCCGCTGACACTTTACATAACCCCTACTATTTGACTTTACTACATACCCGTTTACTAGAAATAGTTATGGACTTACCTTCAATAAAAATAATATGTACAGTTATACATTATACTTATCACGTCATTAAAATTCGATCGTTGTAGATTAAGTATTTATTATCAGAACGTACGTGGCCTGCGTACGAAAGTAAATGATATGTACCAAGAAATACTTAAAAATAATTATGACATTATAATTATGACGGAGACCTGGCTATGTGATGGTATACTTGACTCTGAACTTTGCGATAGTAGGTACATAATTTTTCGTCAGGATAGGAATTACTCGAACACAGGTAAATTAATGGGTGGAGGCGTTATGATAATTGTTCGGCGCGAGTTATGTGCCTATCGTGTGGACCCGTGGCGGCCGGCTGCACCTATCGAGACTTTGTGGCTGACTATCCCCGCTGCTGTCACTTCTGCGGCGTCGGTCGTCACTGACCGCTCGCGTTATCGCCGCATTCGATTATCACAATGCGACTTACATATAATAGCTGCATACTTAACAGGCAAGTCCGCAAAATACTCACGCACGGATGATTCACAAGCGAACGACATAGCTACCTTTTTGTCTGATTTTTGCAACAAAATCCCACCAATAGCTCATCACAACTTCATTCTTGCTGGGGATTTTAATTTATTTAATATTCAATGGCAACTAGAAATACCTACTTTTTTGAAGCAGGGCTCTTGTTTATTACAAGAGCTAGGCTCAAAATTAATTAATGAACTCTCACTGTTAGGGTTGAAACAAACGAATTGTTTAAAAAATTGTTCTAATAACACGCTTGACTTGGTTTTTACTAACCTGGACATGGAGATAAATCGATGTAGTGCACCTCTGATCCGTGAAGACGTGTTTCATCCGTCTTTTTATCTTATCTCTGATAGTTTATTATCTCCTCTGAGTGAGCTCCCTCACAAAAAAAATAATTTAAAAAAAAACTGATTTTGAAAAAGTAAATGGTTTCTTAAGCGGTATTGATTGGGCTACTCTTCTGTGTAAAGAATCTTTAGACGAGGCAATTTCATTATTTTATGATAAATTAAACCACTCTATCAAAACTTTTGTGCCATCGGTTACTATTAACAGTCACAGGTATCCAGCCTGGTTCTCTCCTGCCTTGAAAAAAGTTTTTAAAGAAAAATTCAATGCTCATAAGTGTTGGAAAAAGTATGGAAATATTACGACACTTTCTCTTTTTTACGTAAGCGTGCCTCGCGTTTACAAACAGTTTGTTATAAAAACTATATTATTAATACCCAGGAACAAATTATAGAAAATCCTAAACACTTTTGGAACTACATCAAATCAAAACGAGGCCGAACCTCTAATTATCCCTCTAAATTATCACATAATAATCAGACATACTGTGACGGCCCTGGAATCGCGGAAGCTTTTAATTCTTTTTTTCACAGCGTGTTTTCGCAGCCTGTTCCCATGTATCCCAATATGTACTCAACAGCATCTTCATCTTGTGAAACTCAGTATGTACACAGTTTGACACTTTCAGAGGAACAAATATTCAAGGCTTTGAAATCAGTCGATACAAAGAAAGGCCCTGGAAGTGATCACATATCACCTTTATTTATATCTAACTGCGCGCAAGCCCTAACTATCCCTGTACACATTTTATTTAATAGATCACTTAAAGAAGGGTATTTTCCCAAGGTATGGAAACAAGCTCATGTTGTCCCTATCTTTAAGAAGGGTTTACATACTAAAATTGAAAACTACAGACCTATATCCATATTGAACGTTTTTGCAAAAATACTAGAGAAGTTCGTATTCAAAACTATTTATAATACTATTTATCAGGGAATTCCTCCCCAACAACACGGTTTTTTGCAGGAGCGCTCCACTGTTAGTAACCTTACTGAGTTTACGAATTATGTATTAAAAAATATGCATGCTGGTGGACAAATAGACGTTATTTACACTGATTTTGAAAAGGCGTTTGACCGGGTGGATCATATTATACTGCTTCGAAAGTTGCAGTGTCTTGGTATCCATGGAGACTTGTTACGTTGGCTTGAGTCATATCTCCACAATCGTAGTCAGGCAGTTGTAATTGGTGGTTATCGCTCTAACTTCGTAGAGGTGACTTCTGGTGTACCCCAGGGCTCACATTTGGGTCCCCTTCTCTACAATGCGTATCTTTTTGACATTCATAAATATCTTAATTATGCAGCTTTTGTGATGTACGCAGATGACACAAAAATATTTTACAAAATTTACAATATTAATGACTGTCACAGACTCCAAGATGATCTGGACAGAATATCTGAATATTATATCTCTAATAGAATTAATATCAACGTCAGTAAATGTCAAGTAATTAGCTTTACACGTAAAACTAAACCAGTAACATTTGCATATATGATTGGAGGTGCGTTTGTGGAGAGGAGTGACCTGGTGAGGGACCTGGGAGTATTACTTGATAAGAAATTAACATTTAGTGAGCATATTAACTCGACTGTCGATAAGGCCTATAAAAACCTTGGATTTATTATTCGATCCAGTAAACCATTCACTAACATACACTGCATTAAGGTACTGTACTTCGCCTACGTGCGTAGTTTACTTGAGTATGCCAGTAGCATATGGAACCCGCAATATCAAATTTACAAAGACGGCATTGAGAAAATTCAAAAGAGATTTCTACGGTATCTGAACTTCAAATTTGACATGCGACTGAAAAGTTATGAAGACAGGTGTGCACATTTTAAAATTCTGAATTTAGACAGTCGTAGAACGCTCCTCGACCAGATGTTATTGCACGATGTTTTGCATGGACAACTGGATAGCGCTAACTTACTAAGTGAAATTAAATTATCTACACCTACACTAAGAACTAGACACACAAGGCTCTTCTGTACAACACTTAGCCGTACTAACTATGCGAAAAACTCAGTTATATCCCGCATTTGTAATACCCACGATCGTCATTTTAACAATGTTGACATATTTAGTCACAGTAGAACATCATTCAAAAACAGAATTCTCTCTGAACTCATAACGAACTTATCTTCTTAACTTAAATCACACTCACATACACACACACACACACACACACACACACACACACACACACACACACACACACACACACGCTGTCCTGGTTTGCCCTTTTTTGTTTTTGTTTTTTTTTTGTCTTCTATTCTTTAATATTTTCTTTTTTAAGGTAATGATTATTCGAATAACGTTGAACCAGACTATGCTCTCGAGGCTAGATCTGCACAATATGTAAAAGTAATTTAGGGAAACCTGTAAATTGCTCATGATCTGTTACCTTTCCTTTTTAACGCTGTGTAATTAAGTAGCTGTTGGTTTTCTTAATAAATAAAAATAAAATAAAATAAAAAAATGATAAAAGTACAAAAAGGTCGGTACTACGTCTATTTAACTACTGGTGGGTAAGGTAGGTGCAGGCCAGTATGATACAGAACTATAACAAATTTCACTGTCGAAATTGATAATATTTATTTTGTTCTGTATATACTTACTTGTTTTAGTTTCTCAAACTTCTGAATAAAAGCCTCATTAAGCACATAAACATGTTATGGTTGTTCTAAAAAATTTCTCGTGCGTTTCAAGACGTTGTTAATAGTCACACGAGCTGCGGCTAGACGTTCCACAATCAAACTTTTACCGTTTGCTGGAAGCGCGTTCCGTAAACACTAAACACCTAAACACACCTGTCAGAATGGTCACGAATTGAAAATCAATGGCCGGTAGACATGCGAAGTCGGAAGTTGCTGGGCTAATATTAGGCGATATGTGGTTGCATGTTTTAAAATTGTGGGAAGACCATTTTTTGGTTAAATCATTCTTTCACAAAATATTATGGTAATTTTTTTAAAGTAAAAACTTCTTTAGTTACTATGGGCATTTTTGAGATGGGAAAAAACCATTGAACTCGCGACATTTTAATGTAATGTAAGCGAGACCCTACTAGGAACACTCGCAGGGTCAAAACTTATAAAACTCATTTTTGAGATGGGAAAAAATCATTGAACTTGCAATATCCTTACTTTATCTTTAATCCTTAATCCTTTCCTAAATGATATAATAATAATTATAAGAAGCGGGAGTGAAACAGGCGGTTTATGACGTGTTTTGGGAGCGCCTGACAAAAGTTCTTGAGAGTTACTTGTCGGGCGTTAACAGGATACGAGCATTCAACGCCTGGGTCATGCCTATTCTTTTGTACACCTTCGGCATACTCAGATGGTCACAGACCGAACTGGACGCCCTGGATCGAAAAGTCCGCACCACTATGACACTCTATAGGATGCATCACCCGAGGTCGTCAGTGATGAGGCTGTATATCCCGCGGAAGAATGGCGGTCGTGGCCTTCAAAGTGCCAAACAAATATACAACCGCGAGATATGCAGCCTTCGAAGTTACTTCCTGACGAAAGTCGATAGTGACTTGCATAGAGTTGTCATGGCTTGTGATAAAGGACTAACCCCTCTATACATGGCCCAAGAGAACTGGCAGGCGCCGGCTGTACTTAGCACTGCTGAGCGAGAGGCCATCTGGAAAGACAAAGAGCTGCACGGTAGGTTCTTTAAGGCCCTTTGTGGGTCCTTCGTAGATCAGAAGACCTCCGTGCACTGGCTGCGCTTCGGAGATCTTTTTGCAGAGACCGAGGGTTTTGTCTGTGCAATACAGGATCAGGTGGTCAAGACGAACAACTATAGGAGGTTCATAATAAAAGACGGCACCTTGGACGTCTGTCGGTTGTGTCGTCTACCAGGGGAGACCCTACGTCATATAACCTCCGGTTGTTCCATGCTTGCCAACACTGAGTATTTGCACAGGCACAACCAAGCAGCCAGGATCCTACACCAAGAGATCGCTCTAAAGTATGGCCTCATATCTCGGCGGTTGCCGTATTACAAGTACACGCCGGAGCCGGTTCTCGAAAACGACCGCGCTAAGCTCTACTGGGACCGACCCATCATCACGGACAGGACTATTCCTTCGAATAAGCCTGATATCGTGCTGATGGATCGGACGCAGTCAAGGGTGTTTTTGGTTGATATCACTATCCCATATGATGAAAACCTCGTGCAGGCTGATGCCGATAAAAGGACCAAGTACCTGGACCTGGCGCACGAGGTTACTGATATGTGGCGAGTGGAATCTACCGAAATCATCCCCGTAGTCCATTCCGTGAACGGGTTAATTTCAGCCGACCTTGAACGTCACCTAAGGCGGCTGGATCTCCGAGGCAGACCAATAATTGCAGCAATGCAGAAAGCAGTCCTCCTCGATAATGCCCGGATAGTTCGACGCTTTCTCTTCCCGTCGCACTGAACTCCAGCCGACTGTGCTTCCGCTGGAGGTGCTCCTGCCACTTTGCCTAGTGCCAAGTGAGCAGAGTAGCTTAAATTTGATATCTAGAAATAATAATAATATTATAAATGTGAAAGCGTGGATGTTTGTTACGCTTTCACGCAAAAACTACTGAACGGATTTGGCTGAAATTTGGTAGGTCGACATATTAGGACCTGGATTAAGACATAGGCTACTTTTTACCACGCTCGCGAGCCGCTTGCGGCTCGCGCACTGCGCACCCTCGAAAAGTCATAGAAACGTGGTCCACGCGGGTGAAGCCGCGGAAAAAAAACAGCTAGTTATATTATAAATGTGAAAATGAATTTGTTTGTTTGTTACCTTTTCACGTTTCAACGCCTTGACCAATCTGAATAAAATTTGGCATGTAGGTAGCTTGTGTCACAAGGAAGGACATAAGCTACTTTTTATCCCGTGAAAATAGCATAGCCCGATGCAGTTCCTGAGGGAACAGAAAATATACTCTTTTTTGGTTAATTTCTTTAACATCGCAACGGAAAAATGGATTGTGTAATTTTTGCAGAGAGATAGTTGAGGGGGGTGGGAAATGACATGATTTACTAATAAGCATATCCTGACATAGTTACCGAGGGATTTGGAGAAAACTCATACACCGCGCACCCTCTAAGATAGTCATAAAAACGATGTCCAGCGGGCGAAGTCGCGGGCAAAAGCTGTAATATAAACGACACCGTACCAGGAACACTCGCAGGGTCAAAACTTTAAACTTATCAAACTGTAAAAAGTTTTTATTTCTGTCGGCAGTCCTAGAGTGGTTAGGTTTTTAAGGTTGCCAGGTTATGTCCCCACCACCCCCTACCAGCTGATCCGCTTGTATACGTCAAATAAAATTGTATATTTTTTTTTTCTTTATATTATTTAATGAGTATCATTTTTTAAATTACTACAGAGCCCTATTAAGCTAAGCCTAAGTTTTGCTTTGGCGGTGGCTCGAACACAATTACTAGAGTTTGCTTCCCTCACGCGGGCATTGCGCATTCTAAATTTGATTTCCAGTGAGATTGACCTCCATTGCACTGGGGAATCGTGGTGAGCCCGCTTCCATCTTCGGAAACATCGTCACTTTCATAACCAGGTGAGATGTTGTCAAGGGTTTACCAATTGTGCATTAAAAAAAAAACACTTCCACGCTCGCGAGCCACTTGCGGCCGCGTGCAAAACCTAGTAATACATTGTTAATTGGTTTGATACATAATTCTTAACTAGCACTCGTAAATGCAGATCACAAATTGAGTAGATACATAATTCCCTGAAGGGCCAAAATGAGTGTATTCCACTGGGCCATCTTCTTATCAGCTCATATATGTCCTCACCGAGGGGCTCGAGCCTACCCTGAATTAGGGCGATCGGACCTTCGTCGACCACGCGGGCCCCGTGCGGGTTGGTCGACTTCACACACAATCTTCGAATTTCTTCGCAGGTGTGTGCAGGTTTCCTCACGACGTTTTCCTTCACCGTAAGAGCGTCGGATAAGCGTACATATGAAATCGAAATTCGAAAACACATTGGTACGTGGCAGGGTCCGAATCATGACCTCCCGGACAGGAGGTAGCGGCCCTTGCCAATACGCCACCGACGCATATATTGTCATTAAATATAGGTAGTTATTTGTGTCACTTTCCTCTTTGGCTAATTAGACAAAGTTACTGGTCTTCATGTACTCTCGTAGAGTCTCGCAACCAGTTTAATTGGACGTGTTTTGTTTTCCTCCTCATTGTCTTTTGTGAAATATTCGGTTAAAATGTCCAACGTTGATATATTCAAAGACTGAAAGAAAAACCCTCATTTTGCACTTAATTCTGTCTGTTGAATGGTTCCCTAAAAGAATTCGAAATGGATCATCCAATTAGGCTTGAAGAGTACTTATAATATGTTCGCAAATTGCTTCAGAATCGAGTCAAAGAGAATTTATTAAAAAAATTGGTACTTATTACAAGTCAGCAGGAAGGTAGGTGCGCCTTAATGAAGTAGCAATTAAAATGCGTTCTTTTGTTATTAATATCTTTTATGTATTCCTAATATTTAATACAGATTATTTCCGCGGCTTCGCCTGCGTTAACACAGTTTCTATGCCTGTCGTCGAGGGTGCGTTGGGTTATAATTTAGTTACAAAAACTAACATTGAATGTAGCTATATTTCTGCCCTCCTATCATCAATTATTTACTCGTGTGAGCTTGGACGCGGTACGGAGGGCGCGTCGAGGCCGCAGAACAAACAATTAAATTTTCATATTTATGATATTATTATTGTAAGGTTATATAATACTTTAGACCCTACAGGTAAATGTTCTTTGATGGTTTCATTATAACACGTCCCAAATTAAGCTCCAAAAACTCCTACAGCAATATTATCATATCATGATGTTTCCCCTTTTTAAGGGGATGAGTATCTATATGTATCACTTTTACGCCAGATTAATATATGTTTTTACAAAAAATTAAAATTGTTTAGTTGTTTTGTTGCAGGCAGGTATTATTTTCTCACTTTCATTCAATAATGTCCTAGAGGGTGACTCGATGGACTCGGATCGAGTATTTGTGATGATGAAAGGGCTTACCAATTGTTAATAAAAAAAACGTCTGTGGCTCAACTGGTAACGACTCGGTCCCCCTAACCAGAGGTATCGGGTTCAAATCCGGACGGCCAGTGTACCAATAAGTTTTTCGAAACTTACGTACATATAATTACCGATTGCTTTAACGGTGAAGGAAAACATTGTGAGGAAACCTGCACATCTGATTCCAGAGGTGTATGAAGGTCACTTTGCACACGTCCGTAGGTGTAAATCTTAATACCCTACACGTGACCGCGGGTGATGCTAAGTGCAACACTAGGCAACTGCCGTCTGTCCTTTGGATAGCACGGTTAATTATTGTGCCACACGATAAGAAGAAGAATAAAAAACAAAAAGTCAGGAAATTATTTGGTACACGTACACAGCAGTTCAAAAAGCTACGCATTATTATTATCTTTGTGCCTGTACGAGTGTTATTTTACGTCCGGTGAAACATATATAGGTACTTTTGATCATCGCACCTCAGAGGGAATTCGCGGAATACAGGCCGGCTCCTACCAGTTCAGCGACAAACTATACTAATGCGACGTAAAACCTGCACGTGGTTGGTCCATTGTAGTACGAGCTACCCGCAGTTTAAAAATTGAAACAATGCCGAAACGTTAAATCTCCAACCGAAGAACTTGCATAATCGTTGCATAATGAATTTTATTCAGTAAATGAGTATATTAACAAAATTTAAAAAAACTGTTAAAGCGACACGCAAATCTAATAAAATATTTTATATTAGAGTTGACATTTTTGACAAACTTGTTTTTAATTTTATTTTGACGATCATATTATACTTTGACATTCTTCAAGCTTCTGTAAACTTGACTTTGATATTCTATCTTAATCATCATTACAGCTCATATACGTCCCCACCGAGGGGCTCGAGCCTACCCTTAATCAGGGCGATTAGGCCTTAGTCGACCACGCGGGCCCAGTGCGGGTTGGTCGACTTCACACACAACCTTCGAGTTTCTTCGCAGGCGTGTGCAGGTTTCCTCACGATGTTTTCCTTCACCGTAAAAGCAATCGGTAAGTATGTACGTAAGTTTTTGAAAAACTCATTGGTACATTGGCCGTCCAGATTTGAACCCGGTACCTCTGGTTAGATGGACCGAGTCGTTACCGGTTGAGCCACCGACGCTTCAATCTTCTATCTTCTTTTATCTTAATACTCGTACATAAATAAAATTTAACTTGATATTTCGGTTAATTTTTTTATAGAAAAAACCTCATCCGCATCCTTGATATCCACCGGAGCGAAGCTTGCCCGCATACTGTATGAAATAAATAAAGACAGTAGCTAGCGAGCAACACTAACTAAGCAAACGAGCTTTACTTTGGCTCTCCTACTTTCTGATTCGATCACGCAGAGAAACTCCGAGCACAGCACGCTCTATTGCCCATAAGCCATAGCGAAGTATATATTATATAAGTACTAACATACAGTATGGACTCTCCCTGCCGCTCTATAGATTCCGACCTCACCCTCTCGTCACCCAGATTGATACAGATTGGTTACAGTTTAGTTGTCGAACGTATGGGATTTCGCCGCCATTTTGTTTGTTCCGTCATTTTTTTTTGAAATGTCATTTCTGGCCCGTTGTATGAAGTGTCCAGGGTATGCCCATAGTAAGCGACCATGTCTCAGTTCCATATGTCATCACTGGCAACACACACCCTGGTCGAAGACTTTGGTTGTTTGCCGATACTGAGTAGCGTCTTCAGTACTGTATCTTCTGCGTCTTTCTTCCATGAGGTTGCTGGTGAAGTCCGAGATTTTTTTGTTTGGTTTGAACGGCGAGTTTTAAATTTCAATTGTATCTATAGCTACGTTTTATACGAAAACATTCATTATGATATATATATCCTTTATTGTACACAAACATTTAAATGACAAGAACTTAGAGAGGACATGTACAAAGGTGGATGTAAAAACATTCATTATGATGACGCATGTTACATCCAAAAAGTGGGGGGTCTCTAATTTTTTTTGTTACAATATCGAGTAAAATTCTGATTTCAAAAATATAAATGTAGAACAAAACCCGACTACGGCAGAGCTAAAAGAAAAGAAAAAAGTCAAGATGTAGGTGCAAATTACTCTCTATCTAATAGTCATAAAATAGTAACAACATAATGTCATTTGTGAAAAATCAAGAAATATACAAATAACGTCAAAATCCAATCCTTGGTATAAAACGAATTATGTCATAGGAACATGAAAAAAAAATGACACAAGAAGTTATACATTAACAATCATTGAATGTCATTTCATGCCTTTGACAAGAGTAGGCCAGTTCACACGAACAGTACCCGGTCACGAGTATAACGCGAGAGTCAGCCATCGCTCCCATCAACCATATTCAATCCACAGATTGGCGTATTTAAGTTTTTAAAAGTAAGTTTTAAACTTACTTGTTTTATTGTTTTTTTTTGTGTTCGTTGCAGTGCGTATCATGTGCCAAAGAAAATTCTGCGTATCTAAAACGAGTAAAACTGACATTAGTCGCACATGATCAGTAACATCTGACATAAGCATAAAACCTTCTCGCATTAGGCGGCATGGCCATGTTTCTTTAACCTCCGTGGCTGAAAAAATTAAGGTGACATGGTCATGTTTCCTAAGCCTTTGTGATTGAAAAAAAAAGCATTTCGTGTTACACACTTCCGTTTCTTTTCACGAAACCACTCCCACAGATTGTAGAAAAGTGGGAG
The DNA here is from genome assembly GCA_947284805.1 of Coleophora flavipennella. Taxonomy (NCBI): domain Eukaryota; kingdom Metazoa; phylum Arthropoda; class Insecta; order Lepidoptera; family Coleophoridae; genus Coleophora; species Coleophora flavipennella. The sequence continues at coordinate 15,931,277 of OX369279.1, forward strand.
GAAAAATGTTACGCATCAATAAATAGGTTGCCACTAAGGTTTATCGGTTGACGAAGCGTACGTAATTCGAACTATCTATCGAAGCACACATCCATCTTTGGGGAGCTAATCTCGGTCTGCGGCACTTCCTAGTTTCTAAACCCCTGCAGTAGCCTCACGGCTGCAGTGCGGGGGTTCCACCGTAGCCTTTTTAAGCCTTGTTCGCGGCGGGGCCGCCTTTTCAATGCAGTCTTTTAACGTTCACTTCCATCACCCTCTCCACTCAGATCTTGTGCCATCCCCGTATGGCATAATCCCTGGCAGGGGCCCCTGTATCGGGTGCGCTGGATCTCCTGGTGTAACCCCTCTCTTCTTACGCACCCACACCCTTCCCTAAGGGTGTGGGTCGCTCGGATGTAAGGTTTTACAGTTCTTGATTGACTAAAATCCAAAGGGGGGTTTTAGTGGGTAGGTTCAGCCTTCAGCTGTCCAACATAATCAGTACAGCCGGGCTGTAATGGTATGCATGATGCATCACTCCCCCTCCTTCCAAATAAGGAAAAAAATAGTGTGTGGTTTTATGAAACCATGGTAAAAGTGAAACTTTTTTTCACATTACAGACATTTACAGAGCACGAAACGATCATGGCTGCTCTCGTCTTGGAGCTACGGTACAGAGAACGAAACGATCACGGCTGCTTTCGTCTTGGAGCTACGGTACAGAGGACGAAACGATCATGGCTGCTCTGACGAAAAAGTTTGAGACGATGTAATAATCTCTTCCCCGTCACGCAACACACAGACGAAAAAAAAAGTTTATTGGTTATTCGCCTTAAGTTCACACGAGCACGCAGACTTGCGCGGTACTGTTTGAACGGACGTTTCATTGTTTATTTTTATTGCAGGCGACCAAGTTCACGCTCAAATAAATGTGAAGTAAAACCCGGGACACGTTAATTAAGTTCTTGGCTTTTACGGTCCCCTCCGGTGGTGGGCCGTAATGAGAGTTAGGGGCTTAGGTAGGTATTGGGTCGTTGTATCGGCCCCGTGTAACGGTGGTTGCATATTCCTTATACTACGTGTAGCTTTGCGCCAAATGTTGTTTATGTATACAAACTTTTATTCTATTTCACGACAATTACAAGTTTTTATTCAAGGCGAGGTATTGATTGGAACAGTTGTCTCTGTCTTTTTCTTTACGTGTAATGAGTAAAGAAAATAACCACACTTTTTCACTTTTTCAATGGTTTTTCGTTTCAATCAAAAACTACAATGAAAGTATTAAAAATAATAACATTACTCACTTTGTATTATCATAACAAATATAGTTGTATATTATTTTTTTATTTATTCTTGAAAATATTAGTCATAACTAGAGTTGAAAGTAACGGTGTAGACCTATCTTTGGGATTTTTAGCCAAAACTGCTCAGTCGTATTTCTAATAGGGTGTCAATTAAATGGTTAGCATAGTATTGTTATTTCTGTGAGCAGAAAAATATAATCGGTGAGCAGAAATAGCTAATTGGTCAGCAACTCATGGTCAGCAAACATTTCAAAATCAATCAGCAATTTATGTCATTCTGGATGGCTGTAATTATTTTAAACATCCCCGTACTACACTCTTCCTACAGTGTTGAGTGGTCGACGGAGCCCCTTCGGGGCTCCTACTTCTGTGTTCTCATGTTAAACCTAACACTACGACTGTGCGGGGAGGCGAGCTTAGCTCGCCTCCCCGCACAGTCTCCGAACCTAACGGATCCGAGTCGGGGTGCTCCGCAAGTCCAAGCTCGCTTCGCTCGCTCCCGCTTCCATTTAGAACTCCCCGTACCACACTCTTCCTACAGTGTTGAGTTGTCGACGAAGTCGGACCCGCGTGCTTTCCCCGCCCTGATACTCCCACATTCCCCTGGGATCCTGCTTATAGACATGTTTTTCTGCCGCTCAATCATGAAATCTTGCCGCTCAAGTAGTTATTTTGCGGACTGAATGTTTATTATGCATTTCAAATATAGGTATATGTATCTTTCTAATAGCTTTTGACTTTAAGGAACTTCATCAACAATAAGAGTATTTTTATAAACCTTGGGATTTCTACCGTTTAGGAGTAATTGACGTCAAAAATAACGAAAGTCTGTAATTATACCGCCTTAACTTGCAATGTTCGTATGTATATGCGCTTAAAATCTTGCGATGGATTTTAGACCGACTTTCAGGGGTCCGATTGAGCTGGAATTTGATAAGAAGCTGAATATCCGGTGACAATAGATCCTTTTGGTATTTTAAATTGATCTGATGATGAACTTCTAATCGAGATCCCAGGATCGTCTTTTTGTTTTCAATTAAATCATAGAAAATACCTCTCTGCTCGGCTTTCGTAAATTTAGAATCAAACATTAATTTATTACATTCTCATTTGGCACACTGAACTTAAATCTCTTTTAAAACAAAAGCTTATAACTAAAAGTTGAAAGGTTTCTCAAAATGAGATTATTCATTTATTTATTTCATCATATCAGCCGAAAGATGTACACTACTGCCTCCCCCAAGCATTTCCACGACGACCGGTCCTGCGCTGAAAAATGAATGGTGCCCGGCTTAGAATAGGACCATCCCATCTCTTCCAATGGAGGTCGTAAGAGTCGACTAAGGGACTTAAAACCGGAGGACGGGCAGCAGGCAGCAGCGTCCTTTCCGTGCATTGCAACACACCTGCAACCACACTGCGATCGCCAACCTGCCTGCCAGGCGTGGCGATTACGGCAAAACCCCCCCAATGATTGATTTATTTGTATGGATCTAATCTTGCAACCAATTTTAGAGCCCAGCGTCGTAGTAAATAGTCTTTATTCTTTGCCGGCATTCAATTGAGCTGACATTTGATATGGAGCCGTGTTCATGCTGACAATATATCCATTTGGTGTTTTGAAGTTGATCTGACGATGAACTTAAAAGGTGAAATCATGGTCCCAGGATTGTCTAATATTGAAAACAATAGATGAAGAGCTCAGGTATTTTTTTGACGTCTTTCATTTATTTATTTTCTTTTGCGATTTCAGTTGTTTTTTACCCGACTGCGCCAGAAGGAGGGTTCTGTTTTTCGAGTGTGTGTATGTTTATTTATTTCTTTGGCACGTTCTGTAGCCTAAACGTAATGATGGATTTTGGAGTGCGTGGTGTCGTTAAATTCGTCTTGGTCTTGTAAGTGACATACCTAGGATACAGTTTTATCCGACTGACCAAAACGAGGGGTTAAGTTTTTATGCACTTATGTTTTTAATTTTAATTAGTTCTTGTATTTATTCAAACTCGCTATTATTCACAAATGATATAACATTGAATCAAGGAATAATATGGACAGTTTTGAAGAAATAAGAATGAATTACTGTAATATTTGAAGTATTTCGAATTCAACTTCGTTGTATCTGTGGTGAGCTTTAAAAAAAATATTTTTTGTGCCATTTTGGCGACGAACGGGGCTCGAACTATCTGATCTCTTGCCTAATTTCATCTTATGTTCAGTTCAAGCTCAGACTCAGAGGAAAAACTAATATTGTTGAACTTTAACAAAATCACAGACACTAGATTCCAATAAAAATCTGAACTTTAAGCTTAATATTTCGCAACCGGATCCCTGAAAACGGTTTTCACACACCGGCTATATTTTTGAGCAACCTATCCAATGGCTATGTGGGATAGACGAGAAAAATAACTTCAACCCCTCTTTTACGGTGTGTATCTACTCTAAAAAAAATATTTTAAGACTTTACTATACCGCTTGTTAATATAGATACCCTGTCAAATAACAGGTTTCTATTACTAAGAATGTCTTAGTTAAACCGCAGACAGATGGGCAGACGGACATGGCGAAACTGTAAGGGTTCCTTGTTAACTACGAAACCCTAAAAAAGTAGTTCACAAAAAGGAGTAAGTACTCATGCTCTTGTCCAGTCCACGTAAAAAGACCATAACTATATGTGAAAACATTTAATTGGTGCTTAGTTGTTATTTAAGTTAACTATTTAGATATTGTATCACTGTTTGTTTTCCGAATAAAATAAAATAAAATAAAATAAATAATTCACTAAAAAGTATTTTACAGTATAAAGGAAAATGTTAGCAAAATCAACTTTCTTCTGGCGTATGTATTTCAAACCGATCCAGTTTATAAACGCACTTAAGGTCAGTTAACTCTAGAAATCAGCGCGAACACGCGAGTCTTACCGAGACAAATATGTATTATATTTTAACAATAAAATTCAATAAGTCAATAGAATAAAATGTAACGCAATGTAGTCTTATAGTATAATTTTAGTTTTGACAATGAATCCTTTTAATTGGAAAAAGATTTCATAAAAATCCCACATAGGATTCAAGAAACTTACAGTGGCTATAAAAGTAGCTCCTAACAAATGGGTAGCTTACGAGTACATTGCTACAACTCAGCATGAAAGTTAGGTAACTGTCATATAGACAAGCTCACTGAGTTATCCCATGACATCTGATCGATCAAAGAAATTTCTGTCAGCAGGATTTTGAAATGAGTGCTTCTTTTCCCAGTTATTCACAGACACTTTTGCTTGGACAAACGGGAAAATTTCTTGATAAAATTACCAAAATTAATGTATTTTATAAACAAGAAGAAGTTTTATTTCAATTTCAAAATGATTATTCAAAGTATAGGTGCCTCTTTCTGATGATCATAAAATAGTAATTATATAACATAACATCAGTTTTAAAAAAATTAAAACAAATATAATTATTGATATAAAAATAATACTGTCACAAGAATATAAAAACAGTATGACACGTGTTTTTTAAGAATTTTTTTTTTATAATTCACAATTGGTAAGCCCTTGGCATCATCTCACCTGATGGTAAGTTACGATGATGCCGAAGATGGAAGCGGGCTTACCAAGATTTCCCAACGCCTGCTGGCTATCTTATCTTCAAGCCGGAACACATCAATGTTGTTAACATTGATGTTTGGCGGTAAGACTTAGATAAGATGGTAGTAGCTAGCCAGGCGGGCTTAGAAAATCCCCTACCACCTACCAAAAAATATATATATATATATCTTAATTTTTTTTAATTAGTCATCAAATGCCTTTGATAAGAGTATTATAGAATAGAACAGAGCAGAGCAGAGTAGAGCAGAGCAGAGCAGAATAGAACAGAACAGAACAGAACAGAATAGAAAATCTTTTGTTTAGAGCACACTACAACAATTTCCAGATACAATTTACAAACATAGAAATTGTTATAATATTATAAATGTGAAAATGTGTTTGTTTGTTTGTTTGTTACCTTTTCACACTTCAATACCTTAACCAATTCTGATGAAATTTGACATGCAGGTAGCCTGTGTCACGGGAAAGGACAAAGGCTACTTTTTATCCCGTGAAAATAGCATAATCCGATGCAGTTCCTGGGGGAACTGAAAAAATACTCTTCTTTTGGTTATTTTTTTTAACATCACAAGTTGTAATTTTTTGCAAAGGTATGGTTGAAGGGGTGGGAAATGACATAATTTACTAATTAGCATATAACGAAATAGTTCCCGAGGGATCTGGGCAAAACTCGTTTCCACGTTCGCGCACGTCGGCGTCGCAACGGAGCCACAGATTGAAGTATTTTTTTGTATGGAATTGGTTGAGGGGGTGGGATTGATTGATTGGATCTCAAGACTTCAAAGATGATTTTTATAATAACAATGGATATATGACTATAAGGGTAGAAAAAGTGTGTTTAATTTTCAAAGTAAATTACCTTTTGACCTATAATTGAACGCGTGAAGCGGGCTCTCAGAGTTTAATGGAACTAACCGGCGTTCGTATGTATGTATAAATGTTTATTCGACAATAACTCGAGTATCGTTAAACTTAACGTGGTGAAATTTAGTAGGTAAATTAATAAGATAAGAAAAAGCTTTAAATCGAACATGAGCCAAATCAGTCAAGGGGTTGCCGAGATATATGGGGGGTTGTGAACGTTGACACACCACTAGATGGCGCTAGATGGATCCTACATCGCACAAGCGTTAGTGAGTGAACCTAGTATATACGGCAGAATATCAGCGCTGTAGGTACATAATTACCTGCAGAATATGCTGAGTCGGAGTCATTTCTGAGCTACGGCACAATTTCATGTACCTACCCTCTTTTTACATTTAAGCTTAGGTATAAGAAGTTATTAATTGTTTTCTTTTTGTTTAACAATTGTAATGTAGCTTTGAATAAATGTTATATCTATCTATCTATATGATGATGATGATACCAGCTCATATAAGTCCCCACCGAGGGGCTCGAGCCTACCCTGAATTAGGGCGATCGGGCCTAAGTCGATCACGCGGGCCCAGTGCCGGTTGGTCGACTTCACACACAACCTGCGAGTTTCTCCGCAGGCGTGTGCAGGTTCCTCACGATGTTTTCCTTCACCGTAAGAGCGTCGGATAAACGTACATATGAAATATATGATATATCTATCTATAAACGAGTATCTATATTTTTACTTTGGAGCGACGAAGGAGGTAAGAAGGTATAGTGATGGCCAAAACGGTACTCTAGTTCCCAAACTACTAGATGTTTTTGGATGAAATTTGGGTTAGGGCAATAATAAATTTATATCTGCAGATGTTTTTTATATTTAAATTTCCCTTGGTTTTTATGGTTGCTACCATACTAAAAAAAACTCTCATTATTTTAATATTCAAAAATGGCTGTTACGATTTTGATGAATCTCGGTGTTACTATAACTGTTTATGGCCTACAGTGCGCGGTAGTTAACCGTTCCAAGAAAAACCGGAATGAGGTACCTCATTTTAAAATCCAGGTTCATCATCATCATATCAGTCGAAGGAAGTACACTGCTGGACATAAGCTTCCGACGACCGGTTCTGCACAGCTTGCATCCAGCGGCTTCTTGCGACCTTCACCAAGTCATCGGTCAAAATTTAAATCCAGGTTGTTTGTTACTTTTTCTCAAAAATGGCTCTAACGATTTTAATGAAAAGTTGTAAATAACTATTAATCAATAGGTCTGCTTTACTGGGTAAAAATCTAATTTAGGTACCTCCCAAACAAACCCAAATTATTTGTAAATTTTTCATTAAGTTTGATATATCTAGCTTCATTATTTGCTACTAAGCAAGCGTAATGTTGTTTCTATTTTAATTTATTAAATGTATTTGTAACATGTTGTGAAGAGCTATATTTTTTATAGTTTATTTCTATCGTTTGTAAATTGTACCTGGAAATTGTTGTACTGTGCTCTAAATAAAAGTTTTTCTATTCTATTCTATTCTAATGTTTATTGTAGATTTGTTGATGCCCGACTACAATACACGGGGAAGGCTTCGCGATAAAGTACGCACAACGTGGCTGTACATTTTTTTAAATGAGTTAAATACGAGTTCATAGTTCGTTCGGTAGAAACCACTAGTTTAATATAATTTAGATTGCTAGACAGAATGTTATCTTTATCATCATATCAGCCAAAGGACGTCCACTGCTGGACATATGCCTCCCCCAGGGATTTCCATGACGACCGGGTCTGAGCTGCCCAAATCCAGCGGCTTTCCGCGACCTTCACCAAGTCATCGGTCCACCGAGTGGGAGGCCTGCCTACGCTACGTTTTCTGGTGCGAGATCGCCACTCGAGCACTTTATTGCCCCAACGGACATCTGTTCTACGAGCTATGTGCCCCACCCCCTGATACTTAAGTTTAGCAATTCGGAGAGCTATGTCGGTTATTTTGGTTCTCCTACGGATCTCCTCGTTTCTGATTCGATCACGCAGAGAAACTCCGATCATAGCATGTTCCATTGCCTTCTTATGAGGCCCATAGAAAGCGACCATGTCTCAGTTCCGTATGTCATCACTGGCAACACGCAATGTTCAAATGTTATTTTACTAAGAGAGAATTTTTAACTATTAATCAACTGTTTTTTAATTCCAGTCAACATGGAAAACAACTGGGAATATATAGATGACGAAGATAAAATAGGTACGCATCGACTGATTTATGGCGGCTCATATTTGTAGTTTCTGACAAATAACCGAACCGATGGGCAATCTTTTCTTCTTCTCTTACAATTTATTTCGGGTTTTGTCTATGAGAAAGGTTTTTAGGCCATATATCAATACAAGTTACGTCTTAACAATAAAGTTGACGACATATTCTTAGGGTTCCTTTCTTCAAAAAGAAAAAAAAGATGCCTTATAAGAAACACGTCGTTGTCTTTCCGTCTGTCTTTTAAGACAGTTTTTCTCAAGAAATTGTCGAGATAATAATATAGAGTTGAAATTATTATACAAAATATTTTGTTTTTGCCAAAAAATTAAGTAGAAATAAACATGCAGTTAAACCAACTAAACTTTGTTTGTTGTATTTTGCAGAGGATTTAACTCCTAGCAGAAGTTTCTTTTCTTAAATACCTGTTATATCCTGCATAGGAGAAATAATAATTAAATTGGGCGATCAATTCCGGTTTCATTAATTCTACCTAAAAACTACACTTAACTTTTAAAGGAAGACTAAATGCCTATACAGAGTGAAACCAAAATTGGTATAGGACCCGTTAACTGGAGGTTCTACTCATCATACTGAACAACTTTCCGCAAGGAACTCATAGACAATTCTCAAAAAAATTGGACCCTCCGTACAAAAACGCACAAAATTGGTCGATCAGCTGGTCGATTTGTATGCAGAGTTGATTTTTTATTGCAACTGTTCAGTATGAAGAGTAGAAGCCTCAGTTAACGGGACCAACACCAATTTATAAACACCCTGTATAAGGAAACTAATAAAATATCACTGATAAGCTTGGACTGTGAATGAAACTAACCGCCTGCGTGGCGTAATATTAGGATTATGATGTCGCGGGTTCGATTCCCGGCGCGAAGTCTAACTTTTTATGACTCGATTTCATTGGTGGATGGGCACCTGGCTAGCTACCATCATCTTATCTAAGTCGTACCGCCAATCGTCATGTTAAAAGCATTGATGTATTCCGATTTGAAGATAAGAATGCCAGTTCCCCATTGCGTTGGGGAATCTTAGTTAGCCCACTTCCATCTTCGGCATCATCGTCACTTACTATCAGGTGAATTGATGTCAAGGGCTTACCAACAATGCCTTTGTCTTTCAAACTCTAATTCTCTTTCTGCGTACAAATATTCTAAACAGACAGGGTTACGGCACAATTCACAAAATTCTCGACTAAACTACGAGACCGAACGCAGGAATTGAAATTAAATCACATAGCGTTCGACCGGCTGGCTGTGTAAATCGAGAACTCTACTATTGCGGTGAGGGGCGCGCGGCCGCGGCTGTGCCCTGTTGGTTTTCGGTTTTGGGACTTGCAATAAAGTTAAAATAGACACAACATTGTTCATTTGAAATAAAATGAAATAAACTTTAATGTAATGAAATACTTAGTTTATTTGCAGAAACTGAGTTATAAAGATCTTATGGTTTAAAACATAATTTAGGAGAAACAGTGTGTTTCGCCTGCAAGTGGCGTACAAAAAAATAACTTCTTACTAACAAAGTAAAAATATTTCTTAATGTATTTAATTATAAAACCTCATCTTAAATTATTGATTGAAAAAATAACATACACCGTAAAAAAAATTAAAGCTATGTCTGTCAGCCAAGTTAAAAGTTTGTTTCGTTATGATATAATTTAGTAGGAAGTCAAGAGGTTTTTTTATCCACAATTGATTAGCCCTTGGCATCATCTCACCTGGTGAAGTGACGATGATGCCGAAGATGGAAGCGGGCACACCAAGATTCTATGCAATGGGGAATCTGGCTATCTTATCTTCAAGCCGGAACACATCAATGCTGTAAACACTCGTGCTTGACGGCAAGACTTAGATAAGATGGTGGTAGCTAGCCAGGCAGGTAATGAAAATACCCTACCACCAACCACTAGGTATGTACAACTCTACAAAAATATACGTTGTTTTATATCAAGAATTACATTATTTTATCCAATTGACATAAAAAATATATCTTTTCGTATAATAACAACTTCCTCAATCAATGTATATGTTTTTTTCCTCTTATGTTGTGCAATAAAGTTTTTTTAATTATTTAAAAATGATTGCGTTTGAGTACCCCTCACGTGATGGTGAGTGATGATGGCACCGAGAACGTATCATGCAAACTCAGAGTGCCTATTCAATCACGCCTTCATCATGTCAGCCAAAAGATGTTCACTGCTGGATATTATTTAATAGGCCTCCACTGATTTGGAGGTATTTGCCGTAAACGCCACGCATGGCAGGCGGGTTGGCGTTCGCAGTGCAAGATGTAATGGAAGCACGCGCAAGGACGCTGCAACACATCCTCTGGTTTAGTTCCTTAGTCGTCTCCTACAACACCCACGGGAAGAGATGCGATGGCCCTATTCTAAACCGGGAGCCATACGGCTTATAATTATACGTCTGGATTCCCAAATCAACGAACCGGGAACACAGACGCCAATAGAGTACTCGACTCTTTGACCGTTAGAATGGTAAATGATGAATCAAAATGCTACAAATCCGCTTCTGTGGCGTAATGGTGTGTCCATAGCCCGGAGGTTCTAAGCCCACTTGACTAGTTACCACAAACTTATCTAAGTCTTGCCGCCAAAACATCAGTGTTTACAGCATTGATGTGTTCCGGCTTGAAGATAAGATAGCCAGATCCCCATTGCATAGAATCTTGGTAAGCCCGATTCCATCTTGGGCATCATCGTCACTTACCACCATGTGAGATGATGCCAAAGGCTTATCAATTGTGGATAAAAAAAACCTCGTGACTTCATTCCTGCGTCCTTCTTCGCTTCCATCTTCGGCATCATCGTCACTTAATATCAGGTTAGATGACACCAAGGGCTTATCAACTGAGGATAAAATTAAAAGAGTAATGAAAGAGCCCTCCATGTTCAATTAGTTTATTTTCTCACCACTTCAACTTGTCTTTAATTTATACATTTATCGTTTATAATATTATAACGCAGTTTGTGGGAGACTGGAACCTAAACTAGGAAAATAAAATTTCCTGTATTTTAGATCTCCAGGCATATTCTCATATAGAACACCGACAGTTTGCGGCGATGTTTGAGGCCTTGGAGGTTTTTTGAAACATGTTCTTCATCACTAGGAGTCTCCTAATGCTTTGGTTGATTGAATCCTAGGCATCCAAGGCTGGTAGCGATTTCATATATCTCATAAGTGATATTCTACACAAATGTAAAGTTAGATCTAAATTAGTCTAAGTGAGTGTTGTAACTAAAAGCTTTAGATATTTAGTTTACTTGAAATATTTTTGGAGTTTACTCTTTTGGAATTGATTTTTATGGTTATTAACTACTAAAAATACATGGGGAGTGAAATTGAGTGTTAACTTCGTTATTCACATTGTTTACTTACGTATACCTTTTATATCAGGAGGATAAGACTCCACGGCCATACAGCCTAATCCGCGATGCCAAAAGCCGGCTAACCGAAACACAAAAAATAAATAAAAAAATACACAAAGAGTACACTTCTGTCGTGCGTTGGGGCTGACAAGCAAACTAATAATAATTAATAATAATTTTTTTTAACTCCAGCCGACTGTGCTTCCGCTGGAGGTGCTCCTGCCACTTCGCCTCATGCTAAGTGAGGAGAGAGGCTCTAATTTTATATTCGTAAATAATAATATAACGGATAAACTATTTGTTACAAACTTCAGAAAGCTAGAGATTATTCACTTATAGATATTATTATTTATTCTCTTTGATTGCAAGTTGATAACTGCTTGCCTCAGTCCAGACCATAACTATGGGGTCATTTTGAGCCAAAACTTAGGAAATTGATCTGATAATAGTCATTACACGACTGCCCTTGTTTCCTTTTTTGTAAACGGACTGTATTGTTTTCAAGTCTAATGTATGTATGTTTTTTTATTCCACAATATTTTCTAAACGGCTTAACGGATTTAAGAGTGCGAGTTATCGTTGGATTCGTCTTAATCCTTTGGGTGCTATAGAATACATTTTTAGGAACGGTGTGTTCCTACTCGACGAGAGCAAAGGGAGATATCTCCCGCCAGGCGAGGTGGTATGCCTGGGGTCTGGCCGTGGACCAATCGTTGATGATCGGTATCTGTATATATACTCAGCGCTGAAGAAATTCTAATAGCGCGTTCTAGGTGTCGTATTTCTTTTGTTCTCTCGTCGCTTGTGTTAATGTTCAGTGGCGGGTTACTGCAGTTGCCGCCACATCACTCCCCTCCGAGACCGGAGGTCGATCCAATGAGAGCTGGCAGTCTAAGATCGCGGATGCTGTCGACCTCGTTGAGTCGGGTCGATGTGCAGTGTGCCAGGTCGATGTCCACGGTGAGTCGGGATGAAGGCTGGCGTCAGGCGTCATGGCAAGGGAAGCAGGTGATGCGCGCAGAGTTAGCGTGTGGCTGCCGACAACTTGCTGGTGCCCGAAGGTGAAGGTAGCAGGCCAGGAAACTCGACGTCTCGGGTTGCGATGGTCCTGATTTAACTTCAGTGCGATGTGACTGCTGTGTGCTGCTGAGGCTTGCTTTACCGGCTGGAGGTTTGATGATGGAGTATCACGTCGGGGTCACCAATTTAGGAACGGTGTGTTCCTACTCGACGAGAGCAAAGGGAGATATCTCCGCCAGGCGAGGTGGTATGCCTGGGATCTGGCCGTGGACCAATCGTTGATGATCGGTATCTGTATATATACTCAGCGCTGAAGAAATTCTAATAGCGCGTTCTAGGTGTCGTATTTCTTTTGTTCTCTCGTCGCTTGTGTTAATGTTCAGTGGCGGGTTACTGCAGTTGCCGCCACACATTTAATTCGACTTCTCAAAAAGAAGGGAATGTCTCTAGGCAGTCGTGTTTACATTATGTTTTTAATTTAAAGTTATTTTCTTAGGACATTTTAGGGTCCCGTACCTAAAGGGTAAAAACAGGACCCTATTACTAAGACTACGCTGTCCGTCCGTCCTTCTGGCACCAGGCTGTATTTTATGAACTACGATAACTAAACAGTTGAATTTTCACAGATGATGTATTTCTGTTGCCGCTATAACAACAAATACTAAAAATTAGAAAAAGTGAAAGTCTCCATACAAAAACGTGTTTTTTTTTAAACGTAAAGACACTAGTGCCGTCTAATTTAATGGTACAGAAACCTTTGTGCGCGGTTCTGACTCACACTTTATCGGTTTTTATTAAATAATATGTTGACGCTGAAACGAAAAAGAAACATAATGAAGTATCCTTAAAATGATGCTTTGGTTCAATAATTTGGTTATTTTGGTTCATTTGGTTAAAAGTAGGCTAAGGACACGAACACTAGAGCGCGTTCATCCAATAACCGACTTAAAAAAATGTCGAAGTCGTAAAATTGATTCTGGTGTCCCATCACTACCTACCAGCTCCTCTCACGCGTACAGACACGCAAATTGGATTACAGTAGACTGTCGAAAGGACTAAAATGTTGTCATCACACAAATTGCTTGTGCCGGGTAATAGCCCAATGGTGGACAAATGAAAAGCTGGGCATGGGAAAGCTGGCAACACGGTGCAACAAAGGGTTTGAGTTTGTATCGGGACCGTTTAATCGTTCTGTGCGAGTAATCTATCCGCTTCGGGTGAATTCATTTTGTTTATTCTGTCGAATTTGTTACTTTCAGCTAGGTACTGCTTTTAATAAAATAAATAGAGTTTAAAAAAACTAAAAAACACGCTTTTAAAGTACATCAGACTAAAAAGTAGGAAATAATAATTATGAAAAAATACTAGTATTATTGTGAAAAAGCGTGGGGCGCTCTGTGCCATATTTTTCATCTATCGAGCAACCCACACTTTTTCACAATAATACTAGTTTTTTTTATTATTATTATTTTCTACTTTTTAGTCTGATGTACTTTAAAAGCGTGTTTTTTAGTTTTATTAAACTCTATTTATTTTCTATTTTTTAGTTCAAACTTATGAAATTATTATATTGTCGCTGATTCTTGATAAGACTACAAAGTTTGAATTAAATCTGTCCGTTTAAAGTGGGTCAAAATCGAGTCCAAAGGAGTCGGTTACATACAAACATACAGGTGAAGCTAATTACATACAAACATACAGTTGAAGCTAATAAAAGCGTGATAATTAGAACATAAACTGTTTTGCATAACCTTGTTTGTAGACTCTATTTCACAATATACGAACATCACCATCATATCAGTCGAAAGCCGTCCACTGCTGGACAAAGGGCTGCCCCAAGGATTTCCACGACGACCAGTCCCGTGCTGCCTGCGTCCAGCCACTTCCCGCTGCCACCAGGTCGTCAGTTCATCGATTGGAAGGCCTGCCTATGCTATGTCTTCCGGTGCATGGTTGCTACTCGAGAACATACAAGCATATAAATATACAATTTAAAATGTAGGAATAAAGTGATAAAGGTGGACCTATCCCTTTTGGGATCTCTTCCAGTCAACCTGGGAATCGTACTTTGTACAGATACAGAGGTACTTGGCATACAGGCGGTCATGGCCTGTTACTATGTAGTTATACACCTAGCTGGTCATTAACTCGTTAATCCTTTAATCGATAATTAACGAAGTTAACATTTTAACTATAGGATTAACTTTTAATTTAACTTTAAAAAATATTAACGAACTCATTAACTTCCGTTAAATTTCCTCAAGTCCTTTAAATCGTTATTAATTAATTTGTTTATTAAATATAATACTACTATAGCCTCAAGCACTGCGGTTGAACGTCTTTTTTCGACGGGAAAAGATATTTTAAGGCCGAAACGAGCCACACTTTCAGACGAGAACTTCAACTTAATAATTTTCATGAAGGGCAATATCCACATTATGCCAGATTGTACACTCCAATTCTACACGTATACACCCAAAAACAGCCAAAAACATTTTTTATAAGTTAACGCAACGATATAAAAATGAAATTTTATCACGTGTTAACGGATTAACGATTAACTTGCGTTAAATCTTCCGAAATGTAACGCTT
The DNA here is from genome assembly GCA_947284805.1 of Coleophora flavipennella. NCBI lineage: Eukaryota > Metazoa > Arthropoda > Insecta > Lepidoptera > Coleophoridae > Coleophora > Coleophora flavipennella. The sequence continues at coordinate 15,946,280 of OX369279.1, forward strand.
TAACGTTTGACGAAGTTAACTTTTTTCATTAACGGATTAGCGATTAACGAAGTTAATTATTTGATTAACGGTGCCCAGCTATGGTTGTACACTTGGTGATATGATAATTACGTAAGGTCTATGGCACCGAGCAGTGGGCGCGAGCCGCTGACTGGGACCGAGATCTCATATGCAAAAACGCACGCTACGTGCTATAAATGGCAGGTGTAACCACCTCCGTGGCGTATTGGTTAGTCCATTCGCTTCACACCAGGAGGTCGCGGGTTCGATTCCCAGCGGGGTCAACTTTGTAAGACTCGGTTTGATGGTGGTAGGGCATTTTCATAGCCTGTCTGGCTAGCTACCACCATCTTATCTGAGTCTTGCCGCCAAACATCAGTGTTAACAGCATTGATGTGTTCCAGCTTGAAGATGAGATAGCCAGATCCCCATTGCGTTGGGGAATCTTGGTAAGCCCGCTTCCATCTTCGGCATCATGTCACTTACCACCAGGTGAGATGATGCCAAGGGCTTACCAATTGTGATTATAAAAAAATAAAAAAAAGGTGTGCCTACTGATATTTCGGCCCAGGGGGTTTTCACCGAATTCAAAATACTCACCTTGCCATGCAAACTTATTTATCAGATCGGCGTGTTCGTGCGCTCTCACATGGACTCATTTTCTCAACAAAGTGTAAACGAATGCACGTCACTCGACACAAACACATCTTTACCAAGTCCGAGCAATCTGTACGTTTTGACAGTATACTAGGCTCGAACGCAGAGGCTGGGACTGCTCACGTATAATTTCAAATTGTTAAAAATGTCGAACTTTTCAGAAAGTCTTCATAATTATTACGCACTTACCGCGTATATTTTTCATTAAATACTCGTAGACGTCATAACGTCGTCGTTAGAATGTACACGCGATTACTTTCGAGGTATTCATTTTGATTTCCTTGCTTTCTCATTTTTTGTTTGTTTTGGATAGAAAACCTAACCAAGCCTTTCAGGAGAGAAGAGCTTCGCTTTGCCAGGCTCTTCGACAGTATCATCATCAATCCTATAACCTGACGAATCTACTATCGCTCGCTTTGCTCGCTCAACTCAGACCTGCCTAGGCACTTCAGTACATTTTATTATTGACTTTGTATATTTTCAAAAATAATTCACAACACCAGTATAGTATTAGAAAGTATACACGACTAGTACGCACAAATTGTGTATAATACTTTCTAAGCACTTATTGCATTATTTGTACTGAAACTAATAAAAAATAAAAATACAATAATACTATGGAAGCTTGCTGGCCTTGTATACTTTAAAAATTCGCGTTTTGGGGCCCTCCATTTGTATTCTGCCACAAGACATCAGGGATGCACCTTCTTTCATGCCATACAAAAAGAAAACTAAAAGCTTGGCTTCTGGATAGGAAGTTCTATGAACTTCAAGAATTCCTAGATCTGCCTCTTCCGTAGTAATAATATTATGTTTGAGTTAGTTACTCAGTTTTAAGATAATAATTTGGTATTTTTTAAGTTACTATGTAAAACAATTTTTACAACCATCTGGTCTGAATATTACATTTTATTACAACCTTTTATTTATTTAACTTGCAATGTACTCGTATGTATGTTTGTTCGGGTGGAATCTTGCAAGTTAAATTTAACCCACTTCCCGGTTTCCGATTGAGCTAAAATTTTGCATCCATATGTATATCGCGTGACAAAGCAATATTAAAAGCTTGTATCTAAAAATTTTCATGTTTTTCGAAAATTATTACGATTAAATTTGTAATAGAACGACTTTTAGTATTACTTATTATAGAATCTAAATTTGAATCTACTTGATAGCGATGGTATTTACAGCAAAAATCTTTATCGAAATAGCTTCAATTATTGTGGTCTAGGATTCTACCCCCTACTTCTTTTTATATCTGGAGTCGATCACAGCCGTACCATCCTTTTCTAGAAGCAGCTAACGGTACTTTTAAGCCCCCTGTATCTTCGTTCTGGGTATAGGTAAAAGTCTAAAATATGAAGGAAAAACTTTGATCCTCTGATTAGCCTCCATTTTACCCGATGAGAAACCATAGGGTAACTAAAATTTTGGAAATAGAGAAATTTCGCCATAGGAAAAGTTGTTCATTGTGATGGGCATTTTCAAATCAAAAAATCATTCAGAAATGAGTACTATTTGTACAAAAATAAGAGAAATCTGAAAAAAAAATTGCAAAAAGGTGCTAAATCTTGATCTGGGGGGCACGGCAGTGCCCTCGCTAAGTCCAGCGCAAAGCAAGCACTTCCGTTCCGTTTTTTTTTCTTTTGAGGTACGGAATACTAAAAACGATTGACTTTGGCCGTTAAACATTTTATAAGAGTAGTAAATCTTATGTCACAAAAATTAATCTTATAAATAGTTTTAATAAAAATATTCATTTTTACCCAGATTTACTATACTAACAAATAGCTTAACGGCCAAGTTACTCATTGTATTTTAGTTGCCTAGACTTGACTCTATAATTTATCTCACTACATTTTAGTAATCCTAATCGAGACTTGGCAGGTTTTTATGGAATGTTTTTGTAGGGTAGTTTTTTTATTGTGTAAAATTATTCCATGTATCCTAGGAGATAATGGCAGGCAGCCTGGATGTTACACACAGCATCATCTGCGATCAAGTGTGGGAAATTGCAACGCGATCGTATAGGTATGTAGACAAATTAGTTTTCAGCTGGTTTCCTTACGATATTTTATCCTTTTGTTTTAATCAGATCTATTATACAGGGTGTAATAAAATTGGTGTAGGTCCCGTTAACTGGTGCTTCTACTCATCATACTGAACAACTTTTGTTCTACGACTTTGCTGAAAACGTAAAAAAAATATTTTACTCTTCATACTAATCGATCAGCTGATCGACCGATTTTGTGCATTTTATTACGGAGGGTCCATTTTTTTGTTTTTAATTGACTATAGGTTCCTTGAAGAAAGTTGTTCAGTATGACGAGTAGAACCCCCAGTTAACGGGACCTACACCAATTTTGTTACACCCTGTATACTCGTATTGTATATATATGTGTGGTCTAATTTATCACTAAAATAAAATAGATTTTTGCACTTTTTTTTTGTACATTTACATTATGTATATGATCCAATAAAATTTTCACAAAGACATACTCCCTGCTGCTTTCTTGCGCTACAACCAAAACAAAAGACGGCAGTAATTAAGTACGTCCTTGTGTCGCGACGTCACATGTCCCCCTGCGAAGTGGCTTAATTTCGTCCACCCGTGCCACGTGCCACGTCCGGCCCCAAATGTACGGTCGTTCCGGATCCGGAACCGGACATCAGTTCCCGTCCGGTCCCTCATAGTCCCAACCGGTCTCAACTCACCTGATTCAGGTAGAGTTATGGTCTGTCTTCCTGTTACGTCTGTAGTTTCTGACGGAAATAAATTCTGAGTCAGATAACGTATTAAGCTATTGTACGAGTATAGCTTTTATCGCGGGCTTTGAGGGGACTGAATCAAGAAATTTCGTAACGAAAATAAAACCTGACACTTCAAAAAAAAATTATTGAGTTCTAAAAAACTTACAGTGCCATTATATCTATCCATGATGATGATGATGGCGATGGCGATTGATGATGGCGATTGATGATGGCGGATGATGATGATGAACTTTCTTAGTGTTCATTTATTACATAAACATCCCGCGCCCCAAGGACCATATGGTACTGGTAAATACTGCATAAACAAAAAAAATAATAATTATAATTGCATAAGTTGATAAAAAATCCCCGAGTGCCACACGTCTTTTTTTGACTTATTTTCAACCGCCTTTTAAAAAGGACAAGATTCTCAATAGGGATGACGAATGCTAGTCATCTGATTTACTTTTTATCTTAAGTCAAAAACGACTTCTAGTTCCAAAATTTTTTGAAATACCTAGGCGTGACGTCATAGTTTTGCAGCGTTATTTATGTACTTATTTTGTGATTTTGGTAAATTAAAAATCGAAGACTTGATGGAAAACAAAACGCGTAAGGTTTTCCGAAGTTTAAGTAGGAGGGAAATTTAGTGATCAAGAGTTCATAATTTATTTCTGATGCTGTCGTCATCCCTAATGTTAATTTTTTTTAAGTTTGTTACTCAATATCTTCGCAGATTGTAAATCGATTTTCATCATTCTTTTTTTATTCGAAAGGGTATGCTGCCAGGTTAGTCTCGATTATATTATATAAAAAAACGTGTAGTATTTTTTTAGAAATGGAAGTCGATTTTTAGGGTTCTGTACCCAAAGGGTAAAAACGGGACCTTATTACTACGACTTCGCTGTCCGTCCGTCCGTCACCAGGCTGTATTTCATGAAATTTTCACAGATGATGAAACTATAACAACTAATACAAAAAATTAGAATAAGTGAAAAAATAAGGGGGGTTTCACTACAAAAAAATCTTCTTTTTTTAAAACATGAAGAAACTAGCGCCAACCAGTATGATGGTACGGAACCCTTTGTGTGCAGTCCTGACTCGCATTTGGCCGTTTTTTTGTGTTTAGCGTTTCCAATTATTGGGTTAAAAGTTGCACTCGCAGAAGGAAATATTTTTCGAAAAACCTTAAAACTTTTAGGTATAAGCTTTAATTTGAAAATATTTTTAATTATTTAGTACTCATCTCAGCAAACCCTTTCATTTGATACCCATATCCATGGAGTGCATAAAAAATTGCTCATGAAACAATTTTTTTCTTTCGACCTCTCTCGAAACGCTCCGGGCTATGCCCTACGCGGAGCTTCTACACGAAACTGAGCCAGAGGCCTCGCAGGGAGCGCTCCGTGCTTCGTCCTACGCGGAGCTTGGCCTACGGCCTCGCATTAGGTGGCACTGCAATATGTTTCCTTAGCCTTCGTGACTGAAAAAACATAATGGCACTAAAAGTAACGGTAATGTGTTACTAATCAACACTCAAAACACTAATAATAAGACAATTTTAAAACAACTAGATCTTATTCCTCAAAAATGTGCCTAGTGATCATTTCCCCGCCTTGTTCCCAATTATTATTTGGGGTCGGCGCAACACGTTTTTCTCTTCCATTCTTCCCTACATATCAGCCACAAATCGTCCACTGCTGGACAAAGGCCTCCTCCAAGGATTTCCTACATACCTACCTTCCCTACATACCTACATACATACAGTCATCTCTACATTAACTCATTTCTTAATCATGTCATCTTTGACACAGTTCATCTATCTGTGGTCTGCCTCTCCCTTTGTACCCGTTCTTATTCATTCTCACACCTTCACCAGGTTATCGGTCCACCGAGTGGGAGGCCTGCCTACGGTCGCCACTCGAGAAATTTACCGCCCTAACGGCTATCATATAAAATGGAGCGTGCTATGCTCGGAGTCTCTCTGCGTGATCGAATCAGAAACGAGGAGATCCGCAGGAGAACCAAATTAACCGACATAGCTCTCATAATTGCTAAACTTAAGTGGCAGTGGGCGGGGCACATTGCTCGTAGAACAGATGGCCGTTGGGGTAGTAAAGTTCTTGAGTGGCGACCACGCATCAGAAAGCGTAGTGTAGGCAGGCCTCCCACTCGGTTGACCGATGACCTGGTGAAAGTCGCGGGAAGCCGCTGGAAGTGGGCAGAACAGAACCGGTCTTCGTGGAGATCCTTGGGGGAGGCCTATGTGCAGCAGTGGACGTCCTTCGGCTGGTATGATGAGCTAAAATGGATTTCGAAAAATCTATCACACTTGCCGTATACATATATGTAAAAAAATGAGATGCGATAGACATTAAGAAATATGGTTTTTGTTTTGCTGCTTATCATGAGCAGAGCATATGTTAGAGTTAACTATGAAATTATTTTAAAGAATTGGCAAGCCCGCTTTCATCTTCGGCATCATCGTCACTTACCATCAGAAGAGATGATAACAAGGGCTTACCAATTGTGCACAAAAATAAAAAAATAAAAATTTGTGTATATCGTTCAGTTATGCATTCACTATCAATAAAGTTTTTGCATTTTTGCTCTTGCTTGCTCGATGAACACATGAATTGCTTTTAGGATTTATTTTTAAGCTCGTAGCTATAGCTTAGCCCTGCCTAGCTTTAATAAAAGCAGTCATCCGGGACCAATTTTAGATAAAGCAGCCTCACTGCGAAGTTGTTTACTATCAATTTTGCAGTCTATTAGGGCGACGTAGAAAACTTAAAGTGTTAACTTTTGAACGTTTTACGCGAATGTCGTACTAGTAAGGTGGTAAATAGGTTACAGTTTTACAGGCTTCATTGATAACTTAAAAGTAAAATTTAGGTCATCTTTTTAGCTTTATAGTAAAATTTCAGGTCAATGTTGGTCAGCATTTCTGGTGACCTTACCTGTAACCTACGTAAAGCTATTGGGATATCTGCGTTTTTGACAACCTGCAAAATAAGTAAAGAGTCGTGTACTTGGTTAACTGCTGTTTCGGATTACACGGAATACATTTTTTTTATTCACTTTTGGTAAACCCTTGGCATCATCTCAACTGATGGTAAGTGACGATAATGCCGAAGATGGAAGCGGCCTTACCAAGATTCCATAATGCGATGAGGAACTGGCTACCTTATCTTCGAGCCGGAACACATCAATGTTGTAAGCATAGATGTTTGGCGGCAACACTTAGATAAGTAGGTGTTAGCTAGCCAGGTGGGCTTAGAAAATGCCCTGCACCAACCAAACCGAGTCTTACAAGGTTAGAAACCCCCGGGAATCGAACCCGCGACCTCCTGATTACGCCACGCAGGTGGTTAAAATAAATAGTGGTATATTTATATTTTTTAAAGAAATCGACAATAAAACGCATTCAGACATATGACATTTAAAGCCACTAAAAGCCGTGACGTCACGCCGTGCCAATTGTCATTTTATTGAATATTGATTTTTGTGACATTTATATAGAACAAGCCTCGAACGAAACAAATTTTGAAATAAAAATAGTAATTTTTGTGAATTAAACGACACGTTGATAAGAATTAATTCTTGTAAGATAAGTGTTCGATATGGAGTCTGGATTTGCCAAAGCAAATAGCGCGATTTTACCAAAAATTGACGCCGTAATGCTTGGCAAGTTTTTCGCGTCCAACACTGACTTTTACTCATCGGGATTCCGAAATGTTAAAACTTCCATGTAAGTTAGAATATATTATATTTAATATGTTAAATAATATTTGAATTTTAAAGACTTATAAAATGTTAGCTTCAATAGTATTATTTCAGTTTCGAAAACTAACCTAGCTAACCTAACTAACCAAGCGAACAAACAAAACTAAAAACTCAAGACACATTTCACTCACTTAGTTTTACTTTGTTTGGCACGGCGTGACGTCATTTACGTTAACATGGCGGTCTTAAGCGTTTTTGCGGTAAATTTAAATCCAAACAGGTTTCGCTTTAATATGATTTTGAAATTTAGTCAACTAGCCTGTTATGTTTTTATAATAACTTTTTTGGTGTGCAATGAAGAATACTTACTTACTTATTATATTTTGCAAAAGTTTTTATTTCAGTTTACTAATTTACCCCCCAAAAGTGGCTGCCATGTTTAAAATTCATTTATTTAAGTTACACTTTTTTGGATCATTGACTACATATGTGTACCGAATTTCAACTCAATCGGTCCAGTGAACTCGGAGAAATTTGGCTGTGACAGGCGGATGGACAAACAGACACGCGAATGATTCTGTAATGGTTCCGTTTTTTCCTGTTTCAGGTACGGAACCCTAAAAATCTAAAATAATTTCAAATGCCAACAAAAGACAGACAGTTTCTGTCAGTGATTGAATATGAAACCCGTGATCTGCTTGGTGAGAACTATAATAACTTATCAAAGTTACCCACCTTTAACCCTTGCACTAGCATTGGCAATATGTGCCAGGGATGCTGTGTATTAATCTGTATTGACCTGGAATAAGGTTAAATTTTCTCTTGTTTGCGGTAGTTTCTTTGCTTGAGAAAGGGTTAACTTCAAACCCATAGAGTAGATACTCTAAGTTTACATACGAGTGTATAAGGTCTTTACCTATGAAATTGCCGATTATATAAAAAAAATTAAAGATGAACATAAATATTATAAAAAAATAGTTATTAAAATAAATTATTTATCAAAATAGCATTAGACTATTAGAAATTGTATGGTTGTAAACATATGCCTATTGTTTAGATATTTTGAGAGCACGGTGGCTTTAACCCCATGAAGTCGGGTTTTTTCACCTAAAAAATCGCCTTTATTGAGGCAAAAAATAAACATTTTTAATTTTAAAGCTCTGGGAGTTATCGCAGCAGTTTCTTCGTTTCTAATGTCATATTTGGGAATACCCCGCATAATATTTCGTCACATTCAGGAAAATCCAAGAAAATTAACTAGTCTAAAAAATTGCCCCATCTGACCACTATGAAAATGCCTTTGTTCCTTTCAAATTCAATGGAACATGAAAGGCATGCCACTAATTTACTAATAAATACCATAAGTAGTGTCACCAATAACTAGGTAAAGCAGTAGGGTCAAAAATAAAAAAAACAATAACTTTTTATTTTCAATAAAAATTTGCATTGAACTTCAAAAAATGAATCAGCAATTTCATAGGTAAAGACCTATTAGAAATAAGGAAGGGTAATATTACAGGAAATAAAATGCTATCACGCAAACTGCGCTTCATATGGCGTCCGTGTAAACGATTTAACTTGAAGCGTTGCTGTAAACAGCTTTCCGACGTAGTGGAGTAATAATAAGTATGCTTGAAAAAACCTTTGCTTAGTGCTGCGAAATGGCTGCTATAGCATACCTAGCAAATTTTTACCTGTTTCGTCCGACTTACCCTACTTTCCTAATTTCATACTTTTCTTAAGATGATGAGAGTCGCCTCTAGAATATAGGATACAAGGCCTAATTCATAGGACATAATTATATTTCCTATGAATTAGGCAGATATTGTACCTAGTCATCATATTAGCTCATATATGTCCCCGCCGAGGGGCTCGAGCCTACCCTGAATAATCTGAAATGGAGCTCACACATTAATCAAGTTTGTTCAAAAGTCAACCAGTTTTCTTATGCCCTCTATATGTTGGGAAAAACTGTCAATAGTAAAGCAGTGCTCGCTGCTTATCATGGCTATGTGGTACCGACCTTGAAATACGGATTAATATTTTGGGGTAATGCTACTGGTAAGGAGGCGGTACTGAGATCTCAAAAAAGATGCATTAGGGCCATCTGTAGGCTACAAAAAACAGACACTTGTGTGCCTTACTTCAAAGAACTAAAGCTACTCACAGTACCAGCTTTATACATATTTGAAACTGCAGTTTTTGTTCGATCACATCCGGAGTATTTTCACTATGGAACACGAGCCCGACTTCGTGATCGTCTGTACCTCGTAAAATGCAAAACTTCACTTTTTCACAGCAGTATATTTGCGATGGCTCCAAAGATATACAATAAAATCCCTAAAGTTATACGTGACTACAATACCATGACAGATTTCAAAAGACAACTTAAAACTTTCTTGACAAATAAAGCGTACTACTCTATTAATGATTTTTTAAATGATAAATCTAATTGACATATTTGTTTATAATACAATTTGATATCATTAATTATAATTAATTCATCAGTATGTATAAGGTAATGGACATGTTTTGCTTATTTAAAAAAATAATTACATCTCATCTTTTATTTTGACATTATGTTGAATGACACGTTGTTTTTAGTTATAATGTAATATTGTGACAATTGTAATTATATGTATTTTTTTTATTTTTTTTTTATTTTTTTTTATATTGAGGACTGTATTGATATGCTTTTATTACTGTATTATTGTTATTTTAAATTTGTACGTCAAATGACAGATTATATATTAGGACATAATTTTCACTTAACATCTTTTGTAACATATAATCACAAATAAATGAAATTTGATTTGATTTGATTTGAGGGCGATAGGGGCCTAGTCGACCACGCGGGTTCAGTGCGGGTCGGTCGACTTCACACACAACCTAAGAGTGTCTCCGCAGGCGTGTGCAGCTTTCCTCAAGATGTTTTCCTTTACTGTAAGAGCGTCGGACAAACGTACATATGAAATCTTAATTCGCAATCACGTTGGTACATGGCAGGATTCGAATTATGACCTCCCGGACAGGAGGCGGCGGCCCTAGCTTTTACGCCACCGACACTCCACTGCCCAATAAAGAGGGATAATGTTGAGTAACCTGAAAGAAATAACTTTGAGTGACTTGATGAGACTACCTGGGTATCCTAAAGTGCGCCGCTCCTTTTGCAACAGAGGAGTGGAAAGAGTTTTCGACAAAAAAAAAAAAACAGGAATAAAGTAAAGTTAAGCAAAGCTAGGTCTTGTATCTTATATCCTAGAGGTGAATATCTGATCGGAAAACTACATGTAAACGGGGTTCCTTGTACAATTTCCAATTTTACCAATTTTTTTTATCCACTATTGGTGAGCCCTTGGCATCATCTCACTTAATGATAATAGTGACGATGATACCGAAGATGGAAGAGGGCTTACCAAGATTCCTCAACACAATGGGGAACTAGCTATCTTATCTTCAAACCGGCACACATCAATGCTATTAACTTTCAAGATTAGATATGCAAGATTAGATATGATTGTAGTAGCAAGCCAGGCGGGCTTAGAAAATGCCCTTTCACCAACCAAACCGAGTCTTACAAAGTAAGACTCCGCCGGGAATCAAACCCGCGACCTCCTGATTTAAAGCTAATGGAATAACCATTGCGTCACGGAGGCGGAGACGATTCACAAAACATCCGGAAACCTTAGTTAAATTAAATTAAACATTAATAATTGTATAATAGGTCACTTACAGCATTTTCCCAAAAGAGAGGTTGAAACCTCCTTTTAGGTTTGTATGTAAAATAACAGAGACATGCTACACAGGGTGTTACAAAATTGGTGTAGGTCCCGTTAACTGCGGCTTCTACTCATCATACTGAACAACTTTTGTTTTACGACTTCGCTGAAAATGTAAACATGTCATACAAATCGATCAGCTGATCGACCGATTTTGTGCATTAAAGTATGTAGGGTCCAATTTTTTTTTTGAGAATTGACTATAAGTTTCTTGGAGAAAGTTGTTCAGTATGATGAGTAGAACCCCCAGTTAACAAGACCTACACCAATTCTGTTATACCCTGTATATAATCGCTTCCATGCGTCCTAAAAGTGAAGCAAATAAAATGATGCCTAGTGGCATCCCTTTTCTTAGTAGCATATTCGCGGTGCAACAGAAGCGAACTACCTATAATATTGTGCGTGTAAATAGCTTTCAAATAAAAAAAGAATCATAAAAATCTGTTCACCCAGTCAAAAGTTCTGAGGTAACAAACATAAAAAAAACATACAGACGAATTGAGAACCTCCTCCTTCTTGGAAGTCGCTTGAAAATATAACCATATTTTACCCATCTACGATAAATAATCTGTGTAAAATCATCATCATCATATCAGCTCGTATACGTCCCTACCGAGGCGCTCGAGCCTAGCCTACCCTGAATTAGGGCGATCGGGCCTTAGTCGACCACGCGGGCCCAGTGCGGGTTGGTCGACTTCACACACAACCTGCGAGTTTCTTCTTAAAATAGTTTCTGTGTAAAATAAAGAGATATAAATATCGGACATTATACGTATAACACAACTGTATTAGAGGCTCAATCCTCAGCTTGTACAGGCTTGACGTGTAGGTTTGTAAATAAATCTACGAGTAAAGTTTTCTGGGGTGGAAGGCTCACGTGAAAACGTAGGGTGTCGGCTGGTGTCGATACTAGATTAAGTTTTCATTCTAAGACTTGACGTCAACACGTCGATGTGAAACTGGGTAGGAGTTTAGTGAAAATTATACATTAATTTTGTAAGAAATCGTGAACATTTTTAAGGTTTTTGGAGTTTACTCCTTAAGAATCGATTTTTATATAAGGCGCCCGGTATGAAAAAAATATGAGGAGTAAAATCTAGTGATCGCGTTACGTTTTTCGCGCGCAACCTATTGTGCGCACCTTTGTCACGTGATACAAAACAGTCAGGATTGGCTGAATCTAAGATGACGTTTTGTCATTGTTGCAGTCTTAAGGCGTGTCTCCTGCGCCCGATTTTTTGAAACATTACACAGAAAACATGAAACAAAAACATTTGTTTTCATACTCAAGCCGTCTCCTGCTACAGGGAAATGTTTCTGAAACAAAAAACGGGTGGGGCTGTGTCGGGGCACACGGCCGTTGGTTTTAACGTGAATACGTCTCGTAACGGGTAATATGTAGTTTCTATATAAAATATTATTATTTATGTATGTCATAATCATAGAAAATATAATATAATCGATAGATTTTGACGAGAGCTGACGATTGAAACTTGAATGAACGTCGTAGCTTCACCGAGTCGACAGTTATACTAAATGGAAATCTCGATACGCAGCAAAATGACCTTCAAAATGGCGGGGCTGCCCCCTCCCCCGCGCGTGATGTGTTACAGTCCTTACTTAGCGTAATAAATTCTTTGATTCTTTAGCTATCAAGTGGTGTAAACGAAATTTGGATGGAGATGATAGATATGTAGCTACAACACTAAACTGTATCCCCCGATTTTGTTATCATTCGTTTTTTTGGATTGCATCCCTATGGAGGTAATTTTAAAGACGTATTCACGTCAATAATGTGCGCGACACGGCAGTTGTAGAAAAATGAAACAAATCCTTCCCCTCTCCACCTGCGCGGGGAGTATTGTACTGTATCTGTGTATTGTTTTGCAAAACAGGTCGGAGAAGACGCGCCTTTACGATTTTTGATCTGTATATTTATGATTATAAAATATTTATCTAATTATAAATATACTGAAAATTTGTGATATTTTACAATCTCTATCGTAAAATTTGGTATTCCACTCCATCATGGATGTCAATTTTGTGAAAGCAGAGAGCAAAAACTTGCCGAAAGTGTACGCAATCAAGGATCGAAATGTTCTTCAAAAATAACCCCGATTTTTTTCTGCAGAGCTGAGAAATGTAAAAACAGCAATTTAAGTACTATAAAATAATATAGCACTACCTACGTAAGTAACTTTAATCCTGCGAAGGCAAAATAATGGTCTTTCTTTCAATTGTAGTTTTTTAGGTTATAAAGAATAAATTTTGTTTACAGTAAGTAATTAGTTTGCATTTTAAGGGCTGCACCAGAATCTTATGGTGACGATGCTATTGGGTACGTGCTACTACATCGTGGATCAGGACTTTGCACACTTAATTGCAAGATCTGCCCCGAGCACAAATTGAGGACTAGTTCATACAGAGTCACTATGGTGATAGACGAGACTAAAGGTGAAATCGTCAGTTGCCAGTGCTTGGACTGTGCAGGTTCAACTGGTGGTTGTAAGCATGCAGTGACATTTTTAATGTGGACCCATCGTCGCAATCTTCCTGCAACCTTCCTGCACCGAGGTTGAATGTTACCGGAAAAACCCATTCTCTCGAGAGTAGGGACTACTATGAAATACGTCACTGTAGATCAAATTTGCAAAAAAACAGCTCCACATCATGAAACCAGCAGAGACCTTTTCCACGAGTCTCTTCAAGAAGCAAAAAAGAAGAAAATCATGAATTGTGAACTATTGAAGTATCAGAAAGACTTTAAACACACTGATGTTAGAAAGTTTTCACTTCATCATTTCCTTGTTCAAGCGAGTGATGATATAAAGAATGATGTCAACAAATTACTAGAAACATTACAAGAGAAACTTAACAAAAATGCTCTTGATTAAATTGAAGAGTCAACTTGAAATCAATGAAAGAGCCCTTTATGGTATGACCTAAGATATGCTTGTATAACCGCATCCAAAGCATATTAGGTTAGTTGCTGCCAAACACCAGATGGATCATTAGTAGCTGCAATCATGGGAGCTAAAACACCTGACACATCAGCGAAGAAAATTGGAATCATCCATCAGTTATAAAAACTGTGCAGAGTAAACTTAAAACCAAAGTCAAGCCATGTTTTGTGCCTGTTTAGACAATCGTACTTAAGAAGTAAACTCCAGTCGTGCGACGGAGCTGACACACACACTTTTTTTTTCCAAAGCCTCGAGCATCGCCGAAAAGTCGCCTGTCTGTCGGTGTTCTACAGGATTAATTTCGAAGAGTGTGCCCTGGAGCTTCACAACCTCATTCCTCCCTCTCCATTTCATCATCGGACGACCAGACGCGGAGGGCGGTTCCTTTTCGTTGTCGTCAATGTTCCACCTTTCCACACGTAGCGTTTTGCGTCTTCGTTCATTATGCGAACGGCCAAGGAGTGGAATTCCCTTCCGGCGTCTGCATTCCCCGATTCGTATAATTTAGGAATCTTCAAGACGAGAGTGAATAAGCACTATTTGAGTTTGCGTGACACATCCTCGGCTTCATCGGCACTTACCATCAGGAGAGGTGCAGCCAAACGCACTCAAATTTTTAATAAAAAAAAAGGTTGAAAGCTTAGATCACGTATTGTATTTACCGAGATTGGGTCCGCACTAACTCGGCCCGGTTTCGAGTCGGCCTGAAGAATAAGAAAAATATTTTACAACGCGGTCAGAAATGTCCAATCATAAAGTTACTTTAATATACTTTTTAAATTATCCTGTCACCATCATCCACGGACGTCCACTGCTGGACATAAGCCTCCCCCAAGGATTTCCACGACGACCAGTTCTGCGCTGCCCGCGATCTTCACCAGGTCATCGGTCCACTGAGTGGGAGGCCTACCTACACTACGTTTTCCGGTGCGTGGTCGCCACATGAGAACTTTACTGCCCCAATGGCCATCTGTTCTACGACCAATGTGCCCCGCTTCTGCCACTTAAGTTAAGCAATTCTGAGAGCTTTGTCGGTTACGATCGGTCTGAAGAATAATTAAAATATGCCAGAAGTGTCTAAACATAAAGTTACTTTAATATACTTTTTAAGTTACCCTATATGTATAGATTTCATATAACCCTGTATGTAGATATTATGTAAAATTACCCTGCATGTAGATATTATGTAAAATTACCCTGCATGTAGATAATAAATTCTGTTAAGTCGTATTTGTAACTTTTGCACTTACCTTCTTACCTTGTTTTAAATCTCAAATGTCATCATTAGGTTGACTGGAAGAGACCCTGCAAGTGATAAGTCCGCCTTTATATTTTAACTTTTCATGTTTTGTATCAATAAAGAATTTACAAAAAAACAATGTCATCCTTTTTGTTCACTGACGTGTACTTACGCGTTTCTCCCTGTCTAACATGTAGATTTTTGCTCACTGACGTGAACATACGCGTTTCTCCCTGTCTAACATGTAGATTTTTGCTCACTGACGTGAACATACGCGTTTCTCCCTGTCTAACATGTAGATTTTTGCTTACTGACGTGAACATACGCTTTTCTCCCTGTCTAACATGTAGCTTTTTGCTCACTGACGTGAACATACGCGTTTCTCCCTGTCTAACATGTAGATTTTTGCTCACTGACGTGAACATACCCGTTTCTCCCTGTCTAACATGTAGCTTTTTGAATATTTATATCCGTGTCTCCTGTCAAACAACTGCCCAGTCATTTTTAGGGTTCCGTACCAGGTAACTGGACCCTTTTACCAATAATACTGTCGCCCGTGGGCATTTGAATTACAAAAAGGTTACTTATCGTTTACTTTTATGATTTTTAGGGTTCCGTAGCCAAATGGCAAAAACGGAACCCTTATGGATTCGTCATGTCTGTCTGTCTGTCCGTCCGTGTGTCACAGCCACTTTTTTCCGAAACTATAAGAACTATACTGTTAAAACTTGGTAAGTAGATGTATTCTGTGAGCCGCATTAAGATTTTTACACAAAAATAGAAAAAAATAAACAATAAATTTCGGGGGTTCCCCATACTTAGAACTGAAACTCAAAATTTTTTTCATCAAACCCATACGTTAGGTTTTATCATTCTCTCATTTTAGAAATCAGAGGGGCGGGGGGGACATTTTATCACTTTGGAAGTGTCTCTCGCGCAAACTATTCAGTTTAGAAAAAATATATATTAGAAGCGTCAATATCATTTTTGAAGACCTATTCATAGTGGGATCTCTATGGATAGGTCTTCAAAAATGATATTGACGTTTAAAAAAATTTATATGATGTAAATTACCAAGCAAACTTCCACCGAAAGTTGGTTTGAACGAGATCTAGTAAGTAGTTATTTTTAATACGTCATAAATCGTATACCGTAATTAACCTTCAATCATCTCAAATATAAAAATAAGTGAAAAATGAGTTTTTTTAAAACGTGAATATACTAGCGCCATCTAGTATGATGGTACGGAACCCTATATGTACGGTTCTGACTCGCACTTGGCCGGTTTCTTCATAAATAAAACCACGGTGAACACGAAAACCCAAGTCATAAAGGCCACAATTCACCGTTTCATATACAGGGTGTAACATAAAATGGTTTTGTAGGAAAAATATCAAACTATTGACAATTTATTAGTTGTTTTAGACATATTAAATATATTTAAATACTCCCAAGTAGAATTCAAGTAAAGTTCATACATGCGGATATGCAAAGTTGAAGTTTTTTTAATTTTCATATTTTAAATGTTTTTAATCTTTTTTTTATTATTACCAGTGTGAATTTTAAATGCCATATGATAAATAATAGTAGAGAATTTTGTAATATGGGAACAAGTCCTCAATTTTAGAGTTTAGAAAAACTGTATTTAAATATGTATAAAACAAATTATAGGTTGCCGATAATCGAAACCACTTATTGTTGTTAGCATTTTTTTTTGTTTTATTGTGGTAATTAATAGCGTGGCTTGTCCTTACTTTAATCTAAATATATATAACTCAAAGGTGACCTACTGACTGACTGACATAGTGATCTATCAACGCACAGCCCAAACCACTGGATCGGGATCG
The DNA here is from genome assembly GCA_947284805.1 of Coleophora flavipennella. Lineage (NCBI taxonomy): Eukaryota > Metazoa > Arthropoda > Insecta > Lepidoptera > Coleophoridae > Coleophora > Coleophora flavipennella. The sequence goes on from OX369279.1 coordinate 15,963,243, forward strand.
GGCTGAAATTTGGTATGCAGGTAGATGTTATGACGTAGGCATCCGCTAAGAAAGGATTTTGGGAAATTCCCACGGGAACCGCAAAAATCGGGATCTGCGCGGGCGAAGCTGCGGGCATCCATTAGTAATATTATAAATGTGAAAATCTGTTTGTTTGAAACCTTTTCACGCTTCAACACCTTGACCAAACCTTGATTAAATTTGGCATGCTAGTAGCTTGTGTTATAGGAAAGAACATAGGCTACTTTTTATCCTGTGAAAACAGCACAGACCAATGCAGTTCCTGAAGGAACTGAAAAAAATTACATTTTTTGGTTCATTTCTTTAACATCTCAACGGAACAATGGATTGTTGTGATTTTTTTCGTAAATATGACTGAGGGTGTGGGATCTGCTACATAGACTGCTAATCGGAATAGCCCGATCTGGTATAGGGATTTGGAGAAAACTAAACCAACACGCGCATCACTAACCCTCAAAGACAGGCATAAAAACGATGTCCTCGCCGGCGAAGCCAGTAAGGATTTATATCTTACTAAGAAACCCAGTTTCTATAGTAAAAAAATAATCAGTATCACGATTTCTAACTTAACGATTGTATTCGATTTCCGGGTCATATCAGTCATTTTTGGAAATATTTTGTAAATTTTTTTCTGCACTCTAAAATTGATAAAGTGTTACTACATTAAATAATTCTCTACTCCCAATCTGATTTTTCATACAGATTCATTTTATGGCGCAGCCTGTATATGTTGCGGTGGGTTACGGCTTTTTAGCCTTGGTTTTTTTAACTGACTTCAAAAAAAGGAAGAGTTTTCTCAATTCGATCGTATATTTTTTTTTGTGTATTCGCGGATATAACTTCGTCGTTTATGAACAGATTTTGATGATTATTTTTTCGGTGGAAAGGAGATATCTCGAGGATGGTACCATGATAAGGAAACCAGGATCTGATGACGGCATCCCAGAGAAATCGAGGGGTACCTTTGAAAATCGTAGCTGCGACTACTGCGTTTGAAGTCGGTTTTTTTTGTTTCATCTTGTTCACCATGGTTCTCTATATAAAAATTTCACAAAGGCAAACTTTAACCCTTTTTTAAATTCAAATGTCTACAGGCGACAGTAGGTACTATGAGCGCCCGCTGTCCGACCATCTGTCCGTCTGTTAGTCAGCTGAAATTTTCAAATTTAAAAATTTTACAAATTTAAAAAGTCAAAAATAAAGGTGTAACCTAAAACGCGCTTTTCTAAAGGTTTTTTTTTGTTTTTGTTGTATAGTGAAAATTGTAATAAATGCTGCAAGCGTGAAACTTGATAAGATTAAAGTACTAATATCATCATATTAGCTCATATACGTCCCCACCGAGGGGCTCGAAAGTACTAATATACTAGGAGGTAACGACAAATTTGGTTCCGATAACGGAAATGGATAAACTTAGGTTGAGAGGAAAATTGCCACCAACCCAGTGATGTTAAATATGTCGGTCTGCCTGCGCAAAGTGGTTGCGTTATGTATGTACTAATAGCGCCTGAAAAACTAGTAGTCGTGACCAAGAAAACTGTTAAGGGAAATGGCTGAGTAAGATATAAAATAAAAGTACTAATTGTACTTATGACAATTATGCAAAAACTAACCAAATGTTCGGTTGCGTTATGGAGCAACGCCCGTTAGTAGTAGGAATAGCGAGAGTTCTGGACCATGATCCCCCCCCTGCCGTAGCGCAAAGTTGGAAATGGTGGATTCCAACTTTGCATAATTGTCATGATTACAACTAGTACTTTCATTTTATATCTTATTCAGCCATTTCCCTTATCGTTTTTTTTTCTAGTATTTCAGGCGCTATAAGTACATAACGCAACAACTTTGCGCAGACAGACTGACGTATTTAACATCAGAGGGTTGCCATTTATCCTCTCAACCTAAGTTTATCCATTTCCGTTATCGTTACCAGATTTTTCATGACCTCATATTATGTAAAACTACATATAATAAAAACCGGCTAAGAGTGAATCGTAATTGCGCTAAAGAGTCCGAATTGAATGAGAATGAAAGCATTTTTCTGTCGCTCGCGTTGATGGCATTTGTTTAAAATTAATGGGTATCATTACTTGTGTGGAGAGGTATGGTGGTTGATACGGAGCATTTATGACTATCAGAAAGAGTGTTGTTTGCACCTATTTTGAATAAATCTTAAATCTTGAACCTTAAATACGCGAGTCCAAATAGGACCGGTTTTTGAAGTTTGTTTTATACGAAACCGGGGATCCAGTTCTTTTATTATGACCTTTATGAAGAAACCTTTTTCCCACTTGTTATGACCTCTTGATCTGTATTAGGGCTTGTGCACGAATCAAGCGAGTTTTTGATTCTCCCCTCCCCCCTGGTAATATTTGATGAGGTTCTTGGCTACACCCTCACCCTCACAACCTCACGTCATCATATCAGCTCATATACGTCCCCACCGAAGGGCTCGAGCCTACCCTGAATAAGGGCGATCAGGCCTTAGTCGAACACGCGGGCGCAGTGCGGGTTGGTCGACTTCACACACAACCTTCCAGTTTTTTCGCAGGCGTGTGCAGGTTTCCTCACGATGTTTTCCTTCACCGTTAAAGCAATCGGTAAGTATATGTACGTAAGTTTTTGAAAAACTCATTGGTACATTGGCCGTCCAGATTTGAACCCGGTACCTCTGGTTAGAAGGACCTAGTATCGTTACCGGTCGAGCCACCGACGCTGGTTGAGCAACCGAAGCCTCACCGCCGTCACGTGTATTTTTTAAATTCAAATAGTATTGTATGTAGCGGGCAGGATCGAGCGCTGTCAAGGCCACGCGCGCGAAAATTTCGTAAATTAGACTATAGCTATTTTGAAGTATATAAAAAGTGAAAATTTATTTTGAATGAAACCGAGAAAAACTATCTACTCATGTGGTAGATTTTTTTCTTTGATCGTTCACTGTAGAAAAATACACGTGAGGTCTCCTTATACCCCCCACGTGATCTGTCGTTATTTTTTCGTGACCTCCCCCCCCCACTCACCCCTATCAAACCTGCTGAAAGAAACAGCTGTGTTACTTCGAAAAAGGAGCCATTTACAAAGGGGTTTGAACATTTTTGTATGGAGGCTAGCATACTGGAGTCCGCACTATTATTTTTTTTATTTTTTTATTGTGTATAATATATTCCATAATAGTTTTGATTATTTTTAACTTCTAGGTATAATATTATCTCATAAACGTGATACTTTAGGCCAAAAAGTTTTATGACATTTTTTTTTATTCTATAGATCCTCTATCCAAAAACACAGGTAGATTGTGCGACGCCATTTTGAAAAAAAATCAAAATGGCGAATCTTTAGTATGCCAATAACTTTCAAACCCCTTTAAATTGTTTTAAAAAAAGTAAAGAACATTATTATGCTAATCATTCTAAAATTAAAATTACTTATTATGCGGGTAATATACTTGAATTAAGAGGCTTTTAAAGTGTAATATTTCGGTTATAAAGTTTGCATATCTAAGTACGCGCACGCAAGCAACGACACGACGACGGGTGCCCTGCCCGCCCATGCCCGAGCATGCTATATACTCGTATTTATAACTATAATGGTTTTTATATCGGATACCTTTTCTGGGCTTGTTTGAGAGCATGCTGCTAGCAAGGCACCGGTGAACAATTACCGGGGAATATTTAATCTTAGGGAATCAGCTTTACAGTTGAATTTCGCGTCAGCGCCGTAACGTGATCTACGTCCTTTATGTCGGGCGTAAATGCATATTTTCGTTTATTGCGAGCTCAGAAACAATAAAAAAAATAGTCTTGGCCGTTTTCATCATTACAGCTCATATACGTCCCCACCGAGGGGCTCGAGCCTACCCCGAATCAGGGCGATTAGGCCTTAGTCGACCACGCGGGCCCAGTGCGGGTTGGTCGACTTCACACACAACCTTCGAGTTTCTTCGCAGGCGTGTGTAGGTTTCCTTACGATGTTTTCCTTCACCGTTAAAGCAATCGGTAAGTATGTACGTAAGTTTTTGGCCGTTTTATCAAACCTTTATTATCTTACTGACGGCACACTCTGGACACTTCATACAACGGGCCAGAAATGACATTTCAAAGAACGAATGACGGAACAAACAAAATGGCGGCGTAATCTTATACGTTCGACAACCAAACTGTAACCAATCTGTATCAATGCGGGTGACGAGGGGGTGAGGTCGCAATCTAGAGAGCGGCAGGGAGTGTCCATATTGTATGTTAGTACTAATATATATACTTTGCTGTCGGTATTTATTTTTTGCGCCTGACGTAAGTAAAGTAGAAGAAAAATCTTATAATCTTTTAAAACTATACATAGTTTTACAAAATAAAAAGGATAGAGCGAAATAAAATAAATCGTGTATAGCCAGTAGAAACAAGAAGGTTCTAAGAATCTAACCGCCTCCGTAGCGTAATGGTTAGTCCATTCGCTTTACACTTGGAGGTCAGTTTGATTCCCGGCGGGGTCTAGCTGTGTAAGACTCAGCTTGGTTGGTGGAGGGCGTTTTCTAAGCCCGCTTGGCTAGCTACCACCATCTTATCTAAGTCTTGTCTCCAAACATAAATTTTGACAGCAATTATGTGTTCTGGCATGAAGATAAGATAGCGTAGAGGAATGTTGATAAGCCCGCTTCCATCTTTGGCATCATCGTCACTTACCATCTGGTGAGATAATCTCAACCCTTACAGTTTCGCCATGTTTATCCGTCTGTCTGTCCGTCTGTCCGCTGCTTAACTCAGAGACTATTAGTACTAGAAAACTGTAATTTGGCAAGAGTATACATACCAAGTAATCATGCCAAACAAAACGTACAATAAAATCTTTAAAAACATTTTTTTTTTAAAAAGAGGGGGTGATTTTGTTATCCGTGTGGGGATCATTGAATAGGTTTTTCAAACTACAAGGGTGTACAAAACCATTTTTAGATTCATGGATTTGCGAAATATTATACTTTTGAATGCTAAATTTTGTTATAGTCAATAATACAGGACATCTGAGAAAAAATCTAAATAGTAAGATACATAATTAATTTAAAAGGAAAACTATCACGGCTAAGTAGGCTTTCTTTGTTTAGGAGTAATAGTCGACCAAATTAAGATGTGCAGTTGGATTTTTCAAAAGTTCATAGACTTTCCAGATTATACCAACTCCAAATATAATTTTGTTTTTTAACTTATACATTGATTTTTTGAGAAACTTACGGAACCCTTCTTTGCGCGATTCTGACTCGCACTTGGCCGGTTCGTTTTTAACTGAGAGAACAGTCAAGTGAGGTAGGTCCAACTTTGAGAAAGAAATCAATCGCCGAATCCAAGTCGCCGCAGTGTCTCAAGACTAAAGTCGTTGACCAGTGTGTAACGCCTATGGAACCGAGACATGGTCGCTTACTACAAAAGGCGATAGAGCGAGCTCTGCTCGGAGTTTCCTTACGCGATGAAGATATCTGTAGGAGATCCAAGGTAACTAACAAAGTAGCTCGTAAAACAGATGACCGTCGTTGGGCCAAGCCCTCTCGTACATCTACCTGATTCGCTATTTACCAAGTTTATGATTTAGCGTCCCCACTGACCGACCCTTAGGGTATAAAGTGAGCCAGTTTGTACAGTTTTCGAGTGGGGACCGCGCACCGGAAGACGTAACGTAGGAAGGGTGGACCAACGACCTCGTGAAGATAGCGGGAAGCCGCTAGACGCAGGCAGCGCAGGATCAGTCGTCGTAGAGATGCTTGGGGGAGGCCTATGTCCAGCAATTATGGATGTATTTAAGTTGATATGATGAAGATGATGATTTTTTATCTACAATTGGTAAGCCCTTGCTCTTTGTTGATGAAAGACCAAAGAGAGATGGTTACTCCATTCGCTTCACACCAGGAGGTCGCGGATTCGATTCCCAGTGGGCTCAACTAGTGAGACTCGGTTTGGTTGGTCGTAGGTCATTTTCTAAGCCCGCCTGGTTAGCTCCTACCATATCTTATCTAAGTCTTGCCGCCAAACATCAGTGTTAACAACATTGATGTGTTCCGGGTTGAAGATAAGATAGCCAGTGTCCCCATTGTATTGGGCAATCTTGGTAAGCCCGTTTCCATCTTCAGAATCATCGTCACTAACCATCAGATGAGATGATACCAAGGTCTTACCAATTGTATTTAAAAAAAAAAGAATTCATTTTTTACATTGTCTCTTTTGTTTTTTATTAATAAACTAGCTGTCCCGGCGAACTTTGTTCCACCCTACACTACACTACACTGCCCTAACCTACACTACATTACCCAACCCTACCCTACACTACCCTACACTACACTACACTACCCATCTCTACACTACCCTACCCTACACTACACTACCCTAACCTACCCTACATACACTACTCTACACTACCCTATCGTACACTACCCTACACTACCCATCTCTACACTACCCTACCCTACACTATACTACCCTACCCTACACTACCCTACCCAACACTACAATACCCTACACTACACTACCCTACCCTACACTACCCTACCCAACACTACACTACCCAACACTACACTACCCTAACCTACCCTACCGTACACTACCCTACCCAACCCTAGACTACACTACCCGACCCTACCCAACCCTACCCTACCCTACACTACCTTACACCTACACTACACTACCCTACCCTAAAACCAATAATTTTTTGACTGATTTTATTTATTGGATTTTTTTTATATTTAATTCCGATCATTTTCATATTTATTCACCTTTTAAACCTTCTCTGGACTTCCACAAATAATTCAATACCAAAATAAGCCAAATCGGTCCAGCCGTTTTCGAGTTTTAGCGAGACTAACGAACAGCAATTCATTTATATATATATATATAGATATTAACGTGCGTTTGACTACACTTACCTGATCGAAAGTGACGACGTAGTCGAGGATGTTATACGCAAACTCAAATAATACTTATTCACTCTCGCTTTGAAGATCCCTTAATTACAGTTACTAGATGTGGGCTTTAAAAACAAGGTTTACTTTTCTAGGTAGGCGCCTTAAGTAGTAACAAATTACAGGTAGCTATTAAACATCTAAAAACTCAGGTATCCAAAGTCAAACAAAATATATCGTTCACGAAGTGACTAAATAGAATAAAAAAGAATACGAATGTAAACATTGGAATCACAGTTTTCTAAAAATGTTATTTTAAGTAGCTACGTCAAATTTAAAATGCGAATGTCTGTTAAGTTAGAATCGATCTTTAATGACGTATTTTTCAGATTCTCATTATTCCACGATGATAAATTTTATTTATGCATTTTTTCTGCATAGCGATTGTTATAGTCACTTTTAGGGTTCCGTACCTAAAGGGTGCCAACGGCAACGGCACCCTATTCTTCAGCCTCCGTTGTCTGTCCGTCCATCTGTCTGTCAGCGGGCTGTATTTCATTAACTGTAATAAGTAGCATCGGTGGCTCAACCGGTAACGATTCGGTCCTCCTAACCGTGCCGGGTTCAAATCCGGACGGCTAATGTACCAATGAGTTTTCGAAACTTACGTACATATAGTCACCGATTGCTTTAACAGTGAAGAAAAACATAGTGAGGAAACCTGTACACGCCTGCGGAGAAACTCGAAGGTTGTGTGTAAAGTCGACCAACCCGCACTGGGCCCGCATGGTCGACTAAGGCCCGATCGCCCTAATTCAGGGTAGGCTCGAGCCCCTTGGTGGGGACGTATATGAGCTGATACGATGACGACGAATAAGTAGACAAGTCATCTCGTACCTTTGAGCTACCGATACGCTAACTACAATGTTTATATGTAGTCAGTTGAAATTTTCACAGAGCGTGTATTTTCTCTTTAACAACAAATAATAAAAATGAAAAATTGGGTGAGGCTGTGTCGGGACATACAGCCGTTAGATTAACGTGAAACGTCTATGTAAGCGCGTCACTTTTAGTGTTAAAGATTGAAATAACGATTTGTAAAATATTTGTAATATATGGGGTATATTTGGATGCCTATATTTCTGTAACCGTTCTTATTAAGATGAAGAAGAACGGTTACAGAAATATAGGCATACAAATATTCCCCCCACGCACCTAGATCTGGTTGTGACAATTCATATGAGTCCAAACACGAAGGGTCTACGATGGATAGTTACAGACGTATTGGTATGTAAATTTCGACGTCAGTGACCTTGCAGAAGGAACACTCCGGGTTTTGACTTACGCGGAGCTGGGCCTCTGGCCTCGCGGTTTGTTTCTTGGTTCTATGGAATTACACTTTCCGACGATATTTTTAGGCGGTATGGCTATGCAGCCTTAGACAGAAAAATGTTTTTTTTTCATTCCGTTCAGACTCCTTGTCAGGGTCACAATTTTACATTCAGAAATCTGAACATCTTTCCCAAAAAACCTTTGCAATTAGAGCCTTAAATAAGGTTTTGATTTCTCTCACTAAATTGTCACGGTTCTACCGGAAACATCTAAATCACTTTCGCAATATCCATTGCAATTCAATTTTTATGACCTGATTCCCCAGTGTGTGATTTTTATGGGAACCTGCAGAAAAAATTTTCACTTTCACGCGACGAAAGGGTTAAGAAGGTATTGTCACGTATACGTATTGAGCTGGCCAAAAAACTGTTAGTTGAGATTTTGATGGGGATCAATTGTCTTACACTAATACAGTCTTAAGGCGAGGCACCGGTGGATAAGCAGAGAAACCCTTTTGCTAGATCAATTTTTTTGGGTAATTATTACTAAATATCGGTCTTGCGAAAAATATTGGACATACTTAAGGATATTGTCTGAGGAATGTGCTAATATGTTACACGATAGTGTGTACTTTACTCGATCATAAAAAATCCCAAAAACAGGTGTAAAACGTCTAAAAAAAAGTCTAAAGCGAATTGTTTATATTAATAAAATTTCTAAATTTGCACGAAGTTTTTATATGGAGATATTTCTTTTTAAGTAGGTACTACAGATAATCTGCTAAATTTTAGTTTTTAAATTGAAGTCTTAAGAGAAATAACAACGTAAAACATTGAAAAAGTGCAAAAGTGTGGTTATTGTCTTGACTCTTTACACGTAAAGGAAAAAACAGAGACAACTGTTTTACAAATGCCTCGGCCTAAATCAAAAATAGTATATTATGCAACTAGTGAATAAAGGACGGATTTAAAGCAAGGGCCATAGATGAACCACGAGCAAGTGAAGGGTTTTAATGACTGAATCACGACCGTAAGGAGTGATTCATGATGATCCAAGTATTAGAACCCTCAGCGACACGAGTGATTCATGGCTCTCGATATAAATCCGTTTTATTCAAGAGTTGCAAACTATACTTTATACCATGACTCCGAGAAAAAGAAACATTTAAGCAAACATTGATATTTAATGAAGAAAAAAGGAATGTTAAATTAACTAAAATGTTCATTAAAATTGGAACAATTACTAAAATAAAGACAAATTTTCCTTGTGTTCGTACAACTTATAGTAGGTATACAAAATAGCGCCAATTTACTAATGAAATGACAGCAAAGAACACAAACAGTTTTTATTCTAATCCTAAACTCCTTTTCTAAAATATTGAACAATCAAATCTCGAGGAGTTATTTGCACAAGGAGTTTGTATGTCAAATGTTCTTTGGATAAGGAATTTCTATCGAATATTTTTTGCGAAAGGAGGTTGTATAGCCGAGATGGAGATCGAATATTATATTGGTGTGTTCTAAATTCAAACACCAAAATAGTGATTAAAAGAGCTTTTAATTCACTGGTTTCAGTGAATAAAATAAGCTTTTTAGAGGGGTGTCAATTAAATGGTTAGCATAGTATTGTTATTTCTGTGAGCAGAAAAATATAATCGGTCAGCAGAAATAGCTAATCGGTCAGCAGAAATAGCTAATTGGTCAGCAACTCATGGTCAGCAAACATTTCAAAATCAATCAGCAATTTATGTCATTCTGGATGGCTGTAATTATTTTAAACATCCCCGTACTACACTCTTCCTACAGTGTTGAGTGGTCGACGGAGCCCCGTCGGGGCTCCTACTTCTGTGTTCTCATGTTAAACCTAACACTACGACTGTGCGGGGAGGCGAGCTTAGCTCGCCTCCCCGCACAGTCTCCGAACCTAACGGATCCGAATCGGGGTGCTCCGCAAGTCCGAGCTCGCTTCGCTCGCTCCCGCTTCCATTTAGAACTCCCCGTACCACACTCTTCCTACAGTGTTGAGTTGCTGCTTATTGACATGTTTTTCTGCCGCTCAATCATGAAATCTTGCCGCTCAAGTAGTTATTTTGCGGACCGAATGTTTATTATGCCTTTAAAAAATATATATTTCTTTTTAGAGGAGCAATGGTATAAACATTATTATTGCTAATATGTATCAATAATTTTATATTTTATTGTACAATAAAGAGTTTACAAACAAACAAACAAACAATGTTTGTGTGTATATCTATGTGCGGCCGGTACTCTAGTTCCCCAACCTCCTGGGCGGAATTAGGTAAAATTTTGGGTTAGGGGAATATCATTTTCATATTACATTCAGCCTTAAATAAATAAATAAGAAATCGCTAAAAGCGATAAGGCCGCCTTTGCACTGTACATTTTCAAATTAAGTTTCTGTAAAGTTTTTTGGTATGCAATAAAGAATATTTATTTATTTATTTATTTATTAATTTTTTTCTATCTTGATTATTGTTGCCACCATAATAAAAAAAACACTTTTCATTTTTTTTATCAAAATTGGTTCTAATGAATTGGATAAAACTTAATACGTTTCTATAACTTTATATAGCTAACTTTATGCTGTAGTTCGTCATTACGGGAAAAATCACAATAAAAACCCTGGTCGTTTTTAAAATTGCTGTAACGATTTTTATTGAAACTTTGTCAATAACAAGGAATTTATAAGGCCTACTGTAATAAGTAGTTAATTATTCCAGAAAAAAAATTCAACCAGGTACCTCCCATACAAAACCAAATTATTTGTAAAATTTTCATCAAATCTAATATCTACACCTACGTTTATTGCTACTAGGTAAGCATAATGTTTATCGTTGTTTTGTGTATTTCCGACTACGCTAGACGGTGTAGGCTTCGCGAGAAAGTATGCACATCGTGGCTGTACATTTTCGTTTAAAAGAGAAAAGTATTTAAAATCTACAAAGTGGTCTTGTACGGTGGCACACCCTGGACACTTCATACAACGGGCCAGAAATTACATTTCATAAATGGAATGACGGAACAATCAAAATGGCGGCGAAATCCTATACCTACGTTCGACAACCAAACTATAATCAATCTGTATCAATCTGGGTGACGAGGGGGTGAGGCCGCAATCTAGAGAGCGGCAGGGAGTGTCCATACTGTATGTTAGTACTAGTATTTAAACTTTGACGACCCTTCGCATGCGAGGCCGAGTCGCACTTGGCTGTTTTTTAAATTTATTTTTTAGTAATAGGGTATTTCATTCTGATTTAATAATGACCGTCTTTTTTGTTCATTAACATCGTTAAAAATCACGAAATCACGAAACCCTTCTAAAAAATCGTACCTTTTTACCTTCCGAGTCGCTTCAGTTTCCAATTTCCCAAGGGGTGCCTTATTAGACTAATGAGAAAATGGTGGAAAAAAAATATGAATGATCCCTGAAAATCTTGAAAGTTATGGTATTTTCTGTTTAATTAATTGAAGCCAGTGTCATTTTTATTCATAAAACCTGTTCATATTTGTTTTTATTCGCCGAAAATTGGACTGAAACAGCGTTCTAGCTACCTCATTCATAAATTACCGTCTCTCCTTTACTGTGTCGCGAGCATTTAAAAATCCATCACAAGAACGTCCGAGTCATGCTCGGTTCATTTGTAGCCGTCAAAAGAAATGACAGTTCAGTTATGCGGATTCAAAATAAAATTGCCCAAAGAATTTCCATTTATCTACGATGTTTTAGGTCGTGTCCTTTTAATAACCTTTTTTATGCTTATTTACAACCTTTGGAAATCCTTGGGGGAGGCCTATGTCCAGCAGTGGACGTCCTTCGGATGATAAGACGACGATGATGATGACAACCTTTGTATTAACTTGCCGTGTTAGTTTTTTAGTTTGAGACAAATCTTGGAAACTAAATTAGAACCACTTCCCGGTTTTCTATTGAGCTGAAATTTAGTATACACGTTAAGTTTGGAGAACTAGATAAATGACATCATTCTATATCCAATATGGTGGACCCCAAAAAATGGCGGATCAGTTGTTTTTTTTATGCACTCCCATGATATGGGTGTCAAATAAAAGGTTTAGTGAGAAGAATACGAAATCCCACCAAAAACATTTTAATATAAAATGTTGCCAAGACGAGACCATATGGCTCGCACTGTCAAAAAGTTGTCAGAACACATGTAGGTCCAAGCTTCTAAATCTTCACGCCCTAATTCTACAAGACCTAACTTAACTAACTCTACACCTTAGTCAAAATATGTGACTTGACCGTTTTGCTACCGTCTTATGGGCGTAAAGTGGAAAAAATATTCACTTTTAATTATTTTCTGTTATATAAAAGTTCTTTTAGTAACGAAACGGCCAAGCCACATATTTTGAATGAATTGTAGAGTTGTTTGAAGGGTGGGGGATGATTAACTAAAAATCCTGAAAAAAATATTTTTTATTTATAACAAGGAGTCCCTATATCAATTTTCAGAACTCTAGTATAAAAATTTGTGGAAGTCTGATACAAACTTCCATCCCCTAGATTAAGGGGTTGGTAATAAAAAGTTCCCAGTTTCAGATTATTTTTTGTTATTGTACTAATACTAGCTTACATACCCAATTTCAGCTTTCTAGGACTTAAGGAGTACCCTAAGTATTTTGATGATCATCAGTGAGTCAGTGACGAAATCGGGGTTTTTTAGATATCAATAAAATCTAAAGTATAAGAGCTATGCAATTGAAACTTTGATTGTACTATTGACATCTAATTTCGAGAATTTTATATAATCCAAACCCAAGTTATTAGAATTCAAAAAAAACGACAAAGCGCTTTGAGAAAAGGAAGTAGTACCCTTGCGCTTCGCTTAGCTCGTCTTGGCGGGGGCACTGCCATGCCCCCAGACAATTAAAATTATTTTCAAAAAAAGCTTGTTTACCTAAAAGTTTTTTAGTTTTTCTATAGGCTGTTTTTGAAATGTACTCTTCACCTGATTACAAAATTTGCAAGTAAAGGGCACATTACATTTTCTTCAAAAAGTCCTAGTGTTTAATAAAAGGTTATAGGGCTTTAGAAAATTATTATGTTTAAGTCCAAAAAAGGTTTCTGCATATCTTGTAGATACCAGGTTCATTTAGTTTGACGTTAATTTTGGAAGGATTTTGTTAATTTTAGAGGTTTTTAAGTACTTTTTGATATTAAATTATACATTTAACGAACCCCCGACAAAAACAAACTGCTAAAAATTAGAAAGTAATATGACTTTTCCCTTCAAGTTAAATAAAAGTAGTTAAATATAAGTAGTAACTGTTATATTTTAATCCTAGAATCGTCGCGTAGGGGGACCGCTAAGTTGTGAAATTATTAGTAATTAGTTGTAGTAAAGTAAAACAACTGTATTCTGTTTTTATTTTATTAACTTAGCGGTCCCCTTTCGCGAAGACTCTTAGATCAAAAATAATTACTTATATTTAACTTAAAGACCCAATACATATTATTTTCTACTTTTAAGCGGTTTTTTGTCGGGGCTTTAAAATTTCTAATTAAGGTTTTATTTAATGCTTTTTATACTTTACGTATCTCGACACGATACCTTTACTGTAAGTTGGTAAGAAGTTGAGTACCCTAAAGAAACCAGGAGATGCTGCAGCATCAGGTCAAAGTTACATGTTCTATCTAAAACTATCCATTGAGAATATTCCAATAAGCCCAAACACGATACCTCTGCTGTCAGTTGGCAAAGAGTTGGGTATCCTGCAGATCCCAGAAGATGCTGCAGTACATGTCATGGTTAACATATTCTTTCTAGCAGCCATTCATTGAAACTATTCCAATGAGCCCAAAGACGATACCTCTGATATCAGTTGGCGAGAAATTGGATATACTGCAGATTCCAGGAGATGCTGCAGCATCAGATTAAGGTTACCATGTTCTATCTAACACCTAGTCATTGAGACTATTCAAATAAGCCCAAATACGATGCCTCTGCTGTAAGTTAGTGAGGAGTTAGGTATCCTTCAAATTCCAGAAGATGCTGCAGCATCAGGTCAAACTTACCATGTTCTATCTAAAACCTATTCATTGTGACTATTCCATTGAGCCCAAACACGATATATCTACGACGAGGAAATGGGTATCCTGAAGATTCTTTGAGATACTGCAGCATCAGGTCAGTGTACCATATTTTACCTTATCTTATACCTTTTCATGAGACTATTTCAATGAGCCACAACACGATACCTTTGTTGTAGGTGGGCGAGGAGTTATTTCAAGATGCTGCAGCATCAGGTTAAAGTTAATGTTCTATCTAACACCTATTCATTAAGACTATACCAATGTTGTTACCGAATATGTATACCTGGGACAAACAGTCCAGTTAGGTAGGTCCAACTTCGAGAAAGAGATCAATCGTCGAATCCAACTCGGCTGGGCAGCGTTTGGGAAGCTTCGCAATATCTTTACGTCCCAGATACCGCAGTGTCTTAAGACCAAGGTCTTCGACCAATGTGTGTTGCCAGTGATGACGTACGGAACTGAGACATGGTCGCTTACTATAGGCCTCATAAGAAGGCTCAAGGTCACTCAAAGGGCAATGGAGCGTGCTATGCTCGGAGTTTCTCTGCGTGATCGAATCAGAAACGAGGAGATCCGTAAGAGAACCAAAGTAACCGACATAGCTCTCAGAATTGCTAAACTTAAGTGGCAGTGGGCGGGGCACATTGCTCGTAGAACAGATGGCCGTTGGGGCAGTAAAGTTCTCGAGTGGCGACCACGCACCGGAAAGCGTAGTGTAGGCAGGCCTCCCACTCGGTGGACCGATGACCTGGTGAAGGTCGCGGGAAGCCGCTGGATGCGGGCAGCGCAGAACCGGTCGTCGTGGAGATCCTTGGGGGAGGCCTATGTCCAGCAGTGGACTTCCTTCGGCTGATATGATGATACCAATGTGCCCTAATACGATACCTCTGCTGTAAGTTGGTGAGAAGTTGGGTATCCTGCAGATTCCAGGAGAAGCAGCAGCATCAGGTCAAGGTTTATATGTTCTAATAACTCCTATTCATGAAGACTATTCTAATGAGCCCAAATATAATGCCTCTCCTGTAAGTCGGTGAGAAGTTGGGAATCCTGCAGATTCCAGGTGGTGCTGCTGCATCAGGTCAAGGTTACCAAGTTTTTGCAATATTATTACAGTAACAGGGCACCAAATTTTGAATCTATCAGACCTTTATAAGTTGCCTACATCCCTTCATCACCTATATAAGAGCTGATGATCCTCAAACGACTGAACAGATTTTCATAAATTATAGCTAAGAACTAGCTAGATCACGTCAGCATCCAAACAAAAAAACCGCATCAAAATTGGTCCATTCGTTTAAGAACTACGATGCCACAGACATACACAGATACTTACACAAACTTGTGTCAAAGAAGTTTCCACGTAATTGTACATCGACCTATAACAACCCAATAATGTCCCTAATGTTGGGGCATGGGTCCATTTCCAAATTCGGGAAGGGTAGGGTACTTCACACATGAGGGAGAGCCAAGTCGGTGTATGTTATGGGGCTAGGAGCGAACCCTACTATCAGAAGTTTCTCAAGCCGCCTATAAGGCATCTGAGATGGCTGACAAGTTTTGATAGCAAACGGCACCAACGGCTTAACTTGACAAGCGAAGCACGAAAATGGTCGGTATAAATGCCATTTAACAGTCAAACCCATTGATGCAAGCACAGAAATCTGAATCTACGACCATACCGTTATTAAAATCATCATATCAGCTCATATACGTCCCCACCGAGGGGATCGAGCCTACCCTGAATTAGGGAGAAATGAGGAGGAAAATTTTGTCTACTTTACATACAACCTTCGTATTTTTTCGCAGGCATATAAAGGTTTCCTCACGATGTTCTTCTTCACCGTAAGAGCGTCGGATAAACGTACATATGAAATTAAAAAACGAAAACATATTGGTACGTGGCACGATTCGAACCACGACCTCCAGGACAGGACGTAGCAGCCCTAACCGTTAAGCCACTTGTTAAAACACTTGAAAATTTCTTGGCAAAAATAAAATGAGAGAGGCTGGTTGATGGGTTTACAGCTGTTTGTTTATAAATGACCTCGCTATGAGTCGACATTTCGGTGGTTTTCGAATTTATTATACATTTATTAGACGCGACTACAAAGAGTGATGACCCGTTTTATGTTTCGTAATTCTACTTTATTATGTTCAATCATTAAGGTAAAAATTTTCAATTTAATTTCAACAGGAGTGATGGCTTTGTGTCATCACATTCTATTAGTTTCTCTGCTTTTAAGAATGGTGTTAGATAGTTTTTATGACTGAAATATTATTTTATATATCAAAAATACCTATAAGTAAAAAAGGTGGCCAAGTGTGTGTCGGACCACGTGGAAAGTAGGGTTTCGTAGTCTTTAAAATAAGTTATTTTCAGTTAGTACTAATAAAATATTTTGTATAGAAAAGCTATGATTTTTTTTATTAATTTAAATACTCATTTCAAAACAGTATTAATTATTCTAAAAACATACTCGCAAATAATGTGTGCAGTTGTTATAAAATATTTTGTATGGGAAATCTATGAATTTTTACAAATTTAACTGCACATCTCATATACTATTAATTATGCCTTAACTAAGAAAGCCTACTAGCCGTGATAATTTTGTTTTTAACTAATTACAACCTAACCTAACCTAACTAACCACGTTGGGCGCCAGTGTCGCACGGCAGGTAATTAGTTAGGTAGGGCGTAGGGAGTGGGTTCTTAAAAGATGCCGTACGTGTTCAGATAATTTAATGAGGATAAAATATAAGACCTAAAAAGAACATAAGAATTAGAAAATGACACACTTAAATTTAAAATAGAAATCACAGAACATAAATAAATCTTACCCGAAATGGGTCTTTTAGGAAGTACAGTAATTAAATAAATATAAATTAATAAATTGTAGCGACACACTAGCTTGCATTGTACTGTCAGCATTTTTGTATGGGCGAACCCCCCCGCTTCCCGTTGCGACTTCAGTCGCCTCCAAGTTACTGTACTAAGCAGCCACACTCAATGTAATAAAATTAAATCAAATAAAATATAAATTTAATCCTGGAATAACTGACATTTAATTAGCAATCTTCTGATTAGGACAATTAAATAATGATATAAACAAAGATCATTAAAGTGGTGACCCGCGTTTGAACTAAACTATCCGTGAACCAGTAAATTTTTGTTCCTACGGATTACGTTGTGTATAGTGAAAAATGTCTACGGATCCTGCTGCTGTAACACCGCCGGCCGCCGCATCCACCGGGGTTCCCGACCTGGCCTCCATTACCGTCTCATCGCGGATTCCTGAATTTTGGGTCCACCAACCGAGGGTATGGTTTATACGGACGGAGGCAATACTGGGCCCGCAGAAACTTGGAGACGGCTCAAAATTTGACCTTGTCGTATCAAAATTAGGCGCTGACGTCATTGGACAGATCACCGATTTTCTTGTGAATCCGCCAGAAACCAAAAAATATGAAGCTCTGAAAAGTAAGTTACTTACGCTATTTGAAGATTCAAAAAATCGACAAATAGAGAAATTAATTAGTGAAATGGAGTTGGGCGATCAAAAACCCTCTCAGCTCCTGAGTAGAATGAAAGAGCTCGCCCGCGACAAGGTTCCCGATGACACCCTCAGAGTTCTTTGGCAAAACCTGCTTCCACCCACGGTCCGTGCTTTACTTACGGTTACGGAGAACCGTGACCTTGAAAAGCTTTCGGTCGTAGCTGACGATGTATACGAAGCGACGAAACTAGGCACCGTGGCAGCCGTACAACAGCAACCCCGTGCCTCAACTTCTTCAGAGACATCCATCCTAGCTGAAATAGCAAAGCTTAGCGCACGTTTTGACCAACTGGAAATAATCAGAAGATTGCTAATTAAATGTCAGTTATTCCAGGATTAAATTTATATTTTATTTGATTTAATTTTATTACATTGAGTGTGGCTGCTTAGTACAGTAACTTGGAGGCGACTGAAGTCGCAACGGGAAGCGGGGGGGTTCGCCCATACAAAAATGCTGACAGTACAATGCAAGCTAGTGTGTCGCTACAAATTTATGCTGGTTACGATGAACGATGATGGTTTTCTGTTTTTTAAATCAAATGTCACATAGTTTGACAGCGCATGCGCGGAAAAGAAGAAATAGATGGAATGAATAGAGATCGAATGAAAGAAAATTATATAACTGCGCACCACGCTACAGTACCGGGGGGGGGCCGGTTGAATTTTTCCTAAGTAATTGTCCTACTATTTCCAATACTTTTAGATTTCCTCAAATAGTGGCTTAGTTCGTAGGGGGTGGTGAGCACCTAATGTAAGGGGACATGTAACTCTAACGAATAGGGGCTTAGTAAGTAGGGGGTGGCGAGTATCTAAAGTAAGGGGAACATGTAACTGTAACAAAAAATATTTCAAAAACGAATAATTTATCAAAACATGTTTTTTGTAATCCTTAACCTACACACATCAACTTTGCCTAGGGATATTTTTAGACTATTCATACAAAACATGTTTTTTTAGAAGAATTATAAAAAATAACTTAGGACATGTGTAGGGTAGAAACTTTCGAGATGAGCAAGTGCTATGTATACCCTCTCAGTTCTTATAAATCAATTTAGTTTTAAGTGGTTTTTGTTAAAACGTGCGGAAAATGAAAATTGAGTTTTTATATTGTCATAGAAGGATGGCAAAGATTGTACGAAATTAGTAAAACCCATGTTTATAAGAACTGAGAAGGAACTCTTAAATACAGCACTTGCCCATGTTGATAATTTTTATACCTAAATTTTTTTTTCTTAACGTGTGGTACAATTAACCGTGCCATCCAAGGGAAAGACGGCGGTTGCCTCGTGTTGCACTTAGCATCACCCGCGGTCACGTGTAAGGCATTTAGATTAACACCTACGGACGTGTGCAACGCGATCTGTACTGCACATGTCCTAAGTAAATTTTAACAGCTCTTCTTATATCAATGTTTTGCATGAAAATTTTTAAAATATTCCTAGGCAATGTTGAGCAGTGTATAGTTTTGAAAGACCTATTAAACGGTGCCTCACACGATTGGGTTACGTCATCACGTTACGTCGTCAAAACATCACCCCAACTTTATTTTTAAAGTTTTTACTCCATATGTTTAAAGGCATCGCAGGTTTGTATAACCATGCCAAATTTTATCTCTTACGCCGCACGCAACAGTATTTGAGTAAAACAGCTGTGAAATATCGACCAGCAGACAGACAGGCACCACAACAACAACAACAAGGCACCGGGTGATGATGGAATTACGGCTGAACTTCTGAAAGCAGGTGGATCACCGGTACTAAAAGCTCTTCAGAAGTTATTTAATTCCGTTATACTCGAGGGACAAACGCCTAAGGCATGGCACAGAAGTGTGGTCGTGCTTTTCTTCAAAAAGGGCGACAACACCCTGCTGAAGAACTACAGACCCATCTCACTTCTGAGCCATGTCTACAAGCTGTTTTCGAGAGCCATTACGAATCGTCTCGCACGCAGGTTTGACGACTTCCAGCCTCCCGAACAAGCCGGTTTCCGAAAAGGCTTTAGTACCATAGACCACATACATACGCTGCGGCAGATTATACAGAAGACCGAAGAGTACAATCAGCCACTATGCTTGGCGTTTGTGGACTATGAGAAGGCCTTTGATTCAGTCGAAACCTGGGCTGTGCTACAGTCTCTCCAGCGGTGCCAAATTGACCATCGATACATCGAGGTGTTGAAGTGTCTGTATGAAAACGCCACCATGTCGGTTCGCCTCCAAGACCAGAACTCGAAACCTATCCAGTTGCAGCGAGGGGTGAGACAGGGAGACGTTATATCTCCGAAACTGTTCACCGCCGCCCTGGAAGATGTTTTTAAGCTTCTGGACTGGGGTGGACTCGGCATCAATATCAACGGCGAGTACATATCCCACCTCCGATTCGCTGATGATATCGTGGTCATGGCTGAGACTATGGAAGACCTAAGCACAATGCTCGATGGCCTCAGTAAGGTCTCTCAACAAGTGGGTCTTAAAATGAACATGGACAAGACGAAAATAATGTTAAATGTCCGTGTCGCACCCACTCCTCTAAAGGTTGGAGACTCTACACTGGAAGTTGTTGACGAATATGTATACCTGGGACAAACAGTCCAGTTAGGTAGGTCCAACTTCAAGAAAGAGATCAATCGACGAATCCAACTCGGCTGGGCAGCGTTCGGGAAGCTTCGCAATATCTTCACGTCCCAAATACCGCAGTGTCTCAAGACTAAGGTCTTTGACCAGTGTGTGTTGCCAGTGATGACTTACGGAACTGAGACATGGTCGCTTACTATGGGCCTCATAAGAAGGCTCAAGGTCACCCAAAGGGCAGTGGAGCGTGCTATGCTCGGAGTTTCTCTGCGTGATCGAATCAGAAACGAGGAGATCCGCAGGAGAACTAAAGTAACCGACATAGCTCACAGAATCGCTAAACTGAAGTGGCAGTGGGCAGGGCACATAGCTCGTAGAACAGATGGCCGATGGGGCAGTAAAGTTCTCGAGTGGCGACCGCGCACCGGAAAACGTAGCGTAGGCAGGCCTCCCACGCGGTGGACCGATGACCTGGTGAAGGTCGCGGGAAGCCGATGGATGCGGGCAGCGCAGGACCGGTCGTCGTGGAAATCCTTGGGGGAGGCCTTTGTCCAGCAGTGGACGATTTGTGGCTGATATGATGATGATGATGAGACAGACAGATAAAAAGACACGGCGAATAAATTGAAGGTTTGACTACGAAACCCTAAAACCGACCCGTAGTCAGAAATTCTGTCATAATACTCCAAAAACTTCTGTTAATAAAAAAACATTATTTTTATTTCAAAATCAAAAATCAAAATAATGTATTTTAAATAGGTGTTTACACACACTTTTAAATAGTAAAAAAAAAACTTATTGATTATATTGACTATTTATTAAACTTATTTCGGCTCACCACTCTTTTTACTAAAACAATTAAGAGATAATATATATGATGGAGTGGACGACTGTGAGGAGAAAGCGTAGCAATTATCACCCTGGTCACAACTATGAAACATGCTTCCAGTTGTCTCGTCTAAGGGCTTCCAAAGGGGATACGATATAATAAATGGTCATTCCGGGTGACAACTGAGAAAAAAATCCTAGTTGTCTTCTCTTCCTCGAAGCGGAAGGGGACAGATGGAAAGATTTATCAACCTGGGAACTGGGAACAAAATCCATGTTGTTACCCTGGAGAACAGTAAAAGAGGGGACGGCCGTGAACTATACCATAATAACTACGAAAATTTGGACAGTAAATTTTATCTTATCTTATTTATAAACTAGTGGATGCCCGCAGCTTCGCCCGCGCAGATCCCGATTTTTGCGGTTCCCGTGGTAATTTCCCAAAATCCTTTCTTAGCGGGTGCCTACGTCGTAACATCTACCTGCATGCCAAATTTAAGCCCAATCCGTCCAGTGGTTTGGGCTGTACGTTGATAGATCACTATGTAAGTCAGTCAGTCACCTTTGAGTTATATATATTTAGATATGTAATTATTGACCCCTGAACATGAAATCACGGGCCACTTGTAAAGATAGGTACTTACCCTACTTGTTTAATTAATCCACAGACAAGAGCTTTTAAAACTTACCTACCCGCTAAAACTAGTGGTAAGTGCCCCGAACTGTGAACTCACGATGTACTGGTTTTAAAAAATGTACGTACGCTCACTAGCGTTTTTGCGTTGTAGGATTCGTTCGCATACAAAGTTTTGGACTTCAAAAATAAAGCTGGTCAATCAGCTAATCGATTTGTACGAGAAACCCAAAAAAACTTTTCCTAAGGAAAGTTTATAGATGCATAAATAACCACATTTTATTTTGCCAAACTTTTTTATCGGCCTGTATGTAGGTGAACCTCTAGAATTATATAGCTACGCTATAAATGTTTTTGCAGTTGGAGCCTTAGAGTTTTCTGAAGTTACAGCCTTTTAAAGTGAAGCTCTGGACACGGTACGTACTCTTATACACAGAACACACATAGCCGAGACGTGCAAAGCTTCAAATAAATACGAAGAGTTAGAGCGCCCCCATTACCTAAACACAGGGTGAACCAAATTGGTACAAGGTTAGATTTAGTATTTGGCTCTTTAGTTCAGGTCTTTTATAAATACATTAATATGTGGATCAAGAACTTTCTAATTCTTTTGAAATATTGTGATGATATGAAGATTTGCATTCGTATGTACGAATATATTTATCTAAAAGGAACTAGATAATATAGTCATTTTAATAAAAACTTAAGTACAACCTAATATTTTATATATATTCTCTGGTATAACAAGACAGCCCACTATGCAATACGTGCATAGAGGCCAAGAAGACTGCTGCCCACATGCTGCTGGATTGCAAGGAGCTAGCACAGCACAGGACTCGGTGACCCGGCGTCGTTCCAGGAAGTCGTCAGCAAGCCCAGGTCGCTACTGGACTTTCTGGAGGAGCTGGATTGCGGTGACGCCCGCGACAAACAACTTACGCAAAATAAGCGCATGAGTCGCCTGGTTGCGGAAACCAGCCCGCCCCTGACTATAGCTACCCTTAAGAAAAAACAAACACCGTTTTATAAAAACCGATTTACTTTTAAAACAACCTGTACTAGATCGAGTACAATAAATTTTACCTAGCGTCGTTTTTAACAATAAAAAATATTACAACTTTTTACATTCAATAAATTTTATACATATTAGCATCTAAATACAATACAATACTTAACACATTACTTAATCATAGATTTGGGAATACTATTTTAAAATAATACTAACAATCAGAAAGTAATTATTTTGTAAATGAAAAATAATATCACAGTATTCAAAGATATGCTTAAACTACTCGTAATACAAGATACTTAATCTTATACAAGGTATATGAACAGCATTCATTGGATAAAAATTAAGCATTTGTTATTATCTAATAAACATTTTTTACAAACTTTACAGAAAGTACACAATGACGTACAAACAATATGAAAATCTGAAAAAAAAAATATTCAGTATGACTGATAATAATTGCATTTTTTTAATTTATCAAAATGAGGGTAGGTAACCAAAATAATAGAAATAAATGTAGAACTTTATAGAAAATATGAAACATTTATTAACATTGGTCAAAATGATATTAACCTTAACAAAAGTAGAAATCTAAGAAACTAGTCATACAATATGACTGATAAAACTGAAAACCTCTCAGCTGGTGATAACCTTTACAACTAAGAAACTTACCGAAGCCTTTACTTAAATTAGTAAAAAAAGTAACTGATCAAGTATTCAATGTGTATGGAAAGTTCAATATATTATTGCAAATAAAGTCAAGGGTTCCTTTGAAAAATTTTGTTCAGTTTAATTATTTATATCGTTAGCTAAGAGGTTTGCAATTAATACCATTCACCCAGTATTAATTCACAAAAATGTAACAGGGGTCTTCAAGAATAGTTATTTGCTATATGCAAGGTTGTTATTTGGCGCGAGTTAACTCTATTGAAACCTGAGCATGCGAAGGGTTCTAGGATTGATAATATATGTAAAGATAGAATCCTGAGCGTGGCGAGGGTTTCAAAGGTACGAGGCGCAAAATAACTTTGCTGCCGAGCGAAACACACAATTTTTCACTTCACTACAGCGAGGAAAATTTTTAGGTGCAAGAAAAACAGCTTAATAGTTATTTGGTTCTAATCTTTCCACGCTAGTGGGTAAAATGCAATTTTGCGCACTAAAATGGAGTGATTAACAAAACCTTTCCAAGAGCGTGACGCGATAAAGATATTAAGCATCTCGTACAGTAACCCCAATTTGAATTTCAGCATTTAGTTACAAGTAAGATACAATTGGCCAGTTTACTTTAAGTAGGAACTACCAAAAATGGCAGTTGAGTTGCATTAAATTACAATAAATGATTTCGTATGAAACAGCAGTAACTTTGGTAACTAAATTTAAATGGAAACATTATTTACACCGTACGTCCATTAGATCTATCTACAAAATGTCGTTAGAAAATCCTACGTAAAAGCTAATTAATTTGACGACATTGATTTGAAGCACGTAAGATCAGCAAAAATGACACAGAACTGATTTTCTACTCAAAAATTTATGACGAAAATGGAAAGTGCAATTGGATTTGTTGAAAGTGCAATTGAAATTTTTTAGTTTTTTAAAGTACGTAAGTAAAAAAAAGAGAAAGAAAGATTTCATACTGTGAAAAGTAATAAAATAACACTAATTATCGAAATGGGTGCGTTTGTATATACTGTTTGAGCCTGTGACGTCATTGAAGTCAATGAATACTAATAGACCAGGTGATTAAACAAATTTTGTGGATTTTTCTAAGGGGAGTCAAAACATCTTTTTACTTTCGAGCGACTAAGTGAGCGAGCGACAAAATTGAATGAAGAATGTGCTGTGGTGACAAAAAAATACATAATTTGATATTTAATGGGGATCGATTGTCTTACACTAATAGAGGTTAAAAAATAAAAAAAAAGTGTATATTATATGTGTGTCTGTGCGTCCGTTTGGTGCTATATGCTCAAACTACTGGACAGATTTGAAAAAAAAATGGGTTAGGACAATATTATTTTTTTATCTCCAGTTTTTTTTTCCAAATTTCTCCATCTTGATTGTTTTGGATTGCCCACTAAGATGTAGGTAGTAAAAATCTATTTTCATTTTTTTTCTCAAAATGACGTGTTTGTGTTTCGTTATTGCGGTAAATTGGAATAAGGTACCTCTCATAAAATACCCAGGTTTGTTACTTATTTTCAAAAACTGTTCTAAAGGTTTTAATGAAACTTTGTTAATAACTAGGACTTTTAAGACCTACTACACTGGGTAGTTCATTATTTCAGGAAAAATCGAAATTAAAAAATAAAATCTAAATTATTTGTATTTAATCAAGTCTGGTACACTTTTGTTATTTGCTACTAAATAAGCGTTATGTTTTTTTTTTTTTTTTCCTCACTACGCTAGACGATGAAGGCTTTCCGAGAAAGTATGCACAGCATGGCTGTACAATTTATTTAAATGATGACGATGGGTTCTTCGGGAAAAGTTGTTTTGTTAAACATTCTGTATATTAATCTTACCGATTGTAAATGTCTCATTATAAAATAAAATTCAAGCAGGAAAAAAATACTTGCTTGTTGCCTTTTTTTACGATATTTTTTTTTACATAAATCCATGACTTGTTATATTATTTTCTAGTTTACATCTTAATTCACTTCCTAGATTTTATTACAAAATATTGAGTAAGTAGGTATTTTTTTCCTGAAAAAAGCTAAAAACGAACTGCCACTAATGTTGCTGACCTTACATATTTTGTTATATTGAAATACTCATATTGTCGACATGTTCCACCGAAATTGATTCAGATTTTTATTAAAACTGTATTCTTATTTATCTAGAACGGTATTATTTACAAATTTTCACATTTACGGTAAATTCTCTTAATTTACCTATAACTTTTTCAATTCAATTAATTATCCTATAAGATACATCTATAATATGCCTCTTGTTTCGTTTCTTTCTTCATCAGCCTCTTCTAGGATACCTAAAGTACCAGGATGATCCCTGGGAGAAACAAGAAATTAGTTTACAATCTGCTTTGTATAAACAAAACGTTTTTTTTTAATTAGAGTGCGTTTGACTGCAATTCATCTGATAGAATTAAGTGACGATGTAGTTGAGGATGTTACACGCAAACTCAAGTAATACGTATTCATTCGCTCTCGTCTTGAAGGTCCACGAATTATAGGAATCGGGAATTACTTACGCAGACCAAGAGTTCCACTCCTTCGCTGTCCGCATAATAAATGAGGAAGCGTAACGTTTCGTTCGGATAGGTGGAATATCAACAACAAAGGGGTGCAAGGTCTTAAAACTTTATTATAATAAAGCTTAATAAAGAAAAATGGGCCAAGTGTGTCACTAAGGACACCTCGTAGGTCGGTGGATTGACGACTTGTTGGGAAGCTACTGGATGCGGGCAGCATAGAACCGGTCGTTGTAGAAAGCCTTGGGGTAGGCAATCTGTCGGCTGATTTGATGATGATGAAGAACGTACTGTTTGTACCTGCTTTCTCTCGGTTCTGACATTAAGGCTTAACATCTATTCACTTACTTGGATCGCTTTTTTCTTCTGACCGTACCCGCAGGTCTCGCTTCTACGCATAGCACTATCAGTCTTGTACTGCACGGATACCTAGAAAAGCAGTGTATTACATTAGGTTTTCATTGTGCATGTCCCGTATTATTGAAATTTTGTTATCTTTTTACATTAAATAGTGCCGTAGAATAGAATAGAATACCTAGAATAAATGTTTATTCAGTGATAAGTACACAGAAGTGAAATATTTCGTAGTTTTAAAATACAATAAGTAAGTAAGTTTCCTGTTTGAAGTCGTTTTTTTTGTTCAAAATTATAGTGTACGTTACTATAATTTTGAACAAAAAAAACGACTTCAAACAGGAAACTAAGGTTCCCTTTAGATTTATCTGGGATGCTATCATCAGATCCTGGTTTCCTTATCATGATACCAGCTTTGGGATATCTCCTTTCAACCAATAAAAAGAATCACCAAAATCGGTTCATAAACGACGAAGTTATCCGCGAACACACAAAATTAAAATATGTACGGTCGAATTGAGAATCCTCCTCCTGTTTTGAAGTCGGTTAAAAACAGAGAACGCTAGAAACATAAAATCTGTAATATAATTTAATCCTTGCAGTGTGTAGGGGAATTTCCACTGGGGCTTAGCAACGCGCAGTTTAGCGTCAAATTCGCCTAGAGGCTATAGCTTACGACTATACGACAGATGATCAAAAGTCAATCGCCTGGCAAATCCAAGCGGCGCGCATCGAAGAACCACAGTCAAACGTAAGCCAATGACATCCACAGAGTTTTTGAACTTTCCTTAACGCTAAACCGCAAATTCGACGCTGCGCTGTGCAGTGCGTGTCGCTTCGCTCGTCTTGAGAATTCAGCTTAAGAAATATATTAAATCGACCACTAAAGGGGTGAGATAGGGTGTTAAAGTTTGTAAGGAAAACCGTATTTTACAAAATCGGAAATAGGTAAACGCGGACAAAGTCATGGGCACGTGACTAGTAAAATAATAATGAAAATTTCATAAAGAGACAAATAAGCTGAACAAACTTTTTGTGACTCACCCTATTATTACCTTTCAAGGCCTAACTGTAGCTAACGAAATAAACCAAAGGTCAAGAAACTCTACATAGGCCACTTTCGTTACATTGTGTAGTAAGCCCATAAAATATTTACTGAAGCTTTTAAGGTAAGCTCTTTATACCGATTCTGTGCCTAAAATAAAAGAAAACAAAATAACTAGTACAAAAGTGGACGTGGAGGGTAGAGTGGCAAAACCAATTAAAGATTTCGATAGTGCTCTTGTTTTTCTTCCTACTTTTAATAAAGTTGGCAATTAATAGAACTAGGAACTTTCGGTTCTGCCGTGTTCATTATTATATGAGTACTAGCTTCTTCTCGCGTCTTCGCCAGCGGCGTGCAAAACGTTTTAATGACTATATATCTCATACCAGCGATTTCGGGTGATGGTTCTCTTGGTTTGTTTTTGATTTTTATTAATACTACCTAGATTTTTTAAGTTAGTTCACCCCGTTTCACCCCCTAGCGGAACGATTTTCGGAAAATTTTGATATTTGTTCTTAATCAACTTAGAACTTTTAATCGTAAGCCTAAAAACAAAGTTTGATGAATCTTGCTTCAAAAAAATGACGGACTTCCATAAAAATTTTCAACCCATTTTTCACCCCCTTAAGGTTCGAATTCCATAAAATACTTTCTTTGTATGTGTGTTTTTAAAGGACCACACTGGCCAAATTTAACGTTCACCCCGTTTCACCACCTTGGGGGGTAATTTTCTAGAAAACAGAAAAAAGTATTTAATAATTTGTTTATAAGAGTACTCCTACGAAATTTCGAATTCAAAAGTCTATCTAATCTTGATTATTTATACAAACTTTGAACCTTCGTTTCACCCCTATAGGTGTTGAATTTTCAAAAACAGTAAAAAACATATTCATTTATTTCTAATCGTTAACCTAAAACAATTTCTGGCTATTGGCTTCAAAAATGACGGATTTCCATACAAATTTTCAATCTGATCAGGGTTGATTTAAAAAACCCTTTCTTTGTAGGCGTTCTAATATAGCCATAAGATAGCCAGTCCCCGAGTGCGTTGGGAAAATCGTAGATTTATAAAACGGCACAGCTGTTTTCTCGTTGTGAGCGTGTTATATGAAATTATCCTTATTTTATGTAGTTGGGTAAGCCTATCGTATGTGTCTTTTTCTCATGGATTTCTTACAGTCATGATAGATAAGTGAATATACAAAAACAAAACAAACTACAAAGGTGAAGTCTGTCCAGAAAGAGTTTTTAGGAACGGTGCGTTCCTATTCGACGAGAGCAAAGGGAGATATCTCCGCCAGGCGAGGTGGTATGCCTGGGGTCCGGCCGTGGACCAATCGTTGATGATCGGTATCTGTATATATACTCAGCGCTGAAGAAATTCTAATAGCGCGTTCTAGGTGTCGTATTTCTTTTGTTCTCTCGTCGCTTGTGTTAATGTTCAATGGCGGGTTACTACAGTTGCCGCCACAAGTTGAAAGACAATTTTTCTAAACCTAAAATATTTTTAATGGCAAACAATTAAATCTAAACATTTGTTGAGTTAAAATGGTGCCATTTAGAAACGAACAAACCCCTCAGTAGTACCGTCGCCCGTGAACATTTAAATTAAAATAATTACAATTTAACTTTTTGCAGAGTGAACTATGATCACAGTATTACTATATGGATCACAGTTACGCAACGCCTTTTACATTTCACTATTTAAAAATGAATGATAAAAAAGATTAAGGTGATAAAGATTTCCATTTCCGGGTCGTGTATAAGTTTTTTTTAATATTTTAATACAGTTTTTCTGTAGGTGCTCTAAAACTTACGTCGTGTGGGAGTTTTTACACACAATTTTTTTACATTCGCAATTGGTTTCAGATTTTTCACACAGATTCATTTTATGTCTCACTTTGTACATGGCACGGTTGGCTTTTCGATTCACCATGGTACACTCTATAAAAAATAAAAATACAAGTAATATACGAGAACAAATGTTTATTACAGGATTATCTGTGATCGGCGCTTACCATCAGGTGAGGTGAGACCAAACGCACTTATTTTCTTTTTAAAAAAAAGTAAAAGAAAATTTGGGTAAGTCTAAGATAAACACAGCTGTATTTTTTAACAACAGCAAAAACCGTCCGATTCGGCACATCTGTTTTCGCGTTAAGAAAGTATAAAATAGAATCATCCTTATTTTCCGTAGTAAACACTAACCAATGTAAAACAAATTCCTTCTTTTTTCCCGTAGTTGGGTAATTCTCACGTATGCATAGCTATCTTTTGTATCAACATGACTGACTCGGTGGCTCAGTGGTTAGTGCCCTTGACTACTGATCCGAGGGTTGTGGGTTCGATCTCCACCCAGGGCAAGCATTTGTGTGATGAGCAGATTTGTTTGCTCTGTGTCTGGGTGTTAAATATATCTATATATGTATGTATTTAAACGTTTGTTTATCAGTCTCTGGTTCCCATAACACAGGGAATCCTACTTTGGGGCCAGATGACCATGTGTGATTTGTTCCAGAATATTTATTTATTTTATTTATATTTATTTTAACAAAGATTTCTTGCAGTCAACCTTATATTTTTATCTATATTGTACACAAATATTTTAAAATGACAAGGACTTAGAGAGGACATGTACAAAGGTGGACTTATCACATAACAGCCAACCTAACTGAGTTTCACTCACATAAACATTTATATGAATGCCCTTACTGTACTAAAATTCGTCGTAATCGGATAAATGGTACCTGTAGGCATAATTGTATAGAAGAAATACGAACACACATGAATTGTTAATGTGTATAAGAAGAGATAGTATTCACGTTACATTATACTACCTACTTACTTTAATCCGCTTGTCTTAGAATAATATATAACTTACGATTTGTTCTAACCAAATGATTAGTAATTATAAGTAGGCTAGTAAGAGAAATGTGGTGCTGGAGGAGGATTGTGGTAGGGTCCAGACAGACGGTCGGGAACCTTCCCTATAGAATGGTTGATGGGAGCTTATTTTATGGTTGGGGGTTTATACTCTTGACTGGGTGTCCGTGTGAACTGGCCTACTCTTGTCAAAGGCATTAATGACATTCAATGATTTTAATGTATAACTTCTCGTGTCATATTGTTTTCATGTTCTAATGACATAATTTTTTTTATCAAGGATTGGATTTTTACGTTAATAACTAATTATTGTTTATTTCTTGATTTTTCACAATTGACATTATGTATTTTTTTACTAATTTACTGCAATCCAGCTGCAAATTCGCAGTTTGAAAGCAGTTAGGGCGCAACTTACTAGGAGAACTGCATCTAAACTGCATCCAAACAGTCTGGCTTGCAGTCCGTTTATCTGGACCCTTAGATGAGTATAGTTAAGAAAAAGAAAATAATATTAAAAAAATATTGAAAATAAAAGAGCAAAATATAATTTAGAATCTGTTGTGACACGAAGACGTAATTGATATCATAGAGAAAATAAAATGTTTGTGTATATTGAACGGAAGACAGGAAGAGAGATAGGCCAACAATTAGTTTATCCAACTAGAAAAAGTAAACGTTGCGTGTATACCAGGAAGTCAAGGAGTTGGCGAGGGACAGGAAGGGATGGCGGTTGCCCCACAGATAAGACGAAGAAGCCAACGAAGGCAAAGTATTTCTACACTGACAAGATCAAAGATAAAACTACAAGAAGACATAAGTGCAACCTACAACTGTGAGAGATGGTTTAGATTCAAAAATTATAATTATAACTTTAAACAAAAAAAAACCGACTTCGAACGCACTAGTCGCCACTACGATTTTCGAAGGTTCCCTTCGATTTCTCTTGGATGCCATCATCAGATCCTGGTTTCCATATCATGGTACCATCCTTGGGATATCTCCTTTCCATTAAAAAAAGAATTATCAAAATCGGTTCATAAACGACGAAGTTATCCGCGAACACACATTATATATATATGGTCGTATTGAGAAACCTCCTCCTTTTTTTTGAAGTCGGTTAAAAATAATACCTAATTATAATTATTATACAATTATACAATTAATTATTATACCACAACCTACACAGCCAAATCGAAGCACCATCATTTTCGGTCGCCATTTTGATTTTTTATTGCTCCTAAGATCTGCCCAGAGTGTACATTACTCCTCTATCTTTTACAAGAAGTTGTAGCAAGCAGTTGACTTGGCTTTTGTATATATTTAAAAAAAAAACGAATTTAAGTCGGACCACCCATCAGAACTGCGATGACCTATACAGACAGACACGGACTTTTTATCCACTATTGATAAACCCTTGGCATCATCTCACCTGATGGTATAAGTAAAAAATGGAAGCTGGCTTACCAAGATTCTCCAACGTAACGGGGAATTGTCTATCCTATCTCCAAACCGGAACACATCAATGCTGTAAACATTGATGTTTGGCGGCAAGACTTCAAATAAGATGTTGATAACTAACCTAACCAGGTGGGCAAAGATAGAATCTGTTGGGAATCGAAAGCGCGACCTCCTAATGTGAAGCTAATGAACTTAAGATTTGACTTTAAACTTATAACACCCCTCATTTGGCATCAGGGGTTAATAAAAAAAAGTTTAAAAAAACTGAAAAACGACTTCAAAATTAAATTTACTCAAAGTATGAAATAATATTATTATACTTAAATACACGACATTAAACAATAATAACGAAATCAAAGGTGGGTACGAATTAAATTAGGGGCTTAAATTTTTTCGAGTTCGGTGTCAGCACACAACTACTTACGTATCAAATGTTTTAGATTCAATGATTTGCTGACACCGACCTCAAAAAAAAATTAAGACCCTAATTTCGTTATTGTTGGTTAATGTCGTGTATTTAAGTATAATAATATTATTTCATACTTTTGAGCAAATTTCATTTTGAAGTCGTTTTTCAGTTTTTTTAAACTTTTTTTTTATTTCCTTTATTTTTAGTGATAATCCTGTCTACATAACAACGTTAAACCTACTCGCCAATAGCAATCATCAAATCATAATGCATGTGTTTCATTAAAAGATACAGAGTCCTGTGGCTTCCATCATCATCTCAGCAGCATGAGAGTAAAATCTTGCATCATCAGCTCATCTGAATAACCTGAAAGAATACAACTATCGTTCTATGCGTACCTACGTATCTATCTACATTTAAAAAATTATCCACCAACTCATACCCGTTAATGAGTTGTACCTTTCTTTATCAGCTCATCATCATGAGATAACGACTGCCAAACGCAAATACTTTATTAGCTTTAGAAAACATATGAAACACGTAATACTTGCCTATAAAATTTGAGGGTTGCCCTCGATTTCCCTGGAATTCCATCATCAGATCTGGTTTTCGTATCGTGGTACCACCCTTGGGATATCTTCTTTCCAAAAAAAAAGAATCATCAAAATCGGTTCATAAACGACGAAGTTATCGGCGAACAAACATAAAAAAAAATATATATATATACGGTCGAATTGAGAAACCTCCTCCTTTTTTGAAGTCGTTTAAAAAAAAACAATCTCCACGAATTACTAAAACTATGACTTACGTTACTTGATCCAGTAATTTATTTGAGCGCAAAGGCGATGCCAGCCCAAATTTTTCTTGGCTGCCAGTGTGCCAAGCATCACAATACGCGTCCATTGACGGCTCGCCACCGGGCGTGGAGCCGTGCCAAGCCGCTTTCGTCGGCCTGCGAACAATGGACAACCCAGCTGTAGGTATGTGCTATGATTTAGTCATTTCGGTTAGGTGACGCAAAAGAGCCATCTTCTGCTATAAAAATATAAAATACTAGCTTTTCATATTTTCGCCCGTGTGGACATGGTCTTTCAGGGTGAGTGGTACGCGAACGTATCACGCCGACGTGCGCGAGGGTGGAAATGAATTTTCCACAGATCACTCGGGAACTATGTCAGGCTATGCTAATTAGTGGTAATGTCATTTTCCATTCCCCTAACCATCTCTGTGCAAAAAAACCCACAACAATCCGTTGCTGTTACACAAATTAACGAACGATGCGATTTTAAAGAAATTTACCAATAAAGAGTATTTTTCAATTCCCTCAGGAACTTTGTCGAACAATGCTATTTTCACGGGATAAAAAGTAGCCTGTCCTTCTCCGTGCATGACACAGGCTATCAAATCATCTAGGTTGGTTGAGGTTTTAAAGCGTGAAGAGGTAACAAATAAACACATTTTCACATTTATAATATTACTAAGGGTCTATATGAGTTTATATATAACAAGAGCAAGACTCTTTCACGTTAATGGCTCCACGTTTGAGTATGCCTTATGGCATACTGGTTTTCATATATTGCTGTGGGGAGTATGAGACGATTAGAGTAGAATTTTCATACAATTGATTGTTCTACGCTACGTCTTTTAATCTGATTACTTAACTCCACTTCTCCACCAAACCGTATGAAAAATTGCTCGTCTATTGCTTACAATAATAATATATCATGCAAAAAACTGTGTATAGGAAAAGCAGACCTACCTACTTGGGTTTGATACTAAAGAGCATAGGCTTACAATATACTAGGAGCGGAGATAACATACCCCTATTGCGTGGCTAAAATACACACATACAAAGAGTAACCACACATATACACAAACTTCATAATTTCAGCTCATATATGTCCCCACCGAGGGGCTCGAGCCTGCCCTGAATTAGGGCGATCGGGCCTTAGTTGACCACGTCGGCGCATTGCGGGTTGGTCGACTTCACACATAACCTGCGAGTTTCGTCACAGGCGTGTGCAGGTTTCCTCACAATGTTTTCCTTCACCGTAAGAGCGTCTGATAAACGTAAATATGAAATCTAAATTTGAAATCACATTGGTACGCGGCAGGATTCGAATCATGACCTACCGGACAGTAGGCGGCGGCCCTAGCCGTTACGCCAACGATGCTCTTATACCGCTTACACAAGCTTATGTACAGTCAATTGTAAGTCTGTGATAAATAGTTATTTTAAAGGTATTTAAGGGGCTCCCGAACTAACTAGCGCAGGCATCTCAGAGTGCATCATTATCATCATATCAGCTTATACTGTAACAAAATTGGTGTGGGTCCCGTTAACTGTGGCTTCTACTCATCATACTGAACAACTTTTGTTTTACGACTCTGCAGAAATTGCAATAAAACTTTTTTACTCTTCATATAAATCAATTTTCTGAATTTTATTATGGAGGGTTCAAATTTTTTTTTGAAAATAGATTATGGGTTCTTTGGGGAAAGTTGTTCAGTGTGATGAGTAGAACCCTCAGTTAACGGGTCCTAGACCAATTTTTTTACACCCCGTATACGTCCCAACCGAGGAGCTCGAGCCTACCCAGGCATACATACATACATACTTTAACGAAAATTTTAAAGATGAAAATGAAAACCAACCAGTAGGCTCAACGCCTGTCTAGAGTCTATATAATATATTACGTAACCGATGCAATGTACTGTTGCTGGGCGGTATTAGGTAGCTGGGCCAGAAAAGGGTCTTCATTGTTGGCTATATCTATTCACAGTTCACGTCAACCCTAATCTTTGTATTGACAAGTTATATCAACAATGGTTAGATTTCTTACAACTATTGTGATAATATTAATGTAATGTTATACGTCAACATAAGAGAGAACCAGTTTATTAATGAATATGAATAGGAAAGTCACTGAAATATATACAGAGATATTATGCTATATTTAAGGGGAGGTAGATAGGTTATGCGTTACATGCTTCCTAAAAGTGAAGCAAATATAAAGATACCAACAATGGGCATCTCTTTTCTTAGTAGCTTTCGGTGCAACGGAAGCTATCTCCTATAACATTGTGTGTGTAAATGGGTTCGATTTTCAAATGTTAGTTTTTATGTTAGTTTGGTAGTGCATAACCCTTATACTGCATACGTACGTACTTTTCACGAAAAACATTTTTTTTATTCACAATTGGTTAGCGCTAGTTAACATTGATGTTTGGCGGCAAGACTTAGATAAGATGGTGGTAGCTAGCCAGGCGGGCTTAGAAAATGCCCTACCACCAACCAAAACGAGTCTTCTTACAAGTTGACCTACCGGGAATCGAACCCGCGACCTCCTATTGGAAGCGAATTGACTAACCATTACACCACGGAGGCGGTTAGAATATGGCAAAATAATTATTTTTAACCAATTTCGAAAAAGGAGAAGGTTATTATTATTAATATTTTTTTAAGTATTAGACAGTTTATTTTTCTGCATCTGTCTGTCCGTCGATATATCACACTAATATTTTTTTAAATCCTTCATATCCTGAAAAAAGCATTGAGCACATCGTTATTGATTATTCTACAACTTAATATAGAGCGACAAGACCAGATTTTAAAACTATGGCGCCAGTAATTATTTTGAATTATTTCAATCAAAGTTATATATAATTAATTTATAGCCATACGATAAATCAAATTCTGGTTAAGCCTTTTAACCAGCTCTATATGAACTTGCCGTTTCAGTTAGTTAGTTAGTTTGGGAAAAATCTTTAAAGCTAAGATTGAGCTGAAATTTTGCTCACACGTTAAGTTTGGAGAACAATGTACGGTAAGCTAAGAGACGTCATTATAAATTCAATATGGCGGACTCCATAAGTTGGCGGTCCAGTTATTTTTTATCGCTCCATGATATGAGTATCAAATGAAAGGGTTTGCCGAGAACAATATGAAGTAAATAAAATTATTATCAAATTAAAGCTTGCATACCTAAAAGTTTTAAGATTTTTCGAAAATTATTTTCGAAATATAAGTACATAGTACAATTTTTTTAAATTCTTAATTGGTAAGCCCTTGGCATCATTTCACCTGATGATAAGTGACAATGATGCCAAAGATGAAAGCTTACAATAACTGATTACAAAATTTAAAAGTGAAGGATACATTATTTTTTTCTTCTAAAGTCCTAGTGCTCGATAAAAAAGTTAACCATTATCAAACGCAGCCTGCTTCATGTTCATATCTAACACAGTAGCATGGCTAAGGTCTTTCATCATCTCAGCCGAAAGACATCCACGGGCTGGACAAAGCCTCCCTAAAGGATGTCCACAACGAATGGTTCTGCTTTACCCCCATCCAGTGGCTCCCTGCGGTCTTCTCCGGGTTGTCTTTTCACCTAGTAGGAGGCCTGCCTGCACTGCGTCCTCCGGTGCTTTATTTCCCCAACGGCGACCTTTTCTACGAGCTATGTGCCCCATCCATTGCCAATTAAGTTTAGCGATTTTAAAAGCTACGAGTGTGTCTCTTTCACAATGTGAATTTACAAATTAAATGTAAATATATCTATAAAATTTTAATTGTCTATGCAGAAAAGTTTAGAACAAAAAGCACTTACCACACAGGATCCGTCATCACATTCTTCCCGCTGAAACTGTATATCTTCGGAGCATGCGTGAACAGCCCCCCTGAGCCATCGAACATCTCTCCCCAAGAGTTGAAGAGGACGTCGCCACGGATATTCACTACGGGAATCTCGCGGTCCGCCCAGCTTGCTATCGAGTCGATGTTTTGTACCCTGGACAAACAACAATAAGTTAATAGTATCTGCCATAATTGTATCGATAAATTTTCCTAGTTACGGCACTGTTACGAATAAAATATCACTTTTACTATGACGCAGAAACAGTTTTTGTGGAAATCCTAGTGGGAGGCCTTTGTCCAGCAGTGGACGTCTTTCGGCTGATATGATGTTGATGATTATTAGACGGGAGCCACAAGGGGAAACGCACGATAAAAAAAAATAGCTCGCGGTAGTAGGGGACTCATTTCCAACGTGTTTCCAACCAAATGGCAAACGTGGGAGAGGCAGTATAGACGTCTTTTGACTGATGGTTGTGATGATAATCACATCAAACAAAGCAGGGTGATTAACAATATTTCAATAAATATAAAAAAGCGTCGGTGTTTTAACGGTAACGACTCGGTCGTCCTCACCAGAGGTCCCGGGTTTAAATCCGGACGGCCAATGTTCCAATGAGTTTTAAGAAACTTACGTAAATATTATACTTACCGATTGCTTTAGCGGTGAAGGAAAACATCGTGAGGAATCCTACACATCTGATTCGAGATGTGTATGAAGGTCGCGCTGCACACGTCCGTAGGTGTAAATCTAAATGCCCGACACGTAACCGCGGGTGATGCTAAGTGCAACACCAGGCAACTGACGTCTATCCCTTGGATAGCACGGTTAATTGTGCCACACAATAAGAGATAAGAGAAAATCAAAATTAGCCTTTAGTCAAATCTCTTCTTCTAGTAGAATATCATTCGGCAACTCTCTTTTAAAATTATCATGTTCACCTTCATCTCATCTGCATGAAATCATTTCAGTCTCCGCTCCAAATTTTGCTAAGTTGCCAGAGTAAATCCTCTGTAATATCAGTACTTTATCCCAAAGAAATCAAATTTCCCTGGGATTCCCGTCATTTTAAAGATGAGTGAGAGGGGTTTCGCCATAGAAAATCTTGATAGGAAATTGAGATTTAATCTCTGACGTATCTTCCTTGGGAAATTGTTACCTGGAAGCAATGAAGGCGCGGAAGTTTCCACCGAAGCCTGCTTTCTGGCCTTGCCTGTGGCACTCGTAGTTCATACTGCTGATTCCTCGCATGTCTCCAGTATGGGGCTCGTCCAAGGCAGCTAGGCGCAGCTAAGAATGGATTTTTTTAATGAATGATTCGACCCATAAATTAGATATATGGGACGCAAACGGGTCGTAGCTCAGTGCGGTTAACTGACTTGAAGCACGGTTATTACTTCGATGGGTTTGACTGTTAGTGACATTTTTCTTTGCAAGGCAGGTTAATAAGTTGTCATTTGGTATCAGTTTCTGTCACTAGATTGCAAGCGGTTTACGAGTCTCCAGGAGGCTCGAGTTTCCATACAAACGTAGTTCCGTTTTAATACAAAAACTACATGCCGGATTGATTCCAAACTTTGCAAATATATTGAGTAGACACATATCGATGTTTGTAATTAGTTTTCATCGTATTAAATTTTAACGTTACTAAACGAAGGCTTAAATTAGTTTTGTACTGAGAGTTTGAAACTGCTCTTATTTTTTTTCCGTTTTATATTAGTACATCGAAAACTAATTACAAACATCGATATATGTCTACTCAATATATTTGCAAAGTTTGGATTCAATCTGGCATGTAGTTTTTGTATTAAAGTGGAACTACGTTTGTACGGAAACTCGAGCCTCCTGGCGGCCCTTAAAATATTGTTCTTTTTTTTTCCTTTATTTCGATATCATAGAAGTAGGTTTGTATGTAACTTTAGTACGGAAAGGAAAATGCACTCGGCTTTTAAAGGAGCGCGACAGCGAACCTCATGGGAGAATCCTGCTCCAGGAATGTTATTCTATAACATTATTTGGTTTTACGATGGTGTGTTTGAACAGGAAATCTTTTAAAAGCTTTTATTTAAATTCCTTCTATGTATGTTTGTTTAATTTTAATTTGATCAACTTCCCGGTTTCCGATTGAGCTGAAGTTGGTAAGGTAATGTTTTAATAGAATAAATTTTTTTCTATAATATTTACGCAAGTATAGTGCCACTAAGAATTAAGGTCAACTTGATAGTTAAGAAATATGAAAAACTTTAATTTTGCTCGTAATTTAAAAAATGCTGTATAACATAAACGCAGATTTATGGCACTATATCATATAAGAATCAATGTAAACGTGATAGTTTTTTTTTTATTCACTATTGGTAAACCCTTGACAACATCTTACCTGGTTGTCAGTGACGATGTTGCCGAAGATGGAGGCGGGCTTACCAAGATTCCCCAACACGATGGGGAACTGGCTATTTTATCTTCATGCCGAAACATACCAATGATATCAACATTGATATTTGGCGTCAAGACTTAGATGAGATAGTGGTAGCTAGCCAAGCGGGCTTGAAAAATGCCTTTCTACCAACTAAACCGAGTTTTACAATTGATCCCGCCGGGAATCGAACCCGCGACCTCCTGTGTAAAGCCAGTGAATTTTGCCTCTGGGCTACGGAGGCAGTTAAATATGGAAAAAAATAATTTTGCGTGCAATTAAGTTAATATTTTTAAAGGTTATGTTTTTTTTTCTTAATGTTTGTTATTTTACATCACACGCGTAGTTTTGCACCTTTTTCCTTTTAAAAAAGGGACAAGACAGGGAATAGGGCACGAATAGATAAAACAAGAGATAGATAGAAGATAGAGGGAGACGAGGAGAAAGGAAAGTTTTGCAGGATTACCGGCAGTTACTTCCGTAAATTTGCGAAATGCCAGAAATAGCATGGGTACGGACAAAGACACATCAAGCTATACATAACCAGTATAAGCTGGCCGCGCGACGCCTTTGCGTTTCAACATACGCGAGGCCCGCGTATACTGGATTTCTATAGCTT
Source organism: Coleophora flavipennella (assembly GCA_947284805.1). Classification (NCBI taxonomy): domain Eukaryota; kingdom Metazoa; phylum Arthropoda; class Insecta; order Lepidoptera; family Coleophoridae; genus Coleophora; species Coleophora flavipennella. The sequence goes on from OX369279.1 coordinate 16,003,165, forward strand.
GATGTGGCGACATGGCTACAGACGCGAGCGAGGCGGAACACTTAAAGGCAGAGCACACTGAGACGATACTCGACTTATTTCTGTCTCTGTGTATGGATCGACTGGAAAGTAACAATCCTACCAATATTATAAATGTGAAAGTATGTATGTATGGATGTTTGTTACTCTTTCACGCCTAAATCGCTGAACGGATCTGGATGAAATTTGAAAGGTAGACAGATTATAACCTAGATTAAGCCTATATAACATTTTTCCACGCTAGCGTCTCGCGCACTGCGCACCCTCGTAGACGGTCTTAAAAACGTTGTCCACGCGGGTGAAGCCGCGGAAAAAAGCTAGTAATAAAATAATTGACAACGTGAAACACGGAAAAACAAACGATTTTAATCGCAACAACTACTCGAAAGAGCAATAAAAAAAATATATTTTTATTTACTTTTCTTAACTTAAAAAAAACATACTTTGATACAATTTATAAAAAATGTTCGTAGCAAACCTTTCATAGTTTCCAAAGATTTATTCAACGTTCCTCCATTTTTTATTTACAATTATTGAAAGAAAAAGAAAGAAAGAAAGAAAGAAGAAATTAAACGCTAAATTTAGTGGAGATAACCGAAACATTTTTTTTACACTTATTATTACTTAAATAAATTCATAGGGGTTACAGACTATTATAACCATACCAAAACCTTGTAGCTGTAATAGTCTTTGAGAAAAACGGAGGTGACTTACCGACCGACAGACCGACAAATTGTAGTTTCACAAAACCAAAATCTGTTCACAATTGGCAAAGAAATCGCGTAATATAAAAAAAAAACACAAAGAGGGGGTAAATCTGCCCCTGTACCTAAGTAAATTCTTTTAAACTAAGACAAATAAATTATGGACACTCCCTGCCGCTCTCTAGATTGCGACCTCACCCCCTCGTACAGATTGGTTACAGTTTGGTTGTCGAACGTATAGGATTTCGCCGCCATTTTGTTTGTTCCGTTATTAGTTTTTTTAAATGTCAATTCTGACCCGTTGTATGAAGTGTCCAGGGTGTGACTAAGATAAGATTAATACTCTGTACACACTAGTTAAAAAAAATATACATACATTATAAAAACTTAATACTCTTAACTCAAAAAATATTTTTAAAAAATAAACACAATATCATAAAAAAAACTTATATACGTACTATAGCGGTACGGTAAGTTTATATTTTATATAATAAAAAGTATACAAACAAAAAAACAAAAACCATAGACTGCAAAACATAAACTCCACCTTTTTAGGTAGTAGGTCAATTCATTAATACATTACGCAACAGAATACGCTTGAGAAACACAAACAGAACAACAAGATAACTAAAACTGTGTGTAACGATTTATTCTGTGACCTATTATTACGAACCTATGGATAACCATATCATAAGGAAGCAAATACATAATAATTGGTGACAGTATCATTCATTAGACACGCAAGCCTGTTCGTAAATAAACGAAGCGTTCTTTTCTAAAAGTTCTAATTCATAATTTTCATATTATTTATTCATGTTTTTTATTTTCCCTTGCAATAAAAATTATTATGTCTGTCTTAATTCATTTTCCCTTGCAATAAAAATGATTATGTATGTCTTTATTCATTTTCCCTTGCAATAAAAATGATTATGTCTGTATTAATTCATTTTCCCTTACAGTAAAAATGATTATGTATGTCTTATTTCATTTTCCCTTTCAGTAAAATGATTATGTCTTTCTTAATTTATTTTACCTTGCAATAAAAATTATTATGTGTGTCTTTATTCATTTTCCCTTGCAACAAAAATGATTATGTCTGTCATAATTCATTTTCACTTGCAATAAAAATGATTATGTCTGTATTAATTCATTTTCCCTTGCAATAAAAATGAAAAAGTCTGTCTTTTGCTTGTCGGAGTTGCTTATGTTTATCTATTACATGGTAATACCTATTGGTCTGAGAAAAATCGTGTTTGTATGGTTCTCCTACAAATGACAATGAAACTTGCGATTTACTCACAAATGGTTGATGCTATTGAATTATTATTATTATTTATTAAAAATAATAAGTATATATTGTATCATGCAATATAAATTCATGTTTTTTTTTTTTAATAATGATAAATAGTTCTCTAAAGTGTAATATAAGTACGAGAGATTTTTTTAAATTAAATTTTTGTATTAAAAAGAAAATACATGAAAAATTATTAAGAAAGTTTAGTGCGGTCTGTCGTACAATTTTTTAAATTTGAAATCAATTACACTGAATTTCAAAACTCTGTGAAAATAAAACCTTATAAATGCCTTAAACTCTTCAGGTTTTTCAAAATGAGCTTATTTCAAAGAAATTGCGACTACGAAAACTTGTTTGTATGAAGGTTAGAAATTGTTCTAAGAATTAGGAATTTTTTTGTAGACTTATTTGTTAGTTTATGAAAATTATTGTATTTGTTTTCAAAATTATTATCAGTATTTCAAATACCAAGGTCACATACCACTTGAGACTCAAAAGTTAAAATTATAACGTTTATCTTTTGTTTTCTAATTATTCTATTGCCTCGACATTAAAACAAAGTCTCTGTTTGAAAAAACAAAACAATCGGTCAGCTTTAGCTCCTAAAAGCACGTAGCCATAAAATGGTCTCTCTAGACATCTCTTGCCAGCCTTATGTGTCAAGTGAAGTGTGGCCTTGCTATTTACAATGTTCAGTCAAAGTGTATATATTAGTACTGACATACAGTGTGGACACTCCCTGCCGCTCTCTAGATTCCGACCTCACCCCCTCGTCACCCAGATTGATACAGATTGGTTACAGTTTGGTTGTCGAACGTGATTTCGCCGCCATTTGGTTTGTTCCGTCATTCCTTTTTTGAAATGTCAATTCTGGCCCGTTGTATGAAGGTTCCAGGGTGTGATTCAGTAAAGTCTTTTTAACCCCTCTTTTTCCTTTTTTTATAAATTCATATTATGCTTTGTTCAATCACCTTACTTGAAAAAAATGTATTTAAAAAAATTAGGTGTTATAACGCCTGGTAGGTGAATCTGGGTTAAACCAGAGTAATCCGTTTTAAGTGCATAATATCCATAATGTTCAGTTGTGGGTATAAAATTTAAAAATAAAACATTTTTCTAACCTTGTAACTGCAATGCACATAAAGTTGATAAAATTTACATACTTTATAAATGAAATTTAAGATTTACAAGCTTTACAATAAATTATTGGATACTAGCTTTTGCCTGTGGTTTTGCCTGCGTAAAAATCGTTTTTATTACTGTCTTTAGGGGTGAGTGGTGCGCGAGCCGCAAGCGGCTCACGAGCGCGGACATGAGTTTATTTCCAGATTCCTATCCTAGATCGCGCCTTGTCACTTTCCACCCTATCAAACAATTCTAAAAAAAAACACTTTAATCCGTTGCTCCGTTGCGACGCCGACGCGCGCGAGCGTGGAAATGAGTTTTCCCCAGATCCATCGGCAACTATGTCAGAATATGCTAATTAGTAATTTATGTCATTTCCTTGCCCCTCAACTATCTCTGTGCAAAAAATCACGACAATCCATTGTTCCGTCGGCACTCGCCTTGCAGAGTATACCAGGACAAGCGTCTTGGCGGCAAGACCTACCGCAGTTGGGCCTTGCCCTCGCCTCACGGCGTTGGCAGGAATAGCGGGCCTCAAGAAATGACCATGGTGTCAGTAAGTGGGGACGCTATATCACAAACTTGGTAGTTAAGCGTATCTGGTAGATGTACGAGATGGCATGTTCCATCGCGATGTTAACTAAATTAACCAAAAAAAAGAGTACTTTTTCAGTTTTCCTAGGAACTGCAGCGGACTATGCTATTTTCTCGGAATAAAACGTAGCTTATGTCCTTACCCGTAACACAGGCTACCTGCATGCCAAATTGCATCAAGATTTGTTAAAGCGTTGAAGCATGAAAATGTAACAAACAAACAAACAAACACAGTTTCACATTAATAATATTACTAGATTTTGCCGGCGGTTTCGCTCGCGTGAACATAGTTTTGATGACTGTCTTCTAGGTTGCGTAGGTTGAGCGTGGAAAAAAGTAGCCTAAATGTTAATCCAGGTCCTAATCTATCTATCTACCAAATTTCAGCCATACAAGTTCAGTAGTTTTTGCGTGAAAGAGTAAAACTCATACCAACTTTCGCGTTTTTAATATTAGTAGGATTAGTAAGGATGAATATTATCTTCTACATTTTATCTCGTAACATTAAATTCACCACTTGAACACAACCGCAATACTGTGACGTGTGTGTAATCAACGCAATCACTTACCACAGGGCCGGCACCCGATGGATTCTTATTGTCAACGAGGCTCGATGTTTCTAGAATATTGTCCAGCGGTGACATTGTGGGCCCACTGGTTGGGGAGTGGATAGGCAGCAGAGCTCCCATCTGCAGAGAAATAATAAAATTAATCTTCGTATAGCGGCCTTAATATCCCGAGAGATGGGTTAGTATCTTTTCGTCTAAAAAGTAGCTGGTCTATGTAGCATCTGATCTAAAAAGCAGGTGGTCTAGAAACGAAATCGTCTAAAACGCACTTGACACCTGGTCTAAAACGCTTTTCGCCTAAATATCAACTGGTCTAATCTTCCGATGATTTCTTCTGCTGCGAAGTATTTTGGTACCCTGGGTGGAGAGCCTCGCTTCGCGAGGCTCTTTGTCTGTTAAATCAATCAAACCAGACCGAACCTAACATCGCTCGCTTCGCTCGTTCATTTATTTAGTTACATAGACGAGCTAATTTTTTGACCAGATGCTACATAGACGAGCTGCTATTTAGACGATTTGTTTTTTAGACCACCTGCTTTTTAGACAAGATGGAGATTTAGACGATTTGGTTTTTAGACCACCTGCTTTTTAGACAAGATGCTACATAGACCAGCTGCTTTTTATACGAAACGATACTAAACCCGAGAGAAAGTTGGAAAGCTGCCGGAGAGTTGCATAACATGACCCGTGTTCACATCTAAGACACTGATATAATACAGGGTGTATAACAGAAGGAGATTATATGTCACGTAAAAGGCCGCATATTTAGGTATGCCTCAGTCCTCATATTTAGCTCTAGTGAGAGGGTGACAAATATAGTGTAATTTTCATACGGTATCTTAGCTACTTCATATAATCAGTTATTTGACTTTTTCGTCAAACTGTGAAACATTGTCTATATATTGTAAGTTAAAGAACCTCATCGGTATATAATCATCATGGAATAGACAAAACAAGTAGATTGGGTCAGAGATATACAGGTGTGACATACAGATGTAGTGATAATTTACGGTGAGCTTGTACTCGTCAAACTGAACAACTTTTGTTCTAAAACTATGCTGCAATCGGGAGAATTTTTTTTGAATTTTTCATGCGAAACCGCTCGAATTGAATTAAAAATCCAAAAAAGATAATTGCTATTTCAGCAAAGTTGTAGATTAAAATTTGTTCAGCTTGACGAGTACAAGCCCACCTTAAAGTATCACTGCCCCATAATGTTGCACCCTGTATAGTATAAGTAATCGATTAATTGGGATAATGTATAATATTTTTTTAATCAACGCATAGCGAAATTACTGGAACTACTGTAGGCCCGTTCTATAATGACCGCTTAGACATGACGATATTTCACTACTTTAGTACACTAAGGTTTTTTGTATGAAGTATGCTGCATTGGCTTGCATTATTTGAATATATAAAACGGCAGGGATGACGAATGCTAGTCATCTGATTTACTTTTATCATCTATTAAAAGCAATATTTCGTTCTAAAAATGTTTGAAACACCTAGGCGTGACGTCATAGTTTTGCAGCGTCATTATGTACTCATTTTGTGATTTTGGTGAACTAAAAATCGAAGACTTGATGGAAAACAAAACGATTAAGGTTTTCCGAGGTTTACTTACGAGGGCAATTTAGTGATCAAGAGTTCATAATTTATTTCTGATGCTGTCGTCATCCCTATAGTGATACCAATGTGATAGCCCATAATACTGTAATGATCTCATTGGTCATATCATTCGTCGATCTCACCTCCTTGTGTGGATGCACAGATCTACTACAAAGTGGATGTAATGGCCACGCGTTACTTAAAAAGATTCGTTTAAATTTCAAACTCCCGCGTTTGGAATTCTGTCAGGATTTTTATAGACGAATTATTAGTTTAGTGTTTAATCTAAGAAGAACTGTTTCGAAGTTCCTCAGAGCGACTCCATCATCAGGTGGAATGTCTGCAACCATAGTTAACCATAATCAGCTAGCAAACAAAGTGTTAAAGCAAAGTAGTTTATATTTGTTAGGTTTTCAGCATAATCCTACCAAGAGTTACATACGCCAAGCTAGAGTCCTGCAAAGGCCTCTACCAGTACCACCGAATCTGGGTTAAAATATAGGACTTTGCGGGTAACTCCATGTTATGTTCCTAGTTCTTATTAACACAAAAACGAAGTACAAGCAAGTCTCAGTGTTATTATTCTTCAGCTGGTTTATTATATTTCTGATATTTTCCAGTCCCATTGAGAAGCGTTCCATTAGAGAAATGAAAAGAGTTGGATATCCACAGATGAAGTCGACACTGCGAGAACTTCGTCTTTTGTATCATAAATAATATTTTCTATAACTTACCTGAAAAATAAACGCAGGTATTGGTATATACTGTACCAATTACTTATATAAAGAATAATTGTATTATAAATACCTAAAATGTTTCTCTTGATTGTTAATTAATAATCTATGTATACATAAAAGAAAGTCGTGTTAGTTACACTATTTATAACTCAAGAACAGCTGGACCGATATCGCTAATTCTTTTTTGTTGAGTCTTTTATTGTCAGGATAAGGTTTTAGGGTAGTGTTGTGTAGGGTAGGGTAGGGTAGGGTAGTTTAGTGTAGTGTAAGGTGGAACAAAGTTCGCCGGGACAGCTAGTAAATTAATTAAATGTAGGGTTAATTTTCACTGGGAGCTAAGCGACGCGCTTCGCAGCGTTAACTTTGCATAGAGGTGTTGCATATATTGCATATTGAACTCAACAAAGAAGATCGAAAACTACAAACAGTAAAAAATCGCACGACGATTCGAAGCAGGTGCGGCGGCTTGAAGCAACGCGACGCGATGCGAAGCGCATCGCTTGATTTGAAACAGCAGACGTCACAGTCAAACGTCAGCCAATCACATCCAAAGATCTTTGTATTTTTAAGTGTGTCGTGTTTCCCCAAATGTGATCAAACCTTAACTTTTAGCTACTAAATGTAAAACTAATCTCTTTAGTCACTTGTATGCATTTATGGTGACTATAATTATTAATAGACATACGAATCTAAGTAATGTATTATTCAGATTTTTATGGTATACTAGACTTAATCGATGATACTGAAGTAGTTATAAATCCTGAGAAACTTTACTTAACTGAACTGTATTTATTTTATTTTTAAACATAATCACTACGGTTTAATCGTAGTACATATTAAAATTACACATAATCATTTACATAAAATAGGTACTTAAAATGCTAGTTATTTAGAATCGATGTTGTAATCACTCCAAAATTAAACCTGAAATACTAGCTATAAAATACTGTAATTATTCAGTGATTGGCTTGCGTAGAAGCGAAAAAATCCGTAAAGTCTAAACTCTAAGGCTGGTTTCACACCTACCGGAGAGCTCCCGGAGTTTTAGCGCCTCGCGTGTGTCTCCAACATCCTACGCGCTAGATTGTTTCACAGCAATGCGGAAAACGCTTGCGATAGAGCGTGCGGCCACCGAATGGGTTAAACTATATATGATTTTTTTAGTTGATTCTTTTTAGGATCGTAAATTTAGCTTGGGATAAATCATGGAGCTACAACACAACTACAAAAGAGAATGAAAAACAATAATTTATTAAGAGAGCATCATCATAATTAAATTTGAAAACCAATTAAAACCACTAATTACGCTAAACATCGCAAAACAGAGGTATCTGTATCTTTTTACTGTAGAGAATTCAATATAAAATATGTACCTAAAAAAATGGTGCCGTTACCTAGGCGTCGACTATGGATAATTCTTTGACCATATCACAGGGTTTAGCCAGTGACTAGGAAAGGGGTACCCCCTTAATCACAGTGTACACCATGTACAAAGCGAAGTTCTTTGTACCCACGGACAGAAAAAGTGTTTTAAGTGTTAGATTTGTAAATCGAAACTAAATGGTGTGGTCTGTAATTAGATTTCAAGAATAGAATAGAATAAGTTTATTGAGACACCAGGTACATAATAATACAGTTATTAGTACATAGTTACATTTTACTTGCATTGTTTATTGTACATGTCAATTTTAAATAAGCGAGAAGAAGTAAATATAATTAAAAGGTAATTTAGATATAAGCCCGGCGACATCAAAAGGTCCCAGCTCAGCATATTATGTACATTTCACCCAGACTGTCCATCGTAGACTGGGCTTTATGCAGAAAAAAATCTTAAAAAGGATCCACACCCAGGATTACTCGGCTCCGAGTAAATTTTCCTTGCCGAACTACTTTACCCATTCTCTGCCTGCACGCTGCACGCTACGCCACATAGATTTTATGAGTTTTTTCGCTTTTACGCTGGAGTAGTGACGCACATTTGCGTTTGAGGCAGCGAATATGCGTCTTAACCAAAGTATATACATTAGTACTAACATACAGTATGGACACTCCCTGCCTCTCTCTAGATTGCGACCTCACCCCTCGTCATCCAGATTGATACAGATTGGTTGTGGAACGTATAGGATTTCGCCGCCATTTTGTTTGTTCCGTAATTCCTTTTTTGAAATGTCATTTCTGGTCCGTTGTATGAAGTGTCCAGGGTGGGCCTTAACCCTGTTGCGCGTACATACTTGAGGTTGCCTACCGACCATTGATACAAGCACGGATAAGATAAATAAAGTTCGATTGGCAATAGTCACACTGACTGACTCTGTGGCTCAGTGGTTAGTGCCCTTGACTACTGATCCGAGAGTCGTGGGTTCGATCCCCACCCAGGGCAAGCATTTGTGTGATGAGCAGATTTGTTTGCTCTGTGTCTGGGTGTTAAATTATATCTATATATGTATGTATTTAAACGTATATAAGTACGTATATCAGTCTCTGGTAACCAATAACACAGGGAATCCTACTTTGGGGCCAGATGACCATGTGTGATTTGTCCCAGAATATTTATTATTATTATTTATTATTTGTTTGAAAACCAGCGTCGCCGCCTGTCTCCCACCCATCAACTCCACTACACAAGCAATAATAATACATATACACGAATTGCGCGCACTAATAAAGAAAACACAATCAGAACACAGGGCTGCAATTGTGTCTCACACCATTTCGAGAGTCTGTACGTTACACACGTGTGGTTGTGTTACACACAACCACACGCAAATAAAAAGTATGAACGCGTGCTTCGGTTAAGTATGATTGTCTAATGACACTTGTGGCGCGCCTGCCCAGCGCACATTTCCAATCCAACCTTATTTATCTGATCCGTGGATACAAGTATACAGAAGTTATAAGAGGCAGAAGAAAGTAAGAATAAGTGGATAAAGAAGAAGAAGTAATAAGTACTTACCGACACATACTGCCACCCCTTGTCCACACGTATGAGCATGGCTTGCTCGCGAAGCACGTACGCCACGGTGCCTTTTGGACAGTTTCCGCCTAACTGTTGGCAAAAACAATATAAAATGCAACACAGTCGTACCAGGCGATTTTTTTCATGACTATAATATAGTCGTGCTTCCATCGCTACGACATGGCTACTAAATTTTTACGCCACGCCATTTTAAGACACAATACGGCATAGCAGGTAAAGTCTTTGAGGGGATGCCCGTGAAAAATATGTTATCATGATTGGTATACTGACTTTGAAATGGACTTCATAAAACCTTATGTTTAATTCAGTTTACTTAAATTTTTATAAAATTTTTAAGATATGTGTCGACAAGGCAACAAATTTTAGACTTCCACAAAGTATTTAAACCTGATATGAGTTTTTTTTACTTTCGAACGACTGAAGAGGTGGCGTAACGGCTAGGGCCGCCGCCTCATGTCTGGGAGGTCGTGGTTCGAATCCCGCCACGTATTAATGCGATTTCGAATTTAGTTTTCATATGTACGTTTATCCGACGCTCTTACGGTGAAGGAAAACATCGTGAGAAAACCTGCACACAGCCGCGAAGAAACTTGCAGGTTGTGTGTGAAGTCGACCAACCCGCACTGGTCCCGCGTGGTCGACTAATTCAGGGTAGGCTCGAGCCCCTCGGTGGAGACGTTTATGAGCTGATATGATAAGTAAAATATCAATCAAAAATATAGGGATCGATCTTCTTAACTATGTTTTTATGAAATATGTACCCCTGATTTTTTGCTTACCTTTTATATTTTCATAAAAAAGTGGCCAAGTGCGTGTCGATCCACGCGTAAAGCAGAGTTCCGTAGTTTTTCAAATCCTTACTAATATTATAAATGTGAAAATGTGTTTGTTTGATTGTTACCTTTTCTCGCTTCAACGCCTTGACCAATCTTAATGAAATTTGGCATGCAGGTAGCCAGTGCCACTAGATACAATAGGTATTACTTATTTATAATTAGAAATTTCTTCCAACAAACCCGAGAAAGAGTAAGTTTTAGTTGAAATGGCAGACGTGTACACAAATAAAGAAGCTATTAAAATATATAAGTAAGGATTCAATAGTGTTAAATTCATATTATAGTATGTATAAATAATTTTAATAACTACTTATATAGGTTTAATATCAATGATTGTATTTTGACGTAATTACTAATGATTGTTTATTTTTTTATTTTTCACAAATGGAATGACATGACTATGTAATTACTATTGTATGAGTATCAGAAGGAGGGTAATTTGCACCTATTTTTAAATCTTGAAATCATTGTTCGAGGAAAAATTTAAATAAGATAACTCCCATACAACCCAAATTAATTTTTATAATTTCAAAAAATCTTATTTTTTATAATTTTTTGCTATACTAAGTAAGCCCAATGTTTATTATTGATTTGTACATATATATCTTTGTAAGACGAGACTTTGCGAGGAAGTATGCACAGCGTAGCTGTACAATTGGCTTGAAAATACCTAGGCAGGTGTAAAAAAATATAAAACAATTTCCTTTAATGTTTCGAAGAGAAAACGCGTTATAAATCAGCTCCAATAACAAAAGCTGTTAAAACTATATAATACCCCCGAACGACAAGAAAAGACTCTTATTTCTTTAAAAAATGTACATAGTACTTAGAAATAAAATTGTTTGCCGACACTTTTTAACAAATCTATCAAAATAAAAAATAAGAAATCGGACCTTAATTTACTTGAGACTTTTGTTTCAAATCAAAAGAAAAAACTTTTGATGTTCGATATCGCGTAGTTACTGTCGCGTCGCCGACGACGAAAAATAAATCAACCTATCAATTTCATTTCAAGGACAAAATATAATGAATGTTTTTATTTCTTTTTATTTACAATTTTCTTTCACGGAACAAAAGTTACAGCACAAAATGAAGATAACTGGAGTCCTCTTCCAAATTTTTAATTTATGATTAGTATTTTACAAGCCTTTAATTAACTTGCATTCTTAGTTGGTTAGTCTTTTTCATTCATTCGTATCAGCTTATATACGTCCCCAGCGAGGGGCTCAGCCTACCCTGAATTATGGCGATCGGGCCTTAGTCGACCACGATGGCCCAGTGCGGGTTTTTCCCCGTCGCTCCGATTAGCTTTTAAGGTAGCTTAGCTGCCAAGGCTACAGGGGGTTGTTTGTGGGTAGTGCGGTCTTGGGCCTATGCATATTTACTTATATGCACCTTATGTATATATGTGTATGTATGCATATAGGCGCAGGGCTGTGAGTCCCACATATCCAGTATGCATAAACGCATTTTCCCCTTTCCCTCCTCCGCAAACCGAGGGAAAAAAAAACAAGTGCGGGTTGGTCGACTTTACATACAACCTTCGAGTTTCTTCGCAGGCGTGTGCAGTTTTCCTCACGATGTTTTCCTTCGCCGTAAGAGCGTCGGATAAACGTACATATGAAATCTAAATTCGAAAACACATTGGTACGTGGCAGGAATCGAACCACGACCTCCTGGACTGGAAGCAGCGGCCTTAGCCATTACACCACCGACGCTCTATTAGTTATAGTCTATTAGTTTGGGACAAATCTTGGAATCTAAATTAGAACCACTTCCCGGTTCCCGATTGAACTAAAATTTTGCATACGCCTTGAGTTTGGAAAACAACGCATGGTTAGCTAAGTGACGTCATTCTATATCTAATATGGGGGACTCTCAGAGATGACGTATCAGTTATTTTTTCTTATTTCTATTTATTATTTGATATGGGTCTCAGATAAATTTTTTTGCAGAAAATATTTAAAATTATTTTCAAACTAAAGCTTGTACCTCAAAGTTTTTAGGTTTTTCAAAAATTATTTAACTTAATGTAAGTAAACAATACTGACTCAAAATAGGACAAAATATAAATTATTTAACTTAATGGTAAGTAAACAATAATGACTCAAAATAGGATAAAATATAAATTATTTAACATAATGGTAAGTAAACAATATTGGCTCAAAAAATAACAAAATATAAATTATTCGAATTAGAATGGGCTCTTTAGTTAACTGGTACCACTCGAACTGGTGCCGCGGCACGAGTTGACCCAATGCATGTTTTGAATTGGTCAGCTAGTGTCGTTATCAATTATTTTTGTTTGTACATAATCGTATAATAACCGCCTCCGTAGCCCAGAGGAAATGTTCACTGGCTTTACACAGGAGGTCGCAGGTTCGATTCCCGGCGGGGTCAATTATTATACTCGGAAATGCTACTACGGTAATGTCGTTTTAATAATTTTGATATTTTTTTACTTGACGTTGATTGTCTATAACAACTCTACTTTCATATTTTTTACTATGTTCACTTTGCGATTATTATTATTCTAAAAACGTTAGTTATATGACTGTGATTAGTGAATTTTTGATTTTTCAATATCTAATCGTTTTTATTTCGTTGTGAGCATTTTGTGCACGTTTGTACGTACATGGAATAGACATGAAAATAATTATTAGATTTATAATTTTTGGCGGCCCCAGTAGATCAAGTTTTTGCTGAATTAAAAAAAAAATATTTTGTCAACTAGTGCCGCAGCTTGCGCGACTAGACTAAAAAAGCCAAAGGTGTGGGAGACCTGCCTATGCTACGTCTTTCGGTGTGCTACTCGAGAACTTTATTGCCTCAACAGCCATCTGTCCTACGAGCTATGTGCCCTGCCCACTGCTACTTACTCGTAAGTTTAGCGATTCTATGAGCTATGTCGGTTAGTTGACTCTGTTGTTTTTTTTAAGTGTAAAGAGTAAAGAAAGTAACCACACTTTTACACTTTTTCAATGTTTTTTCGCTGAAAAGTTCGAAAAAGTGTACTAAATTAAATTTGAATAAACATAGACTTCGTAGTTTAAAAGTAAGAAAACTGTGAAATAAATTTCAAATTTAAAAGAAATATTTTTTCCTAGAAATTTTTACAGGCTTTGCTTTACTTTGCTTCAATTTAAGCTATGTTTGGGATTTTTTATGATCAAGTAAAGTTAATCTAATCGTGTAATGAATATACGTGGGCCCTATGTAATATCCTTCAATATATCATATCTTTTTTCAGGCCAAAATATTAAGCGGGAATAATTTTCCTGATTTTTTTGCTAAGCGCTTCTCACTGCTTATTTGCCAATGTACCGCCTGAAGACAGAGTACAGTGGCTTAAGAGAAGAGGCCTTTTCCCAGTGCTACCAAAACGGTATGGCTTAACAAATAAAAAGATGCTATAAGTATTGTATCCAAAAACTATTCTGATTGGCATACACTTGAAACACGCTGGCAAATGGTCCTAATTTTTTTTTAAGTACTCACCCGGAGAAGTGATTGTGTAGACTTGAATATAACGGTTCCAATAATAGTTTTTCCGTCTTCTTCATCATCCAAATCCATGCTGTCTCCAAGAGGATCCATAGGATCACGGTAATCTGTGACAAAAATATGCCATGGTTATTATAAGTTCCGCGCTTATTCAAATGTCGTCAGTGCGAAGACTGCGTAGTACGGTATGCGAAGCGAATCCCTGGCCTCATCTCACCTAATGGTAAGTGACGATGATACCAAAGATGGAAGCAGGCTTACCAAGATTCCCTAACGTAATGGGGATCTAGCCATCTTATCTTCAAGCCAGAACACATCAATGCTGTTAATACTGATGTTTGTCGGCAAGGCTTAGATAAGACGGTGGTAGCTAGCCAGGCGGGCTTAGAAAATGCCCTGCCACCCAATCGAACCGAGTCTCACAAGTTGACTCCACCGGGAATCAAACCCACGACCTCTTGTGTTAAGTGAGGCGGTTCAAACTTCCTTATGGTTGCTATAAGCAATAAGGCCGCCTAAATTGTGCAATTTAATTTTTTTACTATCTATTCTGTACTATGATTTATATTTTTTTATTGTACAATATAAATGATTGATTAATTATTATTAGATGTCATATTCTTCAACATAAACGTTGTTTAATAAATGGGTACTGAAATGGATTCGGCTCTTAATTTATTTTATGGAAAAAACGCATTGTAGTTAATGTTACGCTAATACGCAAGCGGCAAATTTTATATCGCTTACAGAAGTGGGATCGGTATATGCTTCGGTCGGTAACATTGCAAAGGGATTGCTATATTTGATATCGCTTACAGAAGTGGGATCGGTATGCTTTAGTCGGTAACATTGCGAAAGGATTGTTAAATTTTATATCGCTTACAGAAGTGGGATCGGTATATGCTTCGGTCGGTAACATTGCAAAGGGATTGCTATATTTGATATCGCTTACAGAAGTGGGATCGGTATATGCTTCGGTCGGTAACATTGCAAAGGGATTGCTATATTTGATATCGTTTACAGAAGTGGGATCGGTATATGCTTCGGTCGGTAACATTGCAAAGGGATTGCTATATTTGATATCGCTTACAGAAGTGGGATCGGTATGCTTTAGTCGGTAACATTGCGAAAGGATTGTTAAATTTTATATCGCTTACAGAAGTGGGATCGGTATATGCTTCGGTCGGTAACATTGCAAAGGGATTGCTATATTTGATATCGCTTACAGAAGTGGGATCGGTATGCTTTAGTCGGTAACATTGCGAAAGGATTGTTAAATTTTATATCGCTTACAGAAGTGGGATCGGTATATGCTTCGGTCGGTAACATTGCAAAGGGATTGCTATATTTGATATCGCTTACAGAAGTGGGATCGGTATATGCTTCGGTCGGTAACATTGCAAAGGGATTGCTATATTTGATATCGCTTACAGAAGTGGGATCGGTATGCTTTAGTCGGTAACATTGCGAAAGGATTGTTGTGTTTGATATCGCTTACAGAAGTGGCATCGGTATGCTTCGGTCGGTAACAATTCAAAAGGAATGTTATATTTGTTATTGCTTACAGAAGTGGGATCGGTATGCTGCGGTCGGTAACATTGCAAAAGGATTGTTATATTTGATATCCCTCACAAAAGTGGGAATGGTGTGCTTCGGCCGGTAACATTGCAAAAGGATATTTATATTTGATATCGCTTACAGAAGTGGGATCGGTATGCTTCGGTCGGTAACATTGCATAAGGATTTTTATATTTGATATCGCAGACAGAAGTGGGATGGGTACGCTTCGGTCGGTAACATTGCAAAAGGATTGTTATATTTGATATCGCAGATAGAAGTGGGATGGGTATGCTTCGGTTGGTAACATTGCAAGAGGATTGTTATATTTGATATCGCTTACAGAAGTGGAATAGGTATGCTTCGGTCGGTAAAATTGCAAAAGGATTGATATATTTCATATCGCTTACAGAAGTGGGATCGGTACGCTTCGGTCCGTAACGTTGCAAAAGGATTGTTAAATTTTTTTTGCGCTTTATTTGCTTACTGTATTCAGGATGAAATTGGCTAGGGTTGCTCATGGTCCTCAAGATTTGCAGAGGGTCTCTGGGTTTGCCTGTTGAAAATAAAAAGACCCACATTAATTTCTATCCATTGTGTTTTTAGAATAGCGTGCAAGCCGGTAAGGGGTCTTACTAACACTTGTTTTTTATAGAAATTAAATATACCAATTTCTTGAAAACGGATGGGCTGATTCTAATGAAACTTTATACACATAAGCAAAACTGGAAATAGTTCAAAGTGTATTAACTTTTTTTTTACTCGCAATTGGTAAGCCCATTGTACTTTTATTTAAAAAGAGTGTTGTCAATAAATTATGATTATTTTAAGGTTTTCTTAGTAACCTTAAATTTCCTTATCTTATTTTAAATAAGGAATTTTGAATAAAGCTGTTTATAAACTAACTTCTTGTGTTACTTATTTTTACAAAGTTTTATTACGATTGGCTTACTTATTTTCAAGAAATTCGTCATCATTTCCATGCCGTGTTCCCATGTTCAAGAAATTTAATCTTTGATTTGTATGGAAAACGAGTTTCCGTAAGGCGTCTTATGATTAAGCGGTACAGATGAAACTGAAAAACATTCCCCAAGAAATCCGCACTAAATTAATCGCAAAAAAATTGGACTTTTCATACAAAATAATCAGCCTGTTGACCGAATTTGTACGAAAGTTATTTTTTTGGGAATTGAGTATCAATACACTGAACAATTTCCTGTCCTGCATATGTCTTACTTGAGTTTCATTACAATTGGCTTATCTATTTTGGTGAAAATTATTATTTTTTCCATGCCCTGTTCCCATGTTTTGAAACTGAAATATATTTCCCAAGGAATGCATATGAAGTGATTCGCAAAAGAAAATGATGAGTCCGATCGACCATTCAGCTTTTAAAAAACTTTAAAAACTTTTAAAACTTTTAAAAAAAATCTCATCTCATGGTACGTGACGATGATGCCGAAAATGAAGGGACTTACCAAGATTCCCCAACGCAATAGGAAACTGCCTATCTATTCTAACAAGCTATGGATCACTGTTGTCTGGAAATAAAAATTGAATTGAATATTCTTATCTTCAAGCTGGAACACACTGTTAACATTGATGTTTGGCGGCATGACTTAGATAAGATGGTGGTAGCTAGCCAGGCGGGCGTAGAAAATGCCCTTCAACCAAACAAACCGAGTCTTACAAATTTAAACTCCGCCGACAATCGAACCCGCGACCTCCTAGAGTGAAGCTAACGAACGAAGAAGCTTTGTACGAAATTTAATTATTTTGGGAATCGAGCAATGGTTCCTTGGGGAAAGATATTTTGTTTCATAATATGTATTACCTTAACGGCTTGAACACTACAACAACAAACTGTAATGTTTATTTAGTTTCAGAAAAGTTGTGGCATAAAGCTTTGTTATTGCGTTAGAAAATTTCAATACAAAGCAACGTCGTCGCCCAGTTTTTAGTAGGTCGACAACAAAGTGTCTTGTTTGTAGCAACATGACTAATAATGCTCCCAGTAAAATGGTGTTGAGTATTTCATTCAAGTACTACCCATTGTGTATTTCCAGCTCACCTGTTCCCGGTTCGCGGCGGTTGATACCCGGGCTATCTGTTAATGTGTCTGAGGGGGCGTCGGGATAGAGGCTAGGGGGCCCCGGCGGCCCAGGAGGCCCAGGCGGGCCTGGCACAGAGACGTATTGGACGTTCGACGGCGGACTACCGGGCGGTCCCGGGGGCCCCCGCGGGCCCTCTTTGCCTGGCGCTCCCTGCGGCCCCTCGAACCCTCGATCGCCTTTTTCACCTTTTATCTTTAGAGAAACAAATTATCCGCCATTATTCATTTGTCTTGTTTATTGTACAACAGAGACGCGACTTTCGAAGCGTTTGATTTAAGAATTACCTTTTCCAAGTTGGCTGGGTCTAAACCGGGGTCACCTTTTTCCCCCTTGTCCCCTGGCGGCCCGGGCTGACCAGAGGCACCTGGTGGTCCCTGAGAATACGTAAACTTAAATACAAATACGTAGCTTAGTAGGCCGATTGATTGTGATCGACGGGTCACAATCTATCAATGGGTAATAAAATTTATAAATTAACTAATATCGAGCAATTAAAGTTAATATCAAACATAGGTTAAAAAAAAATATTATTTTACCTGTCAGCTATTTTGTTTTATTATACCTACATGATACTGATCAACTTTTGTTTTACATCTTTGTGGAATTCACAAAAAAAAAAATCTGACACAAAACGATCAGCTGATTAGCGAAATTTGTATGGGGAGTTATTTACTTTCGATTACAGCAAAATTGTAGAGCAAAAGTTCAGTTTCATGAGAAGCATCCCCTAAAATATTGATATATATTGTAATAATCAGGGACAAATTACAAATATCCTTTATTTTTCCTAACATCTTACACAGACCAAAAGTAAAGTTTCCAGTGTTGATAAATGTATTTTTCTTGTAAATTGACTATCACAAACGAATAACTGGTATGTAATAATAACCTGGCATGATACCGACATAAATAAGGTATGCTCGCTTAAATGTTCGTGCGGATGGTGGCGCAGGCGCATCGGGAGACGGGTCGTTCCTTTCCCTCAAATAATGTTGATGGGAGCGATGGCTGGCTCTCGCGTTATACTCGTGACCGGGTGCTGTCCGTGGAAACTGGCCTACTCTTGTTAAATGCATTCAATGATTTTTAAGTTTAACTTTTCGTGTCATATTGTTTTTATGTTCCAATGACATAATCTGGTCTATATCAAGAATTTTATTTTGACGTTATTAACTAATTATTGTTTATTTCTTGACTCTTCACAAATGACATTGTTATTATTATTTTATGACTATCAGAAAGAGTGTAAGTTGCACCTATTTTGAATAAATATATTGAATTGAATTGAATTCGTTGATTCTCTAATAGTTATAGATGTTCATATTTTATAATGTTCAAAGAAAACAGTTTTTAGGTGTAAAATTCTGGATAATCGGAATGTAAAATTTATGTTATCTTACCGTCCATCCGGGTAATCCAATGTCGCCGGTGGGCCCGTTGGATCCTGGTGTGCCGGGGGGCCCTGGCAAGCCAGGGGGGCCACGCGGCCCTGGTGGACCTGGATGTCCCCGTTTCCCTCTGGGCCCCGTCTCGCCTTTTTCACCCTGGCAATTTATATATTTTTAAATAAAAGATTCTGAAAATTAATCTGTATTTAATACTTTTAAGATGTAATTAAATACAAAAGGACTTTCTGTGTTTAAAGAAATAGTGAAGGATTTAATTAATTTTCTTTGTATTATATCCAACTTTCTAATAATACCTTTGTCCAAACTGCCGCCTCTTCTCTTGATACAGCTACAGGCCCAGGTGGTCCTGGCTCACCCCTGTCTCCTTTAGGCCCAATGAGCCCCGATGGACCTTGCGTTCCAGGCAACCCTGATGGACCAATATCCCCCCTTTCACCCGGCTTTCCGTCACTGCCAGGAAATCCTTGAGGGCCTTCCATTCCCCTAGCTCCCTTTTCACCCTAAAACAAATAATTAATAGTAGCAATTAACATTCAAATGTGGTCTTCTAAGCTGTTACAGGTTATTTACACGATGCCATAATGCTCTTGAATAGTTTACAGAATTTAGTGTCTGTAAATTATGTTTGAGTTCACTTGAGTTGAGCTTCCAATCATTTTAATAATCGAAAGCGATCAGAAGGTAAAAAATCTACACTTGACAGTAATAATCGTTTAATTATTTCAACGTTCCAACAAATTGGAACATTCCAGAATAAACCAGTAATTCATTTCGTTTCATTCATCGATGTTTTTGCTGGAATTCATCTATTTATGTATGTTTATACAGGATGTAACAAAATCAGTTCAGGAACCGCTAACTGTGTGTTAAATTTCCGTGTCGCATCTACTCCTCCGAAGGTTGGAGACTCGAAACTCGAAGTTGTTGACGAATGTGCATTTCGAGATAAACAGTCCAGCTAAGTAGATTCAACTTAGAGAAAGAGATCAAGCGGCGAATCCGACTCGAGTAGGTAGCGTACGGGAAGCTTTGCAATATCTTCACGTCCCAAATATTGCAGTTTATCAAGACTAAGGTCTTTGAACAGTGTGTGTTGCCAGTGATGACATACGGAAACAAGAGATGGTCGCTTACTGACCATGTCTCTGACCTATTTTGGCCTAATAAGAAAGCTCAAGGTCACCCGAAGGGCGATAGAGCGACATATGGTCGGAGTTTCTCTACGCGATCGAACCAGAAATAACAAAACTGAAATTTTGAACTGTAATAAAAATCTGTGACCACTATTTCGATTTCATATGTACGTTTATCCGACGCTCTTACGGTGAAGGAAAAATCGTTAAATGATTCGTTTACTAAATATTAAATCTTTCAGTTGTGATATTTATTAGTTACATTACTAGTTCCCACTATTTTCCAGCTAAACCGAAAAAAAGTATATATATTATTACTAATATACAGTATGGACACTCCCTGCCGCTCTCTAGATAACGACCTCACCCCCTCTTCATCCAGGTTGATACAGATTGGTTACAGTTTGGTTGTCAAACGTATAGGATTTCGCCGCTATTTTGTTATTTCTGGCCGTTTTATGAAGAGTCCAGGGTGTGCCGAAAATGTGAAAAGTGTAATTAATATAAAAGGAGATTTTTTAATGGCCTTGTAGGCGTTGTTGGTAAATGAGTATTAAATAGTCGACATGTGCAATTGGATTTATAAAAAGTTCATAGAGATCCATGCGAAATGTTCTATACCAACTGTAAAAAATACTTTTTTTTAATGTACATTTATTTTTTGAAAATACTGCGGATCCCTATACTTTTCACGTAGTCTGACAAGCACTTGGCCCCCTTTTTAATCAACTTTTTAAAAAGGAGGATGTTCTCAATTCGCGAAATATTTTTTATGTTTTATCCCCGATTGTTAACATTTCAACACACTCATTTGTTTGAGAATTGACTCTGGGTATCTTGTGGAATGCTGTTCACAATGATGGAAACAACGTCCAGTTAAGTAACGTCTCTTCGCTGATTTTGTAACATCCTGTAAAAAATATGGTATTTGGTACCTAATTATGTTCTTTCATGTTTCGCTTTCACGTAGCTAGTGGGTAATTACCTTGTCCCCCTTCTCCCCCAGGTTCCCCCTCGTGGTCCTCACGACGTCCCGAGACCCTGCAAACATTACGCTCCGTCATTTATATTCAGCTTTCGTTATGGGAAACACATTAAGTAGGCACAACAGGAGTTATTAGTTGGCCACAAATAACGAGGTTGCGTGCGACGTGTCTAATAATAGCGAATACGAAAATCGGATGTTTAATTACGCTTTCACTGCAAGAATATCTAAATATATATAACTTAAAGGTGACTGACTGACATAGTGATCTATCAACGCACAGCCCAAACCACTGGACGGATCGGGCTGAAATTTGGCATGCAGGTAGATGTTATGACGTAGGCATCCGCTAAGAAAGGATTTAGGGAAATTCCCACGGGAACACAAAAAAAAGGGAACTGCGCGGGCAAAGCCGCGAGCACCCACTGGTTAGTACATACAAACAGATGTAAAGAGTTTGATGTATGATTTGTTAAGTAGGGATTCTTCTGATTTTAGTCAAAAAACTTCCCCAAGCGAGCCACCCGATAATAAATTAGTAATAATTATCGAAAAACCTAAATACTTTTAGGTACAAGCTTTTAATATTGCATTGTCACGCGATATACATATGCATGCAAAATTTCAGCTCAAACGGAAACCGGGAAGTGGGTCAAATTTAACTTGCAAGATTCCACCCGAACAAACATATATACATTGCAAGTTAAATAAAAGTTTTTAAAAATATCTTGAACTCTAGCCATATTACCCTACCGAATGTTTAAACGCCCAATTTTTTTAAATTTAAAAACCAAAAGCACTTGCAATTATAAAAAAAAACGAGAATCTTACAGTAGTCGCAAATGATGTGTAAAATCTGACATAAGCAAAAAACCTAACAGCCTTCCGGCCTCAGGCCTCGCATAAGGCGGCATGGCCATGTTTCCTTAGCCTTGGTGACTGAAAAAGAAACAGATTTCCTAAAATCACTCCCACAGAAATCATGCCTACAAATTGCAGGGAAGCGAGAGAAAAGATGTTATACACTAAAAATACGATGTTGTGTGTAAAGCAAGTTTACGGACGATAATTTTACGTGATAACATATCACAAGCCGAACGCTTGTGTGCTTTAGCCCACACGACTGAAATAAAACTTCTTCAGCTCCATGTTTAAGGAGATGTTAGATATCGCCAATAGTCGGGTGAGTAACTTTTTGGCATTTCCTTACAAAGAATGTACCGAATTGTAGGATCCTGGAAGCCTAGTATTTTTAATCCTTTTAACTTAGCTTAACTTGACCTTGACCTTTACCTTGACCTTGACCTCAACAGGCCCCAAGCCCCAAGCAAGCCCTAAGCAAGTACAAGTACAACTCTCGCTTGCACGTTTGGTTCAGCGTACTGGCGTAACGGGACAATGACGTCACGTAACGGGACCCTTTTTCGTGCATGCAGCCCGTGTCATCAATTTATAAGACGTTATCACGTCATAATCAATCAGGAGATCGATTTGTAGGAGTAGTTATTTTTTGACGTTATAACGTCTTATAAAATGATGACACGGGTTGCATTCACGAAAAAGTGTGACGTCATTATAAAGTTACGCCAGTGTGACGTCATTGTCGCGTTACGCCAGTGTGACGAATTTGTCGCGTTACACCAGTGTGACGTCATTGTCACGTTACGCCTGAGCCGAGCCTGCAAGCGAGAGTTGAACTTGTACTAGTACTTGGACTTGGACGGACGGACGGACGGACGAACCGTCAAACAAGTGTGTCAAAGATTAAAAGTACTAGGCTTCCAGGAGCTTACAAGAGGTGTTCCAACTGTGAGATATGTTGTAGTTGTAAAAAGTACCACGAGCTCATATTGTGCCAAGGAGTTAACTCACCCGACTATGGGCGGTATTTTACATATACTTAAAGATGGAGCTGAAGAAGTTGAACTTCAGTCGTGTGGTCTAAAGCACACAAGCGTTCGGCTTGTGACACGTTATCACGTAAAATTATCGTCCGTAAACAGACTTTACAGACAACATCGCGTTTTTTTGTAAATTTTAGAAAGTTGTTCATCTGACCTACACAAATAAACATTAAATAATACTTATTTTTTATTATTATTATTTTATTTATTAATAAATAATTATTGTATTTGAATGTAACAGTACGTAGTTTAAATAAAATACTTAATATAAAACATTGATACAAGCAAGATAAATTCAAAATATTAAACAAAACTAACATAACAAATTACATCGTCAAAAATGAAATTTCATTAAAATTTAAATGTCATTAAAAATTAAAATATCAATAGTAAAATTGTCACACTTAATATCTATTAGTATACTAGCTGTCCCGGCGAACTACGTACCGCCTTACATTACAGTACACTGCCCTACCCTACCCTATCCTACACTACACTACCCTACCCTACACTACACTACCCTACACTACCCTACCCTACACTACTCTACCCTACCCTACACTACCCTAACCTACACTACTCTACACTACCCTACACTACACTACCCTACCCTACACTACTCTACTCTACCCTACCCTACACTACTCTACCCTACAATACACTACCCTACCCTACACTACCCTACCCTACCCTACATACACTACACTACACTACCCTACACTACACTACACTACCCTACACTACCCTACCCTACCCTACCCTACACTACCCTACCCTACCCTACACTACACTACCCTACACTACACTACCCTACCCTACACTACTCTACTCTACCCTACCCTACACTACTCTATACACTACCCTACCCTACACTACCCTACACTACCCTACACTACCCTACCCTACCCTACATACACTACACTACACTACCCTACACTACACTACACTACCCTACACTACCCTACCCTACCCTACACCACCCTACCCTACACTACACTACACTACACTACCCTACCCTACATAAAAACCTTCTCCTGACAATAACGAACTCGACAAAAAAGAATTAGCGAAATCAGTTCGTGCGTTCTGGAGTTATAGCGTCAGGAAGGAAAACCCGACTTATTTTTATATAGTAGAGATTAAAATCGTCTACTTCTTAGCAACACTTTTCCAATAGTAGCCTACCTAGTAGCTAATAAAAGGGTGTAGCTATCTATCATACTTGATGAAAAATTTACAAACAATCTGGGTTTGTATGGGAGGGTTACCTTAATTACGTTTTTTCTGGAATAATGAACCACTAGATCAATAAGTTTAATTAAATATGTTACAGCCATTTTTTCGAGAAAAAGTAAAAATGAGCCTGGTTTGTATAGGAGGTAGGTACCTTTTTCAGATATCATGAACTACCCCGTTTAAAGTAACGTACAGTGTTGCATTAAAATCGTTAGAGCCATTTTTGAGTTGAAATATTGTATTTTTTACCCGCTTGCCCAAATAGGAGGGTAATATTTTGCGGGTGTATGTATGTTTGTTTGTTTCATTGGCTGAGCCTGTAGCCTAAACGGCTTGATGGATTTTGGATTGCAAGGTGTCGTTACATTTTTTTGTATTTAAACTGGTCTGGCTACTTATTATATCAGCTCATATACGTCCCCACCGAGGGGCTCGAGCCTACCCTGAATCAGGGCGATTAGGCCTTAGTCGACCACGCGGGCCCAGTGCGGGTCCTTACTACGCTGGAAACCCAAAAAAATCAAGATAATAAAAACTCGAAAAAACGGTTGAAGAACAAAAATGCCGTTACCGCTTTTAGGCCATGTTAAAAGCTCTGATATTGTTGCTTAGTATAAACAGTGAATTTTCTCAACTTTTAAAAAACAGCCTCTTGCAATTGTTTATCGTTTTTAGGGTTTCGTACCCAAAGGGTAAAAACGGGACCCTATTACTAAGACTTCGCTGTCCGTCCGTCTGTCACCAAACTATTATGAACTGTGTTAGCTAGACAGTTGAAATTTTCACAGATGATGTATTTCTGTTGCCGTTAAATAAATACAAAAAGTTAGAAAAAGTGAGAAAATAAGGGAGATCTGCATATTATAAAAACACGTGTTTTTTTTTCTTTAATTACGTAAAAACTAGCGCCGTCTTGTATGATGGTGCGGAACCCTTTGTACTAGCGCCCCCCATTGTGTGCGGTTCTGACACGCTCTTGACCGGTTTTTTTTAGGAAATAAACAAAAACCAAAAATAAAAATGCAAATAAGTTGTTGCGATGAAGGTCGGTTTTTAAACGTATTTATCGTGTCCAATTGTAACAAAAAAGATTTGCCCGTGCTTTAATAAGATTGGCAATTTCACTGAGCCAGATAATAATATGTAAGCGATAGGCGGTTTTTTTTTAATTAACAAAAATCAAAAATAAAATTTAAGTTGTTAGGATGAAGGTCAAAATGTTGGACTTAGATAATTAGAAAATGGGTTCAGTCCTCGTTGCAGTCCGAATCTTTTTAATACTAACAAAATAATATGGTTGATGGGAACGAAGGCTGACTCTCTCGTTATACTCGTGACCGGGTGCTGTCCGTGGGAACTGGCCTACTCTTGTCAAAAGCATTAATGACATTCATTGATTTTATGTGTAGCTTTTCGTGTCATATTGTTTTCATGTTCTAATGACATAATCTGGTTTACATCAAGGATTGAATTTTGACGTTATTGACTAATGATTGTGTATTTATTGATTTTTCACAAATGACATTGTTATTATTATTTCATGACTATCATAAATAGTGTGATTTGCACCTATTTTGAATGAATATCTTAAATCTTGAAAAAAAAAACTGTATTCTATTTTAACCATTATATTAATGTATCACCTCAGGCCACGTTTAAAGCTCTGATATTGTTACATATTATAAACAATGGATCTTCTCAACTTTGAGACAGCCCCAGGGAATTGTTTATCGTTTACATTACTAACAATAACAACAAATTCTAAAGTGTTCTACTATTCATCATCTTCGTGCCCTACGTAAAGCGGGCCAAGGATTGTTTTAATTTATTGGATTTTTTGGTCGAGTTACTCACCAGAACGGGCGATGTCTCCAAGAACGGTATTGTCAGATATTGTGAGAGCTGATGGACTCGGTGGTCCTGGAGGTCCTTGAGCACCTATACAAATAGAAGCATATTAGGTATATTTTGTACTTCATTACTACTTAGTAAAAGTGTTGGTGTCATTTCAGAAGAAGTGCCTTTCGCGTCTTTCTCCTTCTCTTCGGAAACTACAAAATGGAATCAAATAGTGCTTTGACTGATAGATAGAATGGTTTTATGGCTAGATGCTGTTAATGGAGCACGTCCAGGTCATCGTGATGCTTTATATGTGCTCCTATATATGTCAGGTCACCGAAACGGAGCATGCCACCATGTCTTTTGGGAGGTTCGAGGTAACTACTACGCGGGTGGAACGATTTTCCCATTATGTGAAAATCATTCTGCTTCTAACAGACAGAACCGATGCCAGGCATGTTCTTACACACCTCAACTTCCTCTCTTGGCCGGAGCACGGCGTGTCTTCGGATATCCAAGAGCTTGTCAACTTCGTTCAAGAGGTAAAGCGATGCCGCGAGACTTGTATATATAGTATAATCTCACCAATCCGGCACTTCGATAGATCGGCACGTCCAATAACCCGGCACCCTCCGCCCACGCCTCCCTCATCGTGCGAGAAAAGGTTTTTGAGCAAGGACTACAAGTTGCACAAAAGCAGACCTGAATTAAGGATAATTTTAAAACTAGTTAATTACATATGTACCTACATGTTAATTTAATACATTACATACATTTATTCCCTCTATGAAATGCTTTATTTTATTCATTACCTATGACTTTTTCAGTATAATCCAGTAATCCGAACATTCCAATAATCCGGTTTTTAATAGTGCCGGATTAGTGAGATTACACTGTACCTACAGTTAGTCGCTCTTGAATGGCCATATGATGCTTCCTCGTTGTAGACATCAGCATTACCAAATTTAACTAGACACAAAACAGTATCAATAGGATCTGTAGCTTCCAAGATTCGCAAGAAGAGATTCCAATGTTTGTTTGTTTTTAGGGTTGCGTACCCACAGGGTAAAAACGGAACCCTATTACTGACTCCACTGTCCCTCCTTCACCAGGCTGTACTTCATGAACCGTGACAGCTAGACGTTGAAATTTTCACAGATGATGTATTTCTGTCGCCGTTATAACAACAACAAAAATTAGAAAAAGTGAGGGTCTCCATATAAAAACGTGATTTTTTTTTAAACGTGAAGAAACTAGTGCCATCTAGTATGATGGTACAGAACTCTTTGTGCGCGGTTCTGACTCGCACTCGCATCAATTCAACCCTTGTTAAAAGTAACACAAGAATCTCTCCTATAGAGAAAGCTGCTACGCTATTTAAAAATTTAGTTAGATAACTATCAATAAGATTAGACAAGTTATTTTTAAGGCATTGCTCCAAACGATCTCTAATTTCTTACTGTATGTTATCAGTAGTTAGTTATATTCAAATTGTATTCTACTAATATTGCTTTATTGATAAGAGTTTACAAGGTTATGAAGATAAACCTTCAATTTCAAGACACTTCGGACTTTGTACCGTTCGTTCTTATGCCGTATGAGGATGGATCAGAATCGCACTACGAGTGTCTAGCTTGATGTGCTGGCCTCTGTACTATGCTTGACGGCAAGATACCTAGGTATCTAACAAACTTATGATTTCAAAATATTGCAACAACATTTTAAACACGTATGCAACAAGAACTAAAGTATAAACTAAAATTTTAAAGGTTGAAGAAAGGAAAATAACAGAGTCAGTTCATAAAACCCAATGGCACTATTCTGGAGACAGTGCGCGTGATATTTGCAAACGTCCCAGAAGGGCAAGAGAATAAAGATTTTCCAAATCGTTAGTATGAAGCCCTAAAATCTTGCAAACGCGTTTCCCGCGCATAAATAAGGGTCGCAGTGAAACATAAAATTTGATGGTTGAGTTAGTTCGTTACCTTTTTCGCCCTTTTCTGCGGGGCGGCCGTGCGCGCCGGGCAAGCCGGGCGAGCCATCGCGCCCCGGCTGGCCCCGCTCCCCTTTAGCCCCATGTGGGCCCCTTAGACCCACGTTGCCCTGTAACATAGTTATAATCTTACGGGTTGAACGTAACGAACGTCCTGTTACAAGGGTTAGGTTATCGCCGTAAACCCAGCTTTATTTCATGGTAATTCTCACCTTTTTCGTTTTGAATTTGTAACATTTTTGGTTATGAGAGAGGTTGCATGGTAATTGAATTTTTTAACCTCTTTCAAACCACAAAGCAAGGGAAAAACTAAGTTAAGGTGTCACTATAAACTGTGTAACCATAATGGTTTTTTTATCCAGTATTGATAAGCCCTTGGCATTATCTAACCAGATGGTAAGTGACGATGATGCCGAAGATGGAAGCGGGCTTACCAAGATTGCCTAACGCAATGGGGATCTGGCTATCTTATCTTCAAGCCGGAACACATCAACGCTGTTAACATTGATGTTTGGCGGCAAGATAAGATGGTGGTAGCTAGCCAGGCGGGCTATTAAAATGCCCTACCACCAACCAAACTGAGTTTTACAAAGTTTACCCCGCCCGGAAATCGAACCCGCGACCTCCTGGTGTGAAGCGGATGGATTATAAATTATGCCACGGTGGCGGTTAAATACTAAGGAACCGACATAGCTCACAGAATCGCTTAACTGAAGTGGCAGTGGGCAGGGCGCATAACTCGTAGAACAGATAGCCGCTGGGACAGTAAAGTTCTCGAGTGGCGACTGCGCACCGGAAGACGTAGCGTAAGAAGGCCTTCCACACGGTATCCCGACGACCTGGTGAAGGTCGCGGGAAGCCGCTGGATACGGGCAGCGCAGGACCGGTCGTCGTGGAAATCATTGACGGAGGCCTTTACAGTGGACGTCTTTCGGCTGATATGACGATGATGATATAAACTTTGTATCTTTTTTAAACTTAAAACTCTGTAAAGGCTAAACATAATGTTTCGTAAAAACCCTGTGTACATAAAAAAAACAAATTTCAATTTCCTAATAAATATTTAAACGTACTCTGTTCCAGGACACAATAGTGGTCTAAATGAGACCATTTCTAAGTTCGCCACAATTTATTTAGTCAGCTAACGGAGCAGAATTTGTGTCCCTGTTTTGCATAGTTTATATTCGGTTTCGAGCAAAGCTCTTATGAGTTTGAACTAAGTTCTACTTTGTATTTGTACATAGTATTACGTATATGTACATAGTATTACGTGTTTGTACATAGTATTACGTGTCATCATATCACCTCATATACGGCCCCACCGAGCGGCTCGAGCCTACCCTGAATTAGGGCGATCGGGCCAGAGTCGACCACGCGAGCCCAGTGCGGGTTGGTCAACTTCACACACTACCTGCGAGCTTCTTTGCAGGCGTGTGAAGGTTTCCTCACGATGTTTTCCTTCACCGTAAGAGCATCGGATTAATGTTAATATGAATTCAAACCACGACCTCCCGGACAGGAGGCGGCGGCCCTAGCCGTTACGCCACCGACGCCTTACATATTACTTAAAGGTATTACGTATATGTACATAGTATTATGTATGTGTACATAGTATTACGTATATGAAAACAAAGTGAGTGAGTGAAGTAAGCAAAACTTACAATAAATACTCTTGTACAAATTTTGTAGATCTTTGATTTGACGGAAATCCTAGATTTTTTGCCATTACTTGATCTCTATTTCCTTGGTAGATTACTCTTTCAAGTGGGTCATAAGGCATCGGCATGTTTGCGCTCATTTAAAAGTCTTTTACTTATTTATTTCAATCCAATATATGTATAATAAATATCGTTAGAATTGAAATTTTATCAGCTTTCTAGGTCGGTAATTATTTTTTGTAGGTTTAATACAGAAATACTGCGAAATACTTATAAATCTGCAGCGCAAGCGGACCGTCTGAACCGAAACGGCTGTAAATATAAATAGGGCATTATTTTTTGCGTATTTAAAAAAACTGTTTACCTTTAAACGAACCCAAAATTATTTTATATAGGGTAAAAGCCGGATAGTAGCCACACTTTTTGAAATCGCTCTATATCTCTCAGTACAAAAAGCAAAGTACTTTATTGGTAAAACTGGCCGGTACTTTGGTTTTTTATCTACAAATTTATGAAAAGTAAAAACATGATGTTTAATATTTTTAGAGTATTAACGATTTTTGCGGACCTCTATATTTTGGGACATCTATCCCATATAGGGGATAGTTGCCTAATTCATGCAAATTACGTTTAGAATAGATGCCTCGCCGAGAAACAGGACATCTACCCCACAGAAACTTTGATCGCATTTTGCCTTCTCATGCAATCGCACAAAGACATGAGACACTGTCAACTTAGTTGTAATTAGAGAATCTTTTGATAGTTTAATAAAATAGCATGCGGTTCATCCGTGAAACTATAGTAATTACAGTTGGGGCAGCTATACCCCTGGGGCAACTATCCTGGTTTTACCCTACAACAATAATGTCCCTAACAACGAGACTGAAACATAATTAACTTGCACGAAAACTGATCTTGTATCAGTAGCTTTTCACGGAATCGTTGCGGTAATTAAGCCTCGATGTAACATTAATAGGTAATATTATGTTTGATTTTTATTGCTTCCACACAAATTATTAAGTATTATTGGGTTTCACAAATAATATTGTTTCTTATGTCAACGTTAATCATGTTTACTAGTTATAAAATGATGATCATGAAATGTTTCTTAGAATTGACGTGAAAGCGAAAAGGATGACCAGTCTAGTATTTCTTTTATTTAATATTTTTAATTTTTGCATTGACATAAGTGGTGCAAGCTCGCTTTAATGTTCCTACGACGTTTTCCACTTATATGGTCTTTATATGGACTCTCACGTTATACTCGCGAACGTGCTGGCCGTGTGAACTGGCCTACTCTTCTCAAAGGCATTAACGAGAAATTCAATAGTTTTAATGAATTACTTTTCGTGTCATATTGTTTTTATGTCCAAATGATATTATTTGTTATATATCAATGATTTTATTGACATTATTATTGCTTTTTTTCCACGTCCACTGCTGGACAAAGGCCTCCCCCTAGGATTTCCACGACGACTGGTCCTGCGCTGCCCGCATCCATTTGCTTCCCGCGATCTTCACCAGGTCGTCGGTCCACCGCGTGGGAGGTCAGCCTACGCTACGTTTTCAGGTGCGCGTCTTGATTGGAGAACTTTACTGCCTTTATCTTTGTTTTTAATTTTTCACAATCTGACGATATGTAATGTAATTACCATCTTATAACCATCAGTAAGAGTGTTACGTGCAATTATCTATAATATAATAAAACTGTAACGGGGTCGTGTCTGTACATGAAATATTTTTGGAAAATAATAACTGTGGTGGACATTACTAACGATACAGAGGCCAAAACAACAACTTTTGGAATTTTTGTCTGTCTGTCTGTCTGTCTGTCTGTCTGTCTGTCTGTCTGTATGTTCGCGCATCACGCAAAAACTACCAGGGCGATTTTGATAAAATTTTGTATGGTGGTTCCTTATAGCCCGGGTTAACATATAGGATACTTTTTATCCCGGAAAATTCAATAGTTCCCGTGGGAAAATCAAAAGTATACATTTATAGAATGGCTCACCACGCAAATGTGGCTTGACCTATTACAATCAAATTTTACACGTTGATACCCTTATCGCAAACTAAAAATGGGACATTATGAATCCCAAAAAAATTAAGGGTTCCTTCAGGAATGCAAAAAAAATATCTTTAGAATGGCTCAACGTAACAATATGAAACCTTTACATTGGGATAGGGTGTTTTGACCATCATTGTATAGGCGGGTATTTTTTATCCCGGAAAACTAAAGAGGTCCCGTGGGAAATTATCTATCGATACTTACAATAATAACAATAGAGTACTTTTTTCCACATATTAGCTACACGTACCACACATTATAATCATAGCAGCAGAATGTCAATAGATGGCACTGCAGGGATAATAAAACGCATTATAATCATAGCAGCAGAATGTCAATAGATGGCACTGCAGGGATAATAAAACGCACTTATGTTGTATTAAAACATTAAAATATTATTTCATACTTTTGAGTGGATTTCTTTTATGTATTTTTCAGCATACGCTACTTTACACAACTCTAACTCTGGAACTATGGCACGTAGCGATGTGTTTCATAGACGGACAGATAGGTATTTTTTTACAGATTGCAATAGTGAAAAAAAATTAAAAACACATTTAAATTGAGTTTAGCATCTTTTAACAGGAGGCGCAGATATGGGAACTCTTCTGACGGTGACTATTTGCGTGTGGCAGTTGCTCTCCGCCTGCAATATCAATACCTGTGAACCTCATCAATGTATTTGCGGGTCCACGATGGAGGCAATTGGCCATCACTCACTCAGTTGCGGTCGTTGTTTGTGAAGATTCCCACTTCACCAATTTCTTAATGACCTCACTCGGAGGGCACTGGTCTCGGCCAGATGGAATATTCCATCTTTGATGCAGCCGCCGGGCTTTAGTCAATCTGATGGCAAAAGGCCGGAGGGTTTAAACAGGTGCTATGGCAGAGAGGAACGTGCCTGCATTGGGACGCCACTTTTTTTGCCTCACTCCTCACCCGTGCGGTACTGCTGCTCAATTTGCGGCGAGAAAAAAGCATAATAAGTGCTCGGTCTTGGAGGCAAATTACTGCTTTGTGCCGCTGGTCTGTGAGACAACCGGCTGCTGAACCCTCAGAGGCCTTTGCCTTCACAAAGGAGATTGGCCGTCGCCTTCGAGAGAGGAGATGTGACGCGAGGTCCTACCTGCTGCTAAGGTTGTCTATTGCCATCCAGCGCGGCAACGAGAAGTGCGTCATGGGCTCCTTTGGAGCTTATACGACTCGAGGATTCGACCCATATTGATATTTTTAGGAAATTTTATTACTAGATTGATATAATGATTTGAATTATTTTTTTGATAATATAGGTATATGTTATTTCATCATATCAGTTTATATACGTCCCCACCAAGGGGCTCGATCTGCCCTAAGTTAGGGCGATCAGGCCTTAGACGATTACGCGGATTTCTTCGCAGACGTGTACAGGTTTCCTCACGATGTTTTTCTCACCGTAAGAGCGTCGGAAAAACGTACAGACCAGTATGAAATCGATATTCGTATAGATATTGGTAAGTGGCAGGATTCAAACCACGGCCTTCCGGACAGGAGGTACTGGCCCTAACCGTTCTGCCACCGACGCTCTATATGTTATTTAAGATTTAGAAATCCTTACTTAATATTATAAATGTGAAAATGTGTTGGTTGGTTTGTTACCTATTCACACTTCACTTGATGAAATTTGGAATGCAGGTAGCCTGTATCACTGGGAATCAAATAGTCTACTTTCCTGAGGAAAAAGTCCCTAAGGAAAAAGTTCCTGAGGAAGCTAAAACAATACTCTTTGTTCGTTTAAAATGGGTTGGTGTGATTTTTAGCACAGAGATGAGGTGTAAAATGATATAATTTACTAAAAAGTATATCCAGATATAGTTCCCGAGGGATCTGGGGACAACTGTTTTCTACGCTCGCGCACTTCGGTGGCGTCGCAACGGAGCAACGGATTAAAGTGATTTTTGTATAGAATTTGTTGAGGGGGTGGGAAATGGGGATAAGACTGCTAATCCGAATAGCCCGATACAGTTCCTGAGGTACCTGGAGAAAACTCATGTCCACGCTTGCAAGCTGATTGCGGCTCGCGCACCACTCACCCTCAAAAGGAGTCATTAAAGCTATGTCCACGCGGGCGAAGCCGCGGGCAAAAGCTAGTTTTGAATAAACATTTTAAATCGTTGAAACAAAGATGCTTTTTTTGACAATTCTCACATGAGGGTTTTTTTTATTGAACGTACATATATAAGGTGTAACAAAATTAGCTGAAACTATTGTAACTGGTGGTTCTACCCATGAAACTGAACAACTTTCCCCATGGAACCCAAAGTCAAATCGCAAATAAAAAATTTGGCTCTCCCATATTAACTCGGTCAGCTGATCTGCCAACTTAGTATGGGAAGTTCATTTTTTTTGTTTGAGATTTAACTATGGGTTTCATGCGAAAAGATGTTCAGTTTCATGGGTGGAAGCACCAGATAAAATAGTTTCAGCTAATTTGGTTACACCTTATATACGTATGTATGTATGGTATAGGTTTGTTCCTATTAAGGGAATAACCACTGTAAAACCCTGTTTACCATTTGAATTGTCATTGACACCGCCACCTTGCAAACAATCATTCAGTAAACTCACCCTATCCCCTTTGTCGCCTTTGGATCCGTGTAATCCTCTTTCCCCCTTGTCGCCTGGGTAGCCTCGCTCGCCTTGAGGGCCCGGTAGCCCCATGGGGCCCCTCTCTCCCGGTGGCCCCGTAATTCCCGCACTGCTCGACCCGTACAATCCCGTTGATTCCTGCGATAATACACAAGTTATAGACACGAAATAATTGTTCCAGGTCCTACCTGGTATCAGAATAAGTACAACGTATTTTAACTAGTGTTCCTACCACAAAATTCTGTAAAACTTTTTACTAAAAATGCATGGTCTAATAGCGAAAACTAAGTCTGTACATCCGTCTTTCCAAGCCTTAGCTCAGAGACTATTACTACTAGAAAGCTGCAATTTGACATGGGTATAAATATTAATTACGCCGACAAAGTAGTAAAATAAAATGTTGACATTTAATTTTTGGAAAGACTACGGAGTAGGAACTTTAATTTGTGCGAGTCCAACTCGTACTTGGCCGGTTTTTATCTACCTTATAGCTCGAGGCGCCCCTAATATCTCTCCGAAAGCGCCTTAGGGCGCTGCGGCGCGCATCTTGGGAATCCTAGCCCCCGACCCCCTAAAAATAGGTAAGTACAACAGTCTATCCAAAAAGAGTAGATATTAAATGACTGTTCGTTCTCAAATAGCTAAGTACGTGCATATTCAAATAAGTACTCAGATATTTGCTATCAAAAATTATTATCATCATCAGCATCACATCAGCTCATATACGTCCCTACCGATGGGTTCGAGCCTACCCTGAATTAGGGCGATCGGGCCTTAGTCGACCACGCGGGCCCAGTGCGGGTTTGTTGACTTCCCACACAACCTTCGAGTTTCTTCGCAGGCGTGTGCAGGTTTCCTCACGATGTTTTCCTTCACCGTAAGAGCGTCGAACAAACGTACATATGAAATCGAAATTCGAAAACACATTGGTACGTGGCAGGATTCGAACCACGACCTCCCGGACAGGAGGTAGCGGCCCTTGCCAAAAATTATTATAAGACCAACAAAATCAGCTTTTTACCCGACTGCGCCAGAAGGAGGTTTATGGTTTTCGAGTGTATGTATGTATGCATGTATGTTAATGTTTATTTATTTATTTCTTTGGCACGCTCTGTAGCACTAAACGGCTTGATGGATTTAGGAGTTCGCGGTGTCGTTAGATTCGTTTTTATCCCGTGAGTGATATAGGATACATTTATACCTGACTGGACAAAAAATGGGGGGTTAAGTTTTTATGCAGTCGGGTATTTATTTTAAGTTACATCCCTTTAAAATTTTCAAATATTTCTAAACCAGAAGGGATAAATACCTAAGCGAATTTTGGTTGAGGGAAGTTACATATTATTATTAGGTAGACAGAACCCGCGTACGGCGATTAAAGTGAAGTAACTTGTTCTTGTATGAAACTGCTCTTACTTCGAGTAGTTCTAATGCAGGTGGTTTATTTTTGTAGGTAAACAATAAGTGTTTTTTTCTTATTTAAATAACTTAAACAGTTTTAAAATCTGACCTAAAATAGCAATGTTGCAGCCAAGGGAAGAAGGACAGGCGTGGAGCTCTTGGCTCGCGCGCTTCTTAGTATTCTCACTGTACGCGGGCACACCCTGGACTCTTCATACAACGGGCCAGAAATGACATTTCAAAAAAGGAATGACGGAACAAACAAAATGGCGGCGAAATCCCATACGTTCGAGAACCAAACTGAATCTGGGTGACGAGGGGGTGAGGTGAGGTCTAGAGAGTGGCAGGGAGTGTCCATACTGTATGTTAGTACTAATTTATATACTTTGACGCGGGTTCTGGTTTGTGCTGTATTCTGAGACAAAACAAATCATAAATTTGTTTATGAACTAAATGTATAACATGTCAGTTTATATGAAAGGGTTGACGACATCATCAGAAATAAATTGCGAACTTTGATAAATTGCCCTCCTACTTAAACTTCGAAAAACCTTACTCGTTTTGTTTACCATCAAATCTTCAATTTTTAATTCACTAAAATCACAAAAGGAGTACTCATATGACGCTGCTGAACTATGACGTCACGCCTAGGTATTTCAAACATTTTTAGAACAAAATGTCGTTTTTGAAATATGATAAAAAGTAACTCAGATGACTAGCATTCGTCATCCCTATTAAAGAAAACTTGCATACTTACAAAAAAATTACAATAAAATCTTATAAGAACTGTTCATTAATACTATATAACAAACGCGCTAAACACGTTAAAAAACAGACTTCCGTCGCAACAACTTAGTACATTTTTATTATTTTTGGTTTTTGTTGATTTTCTAATAAAGTACTACACTGATTCTGATAAAATTTATATGGGACCACACGGGAAGCACTAACTTTCAATTAAAAATGAATCATAAAAATCGGTTCATTCAGTCAAAAGTTCTGAGGTAACACACATAAAAAAAACATACAGTCGAATTGAGAACCTCCTCCTTTTTGGAAGT
The DNA here is from genome assembly GCA_947284805.1 of Coleophora flavipennella. Taxonomy (NCBI): domain Eukaryota; kingdom Metazoa; phylum Arthropoda; class Insecta; order Lepidoptera; family Coleophoridae; genus Coleophora; species Coleophora flavipennella. The sequence continues at coordinate 16,040,114 of OX369279.1, forward strand.
CGATTGAAAATTGATTAACATTAAATAACAGTTTGTAACAATAAATATCGTGTACTTATTAACCCTTATTATGGGTTGTTAGCTTGTTAATAAAGTTGAAGATAACCTATTGCAATGTAACACGTTAATTCACTAAGTTCACGTCAACAAACATTAAGGGTAAGAAGTCTTGGACGTCGCTAGGTATTTGGACGCAATCCATTAAGCGGCCCACCCGCCGCCAAACTTATTAGATGCGAATGTCAATTTTTTTTAGGCATTTTATTCTAATACTCTGTTGTTAAAATGGGTAGGTTACCTAGTTGAGTGCATCGAAATTAATAATAAAATCGCTTCATTTTTTATTCACAATTGGTAAGCCCTTGGCATCATCTCACCTGATGCGGTAAGTGACGATGGTGCCGAAAATAGAAGCGAGCTTATTAGGATTCCCCAACGCAATGGGGAACTGGCTATCTTATCTTCAAGCCGGAACACATCAATGTTGTTAACATTGATGTTCGGCGGCAAGACTTAGATAGGATGGTGTTAGCTAGCCAGGGGGGCTTAGAAAATGCCCTTCCACCAACCAAATCGAGTTTTACAAAGTAAGACTCCACCGGGAATCGATCACGCGGCTTTAACTATTACGCCATTCCATCACGTCTTCAATTTTTAGGGTTCCCTATTCAACAAGGAACCCTTATAGTTTCGCCATGTCCGTATGTCTGTGTCCGCGGCTGAGCTCAGAGAATCTTAGTAATAGAAAACTGGGTAAACATATTAACCGAGGGTCGGTGGCATAATGGCTAGGGCCGCTACCCCCTGTCCGGGAGGTCTTGGTTCAAACCCTGCCACTTAATACGTGTTTTCGAATTTAGATTTCGTATGTACGTATATCCGACGCTTTTACGATGAAGGAAAACCTCGTGAGGAAACTTGCACACGCCTGCGAAGAAACTCGAAATACATGTTAATCGGGACGACGAAATGATAAAAAAAATCTAGAAAAGTATTTTTTTAGGGCCTACATACAGGTACTTTTCTAGATTTTAGGTTTAGGTTAGGGAGAATCTTGGTAAGCCCGCTTCCATCTTCGGCATCATCGTCACTTACCATCAGGTGAGATGATGCCATAGGCTTACAATTCTTGTGAATAAATAAAAAAATAAGGGTAATTTTTTTGTTGATGCTACTATTCATTTTTTTCAGATATCCTGAAATAGCAGTTTAGCTGGTAGCACACTTGAGTCTAACATAATTATTTTCTAATATTTTAGAACTTGAAATATTAAGACTGACTCGGTGGCTCAGTGGTTAGTGCCCTTGACTACTGATCCGAGGGTTGTGGGTTCGATTCCCACCCAGGGCAAGCATTTGTGTGATGAGCAGATTTGTTTGCTCTGTGTCTGGGTGTTAAAATATATCTATATATGTATGTATTTAAACGTATATAAGTATGTATATCAGTCTCTGGTAACCCATAACACAGGGAATCCTACTTTGGGGCCAGATGACCATGTGTGATTTGTCCCAGAATATTTATTTATTTATTTATTATTATTTATTTAATAATTCACAAATGGAACCCTAAATCAAAAATTGGTTTTAGTAAACACTCAGTCGTTATAAAAGACACCACCATTTTTCGACTGACAATATTATTAGATTGAGGGTTCCTTTTCTGGAATTTTAAGCTTTTAAAGTGCTTATATTTGTAAGAGCCAAGTGCACTACCAGCTAAACAGCTAAATAGAATATCTGAAAAAATTGTGAATAGGGGAACATAACATAATCAATTTAAAAGGAAAACTATTATTTCGAAATTGGCTTTCTTAGTTTAGGAGTAATAGTCGACCAACTTAAGATGTGCAGTTGAATTGGTAAAAAGTTCATAGATTCTCTATACAAAATGTTCTATGACCAACTCATCATATCAGCTCATATATGTACATCCCCACCGAGGGGCTCGAGCCTACCCTGAATTAGGGCGATCGGGTCTTAGTCGACCACGCGGGCCCAGTGCGGGTTGGTCGACTTCACACACAACCTGCTAGTTTCTCCGCAGGCGTGTGCAGGTTTCCTCACGATGTTTTCCTTCACCGTAAGAGAGTCGGATAAAAGTACATATTATGAAATCTAAATTCGAAATCACTTTGATACGTGGCAGGATTCGAACCACTACCCGCAATTGGCCGGTATTTTGAATTTGAAAACGTGTATTTATATTCACATTTGGCACACTGAGACTTCGCCATTTTTGAGCATATTAACTGTTTTCAAATAAAAGCTTGTGTCTAAAAGTGTTTCGGTTTTACAAAGATGTTCATCATTAATTACATTTTAGATAGTTTTTAGTACATTAATCATTAATTTTAGGAGAGTTACTGTATACATCATCATACATACATTATCATCATCATATCAGCCGAAAAACGTCCACTGCTGGACAAAGACCTCTCCCAAGGATTTCCATGACGACCGGTCCTGCGCTGCCCGCATCAATCGACTTCCCGCGATCTTCACCAGGTTGTCGGTTAACCGCGTGTAAGGCCTGCCTACGTTCTCGAGTGGCGACCGCGCACCGGAAAAAGTGGCTTAGGTAGGCCTCCCACGCGGTGGACCGACGACCTTGGTGAACTGGTCTTCGTGGAAATCCTTGGGCTGGTATGATGATGATAAAATAAAACTGTTGGGGCTGTGTCGGGGGGGGGGGGGGCACACTGACGTTAGTCACTCTGTTTTGTTAAGTTCGTATTGAGACCGCGAGTGATATATATTTTTACCCGACTGGCAAAAAAAGAGGGATTAAGTTTTTACGCAATCGGTTTTTTATTTTTAATAAATTGCTAATGTTATTTACCTTACTGCCTCAGAAGGAGGGTTATGTTATGTTATGTTTTTCGAGTGTATGCATGTAGATGACTATGTTCCCTGCTACACCCTGAACGGCTTGAAGGATTGTAACGTACAAGGTATCGTTAGATTTGTCTTGATCCCGTGAGTGACAGTAGTTCCCCATTGCGTTGGGGAATCTTGGTAAGCCCGCTTCCAACTTCAGCAACATCGTCACTTACCACCAGGTGAGATGTTGTCAAGGGTTTACCAATTGTGAATAAAAAAAAAAGACATAGGATACATTTTACCCGACTGGACAAAAAGAGAGACTAAGTTTTTACGCAGTCGGATTTTTAATTTTTAACGGTCTCCTAAAATTATTCATTTTGCCTCCGGTCTCGCGGTTTTTGCGGTATGGCCATGGAGCCTTAGCCTTCCTTATAAAAAAGTCTCAAACTAAACACAGTCTACATCTTCAGAGTGTAAATAAAAAAACCGGTCAAGTGAGATTCGCACCCGCGCACTGAGGGTTCCGTACTAAAGCATATTTGGATACGAAACCCTACCAACACCAACGAAAACCTACCTACCTACCACATTCGGATTGAAGGACCAATTTAACTCAAATTTAACTGAAAAATGTAATCCCATATATCGATAAATAAAAGGTGTAACAAAATTAGCTGAAACTATTTTAACTGGTGCTTCTACCCATGGAGCTGAACAAATTTACCCACGGAACCCATATTCAATGGCAAAAAAAAATTTGCTCTCCCATACTAACTCGATCAGCCAACTTAGTATGGGAAGTTCAAATTTTTTTTAGAGATTTGACTATGGGTTTCATGTGGAAAGTTGTTCAGTTTCATAGGTAGAAGCACTAGTTAAAATAGTTTCAGCTAATTTTGTTAGACCTCATATACGTCAAGGTTAACTTTCCACCCGCAAATATAATTTTGTAATCGAAAAAATGTTTTTGATGTGTAACATCTTTCCTTGCGCTTTACTGCACTTTGTGGGAGTGATTTCGCGAAATGGCACGTAAGATTGTAACCGGAAACGCGAACGTTTTTTAAGTCACGAAGGTATGGCCATGCCTCCTAGTGCTTAGGCCTAATGTAAGGCGGAAGGAAAAGATGACCTACTATCCGAGGGCCCGGCCCGTGAATGTACGACCCGATAATTCATTAATTTCATAAATATTTAGTCACGTGTTACACATCATAATATGCGACTACTGTACGGTTCGCTCGTTTTTTTAATGTGATATAACTACAATTTTCGGACTTTTTCCGTTACTTGTGCTGTAACACCTTGCTTCTTGCTCAATTTTAAGATCCAAGGTCAACGGAAAGTACCCTATAGATTTTGATTTACTTGCGAATATCAAAACATTCGGCGGGCAGCGAAAACCGGTCGTCGTGGAAATCCTTGTAGGAGCCCTACGTCCAGCAGTGGACGTCCTTCGGTTGATATAATGATTATGATTAAAATATGTGACAATGGCTGTAAAACGGCCGTATCTTTTAATGCTTTGGTTTAAAATCTAGATTTTTCACAACTTTAAGGCACATTACATAATATAAATATCAATTAGACATCTCCACTCGTTTCTGAGAAAAAGGGTTTTGACAGACAGACAGACTGACAACGGTGTGATCCTATAAAGCTTCCTTTTTCCTCTTTCCTTATGTTCTTGTTCTATGGGACCATAGAAATAAAATCAAACCATTAACGGATTTAAAAAATATATGTTAAGTACGGTCCGAAGCGTCTTTGATCGGTACTACTCGTTGAAGAAGGGAAGAACATCGAAAACTTACTATTAGTGCTGAAGTCACCGGACCAGGCGGACCTGGTGGTCCAGGCGGCCCTTGAAGACCAGTTGTTCCGTCAACCCCAGGGTCACCTTTAGGGCCCGGTTGACCCTCCACCCCAGGTGAACCCTGGTCACCTCTCTCACCCTTGTCGCCTTTCAGTCCGACGGGACCAGGCGGACCTGGCTCACCAAGTTGTCCCTGATAAGAAAAATTATCACACTGTATTACGATATAAATACGTACTTTCAGAAGTTGCAGGCATCGAGGTGTCCAACTTTTCATAGTTTTAAGAACTTCCTTAAATCTCTTATTTCTTATACTTTAAAAAAATATATATTTGATGAATTAATATTACATGACCAAATATATACTTATTCGTAATTCATGATTATTCATTAGCTCCAACCATTTGTTAATATCGCAAGTTTCAATTTCATTTGTAGGAAAACCATACAAACACGATTTTTCCTAAACCATTGGGTATTAAGTACTGTGTAATAAATAAGCAACTCTGACGTGCAAAGTTTCATCAGAATCAGTATAGCCGTTTTTGAGAGAAAAAAAAATCAGTTTTTGTTGTATGACAACTACTCTTCGGTTTAAAGGTACGAAGAAACGTACCGAAAAATACCGATGTTGATGAAAATTTAAAACTTTTAAGTTACAAATTTGGTCCCAATCGGACTAAAGGTATAATAGCCTCCAGAGCCAAGCGTGACGGACGGACACACGGAATTGAGATATTCGGTTTTTCGGTATGTGTTTATGATATAGAACACATTTTCACGAAAAAACCTTTTTTTTTGCGATAACAATACTTCCGCTACCCTACGGGGCCGGGGTCGAGAAACTTAAAAATAATGGGATACTACATGTTTTTGACAATAGACAAAAGACAGATTTTTATTTTACACAAACACAAATCGATTACACAACATAAAAAATAAGTAAAACATATAGAAGCAGAAAAAAAAAACAAAAAAGTAAACACAAAAACAGATAAGACCAAATTTTCCTTTGTAAACCTCCTTTTTATTTAGGGATAAGGTTCTTTAATTTATAATTTGGCAAATAATTTAAATTTTATCCTTTTTTAATTTTAATTATCTTTGACGATCTAAAACGATTTATTTATTTTTTTTAGTGCCGGAAAAGTTTATTTAATATTTTCAAATTTAAAAGACAACATTAAATGTACTATTTTATTTAGAGGTCTCACATTATATTATTATTCTCGCCTCGAAAGAAACAGCATTAATAAAGAAGACTATCTCGAACTCTACTTGAAGTACATTTCAATATTCACTATGAAAAATTCACGCATTCCGAATGCAACAAGCTAGATTTCCCAAGCGGTGGCGTGTGACTCTAAATGTCAACTTGGTCATCCCATTCCCACAAGTTGTTGCATATCCACTGTTGTTACTGCTGGTGCTGTTTTTATTATAATCATGCTACAGCACGTGGTCTTTTTGGTCGCGGGTTCGATTCCCGGCAGGGTCAATTGTAAGACTCAGTTCGGTTGGTGGTAGGGCATTTTCTAAGCCCGCCTGGCTAGCTAACACCATCTTATCTAAGTCTTGCCGCCAAATATCAATGTTTATCATTGGTGTGTTCCGGCATGAAGATAAGATAGCCAGTTCCCCATTGCGTTGGGAAATCTTGGTAAGCCCGCTTCCGTCTTCGGCAACATCTTCACTTACCACCAGGTGAGATGTTGTCAAGGGTGAATAAAATAAAAAGACGTGTGGCACTCGGGGACTGCCGCAGTAAAGCTATTGCATAGCATTTTTATCAACTTATGCAATTATAATTATTTATTTATTTTTAAAGGTTTTAGGAACGGTGCGTTCCTACTCAACGAGAGCAAAGGGAGATATCTCCGTCAGGCGAGGTGGTATGCCTGGGGTCCGGCCGTGGACAAATCGTTGATGATTGGTATCTGTATATATACTCAGCGCTGAAGAAATTCTAATAGCGCGTTCTAGGTGTCGTATTTCTTCTGTTCTCTCGTCGCTTGTGTTAACGTTCAGTGGCGGGTTACTGCAGTTGCCGCCACATCACTCCCCCGCCGAGACCGGAGGTCGATCCAATGAGAGCTGGCAGTCTAAGATCGCGGATGCTGTCGACCTCGTTGAGTCGGGTCGATGTGCAGTGTGCCAGGTCGATGTCCACGGTGAGTCGGGATAAAGGCTGGCGTCAGGCGTCATGGCAAGGAAAGCAGGTGATGCGCGCAGAGTTAGCGTGTGGCTGCTGACAACTTGCTGGTGCCCGAAGGTGAAGGTAGCAGGCCAGGAAACTCGACGTTTCGGGTTGCGATGGTCCTGATTTAACTTCAGTGCGATGTGACTGCTGTGTGCTGCTGAGGCTTGCTTTACCGGCTGGAGGCTTGATGATGGAGTATCTCGTCGGGGCCTCCAATTTAGGAACGGTGCGTTCCTACTCGACGAGAGCAAAGGGAGATATCTCCGCCAGGCGAGGTGGTATGCCTGGGGTCCGGCCGTGGACCAATCGTTGATGATTAGTATCTGTATATATACTCAGCGCTGAAGAAATTCTAATAGCGCGTTCTAGGTGTCGTATTTCTTCTGTTCTCTCATCGCTTGTGTTAACGTTCAGTGGCGGGTTACTGTAGTTGCCGCCACAAGGTACTTGCGGTAACATAAATAACCACTGTGCCACAGAGGTCGTTTGATCGACACGATCAGCAAAAATAAAACCGGCCGAGTGCGAGTCGGACTCGCGCATGAAGGGTTCCGTACCATATCTAGTTAGTACCTTATAATGCCTCTTTATAGACAACGTTCGATGTGGTTTGGTTCGGAACATAAACACACAGTTTGTTTGTTTGACTTACACGGGAGAAAGCCAAATAGAGCTGACCGTGTGAGAAACAGCCGACGCTGAGGTCCACGTCGGCAACACGTAGCGTCTGCCCTTGGGCTTTGTTTATAGTCATTGCATAACACAAACTCACCGGGAACTGTACACGTTTGAAATGGAATGGGTAATTATTGGGAATCAGTGGAATTCGTGGTATAAAAACTCATTTACCGACGTCACATCCCGCCAAAATTTCCGCTTCTATTATGTTACGCTGCAGAGAAGTAACTTTCAGTCTTGTCCCGTTGCATAATTTTGGGGGACTTAAATTTCTAAACTAAATAATTGGGACGCCAGTTTTTAAATTAATCTTGTGTCTCTTTATTATACTGTTCTTGTGTGCTGGAAGTCCAGGAGCGCTCAAAGAATTGAGAAATTCAACGGGATAATTGGTAGCGTCATCTTGCTCCATTACTCTGTTGATAGAAGTATACTCAACTACTTCTCCTTTAACATTGTTAAGTATATCAAAGTTGATTCTTGCGGTTTGGTCATTTCGCGGAGTCAAAATTGCTCTTTCGCAAAGCCATGAGTTCTCATGATTTGTTATTTGATTTTGTTCACCATACACGGAAGAGATAAGTTCTTCAAGTTGAATTTCCAGTGTGGAAGAGATTATCAGATAAAACAATTTGCCCTTTTTCTTCCGGATATTTCCCTTCGCCACTTTTTAGCAATAAATCAGAAAATTCCTGCGCATTTGTGTTGCCACCTATTCGCGCCCTCATGATCACTGTTAAGTGCATCCTTGTGACGTGTCGCCAAAGGCTTGAGCTCTTCAATGCTATTATCCAAGTTACAAAGAAAACTACCTATTTTTATTGACCAAATCGTAGAGATATATCAAAATCCGTATTTCCTAAGCCAAATAAGAAGAAAACAATTTTCATTCACCAAATCGCAAGGCTTAGTATCCGTATTGCCTAAGCCAAGTCATAGTCAATTTAATAATTAGATTAATGTTATTTTCCAAGAAAAATACTGTATTCCGAAATTTTTAATAAAGCGAGCGTATCAAAAGTTCATAACTTTTGAATAATTTCAATAGCGCGTTTCTAAAACCTAACAGCGCCATCTATTGAAAATTTGCCGTAAAGTATAGGGTAAAAAAAAAGTCAACCAGGTTAGAACTCGCAGAAAGATTTCGTTAGCGCGTTGTTAAAACGAACAGCGCCATCTATTATATTTTTAGAGAACGATTCTATAGTGTAGAACAAAAATAAAAATACTTAATATTATTAAAATAATATTTCGTTTTTTAATCGATTTGGGAAAGCCGTAGATCGGTTTGAGATGTTCACAGGTTACTAAAACTGTTCAAGTTCAGCCGGCCAAGTGTGTGTCAGGCCACGCATTGAATAGAAATCCGTAGCAATTTTCTTTCCCGCTGAATCCCGTCACTTTTATAGGATTTATACTTAATTCGATCGGTAATATAAAGTATCAGCATAAGATAAGTACTTACATAAGTTGTGTGTACTATGATGTCCAAGTTACTATTGTTTTGTAACTATCCCACGGGAACCCTTTAATTTTCCGGAATAAAAAGTACCTAAGATGTTGACCAGGGATATAAGGTATCACCATGCAAAATTTCATTGAAATCGGTCCAGCCATTTCGGAGATTAGCCCGTAAAAACAGACAAACAGACAGAGAAACAAAAAAAGTCAAAAATTTTTTTTTTTTGTATTTTCCCTTTTTTTGCATCCCCCTGACTTGGTTTTAAGCATTTTTTTCTATGTACAGAGATTCGACCTCTTCAGTTTTATTAAATGTATAGATTTGGGTACTCTTTTCTCATTTGCTATTATGGAGTCATATAGTTCTCACTTTTGTATATTGAACCGACTTCAAACAAGGAGGAGGTTTCTCAATTTGAGCGTATATATTTTTTTTATGTGTGTTTGCGGATAACTTCGTCGTTTATGAACTGATTTTGATGATTATTTTTTTGGTGGAAAGGAGATATCCCCAGGGTGGTACCATGATAAATAAACCAGGGTCTGAAAATGGCATCCCAGAGAAATCGAGGGGAAACTTAGTTTCCTGTTTGAAGTCGGTTTTTTTTTTGTTCAAAATTATGATTAGTTATATTTATTCCACAACTGGCAAGCCCTTGGCATCACCTCACCTGGTGATAAGTGACGATGATGCCGAAGATGGAAATGGGCTTGATTGTACCACTTAGGTGCGAAAAGTTAACAAGATTTCCCAACGCAATGGAGAACTGGCTCTCTTACTTCCAACCCGAACACATCAATGTTATGATTGATGTATGGCGGCAAGACTTAGATAATATAGTGGCAGCTAGCAAACCACCAATCAAATCGAGACTTACAAAGAGACCCCGCTGGGAGTCAAACCCGCTACCACCTGGTGAGAAGCGAATGGACTATCCATTATATTAACCACAAAACTAAAATAAGTATAGAGCTAGGTGCAGTTAACTCTTACAGGTTTTCCAGGAGCACCAGTCGTCCCGTCAGCGCCAGTGGGTCCTTGAGGGCCTGGAGGTCCCTTCAGGTTTGGAATCTTCTCGAGCATCTTCGATAGGTCATTCGCAGTACACCGGCATTGCCCTGATGATGTCGACTGAGAAAGCAAGCAGATTATAAACATGGAGTGCCTCTTAGCTGGTGATGCAGCTCATGAAACTAAACAACTTCACCAAAGAAACCGCATAAAAAAATAAGTTTCCTTTACTGTTCATAATCTTACATTTCATCATCATATCAGCTCATATACGTCCCCACCGAGGGGCTAAAGCCTACCCTGAATTAGGGTGATCGGGCCTCAATCGACCACGCGGGCCCGTCTTACATTTAATCAGCTAATATAGGACTATTTCTGGCCAAATTGGACAACGTTTTGTTGCAAAAAGGAACATTATTTTAACTCCAACGTTTCCTTTAATTTTGTTAACGTCACTTCAGTCTGTAGCTACCCAAACGGTGACAACGGCCTATTACACTGTCTATCCATCCGTCCATTGGACCTTCAAAATGCTGTACCTTTTGGACCGTAAATAAATAAAGAAAAATAGTACTAAAGTTCGATCTTACGGCGAAGGAAAACATTGTGAGGAAACCTGCACACGCCTGCGAAAAAACTCAAAGGTTGTGTGTGAAGTCGACCAACTGGGCCCGCGTGGTCGTCGAAGGCCCGATCTTCTTAATAGGGTAGGCTCGAGCCCCTCAGTGGGGATGTCTTATGAGCTGATATAATGACGATGATAATGAGCATAAAAATCCTAAATTAAAGTTGTATAACAAAATGTTAATTTTGTATGAGAAGTCCAATCTTTTTTTTGCGAATCGAGTATAAGTTCTTCAGCGAAATTTGTTCATTTTCGTGAGCTGATGTAAAAGCTAACAGATTAGCGCTTATTATCAGTCGCCGTGTATAATTTTAAAAATAAAAAGTACATAAAATGGTATATTATATTTTAAATGCCTTGGCCATATACTACTTGAAACTTAACAATGTAGGCTGTAATATTAATCATTTGTTGTCTAAGTATGTAAACTAATCATCACATCAGCCAAAAGCCGTCCACTGCTGGACATAGGCCTCCCCCGAGATGGGGGGATTTGTCGTAATCGAGATGCTTGGCAGGCGAGTTGGCGAACGCAGCGGGTGATGTGGTCTTCGACCAATATAACAGCTATGGACCGGCCCACGCGAACAGCAGTTTTGATGCTTACAGAATGAGCGTATGCGCTCATTTCGTTTCAGTTGATAAGTATTCCCCAAATCTGTTGAAGGTCGAAGTGAGTGAAATGTATTATCTCATTTGTGCTACGTTCCGAGTACATCTCTCTATCTCTATAGTTTACATTTGAACGAGACTCGGTAGACTTTAGCGGTGTAAGTGGGTGTATTCGTGTAGTTGTATTTAACTCATTTATGATGAGATTAATGCATTGATAGCGTAGAGCCGGTCCAGGATTTGCTGGTGATATGGTACCTCAACACCTTAACTTAATCATCTGTTGTAGAACAACCTTTCAACTGTAGCGAGGAAAAATCGGGTGGGGCTGTGTAGCGGCACACTGTCGTTGATTTAACGTGAAATAATTTCAATTTTCCTCCGTGATTCGATAACTAGTGAGGTTCGCTTGTTCCAGGAAATGAGGTTATTATACAATTAGCAGGTTCTACCGGAAACAGATGTAAGTCTCTTCCTTTTAATCCGTTACATTTCAGTTTTTGACTTAGTATCTCGTATGTGATTTTAAAGACATTTTATTACTATAGTTTGGGGATCTTCGAGGCAAGAGTGAATAGGCATTATTTGAGTTTGCGTGTACCATCCTCGACTTACCATCAGGTGAGTTGCAGTCAATCGCACTCAAATTATTATTAAAAAAAGACGTTTCACGTCAAAATACTATGCCTTAAAAGGGTCTCTCCAGACATATTTTATTACTTATGGGTCCCCAGGAGGCTCAAGTTTCCATACAAACGTAGTTTCGCTTCAATACAAAAACTACATGCCGGATTGAATCCAAATTTTGCGAATACATTGAGTAGACACATGTCGATGTTTGTAATTAGTTTTCATCGTAGTAAATTAAAATATAATTAAGCGAAGTCTTAAATAAGTTTTCTACTGAAAGTTTGAAAAAGGCTTTTATTTTTTTCCGTTTTATATAAGTACATCGAAAACTTATTACAAAGATCGTTATGTATCTACTCAATATATTCACAAAGTTTGGATTCAATCCGGCATGAAGTTTTTGTATTAAAGCGGAACTAAGTTTGTATGGAAACTCGAGCCTCCTGGAGACCCTTAACGACTGTGCTATTTGGAATGTCGCCTTGGTATTTGAAATGGACGCGGCTTGTAAATTTAAAGGCAAGACCTTCAAAACCGTATTTTTTCTAAAGAAAACAAATGATATTAACACTCTGATCACCACGTATATATAACGATTTTCTAAATCAACTGGCCATGTGGGCGGCGCGCCACCCGTCAATTTTCTTATGCTCGCCACGCTCAATTTATGATAACTTTTGTGGTACGCCACGTGGTATGCCGGTGGGACACGTCGTAAACTTGATCATCAAGCCGTGTGGTCCGCTGTGACCCAACGAATAAAAAAATAATCTAAATAAATAAATTAATAAAAAATGAAAATGACACATAGTAGGCGCGAAGTTTGTAACCCGCCGGCCGCCAACATGGCTTGCTCGAATAAATTCAATAATCAGCAATGGCTTGATGATTTTGAATTTCAGTGGGCGGCCGGCCGCCCACGTGGCGATGAGATTAAAATAAAATAAATAGTTAAACATTCCTTTCTGTTTCGACAGCTATCCAATATCTTTAATTTTCAATCTTATGCTAACAAAAGTTAGTACCTTTTTAATCTTCATTTAAATTAAACCTAGAGCTTTATTGGAATCCTGGGCTTAGTAACAAAATAAAAAAGCAATTCGAATAGAAATTAAAATGATACTTACCGCGTCTCCTTTCACCCCGTTCTCCCCCGGCGAGTCTGCCAAATTGAATTATTATTATAAAATGTAATTCCAAAGGAAGTTTCTGTTACAATTAAATTTGGAATTAATGAAAATATTGTAGCATGGACATAGGCAATAATATATTAATGTAGGTATTTTTAAAGTTTATTATGTACATATTTGACATCGCACTACACCGATTCCTTTAGTTTTATTTGTTTTTTGTGTTTATTTTTTTTTGTTTTTTACGTTTTCATCATATCAGCTCATATTCGGGGCTCGACCCTACCCTAAATTAGAGTGATCGGGCTTTAGTCGATCACGCGGGCCAAATGCGGGTTGGTCGACTTCACACACAACCTTCGAGTTTCTTCGCAGGCGTGTGCAGGTTTCCTCACGATGTTTTCCTTCACCGTAAGAGCGTCGGATAAACGTACATATGAAATCTAAGTTCGAAATCACATTGTTATGTGGCGGGATTCGAACCACGACCTCCCGGACAGGAGGCAGCCCTAGCCGTTACGTCACCGATGCTCTTCTCTTTCTACGTTTTACTCTTCTTATATTGCACTAGTGGATGCCCGCAGCTTCGCCCGCGCAGATCCCGATTTTTGCGGTTCCCGTGGAACTTCCCAAAATCCTTTCTTAGCGGATGCCTACGTCATAACATCTACCTGCATGCCAAATTTCAGCCCGATCCGTCCAGTTGTTTAGGCTGTGCGATGATAGATCACTATGTCAGTCAGTCAGTCACCTTTGAGTTATATATATTTAGATAATCGGTGTATGGTAAAAAAAATCAGTCTATTGTCTGTTTTTAAAATCGACCCATAATATAATATTTTACTCAGATATTATAGTCCAACGTACGCTGGCCTTCCACTCGGTGACCAACAACCTGGTGAAAGTCGCTATATGCGTGCAGCGCAGTACCGGTCGCTGTGGAAATCCTCGGAGCAGCAGTGGACGTCTTTCAGCTGATATGCTGATGATTATAGCCTACAGTCCTCCATATAAAATTTAAATACTCAGTAGGGTTCCTGAATGTTTATCTAGGTAAATATGTTACAGTGACAATACATCTCTTCAACCAAGAAACGGATGTCTCAGAAAACTGGCGGTTTCAGTAAAACAGTGACAGTTGGTGCTATTACAGGGGCGGGATTATATGAATAGATAGTTTTTGCATTGTCAGGAAGATGGCGCAAATCGTAATTTTCAACATAAAATTGGTAAAAAAAAACGGCACCATAGCCCCGCCCCGTAGGCACCTTAGCCCCGATCAACCTTACCTTTATCTCTAAAGTGTAAATTAAAAGGAAAATGGACAATTTTCTTACTTAGACTTACTGTTCGTATGTTTTTCGAAAAAAGGTCTAGCTCTTTAAATTTACGTGCGACACTTCACGTGACCTACTATGACATAAAGTGGAAAAAAGTAAAAGCGACTCGATAAGTAAAATATGCTTAAAAACTGTTATGCTCTCAAACGGAGGTCTTAACACACCCTGAATACTTCATACAACGGGCCAGAAATGACATTTCAAAAAAGGAATGACGGAAAAAACAAAATGGCGGCGAAATCCTATACGTTCGACAACCAAACTGTAAGCAATCTGTATCAATAAGGGTGACGAGAGGGTGAGGTCGCAATCTAGAGAGCGGCAGGGAGTGTCCATACTGTATGTTAGTACTAATATATATACTTTGGTCTTAATATGACCTTTCCATTGTGATAGGTCGGAAAATGCAAATTGTAAAAGTGCCTTTTCGTACATTGTGCTTTAGGATTTAGTGTAAATTAACTCCACATTTCCAAACGGTAAAAAAAATGTTCAACCCTTTCTCGTTTTCCCTCCCATTTTTATATCAACATATATACAGCTTCATTTTGTTGAGTAGACAGTAGGTACCTATTGAGTAGAAAATATGTAGGTACAAAGTGAACCTTATGTGTAGGGCATAGAGAGAGTGGAAAGCTTTGGCGTAACAGCGGCAAGTCGCAAGTTCCTTAAGAAATGTGTCAAGTGTGATTGATGTATTGCGAAAAAATAATGTAGGTTAGTCACATATATATATAGAGCAGCAGAGCCGGTTCTGGTTTGAGGGAAAAAAGTAACACAAGTGACTTTATCATCTATTATATATATATTGTATTTATTTGTTTCGCAGTTGAAGTGATGTGATTTCACTGCAGAGCTAAGAGTGTAGTTACACAATAGCAAAGTATATATATCACACTTAATATTATAAATGCGAAAGTTTGTGAGTGTGTATGTTTGTTACTTCTTCACGCAAAAACTACTGAACGGATCTGGCTGAAATTTGGTAGGTAGACAGATTAGGACATGTATTAACACGTAGGCTACTTTTTTTCACGCTTTAGTTCTACGCACCCTAGAAAAGTCATAGAAACGTTGTCCACGCGGGTGTAGCCGCGGGAAACAGCTAGTAAATATATATTAGTACTAACATATAGTTCCATGCCGCTCTCTAGATTCCGATTTCACTCCCTTGTCACCCAGATCTATACAGATTGGTTATAGTTTGGTTCACGAACGTATGGGATTTAGCCGTGATTTTTTTTGCTACGTAATTTGTTATTAGAAATGTCATTTCGCGACCGTTGTATGCAGTGTTCGGGGTGTGACAATAGTTATAATTTGCTTGGTAACGTTAATCCGGATAAAGACATGATACAAGTAACTAGTATCTCATCTGTGATGATACCCACAATGGGTAAATTTATTTGTTTCTGCTAGTAGTAGTTTTGGACATTTCCCATTTTGTTTCGCAGTTGAAATGAATATTTCAAGTGAAAAAATAATTAATTAAGCATTCTTCCTTACAAAGATATCAACGATATTAGAATTAAGGTAAAAATAGGTACCTAACTTCTATTCTGTTTTTTAGGGTTCCGAAGTAAAAAAGGAACACTTATAGTTTCGCCATGTCGGTCTGTTCGTCTGTTCGCGGCTCAAAGACTATTAATACTAGAAAGCTGTAATTTGCCATAGTTAAACATATTAATCAAGCCGAAAAAATTAAATAATAAAATCTTTAAAAAAAAACTATTATGGTACCTCCCCAACATGACGTAAAAAGGGGGTGTTTTTTTTTTGCTAACATAGGTAATGTTGTCAAGGGTTTACTAATTGTGAGTAAAAACAAACATATCGTGTGTGGTATCATTGAGTAGATCTTTTAAAACAACTTTAAAAGGATAATTATAACGGCTAAGTAGGCTTTTTTTGTTTAGCAGTAATAGTCGACCAACTTGAGATGTGCAGTTGGATTTGTCAAATGTTCATAGACTTTCTATACACAATGTTTTATTACCAACTGTAAATATAATGTTGCTTTTGTTTTAAAATATTTACATTTATTTTTTGAAAAGACTTCGAGACCCTACTTTACGCGAGTCCGACTCGCACTTGGCCGGTTTTTATTGATATTTTTGAAATACGTTAAATTCATGACACCTTATCATACTGTAAAGTTTCGTCGAATGAGGAATTACTCCTTTCCTACACTATAAATTTTTCCTTAGATTGTTCGCGGTTGAATTCCTAGGAAAACAACCATCTGGCAACGGTTCTGGGTATAACAGTTGTAATTATATTAATAATAATCATCATCATCATATCAGCCGAAAATCGTCCACTGCTAGACAAAGGACTTCCCCAAGGTTTTCCACGACGGCCGGTCAGTAAAGTTCTCGAGTGGCGTAGGCAGGCCTCCCACGCCGTGGACCGACGACCTAGTGAAGATCGCGGGAAGCCGATGGATGCGGGTTGTAATAATAGATAGGAATAATATGTTAGTGTAGACAGCTTGCGTAGGAAACTCTGTAGGTACTTACACGAGGATGAACGGGAGATGACCGGCAGTCTATTTTCATCTGAATTTACCTGTTGACAAGAGAACACAGATTTTTAGTTAATTATAACTAGTCCTGGATGACCACTCTTTGCTAGGAAAAGGCATAATCTACGGGGAGCAAGTCCAAACTTTAAGATGGACATGTAGGCCAGTGATTAACATAATAAAAAAAATCACAATTAAAAAAATCTGTGTTCATAGACAATGTTGAACAAGAGAGGTGACTATAAGCCTTTATTCCAACGGCCATAGTAAAATCTTTTGAGCCTCATGTTGACTGTGATTTCTTTTAACATTTTTTGATCTTACCATTCGATAGCTTTCTTAAATGACTACTAGATGGCGTTGTCAACTCTGTTTTGGTAACGAAGTAACTAGTATATCATGTGTGGTTTTGGTAAAATACTGACTTTGATCTTCTTTCCCTGTATCCTTCAATTGATGTAGGACCCGTTAACTGGGGGTTCTACTCATCATACTGAACAACTTTCCCCAAGGAACCCATAGTCAATTCTCAAAAAAAATATTGGACCCTCCATACTAAAATGTACAAATTGGTCGAGCAGCTGATCGATTTGTATTAGAAATTTAAAAAAAAAAATGCGATTTTAGCTAACTTGTAGAATAAAAGTTGTTCAGTATGATGAGCAGAAGCCCCAGTTGACGGGACCTACACCAATTTTGATACACCCTGTATAGGGTGGAGGTCCTGTTAACTGCGGCTTTTACTCACCATACTGAACAACTTTTGTTGTAACACTTTGCTGAAATCACCAAAAAATGAACTCTTCAGAAAAATCAATCAGCTGATCGACCGACCAAGTTTGTGCATTTTTGTATGGAGAATATTTGAGAATTGACTATGGCTTCCTTGGGGAAACTGTTCAGATTTATGAGCAGAACCCCCTAGCTAACGGGTCCTACACACTTTTTTTACACCTTTTTGTATATATTAGAGCGTCGGTGGCGTAATGGCTAGGGCCGCCGCCTCCTGTCCGGGAGGTCGTGGTTCGAACCTGCCACGTACCAATGTGATTTGTAATTTATATTTCATAAGTACGTTTATCCGTCGCTCTTGCGGTGAAGGAAAACACCGTGAGGAAACCTGCACACATCTGCGAAGAAACTCGAAAGTTGTGTGTGAAGTCGACCAACCCTCACTGGGCCCGCGTGGTCGACTGAGGCCCTATCGCCCTAATTCAGGGTAGGCTCGAGCCCCTCGGTGGGGACGTATATGAGCTGATATGATGATATCTGCTGGAGTGAAATTACCGAAATTATTATTGCGCAGAATAGATGATGTGCATGAAAACTTTAATTTTAAAAATCATGAAACTAACTAGTGGTTAAAAATACATTTTTAAATGAGTTTCTTAACGTAGTAGTAATATTTTCATTGTGTTTTTTTATTTGTTTACAATTGGTAAGCCCTTTGCATCATCTCACCTGACGATGGTGCCGAAAATGGAATATTCTACGGAATATTACATAATTATAAATATTAATTATTTTAAAATAGCGTAATTTTTTTCTACAATGACAGATATGCTCTTGTGGTAGGTACCTACAAGTATATAGTTTTTTCTCCATGTACATGTACTTATAAATACTAGATCGACCTAACTGCTAATGATGTTATTCCGTGTCTGGTAAAATTCGTGTACAGTTAATTGATGGTATTATAGGAAAATATAGGTAATAATATTTCACCTTAGTCTTATGCGTAATAATCTAACCAATTTAGTTAAAAAATTTAAACCTTAGTAGTTAATATGTATACTATGTACCCTGTGGCCTTGGCAATTCCTTTGGCCCTGGCAACTTACAACACGCGTACAGTGCGGACTGACGAGAAACTTACAGAACTCGAAGAAGTATTGAGCAAGTTACGATGGGACATCGTAGGTTTATGTGAAGTCCGATGAGGGGGAGAGGACACCATGATCCTTAAATCCGGAAACCTGCTGTATTTCCGGGAAGGCGACCAACAGTCCCAGGTGGTGTCGGGTTTCTCGTCCACAAGTCCCTGATAAACAATGTGGTCCAGATCGTGAGCGTTTCGACAAGGGTAGCATACCTTATACTCAGAATCACCAAAGGTATTCGGTAAAGGTCATACAGGTATACGCGCCGACTACGGAACACTCCGACGACGAGGTAGAGAGAGACAATTGTATAAGACCACATGTTTGCCTGTCAGCAATCTGGCTGAAGACCCAAGAGCCAGACTAACCCGACACTATACCGAAGATATCCCGGACGTTAGACTGTACGAGATTAGAATGGCTCTCAAACAGCTCAAGAACAACAAGGCACCGGGTGATGATGGAATTACGGCTGAACATCTGAAAGCAGGTGGATCACCGGTACTAAAAGCTCTTCAGAAGTTATTTAATTCCGTTATACTCGAGGGACAAACGCCTATGGCATGGCACAGAAGTTTGGACGTGCTTTTCTTTAAAAAGGGTGACAACGCCCTGCTAAAGAGCTACAGACCCATCTCACTTCTGAGCCATGTCTACAAGCTATTTTCTAGAGTCATTACGAATAATCTCGCACGCAGGTTTGACGACTTCCAGCCTCCCATCCCGAACAAGCCAGTTTCCGAAAAGGCTTTAGTACCATAGACCACACACATACGCTGCGGCAGATTATACAGAGGACCATGCTTGGCGTTTGTGGACTATGAGAAAACCTTTGATTCAGTCGAAACCTGGGCTGTGCTACAGTCTCTCCAGCGGTGCCAAATTGATCATCGATACATTGAGGTGTTGAAGTGTACCTACGAATACGCCACCATGTCGGTTCGCCTCCAGGATCAGAACTCAAAACCTATCCAGTTGCAGCGAGGGGTGAGACAAGTAGATGTTATATCTCCGAAACTGTTCACCGCCGCCCTAGAAGATGTTTTTAAGCTTCTGGACTGGGGTGGACTCGGCATCAATATCAACGGCGAGTACATAACCAACCTCCGATTCGGTGACGATATCGTGGTCATGGCTGACTCTATGGAAGACACAATACTCGATGGCCTCAGTAACGTCTCTCAACAAGTGGGTCTTAAAATGAACATGGACAAGACGAAAATAATGTTAAATAAATGTCCGTGTAGCACCCTCCCCTCTTAAGGTTGGAGACTCTACACTGAAAGTTGTTGACGAATATGTATACCTGAGACAAACAGTCCAGCTAGGTAGGTCCAACTTCAAGAAAAAGATCAATCGACGAATCCAACTCGGCTAGACAGCGTTCGGGAAGCTTCGAAATATCTTCACGTCCCAAATACCGCAGTGTCTCAAGACTAAGGTCTTTGTCCAGTGTGTGTTGCCAGTTTAGACTTACGGAACTGAGACACGGTCGCTTACTATGGGCCTCATAAGAAGGCTCAAGGTCACCCAAAGGGCAATGGAGCGTGCTTTGCTCGGAGTTTCTTTGCGTGATCGAATCAGAAACGAGGAGATCCGCAGGAGATCTATAGTAACCGACATAAAGTAAACGGCGCGCCTCTTACGTAAAACTACTGACTAAACAACACCGAATAAAACAGAGTCAAACGAACTGCTTTTCACGGTAGACCAAGACAATCTTATCTAACCGTAAGTACGTCTGTCCGATCGAATCGGTGTTTTTTCGAAGTTTTGCAAAACAGCTAATTTTACAATTTGGCTGCAACACACATACTATCTCTACATGTAAACAGCAACCACTTTTATTTTTATTGCATTAGCAATACAGCATGACATTTCATTTCTATGTTTTTTTGAATTTTTCAAAGATATGAATAAGTTTTTAATATAAGGGCCTTTTCATGACCAAAGTGACTAAAGTTGAGAACAAAATGATCACATTTTTGAGTTTTTTCAGTTTTTCAAAAAAAATTGTCTTTAAACAAAAGATCACACGAAATCACACCCTTACAAATACTCGCATTTTGACACTTAAATCATTACGTTACCCCGAATAATTAAAGAGTAATCGCCATGTCACACTTTCGGTGAAAAAGATACCCATACAGGAGCGAGCGAAAAAACAATTTCAATGTTAAAAGATACCCATACAGGAGTGAGCGAAAAAACAATTTGAATGTTACAACATACTCATACAGGAGCAAGCGAAAAAAACAATTTCAATGTTAAAAGATACCCATACAGGAGCGAGCGAAAAAACAATTTCAATGTTAAAAGATACACATACAGGAGCGAGCGAAAAAACAATTTCAATGTTAAAAGATACACATACAGGAGCGAGCGAAAAAACAATTTCAATGTTAAAAGATACACATACAGGAGCGAGCGAAAAAACAATTTCAATGTTAAAAGATACACATACAGGAGCGAGCGAAAAAACAATTTCAATGTTAAAAGATACCCATACAGGAGTGAGCGAAAAAACAATTTGAATGCTAAAACATACTCATACAGGAGCAAGCGAAAAAAACAATTTCAATGTTAAAAGATACCCATACAGGAGCGAGCGAAAAAACAATTTCAATGTTAAAAGATACACATACAGGAGCGAGCGAAAAAACAATTTCAATGTTAAAAGATACACATACAGGAGCGAGCGAAAAAACAATTTCAATGTTAAAAGATACCCATACAGGAGCTAGAGAAAAAAAATATTTAATGTTAAAAGGAGATAAATGCAAATGGAAGATTGATACAACAAATACAACTATAAATAGTAAACTAATTTGCGGTGTCATCATCATATCAGCCGATGGACGTCCACTGCTGGACATCGGCCTCCCCCAAGGATTTCCTCGACGACCGGTTCTGCGCTGCTCATGTTGTCACTTAGCTAACCATGCATTGTGCTCAAAACTTAAGAGGACTGTGAACCCATGGCGAAAATTCGACTTTTCACACAAAAGGCGATAACGATTTTCACTTTTTAAATAATTACCGATTTGGACCAATTTTTGATAGATTGTCAGTCAGAACAAAAGCAAGGCTTATACGTTTCGTTTTTTATACTACTGATTACAAATAAAAAAAAAGGCCGAAATCTGTTTTGTTTGGAAACACGTTAACGACAGTAAAATTAAACTTATTAACTTTATCGAAAAATCAAACACGTAGGTATAAGCCTAGTTTTTGTTCTGACTGATAGCTATCAGAAATTGGTCCAAATCGGTTAACATTTAAAAGGTGAAAATGGTTATCGGCGTTTGTATGAAAAGTCGCAACTTCACAATCCTCTTAACGTGTACGCAAAATTTCAGCTCAATCAGAAACTAACAAAAAAAATAATTAAAAAAGCAATGTAATTGAGGCTTGTAATACTTTAATGTTATTCCTCCTTGGGACTTTTCAGCGAAAAAAGTCAATCAAAAGATACTTACTGTGTAGCTACCGAAATGATTTTAAGAGGCTTCTTAAATTGCTGCAAACAAAAACTGATTGACTTACCCACAGAAATTTTCCTCCTACAATCCTAAAAAATCCCTTCAAAATCAAACGGAATCCCAATGTTATGACTCCGTGGGAACCGACAAAGTAAATATTTATGCCGCGAACGCCCGAACAAACTCGGCTAAAAGCAAGCATGTACCTAAGACACATGATAGGGTTCTCGATATGGTGCGGACAGAAAGAGGCAGCTCGGTCTGAGACAGGATGCCTCGGTCTGAGGCAGGATGCCGAAGCAAGTCCCACCTCACACATGCCTCGTTTCGAGCGCTCGAGCGGCGCTCGGCGCGAAGCAAGCACCTGTATAAAACACTTTTTTTTTTATTCACAATTGTTAAGCCCTTGGCATCATCTCACCTGATGGTAAGTGACGATGATGCCGAAGATGGAAGCGGGATTACCAAGATTCCCCAACGCAATGGAGAACTGGCTATCTTATCTTCAAGCCGGAACACATCAATGTTGTTAACACTGATGTTTGGCGGCAAGACTTAGATAAGATAGTAGTAGCTAGTCAGGCGGGCTTAGAAAATGCCCTACCACCAACCAAACCGAGTCGTACAATTTGACCCCACCGGGAATCGAACCCGCGACCTCCTGGTGTGAAGCGGATGGGCTAACCATTACGCCACGGAGGTAGTTAAACACATTGAATATGCGACTCCGCTGTTAACTATCGCCATTTTTTCCTATCGAAAGTGCTTGTGAAACAATTGTTTCACGTTCGCACGTCGCCTAAAGTGCCCATGAAACACTTGTTTCAAGTTCGACCATGCCTTGTTTTGTTTTCTATTACCGATTTTGGCCTAGTAAGGAAGGCCGCAATGGAAACAGACCTAAAGTATGATAAATTACCAACAAGATGGCTGCACTTTTTATTACTTCTCTGTGGATGAAAGGATAAAGAGTTAGTTACATACTGTAAAGTCTTTTCGCGGACAGACCATTCACCCGTAATTACATTTAATTAAAAAATATAAGGGGCGGTTGTTGGGAAGCAAAGTTCTCGAGTGGCAACAGTAGGTACACCGGAATACTAATGTCGGCAAGTCATAAAGGAAAAGACGTAACCCTTATAGGATCACTTTGTTGTACGTCTGTTTGTCAAGGCCCTTTATCTCAGGAACGCGTAGGGGTATCGAGTTGAAATTTAATCCATATACTCCGGTCTACAGTTCCCTGAAGCTGTGAAAAAATCAAACTTCTAAGTTAAGGTAAAAAATATACGGCTGTTTATGCCGCAAAAAACGTTTATTTCGAGACTCTCTATAAATCGAAATAGGGTATTTTCCGTTGACCGAGAACTATGAAATTTGGCAAGTAATACCGTCTTGTACTACAAGTATAGGGAAAAGTCTGAAAACTATACATTTGTAATTAAATCATTAAAAATATAGTCTATATATAGTATATATAGTACGTAATCAATTATGCAAGAAACGGCGGTCCAAATTTCGAATTGAGTTAACGGTATCATGTGGGGTATCGGTATCATGTTGTCAAGGGCTTCATTGGCACAAGCTTAAACAGTTTTTTTTATTATTGTATGATATATAGTTTTTAATTTATTATTTTTTAGGTTACTTAAACAGAGATGTGGTGGTACGGAACCCTCGGTGAGCGGGTCCGACTCGCACTTGGTCAGTTTTTTAGAATTGGACGTCTTTCGGCTGATGTGATGATGATGATGATGAAAATAACATCCCACAGGGTGTCACGGTAATAGGAGGGACTAACGTAATTGGCAGTTGTGTGTTCTAAGCTTGACCTATGACCTATTGATTAAGTTAAAAAGTAGGTAAAAGTTTGACGGTTTTCAAGTTATATGTACAAGTATTTGTGTTTTCAATTTTTTTTATGAAATACGCATTTGTAATTTATTTTTTATTTATTTTATGTTTTGTGATTTTACAAATAATAGTTATATTACAGTTGGCGTACAAACTACGGTAAAAACTTCTTCATTTTATCAGCTTTCCAACAACGTAAAAAAGTTTAAAAACAAAAATTTGTTGCAACAAAAAAAAATATTGCTGTCAAAAGGGTGCGATAAGGGTCTTCAGGAGGCTCGAGTTTCTATACAAACGTAGTAACGCTTTAATATAAAAAAAACGTAACGGATTGTATAAAAACTTTAAAAATATATTGAGTAGACACATATCAACGTTTTAAAATAGTTTTCATCGCAGTAAATTGAAACGTAACTTACCAGGATTAAATTAGTTTTGTATTGAAAGATTGAAACTGCTCTTATTTTTTTCCGTTTTATATTTGTACATTGAAAACTAGTTACAAACATCGATATGTATATACTCAATATATTTTCAAAGTTTGGATTGAATCCGGCATGTAGTTTCTATATTAAAGCAGAACTACGTTTGTATGGAAACTCGAGCCTCCTGGGGACACTTAAGTCCAATTACTAGTGTCTTAATGCGTATTTTAATTTCATTTATCACCTACTTTTTTTTACTTATTCTGTCATTTGTCGAGCTTATTCCCGCTAGTCCCACCTAATACGGTACAACCTGTACATGAGTGAAGATCTAGCAAAGAAAAAAAAGGTCAATGACACTATTAAAATTTAAGTATTTGCAGATGCTTTGCGGCTGGGTTCACTACCCACGCAATATCGAATACCAATACATCGAGGGGCAGCCTGAAGTGGTAAATTCTCAAGTTACAATGAAGGTCATGTTTCGTTCATTTCGGTTTGCTTATGATAGTACGAGTCCTTAACTTAAAATACGGTCCCATCCTGAAGAAAGCATGAAACTTGGCATGAATGTAGCTGTCATATATGTGCTTCAATGTAGATATGGAAGCACTTCAAGAAATTATTTTTCCCCCCACTCCCCCCCCTTTTTATCTCCCTCATTCTGGTTTTTCGAATTTTCTACAAAAACCATAAGACTGAGGAGTTTACTCTTCAGAGACCAAATCATCGTCGATAAATTACCTACAAAACGATACACATTTTATAGTGGTAAGATTAATATATTTCTGTATACAGCCACCAACGTATTATGAAATTGTAAAAACAGGCACACTTTTTTCTTTCTTGCTCCATTTATAGGAAAACGACAAGAGTGGTGATAAAAAAGTCTAAAAAAGTTATATACCTTATACATTAAGCTACAAAATGACACTTATTTCATAGTCGTAGAGGCATTATTTCCAGAGTTACAGCTTACCGCGTCTGACTCAAGTACTCTTTTTTTTCCTTTTTACAATACTATCTTTCCAGATTTAAAGCTAGGGTCTAGGGTTTCAAGCAATTTATTGAAAACACAGTAAATTACAGTTTCAATCATATATATATATATTTATATCAATGCATATCACAAGAATCTCCCCCATACTTACAGAGACCAGTACAGAGAAGACCAGACTTACTACAAATGCATCGTCCTTTAATGCAGCTGCGGCATGAACACTTCGTCAATTCCTTTACAGATGATGACGTTTCTTTGTTTGTACTCCAAAATGGAATCCAAATACCGTCTTCTTTCATCCAACCCCATTTCTCAAAGTTCGGATATTCAGGATTTGGTATCAGACTTTGACCCCAGATCAATCCTGCTTGCAAATAAGCTCGCTTTGTATGCTGCTCAAGAGCACCGAGTGTTGGTGGCAGCCTATCCATTGCCCGTCCCTTGATGAATAACGCTTTTCTAGCTTGGTTAATGTCTTCTACCTCGCTAGTTTTGTCGTAAGTCAGAATGACATATCTTGCCAAAGCATCCAATTGATAGGTTTCAATTTCATTTTGAGGTCGTGACAAGGTTTCAAATACTCTGGTAACTTCAGGGAAGGAATTCCAAGTTTTCCAAAAGGACTTCTTTCCCTTTCCACAAAATCCAAATACTGTATCGCACCCTGTGAATGCGTGGAAAAATAACAAGCCACTGCATTTTTCTGGGCCGAGTTTATTCACGAGTTGGTGAATAGCAATAGTACGTAAAGCTTTCCCTGTTCCGAATGATATCCACCATTTGTTCAAACCCATTTCTTTAAGCCCGCTGTATAAGTCAATTGCTACAACCACCACATCTGTATCAACCGTTCTAATTAATATTTCTGTGTGACCATGCTGCACGGCGTGCGAAACATGGAGGAAGAGTCTGGTATCAGCTTCTTCTTGTTTTGAATTAAGAGAGGACGTATCTACGGTGGCATCGTTACACAAAACTTGTTCCCCTTTGGTTGCGACAATCGTTTTCGCATGTTGAACCTGCTGGATTCCATCAGCCAGAAAGTTGAAAAGAAGTTCAACTTTGTTCTGTGACGAACGAAGAAATTGTTGCCAGTTTTTTGGTAATTTAACTGCTGGTGTGACTTTTTGACGAAATCCTGTACCCCTCTTCTCCCGTGTATGATTCTTGAGACTGTCTTCATGATAAGCATCAAAAACGACATCAACTCTATTTCCATTCTGGTTCGTAACATAATTAATAAATGTTTTGCGATAATCGTCAAATGTAACGTTAGTGCCCGGTCTTATCATTTGAACTACAGCAGGCCCATCTAGAAATCTACGGGATCTTCGTTAAATGACTCAGTGACAGTACTTTTATTTTCCTCTTCATCTTCTTCGTCTTCATATTTGTCTTCAAAACATTTCAGAAGTTCCGATTTTGCCACATATCTTATATTTCCTGTCTCAGAGAGGGACGGACGAAAGGGTTGGTTTTCATGTTTGAAAAAGTCATCTATATCCCCTTGCCTATGCTGACAGGCGATGCACAGTTTTGATCTCGATCAGTTTTGAGCGATTTCCTCTATAATTGTCAGCAACCCTTGAGTGTCCGAGCGCCGACGCGCGCGTTTCAAGGTCAGGCGGCTGTTTGTATGAGAGTGAAGTATCTGTACGTAACGTAGTACAATTATCTGATCTATGCCATAGCTCTGCTGATACCTAAATATTGCGTCATGCGGTTGCGCGCAGCTATTTTAGGTATATTTAGTACGCGAATAGTACTATCTTTAGTAAAAAGTTTGGTTTTTTTAAACAAACTTTAAAGTTACATGTACATATTTTGTAAACTATAAGTTCTATCAACATACGTCCAATGACAATATTGTAGAGAATTTTATAGGGAACATATTGATCTTTGACAGTTTTCTGATAGCTGTACCCGTTTTCATAAAAAATAAAAAAAAACACGATTTGGCACATAAAAAGGGGGGGAATGGGGGAAAAAATAATTTTTCGACATGCTTCCATATCTGCATTGAAGCACATACATGACAGCTACATTCATGCCAAGTTTCATGCTTTCTTCAGGATGGGACCATAAAACTGACTTTTGTTCGGACATGGAGCCGTACTATGAGGAGTAGGTGTATCGTAGCGTGCTAAATAAATGTAGTTTGGTTCTGATTTTTTTTTATCCACATTTGGTAAGCCCTTGACATGACATGATGCCGAAGATGGAAGCGGTCTTATCAAGATAGTGGTTCTGGCTATCTTATCTACAGCCGGAACACATCAGTGCTGTTAAAATTGAAGCTTGGCAGCAAGACATAGATAAGATGGTGGTAGCTAGCCAGGCGGGCTTAGAAGATGACCTTCCACCAACCAAACCAAGTCATACAAAATTAAAAGTGTGTGAGGTCGACCTTCCCGCACTGGGCCCGTGTGGTTGACTAAGGCCCGATCGCCAATACAGGGTAGGCTCGAGCCCCTCGTTGGGGACGTATATGAGCTGATATGATGATGATATTGAAATTATGTAAAAATCATCTAGAAACTAGTATATGTGTCTGTGGTTAGTCAGATCCGTAAAAACATGTCAGAGTAGGTATACAAATTTTTAAGGGATTTAAAATATATATGTAACCAGGTTACGGATATCTAAATATATATAACTCAAAGGTGACTGACTGACTGACATAGTGATCTATCAACGCATAGCCCAAACCACTGGACGGATCGGGCTGAAATTTGGCATGCAGGTAGATGTTATGACGTAGGCATCTGCTAAGAAAGGATTTTAGGAAATCCCACGGGAACCGCAAAAATCGGGATCTGCGCCTGCGAAACTGCGGGCATCCACTAGTTTATAAATAAGATAAGATAATATTTATTATCCAAATTTTCGTAGGTATTATGGTATTGTTCACGGCCGTCCCCTCTCTTACAGTTCTCCAGGGTAACAACTGGGATTTTGTTCCCAGTTTCCACCGGGTTGATAAATCTTTCCATCTGTCCCCTTCCGCTTTAGATTTTTAATAACTTTGAGTTTACGGCGTGCGCTAGGAATACACTCCTCTTAATTCACGACTTCAATTCCGTTTAGTTTGATTTTCATTAATTTTTATTGTCTAAAATTAAGTAAAAAAACAGGCCAAGTACGACCCGGGGTCACATGAACAGGGTTCCGCGCCAAAACTTTAACTACCAACAGAACAAGACCTCTCTTGTAAAAAAAAGTTTGCAAACTATATCGTGTGACATATCAAATGAAAGGGCTTGTTGTGAGAATCGCAATTATGTCTTTTTTTATAATTTAAGTACAAATCGTTTTGAAGTTATTTAAGAAAATAGGCGAAAACCGAAGTTTTCGAAACAACTGGGCCTAAAATTTTGAAAAAACAACAATTTTAGACGTATAATGCATAAATTACAGAAAAATCTATGAGAAAATCGAAAGTCCTTCCTTTCCCATAGGAAAAATGAAATTTCCAAAGTCCAGAGACCGCTGACTGTCCCACCTCACCTAGACTTGGGTTGATTGGTGGTAGGGTGTTATCTAACTGATTGAATTGTTGTGATTGTTACGTTAGATGCCAGAGCATGCATGGATTATAAAGTAAATTTAGATGCTCTAGTGAATGATCTAATGACGCTAACTATCAAAGGAAGTTCCATTTTTAAACAGAAATACAAAGAGGCTGTAACCAAGGATCTCCATCTTCTTACAGAGTCGTAACCCTTATTACTGACTGTCCCCTTTGATTTTAATGTTAATAGGGATGACAAATTCTAGTCATCTGATTTTCTTTTTATTATCTGTCAAAAATGACGTTTTGTTCCAAAAAATGTTAGAAATGCCTAGGTGTGACGTCGTAGTTTAGCAGCGTATGTACTCATTTTGTGATTTTGGTAAATTAAAAATCGAAGACTTGATGGAAAACAAAACGAGTAAGGTTTTCCGAAGTTTAAGTAGGAGGGCATTAATTTAGTGATCAAGAGTTCATAATTTATTTCTGATGATGTCGTAATTCCTATTGTTGATTGGTAGGATATTTTCAAAGCCCTACTGACTAGTTACCACCATCTTTTCTAAGAAATCATCTAAGTTGCTGCCAAACATCATTTTTAAGAGAATTGATGGGTTCCGGCTTGTTTATATGATCCTCGGTTGCTAGTTCCTCATTGTGTTGGGGAATCTTGGTAAGCCCGCTTCCGTCTTCGGTAAATCGTCATTTAACATCAGGTAAGATCATTCTAAGGGCTTAGAATAGTAAGTTCGCTTCCATTTTCCACCGATGAGATGATTTCAAAGTCTTATCAAATATTTTGGATAAAAATCTTATTTTGCGGATGCGGTAGATGCGGCTTAAGATGCGGATGGTGGCGCATCGGGAGCCGGGTCGTTCCTTTCCCTCTAATATGGTTGATGGGAGCGATGGCTGATTCTCGCGTTAAACTCGTGACCGGGTGTTGTCCGTGGGAACTGGCCTACTCTTGTTAAATGCATTCAATGATTTATAAGTATAACTTTTCGTGTCATATTATTTTCATGTTCTAATGACATAATCTAGTTTTTATCAAAGATTTAATTTTGACGTTATTAACTTATTATTGTTCAATTCCTGATTCTTCAAAAATGACATTGTTATTATTATTTTATGACTATCAGAAAGTGTGTAATTTGCACCTGTTTTGAATAAATATATTAAATTGAATTGAATGTGTTTATGTATCTTTTGTTGGTTTATTCTTTTGTTTATTACCTAAAACACATCCACATGTTGTTATATTTCGCGTACGGTACATAAATCAATTACTATTGTTATTTTGTCACAAACGCATGGAACCCTAAAATTGGGTTACGTGTCGCAGGCGTACTTGTCTCGTAGGTACCACCGTGTACAGTCGTGCACAGAATTCGCATTATGAGTACAAAAGCCATCGTCGTATTGGTCGGATTACGGATGATATCGAGTGTAAACCACTTGGTTACGCATTTACGCACTTACAAGGGGGTGATGTCGAAAAAACTCGAAAAAACTCCTGCTGTTTCAGGTTGCATAGGATAGAAAGAGATGAAAACCGTGTAATTTTGTATACAGAGTGTAACCAAATTGGTGTAGGTCCCGTTAACTGGGGGGTTCTACTCATCATAATGAACAACTTTCCCCAAGGAACCCATAGTCAATTCTCAAAAAAAAATTGGACCCTCCATACTAAAATGCACAAAATTAGTCGATCAGCTAATCGATTTGTATGAAGAGTAATTTTTTTTTCGATTTCAGCTAAGTCGTAGAACAAAGTATGATGAGTAGAAGCCCTAATTAACGGGACCTACACCAATTTTGTTACACCCTTTATAATATTAAACTGAATTATTATCTTCAGTTTTTCAGATTAAGACAGTTCATGTATTTAGAAAGTTGCTTATAGACAAACACTAGTAAAACACAAAGAGAAAAAGAACACAATATAAAAAACAATAATTAAGATTACAGCTGTTTTCAGACTTTACACATTTCTAAGCACATTAGGCACTTATGTAGTCAATGCCTAACCAGAACATGCTTAAAGAGTGAAAATAGCTGGTAGTCATATCATAGTCAGTCACATCAGGGGTACGGCAGTGCTCCCCGCCAAATAAAGAAGCACAGCCGTACACCCTTTTCTCGAAGCAACTTAACGCATTTTCGACTGCTGAATATCTTTGTTAGGGACTAAAAAAACATCCTGAATTTTATATTGCATTGTTAACATATTGTAGACAAAATATATTCCAAATATCGTTTATCGACGATTCGATATTTCGTCATTAACTAAACGACTGAATGAC
This sequence comes from Coleophora flavipennella, assembly GCA_947284805.1. Lineage (NCBI taxonomy): Eukaryota > Metazoa > Arthropoda > Insecta > Lepidoptera > Coleophoridae > Coleophora > Coleophora flavipennella. Next base: position 16,071,426 of record OX369279.1, read on the forward strand.
TCACTGATCGTCATAAAGTTAGACTAATTCCAGGTGACTAGACAGTTTAATTTATCATGGAGATAGATAAATGGGAGTTTATAAAGGAAAAGTCTGAAAATAGGATGTTTTTACACCTGAAGTCTGCCAGAGACATGAAGTTGTATATTTATAGGCTTTTAATATGGTTAGAAAAAAGAAAAACAATCAGAACTACCAATTAAAAAACCAGTCAGTTGCGAGTCGCACTCGCGAAAAGTACGGTTCCGTAGTCTTTTTAAAAAGTAAATGTATGTTTTAAAAACAAAACCATATTTGCAGTTGATAGTAGAATATTTTATATGTAAAATCTATGAACTTTTTAAAAATCCTACTGCACACTTTAATTTGGGCGACTATTACTCCTAACCTAAGAAAGCCTACTTAGCTGTGATAGTTTTCCTTTTAAATTGATTACATTTCCTCCTATTTACTGTTTTTGATAGATGTCCTGAAATTGCGGTTTAGCTGGTAGACGGGCGGGGGGAAACTAGATTCTAACAAAAAATTGCACTTTAAAGCTTAATTTTTCGCAAACCGATCCCTTAATCGAAAAATGGTAGTAGCAAACCCTCAGTAGTTTTTTAAGACCTAATCAACGATACCACGCAAGATAGGGTACGTCAATGAAAAAAAAATCACTCCCTCTTTATTTCTGTCGGGGAAGTAAAATTATTTCATCATTACAGCTCATATACGTCCCCACCGAGGGGCTCGAGCCTACCCTGAATCAGGGCGATTAGGCTTTAGTCGATCACGCGGGCCCAGTGCGGGTTGGTCGACTTCACACACAACCTTCGAGTTTCTTCGCAGGCGTGTGCAGGTTTCCTCACGATGTTTTCCTTCACCGTTAAAGCAATCGGTAAGTCGTATGTACGTAAGTTTTTTGAAAAACTCATTGGTACATTGGCCGTCCAGATTTGAACCCGGTACCTCTGGTTAGATGGACCGAGTCGTTACCGGTTGAGCCACCGACGCTTTTTGTACAAATGTTTTTTTGCTTTTTTTACAATAAAAAAATATTTATTAATATTTTATTGTACCACTTTGTCGGATTGATTCATATTATGTATACCCATGTCAAATTACAGCTTTCTAGGACTAATAGCTTTTGAGCTAAGCCGCGGGCAGACGGACAGACATAACGAAACTATAAGGGTTCCTTATTGACTTCAGAACCCTAAAAAAGGAAAATTCCTAAAAACGAAATAAGATCTCATCAAAAATATTTTGATGTAAAAAATGGCAGAGTCTACGACTCTCCCGTAAAAATATATGAGGTCTATTGATATTTTCTTTCTTATTGTGTCTTAGTTATAAATCCATAAATGGATTGAGACTTTGTAAGGTGATGTAATATATTAAGTTATTTATTAATATATTACATCACGTGAATTTATTAAGTAGAATGAATCTTGGAAATGTCTTACTGTATATTCATCTTAATTCAATTACTTATTCCAAATTAACTTTCACTTTATCTATTTAATTTAATCATGCTATTATTATCATATAATAACACATTCATGCACTTAGCTTAATTTTAGGACAAATATTATATCATCCATGCCAAATTATTTTTTATTTTTACTAAATAAAATTTAACAATAAATTGAATTCAAAATCATTTATTTATTTAAACATTCATACTTGCTTATTCTTAACACCTTGTAAGGTTTTAAGAAAAAATTGCCTCTTCAAGACTTTTTTCCAACCGGCCTCCCCCCTACAGTAACGTGGTAACTTTACTTATCCTTATTCCATTTGATCTATTTCTCGTGCGCTATGTGTCACACGTTGAAGCAAAATGTGACATGTGCTTAAAAATACTAATTCTTTCCTATCCTTCAAACTTTGACTGTAAAATAAAATAAAATACTTTTTATGTAAAATTACCAAAGAAAACTGATACTCTCTTTAATCTTGGGTCTATACCCATCTCGGGTCTTATATTTATACTCTACTTCTCAATTAAACCAATTGTGTGCACGTACGGTTATTCACCCACGCCAAAGTATATATATTTTAGAGGTAGCACTAGTGACAATGCTAGTAATTTCCCTACGGCTTCTGAACCCATCTTAGAGTACATTATAATATGTATGTAGATAAAATAATAAATGCAACAGTTGCAATTAGGTCTTAAAACACTCGTGTGATTCTATAACAAAATTCGGATTCCCATCATTTCGTTAAAACACACTCATGTTTTAAGACCTGTCATTGTATAACAGTTGCATAAACTAGTATTTTGATGTGTTTTTTTTTTAAATTTATTTTGCGGATGGTGGCGCATTGGGAGCCGGGTCGTTCCTTTCCCTCTAATATGGTTGATGGGAGCGATGGCTGACTCTCGCGTTATACTCGTGACCGGGTGATGTCCGTGTGAACTGGCCTACTCTTGTTAAATGCATTCAATAATTTAAAAGTATAACTTTTCGTGTCATATTGTTTTCATGTTCTAATGACATAATCTGGTTTATATCAAGCATTTAATTTTGACGTTATTAACGAATTATTGTTTATTTCTTGATTCTTCATATATGACATTGTTATTATTATTTTATGACTATCAGAAAGAGTGTATAAATATATTGAATTGAATCATTTAACCCGCCGCCGATGACGATGGGCAATTATGACCCGAGCGATTTTCAATTGGGGATATTCCGAAAAAACATATTACCATCGTTATTTGTTTTTCTCAGTAGCTGGAGTTAAGACCTCAATTAATATGATTCGTACCACAGTGTAGTGAGCAAGGGCCAGGGAAGAATAGTAAAATCCATTTTTCGAAAAATTATTTAATTAAGCGGCTACAGCTCCTTACATTTTTAGTTCTAAACGAGAATTATTTCTGTTGCCCTTTTGAGTTTGTTGTCATTAAAACCAAGTTATAGGTTGATATCTAATTTATCTAAATATCTTGGTACTACCAAAGTATATATATATATATATATTAGTACTAACATACAATATGGACACTCCCTGCCGCTCTCTAGATTGCGCCATCACCCCCTCGTTCACCAAGATTGATACAGATGGAATACAGTTTGACTGTCAAACGTATAGGATTTCGAAGTCATTTTGTTTGTTCCATCATTGAATTTTTAAAATGTCATTTCTAGACCGTTGTATGAAGTGTCCAGGGTGTGGTGCTACAATGACTTCATCGTCATGCAATAGTTCTTATTCTATTTAGCAGATAACCAGATAATTAAGAGAAAAAAACATTCGGGTCATGTAGAGCCCGCGTCATCGTTTGCGTTATTTTTTACACGTTGTCATTGGCGCCGGGTTACAAACTAAGCATGCCACTTTTCAAATCTAAGAACGATAAGTAAGCTGGACAAAGTTCTTATAGTAAGTCAAGATAGGCCGCCTTACTTTTTACATTCGAGCGAAAAAGGAGATTACCTACCTGTGTAACTAAAACTTGGTTTTATTATCTACTTCATTACTCAAAAATATTGATTCATTATTTTTTAGTAGTTAGGTACTCTAAATCAAATTTCTGTAGCTCTATTATCAATAAAATATGTATTGACATAGATAATAAGTAAACATCGTTACTAATACACTATGGACATTACTTTATCCGAATTAAAGATTTGTTTACCTCAACTGTGTGTGTGCAACAAGTACAGAAATAAAAAAATAAAAAAATATTTCAGTAGGTAAGACTTGCTAAAACAAAATATGTTAAGGCTCTCTATTGTTTAATGAAGGATTGCTTACTTACAATAATAAAAACACTTAGTAACATGAATAACTTACATACATATTACATATATAAAAAAAGGTTTGTATGAATTAAAAATATTAATGAAAGAATTTAATTGAATATTTACGCATACATCGATATACAAGTCAATTCTCCACTTGCAAATGTAAGTTTTTTAAGTATTCACAAAAAAATATTTTTTTTTGACAACTTAATTTAATATTAATTTTAAATCAGATTTGATTTTATATTAAATTTTATTCATATTTTGTTTTACCTAATTTATTGTTGAATGAATGTGATCTTTTTATATTTTTTTATATTGTTTTATGTAATGTTATTTTTGAATTTTATATTTTATGGATTTTAACAGTCTGAAAATAAATGAATTATTATTAATGTAATAACTAGTATTTCATCTCTAATATAACTACAAATGTATAATATTTTTTTTGCCTTTACTTGTACTATAAGAGCTTGCTTTTTTTCTAAATTTCAGGTCAACGGGATGTACCCTAAATGTTTTGATTTACTTGCGAAATATGAAATTATAAAATATGGAACAGAAATTTCCATAAAATCTCATGTACTTTTATTGCTTTATTTTTATTTTATTTATAATCGGAAGGTACACAAATAGAAATGTAAGAATATACGTAACAAAAATTCTTAGGTTTTATTTAACTAATTATATTCCAATAACGTGTCCCGCAAATGGGTAACAAACAAATAAACAAACTACCCTCCGTGCAATAAGTAAATACCTAATATAAAGAAAAGAAATAAATCGCTTTGGTTTAAAAGCTTGATTTTTTTACAACTTCAAGGGACTATTAGACCTTAGAATGTGGTATTAACCTCTTCGTGTTCTTGAGAAAACAGGTCGATTGACATACAGACAAACGGACAATGAAGTAATCCTTTTTTTTATTCACAATTGACAAGCCCTTGGCATCAAATCACCTGATCGCAAGTGACGATGATGCCGAAGATGGAAGCGGGCTTACCAAGATTCCACAACGCAATGGGGAGCTGGCTATCTTATCTTCAATCCGAAACACATCAATGTCGTTAGCATTGATGTTTGGCGGCAAGACTTAGATAAGATATCGTTAGCTAGCCAGGCGGGCTTAGAAAATGCTCTTCCAACAACCAAACCGATTCAAAGTTAGACTCCGCCGGGAATCGAACCCGCGACCTTCTGATGTGAAGCTAACGGCCTTAACCATTACGCCACGGAGGTGGTTAAATCCTGATTGATCCTATCATCATGTCAGCTCATATACGTCCCCACCGAGGGGCTCGAGCCTACCCTGAATTAGGGCGATCAGACCTTAGTCGACCACGCGGGCCCAGTGCGGGTTGGTCGACTTCACACACAACCTGCGAGTTTCTTCGCAGGCGTGTGCAGGTTTCCTCACGATGTTTTCCTTCACCGTTAAAGCAATCGGTAATTATATGTACGTAAGTTATTGAAAAGCTCATTGGTACATTGGCCGTCCAGATTTGAACCCGGTACCTCTGGTTAGAAGAACCAAGTCGTTACCGGTTGAGCCACCGACGCTTTTATGATTATGATTGATCCTATATGGGTTCTTTTTTCTTTTGAAGTACGGAATTTTAAAATATTATATATAATTAAGGTTTATTTGTCGTACATTATCCTATAATTAGCACTTCAGTCAATTCGTTGGTTCGTGTGTGAGGTTGATCAGCTCCGCCGGCTGCCGGCTCCCCATTAGATTTCCAGTAATTGGCTGATTATGAATGGAATGAGATTCTATGAATACATCTCATCCTAAAAAAATAAAAGCCTTGCCGTGTATCCTTGGACACACAGGATTCAGTATGAATCACTAGCCCTAAATCAATGAAAGTTTTTTTTTAAATACCAAATTTGGGTGCGTTTGGCTGCACCTTTGGTAAGTGCCGATGCAGCCGAGGATGTAACACGCAAGCTCAAATAGTGCCAATCCACTCTCAACTTGAAGATTCCTAAATTATACGAATCGGGGAATACAGACTATATAGCAGGGAATTCCACTCCTTGGCCGTTCTCATAATGAACGAACCCTTCGTGCGTAAAGGTGGAACATTAAGGATCAAGTTATATTATCTGATTAAAAAGACAATTTAATATTAATTAAAATGAATAAAAAATCATTTCTATACTTAAAACTTTTATTTTCTGTAAGCACTTCAACAAATTCTTACTTAATTATTATTTATAATTTCCGAACTCACTGGCTGCAAGTAAGCCAATAGATCTGCGCATTTTAAAAATTTTATGATTCTAATAAAATTTTGATTCATCATCATCATATCAGCCAAAGGAAGTCCACTGCTGGACATAGGCCTCCCCCAAGGATCTCCACGACGACCGGTTCTGCGCTGCCCGCATCCAGCGGCTTCCCGCGACCTTCACCAGGTCATCGGTCCACCGAGTGGGAGGCCTGCCTACACTACGCTTTCCGGTGCGTGGTCGCCACTCGAGAACTTTACTGCCCCAACGGCCATCTGTTCTACGAGCAATGTGCCCCGCCCACTGCCACTTAAGTTTAGCAATTCTGAGAGCTATGTCGGTTACTTTGGTTCTCTTACGGATCTCCTCGTTTCTGATTCGATCACGCAGAGAAACTCCGAGCATAAATTTTGATTATATATATAATATATTAAATGGACTCATAAATTAACTCAAATGTTTTAGTAATCCATCATTGAAACATGATATCAATGTCACCTCTTTGTCCCTTTCTACCACTGAAATTCAGAATAATATCGTTATCGCTACAGAACTTTTGTTCACAACTGTATTGTGTGAAGACATCCGATACAGTACGAGTAGCTTCTTCAAAAGCTTGAACCCAGCAGCCGGCAGCGGCAGCCGGCAGCCGGAGGAGGAGGGGATTTGCTATTGTCAAGGACGAAATTCAGAGTTTTTGCTAAAGCCACGTAAATAGAAACGAAATACAGATATTAGTGATGGGATAGTACGCTTGTCGATACTGGATATTTTTTTTGCTTACTTTTACGAAGCTTAGATTTTTTCATTTGGAGTCAAAATATGAAATATTTTGGGTCTAAACAACATCATAGACTCTTAACACAAAAAACTATCCTGTAATACTAACTATCCTTCCTTACTGTAATTCTATAGTAATATATTAATAGATATTATACTTAGTATACATTTTTAATATTATAAATGTGTAAGTGTGTTTGTTTCTCTGTTCTTCTTTCATGTCGCAACGGATCAAAGTTATTTGTTGCACAGAGATAGTTGAGCAAGTAGGAATTGAGATACGTGAAAATAGTATAGTCCGATATAGTTCCTGAAGGAACTAATAAAAGCTTTTTTGTTGACTTTTTAACATCGCAACGGAGCACTGCAGCGGCACTAATATTATATATATTAGTGCTCCTTTGGCAGCGGATTGTCGTGTTTTTTGCAGAGATGGATAGACTACTAATTAGTATATAGTCCGACATAGTTCCCGAGGGACCTGGGGAAAAATCATTTCCACGCTCACGCACGTCGCCGTCGCATCGGAGCAAAGGCTTGAAGCATTTTTTGTACAAAAATAGTTGAGGGGTGGGAAGTGACATGGAATGAGCATAGTCAAACAAAGTTACCGAGTGATCTGGAGAAAACACATTTCCACGCTTGCGAACGTCAAAATGGTGCAACGGGTTGTAGTGACTTTTTGCACAGATATAGCTGAGGGCGTTAACGTCTTTCGCACAGTCCACAAACTAGGTCCACGCGGGCGAAGCCGTGGGCAAAAGCTATTTACTACAATGTTACAAGATAGCCAGTTCCCCATTGCGCTGGGAAATCTTGGTAAGCCCGCTTCCATCTTCGGTAACATCATCACTTACCACCAGGTGAGATGTTGTCAAGGGTTTACCAATTATGAATTTAAAAAAAATCAAAATGTGAAACTCACTTTCCCCGCCAATAAATCTTCTCGTAGCAGTTGGGTCGGCCGAATGAGAGAGAGAGAGATTAGAAAAATAGGCACATATTTTTAAAATTAAACGAGGAAGACCCGTGCTGCTCCGCAGCATACTTTTTTTTATTATGAAAATCGAGAGTGAGCAGCAGGCGACCCGCAACCCTCCGCGGGTCGCCTTCGTTGTTTTGCAGTGTGCAGGAATGCACCTAGCTTCCCTCCAACTCAACCAATTTAGCTGGGCAATAGCTCAAAAAAATAAACAACTGGTTTGACAGAACTGCCAGACGGACTCGAAATAGATTTAATATATTTTTTTATATTTATATATGAAGGGTGAAAAGCAGGTGATTTTTAATGCTTGGTAACAAATCTATGCAAAAATACCTATCATTTAAAAAAATGGCATCTGGTTTGACAGAACTGCCAAACGGAATCGAAATAGATTTAATACATTTTTTATATTTATATATAAAGGGTAAAAGGCAGGTGATTAATAATGCTTGGTAACAAATCTATGCATAAATACCATTTACAAAAAATGGCAACTCGGTTGGATAGAACGGCAGGACGCACTCATGTTATATTTCATGATTTTACTTAATATGTTAAGAAGGGCTTCAGTTAGGTGATTCCCAAAGCTTGATAACAAATCTGTGCATCGATACCTTTCATTTAAAAAAATAATAAAGCAAATCAGTTCGATTAAACGGCCGGACAAATCGTCGTGGAAATCCTTGGGGGAGGCCTATGTCCAGCAGTGGACGTTCTTCGTCTGATATGATGATGATGATGAAACGACCGGACGGACTCGAAATTTTTTTTCTATTATTTATTTGAGAACGGCGAAAGTTAGGTGATTTTTAATGCTTTATGACAATTCTTTTTTTTTCTACAATTGTTACTCGTGAACTTTACTTCCCCAACAGCCATCCGTTCTACGAGCTATGTGTCCTGCCCACTGCCACTTAAGCAATTCTGAGAGCTATGTCGGTTACTTTGTTTCTTCTACGGATCTCCTCGTTTCTGATTCGATCACGCAGAGAAACTCCGAGCATAGCACGCTCCATTGCCCTTTAGGTGACCTTGAGCCTTCTTATGAGGCCCATAGTAAGCGACCATGTCTCAGTTCCATATGTCATCACTGGCAACACACACTGGTCGAAGACCTTGCGGTATCTGGGAAGTAAAGATATTGCGAAGCTTCCCGAACGCTGCCCAGCCGAGTTGGATTCGACGATTGATCTCTTTCTCTAAGTTGGACCTACCTAACTGGACGTCATATTCGGTAACATACATATAAAATCAAAATTCGAAAACACATTGGTACGTGCCTCCCGGACAGGGGGTAGCGGCCCTTGCCATTACGCCACCGACGCTCAGATATTTGAGTGCGTTTGACCTGACACTGATCTCACCTGATGTATGCCTGATGGAATGTGAAGATGTAGTCGAGGATAAGATCCCCATACCAGCAAGTGTAGGTATTATTATTGATCCACGGTATGGAGTCTTATACGTGTATGTTATTATTATTACAAGCTTTACATTAAGTAGCTTGCCGTGTTAGTCGTTTGTTAGTTTGGGTCAAACTTCCCGGTGTTCGATTGAGTTGATACTTTGTAAGGTCGGATCACAAACATGGTAACTAACTGACGTTATTCTAAATCCGATATGGCGGACTCTCAAAGTTGGCGGACTAGTTATTTTTTATACATGCCCATGGTATGGGTATAAACTAAAGGGTTTGCTAAGAAAAATACGAAATTATTAAAATTATTTTCAAATAAAAGCTTGTGCCTTAAGTTTTTTTAAGTTTTTCGAAAATTAATGTGTAGTTAGTCCCTGTAACTGTTATAGTAAAATCACAAAAATTAATGAAAATAGTTTTAAAAATCCTATTTTTTTTAACCTTGTACACCTGGCATTTTAAATAGCGACCCGGTTCGTTGGATATTAATATATATCCTATTCAGTGAGAGCACAAAATAGATAGCAGTACCTATCTATAACATTTGACCTTTTTTTTAACAGAAGCCATTTTCAATTTACTTATCCACGCCGATCGCCTGCGCGCGGCACCAAAGAATACTATACCACACCCTGTGCACTTCATACAACGGGCCAGAAATGGCATTTCAAAAAAGGAATGACGGAACAAACAAAATGGCGGCGAAATCCTATACGTTCGACAACCTAACTGTAACGAAACTGTATCAATCTGGGTGACGAGGGGGTGAGGTCGCAATCTAGAGAGCGGCAGGGAGTGTCCATACTGTATGTTAGTACTAACACATATTATTACTTTAACTGTACTATACTGCCTCAGTGCGGCGCTCGCGACTGATCTGTGGCGAACTATGCTGGTCGTCTCAGCATAGTTCGGCCTGTCAGTGTGCTGGATGTGTTTGTGTGGACCGTTTTCCGCAGTATTCGAAGCGGCCCCTCTGTCACCTATACATCATCATCATATCAGCCGAAGGACGTCCACTGCTGGACATAGGCCTCTGCCAAGGATTTCCACGACGACCGGTTCTGCGCTGCCCGCATCCAGCGGCTTCCCGCGACCTTCACCAGGTCATCGGTCCACTGAGTGGGAGGCCTGCCTACACTACTCTTTCCGGTGCGCGATCGCCACTCGAGAACTTTACTACCCCAACGGCCATCTTTTTTACGAGCAATGTGCCCCGCCCACTGCCAATTAAGTTTAGCAATTCTGAGAGCTATGTCGGTTAATTTGGTTCTCCTGCGGATCTCCTCGTTTCTGATTCGATCACGCAGAGAGACTCCGAGCATAGCACGCTCCATTGCCCTTTGGGTACCTATACACTTTTTGGTAAAAGTCATTTGGGTCACAACTATCGATCAATCAAGTGAACTAAAAGCAACAAAACAATACACACCTACGTAAATACTACTTTATTTCAGCCTCTTAGAATCGAGTCACGCTCAAAAGCACTCTGTTGCTAGAGTATTGGAGACTCACCGATAAACATAAATAATTCATATGGATGGATTTACTCAATATCGAAACAATCCAACCCCGCGTGCCTTTTCGGGTGTTTTCGGCTTAAGGTTGAGATGGTGGATTTTGTCTCTTGAAAGAACTTGGTTGTGTTTGAAATTCAAATAATGTATTCAACGTTATCCACAGATTGTACATTTCAGTGTTGGTTTCGTTTTGATGTCAAACGATTGAACAGGTATGATGACTGCTAGTCAATTGAGTTAGTTTTTATCTTTTGTAAAAACGTCATTTTTTTGTTTGAACGAAGGCGTGACGTCATATTTTTTCAGAGTCATTTATGTACGCGTTTCGTGAATTTGATGATAATTTTAAAAAACGAGTAAAGTTTTTTGAAGAACGACATTTTGTTGTTTAAACGAAGGCGTGACGTTATATTTTTTTAGAGTCATTTTATGTACGCGTTTTGAGAATTTGATGAATTTTAAAAAAGCGAGTAAATTTTTTTGAAGTAAGGAAAAAGTTAGAGGTTATAATGGAATCTTTCATAGACAATTTGATAAGCTTTTAGTATGTTTGATCGTTATACTGATATCCTACTAATATTATAAACGCGAAAGTTTGTAAGTATGGATGTATAAATGGATGTTTGTTACTCTTTTACTGTATCGGACTGAAATTTGGTAGGTAGACAGTTTAGGACCTGGATTAATATATAGGCTACTTTTATCCACGCTCTGCGCACCCTTGCAGAGAGTAATAGCAACAATTTTCACGCGAGCGAAGCCGCTGGCAAAAGTTAGTAATTGATTAATTTTATTTATGATAATAAATTCCAGAAGCAGGGACATTTTGTGAAAATATATACTGTTCAACATGGCCTAGGGATATTTTAAAAAGTTTGATGCATAACATGGTTTTATGAAAAGCTATTACAAATGGCCTGAAAAGGGCCCAAAGAGCGGTAATAAAAGTACTTTTTTTTCAAATCAATAGGATTACCTACATCGGAACTTTATTTGATGTGTAACGTACTCACAATAAGATAATTATTTGTACTACATTTTATATTACTCAAACAAAATATTGTATTTTTTTTGGAGGACTGGTATTACAGATTTTGGAGTTTTCCTTGATATACCATACATGGTGTAACATAGAGGTGCAGTAATAGTTTGAATGGGGCTTGTACTAATCAAACTAAAAAACTTTGTTCTACAACTTTGCTGAAATCAAGATTTTTAGGGTTTTATACCTCAAAAGAAAAAAACGGAACCCCAAAGGATCACTTTATTGTCCGTCGGTCTGTCTGTCAAGACTCTTTATCTCGAGAACGCGTGGAGGTATGTTAATATAAAACTATGTACACAGGTTTACAGTCCCTTAAAGTTGTGAAAAAAAAAACAAAATTCTAAATTAACGTAAAAAAAGATACGGGCGTTTATTCCGCAAAAAAAACATACATTTCGACACTCTCAAGGAAATCAAAAATCATAGGGTATTTTCCGTTGACCTAAAACTATGAAATTTGGCAAGTACTGCGTCTTATACTACAAGTATAGGCAATAATCTGAAAACTATACATTTGTAATTAAATCACAAAATATGTAGTCTTAAAAATAAAGAACGTAATCAATTATTTAAGGAACGACGACGGTCCAAATTTTTAATTGAGTTAACCGTGTCATGTAGGGTATCGGTGAAAGGGCTTCATTATCACAAAATTAAACAGATTTTTCATCATCATCATATCAGCCACAAATCGTCCACTGCTGGACAAAGGCCTCCCCCAAGGATTTCCACGACGACCGGTCCTGCGCTGCCCGCATCCATCGGCTTCCCGCGATCTTCACCAGGTCATCGTTCCACCGCGTGGGAGGCCTGCCTACGCTACGTTTTCCGGTGCGCGGTCGCCAGTCGAGAACTTTACTGCCCCATCGGCCATCTGTTCTACGAGCTATGTACCCTGCCCACTGCCACTTCAGTTTAGCGACTCTGTGGCTATGTCGGTTACTTTAGTTCTCCTGCGGATCTCCTCGTTTCTGATTCCATCACGCAGACAAACTCCGAGCATAGCACGCTCCATTGCCCTTCGGGTGACCTTGAGCCTTCTTATGAGACCCATAGTAAGCGACCATGTCTCAGTTCCGTAAGTCACCACTGGCAACACACACTGGTCAAAGACCTTAGTATTGAGACACTGCGGTATTGGGACGTGAAGATATTGCGAAGCTTCCCGAACGCTGCCCAGCCGAGTTGGATTCGTCGATTGATCTCTTTCTTGAAGTTGGAACTACCTAGCTAGACTGTTTGTCCCAGGTATACATATTCGTCTACAACTTCCAGTGTAGAGTCTCCAACCTTTAGAGGAGTGGGTGCGACACGGACATTTAACATTATTTTCGTCTTGTCCATGTTCATTTTAAGACCCAATACTATACTGAGGCCATCGAGCATCGTGCTTAGGTCTTCCATAGTCTCAGCCATGACCACGATATCTTCAGCGAATCGGAGGTGGGATATGTACACGCCGTTAATATTGATGCCGAGTCCACCCCAGTCCAGAAGCTTAAAAACATCTTTCAGGGCGGCGGTGAACAGTTTCGGAGATATAACGTCTCCCTGTCTCACCCCTCGCTGCAACTGGATAGGTTTCGAGTTCTGGTCCTGGAGGCGAACCGACATGGTGACGTTTTCATACAGACACTTCAACACCTCGAGTATCGATGGTCAATTTGGCACCGCTGGAGAGACTGTAGCACAGCCCAGGTTTCGACTGAATCAAAGGCCTTCTCATAGTCCACAAACGTCAAGCATAGTGGCTGATTGTACTCTTCGGTCTTCTGTATAATCTGCCGCAGCGTATGTATGTGGTCTATGGTACTAAAACTGGCTTGATCGGGAGGCTGGAAGTCGTAAAACCTGCGTGCGAGACGATTCGTTATGACTCTCGAAAACAGCTTGTAGACATGGCTCAGAAGTGGGTCTGTAGTTCTTCAGCAGGGTGTTGTCACCCTTTTTGAAGAAAAGCACGACCACACTTCTGTGCCATGCCTTAGGCGTTTGTCCCTCGAGTATAACGGAATTAAATAACTTCTGAAGAGTTTTTAGTACCGGTGATCCACCTGCTTTCAGAAGTTCAGCCGTAATTACATCATCACCCGGTGCCTTGTTGTTCTTGAGCTGTTTGAGAGCCATTCTAATCTCGTACAGGCTGATGTCCGGGATATCTTCGGTATAGTGTCGTGTTAGTCTGGCTCTTGGGTCTTCAGCCAGGTCGCTGACAGGCAAACGTGTGGTCTTGTAGAATTGTCCATAGAACTTCTCAACTTCTTCAAGCAACTCAGTCTTAGACGATATGGTCCTGCCATCGTCAGTCTTCAGCTTGGTCAGTTGGCTTTGTCCAACAGACAGATCTCTCGCGAACACTTTTGAGCCTTTGTTGTGCTCAATCGCCTCTTTAATACAATTTTTATTATATTGGCGTAAATCGCGAGTTAGGGACTTAGAGATCTGCCTGTTTAGTTGCCGATACTGAGTAGCGTCTTCAGAGGACTGCAAAACCAATCTGTGTCTTTCTTCCGTGAGGTTGCTGGTGAAGTCAAAGATTTTTTTGGTTTTGTTTGAACGTCGAGTTTTAAAAATCTTAGACCCGACCGTTTGAACAATTTCCACGAAGCTGTCATTACAATCGTCCACATTCTCGCAGTCTCCTAGGCATTCGAAACGATTGTGCAACTTGAACTGAAAGCTCTCGGGGTTTTGGAGCTGGATGGGCGCCGGTCGGAGCGTAGACTTCATCAGTCGACATCTTTCTAGCTTAGTCTTTAGATTCACTGTGCCTCTGACCTTTCGGTGATCACTTCCTGTTTTGAATGAATTGATCACGGAGACATCATTGAATATTTGCCTACTTGTCGACAAGATGAAGTCTATCTCGTTTTTTGTTACGCCATTGGGATGCAACCATGTCCAATTTTGACTTTTTGAAGAAGGAGTTCATCATAAAGAGGCCCTCTCTCTCCATAAAGTCGGCCAGCATCTGGCCACGTGCATTTCTTACTCCATATCCAAATTGCCCCACTCTCAGTTCACCATCACCTCGTTTGCCTAGTTTAGCGTTAAAGTCCCCCATAACAACGGTATAATGAGTCCTGGTGCTATGTAAGGCTGTAGAGATGTCCTCATACATAGTCTCTACCTCGTCCCCGGAGTTTTCCGTAGTCGGCGCGTATACCTGTATGACCTTCATCGAATACCGTTTGGTGATTCTGAGTATAAGGTTTGCTACCCTTGTCGAAACGCTCACGATTTGGATCACATTGTTAATCAGGGACTTGTGGACGAGAAGCCCGACACCACCCTGGGACTGTTGGTCGCCCTCCCGGAAATAGAGCAGGTTTCCTGATTTAAGGATTATGGTGTCCTCTTCCTCTCTTTGGACCTCACATAAACCTACGATATCCCACCGTAACCTGCTCAATACTTCTTCGAGTTCTGTAAGTTTCTCGTCAGTCCGCAGTGTACGCGTGTTGTAAGTTGCCAGGGCCAAAGGTCGTTGGGTTTGGTAGCCTGGCATCTGCTGGGGATTCTTCGCACCCCCCACCCCGCCGTTACCATGACTGCTACCGGAGCCAGGAATAGCGGGGCCGCGGGGGACTAGGGGCGGTTTTCTGGGTGTGGATTTCATAGGGGGGTTTTGCCGTAATCGCCACGCTTGGCAGGCGGGTTGGCGATCGCAGTTTGATTGCAGGTGTGTTGCAATGCACGGAAGGTCGCTGCTGCCCATCCTCCGGATTTTTAGTCCCTTAGTCGCCTCTTACGACACCTATTGGAAGAGATGGGATGGTACTATTCTTAGCCGGGAACCATACGGACAGGACGTAAACAGATTTTTAGTAACTTATAATGATGTATAGTTTTTGATTTATGACGCAGAATAAAAAAAATATTTTTATATGTATAGGTGGTAGGTACCAATAACAGTTTGCATTTTTATGATTTATAATATTTGCCTACAAATTTGTACGGATTCCTCGGTGGGCGAGTCCGATTCGCACTTGTCCGGTTTTTTTAAATTTATTTTTCATTCTAAATCCAAAAAAAAACTATGTTGTAGAACACAAGTTGTTCAGTTGGATGCCTACAACCCACCTTAAAGCATCACTGCTCCTTTATGTTACATCCTGTATATATCATATTTTAGGTTTTAATAAGAATTGTCGATGACAATAATTTTTAAACATCCATAACGTCTTTTTTGACAAAAAAAAATAATTAATTTTTACTTTTTTGTATGCATGAGCGTCGGTGACGTAACGGCTAGAGACGCCGCCTACTGTCCGGGAGGTCGTAGTTCGAATCCTGCCACGTACCAATGTGATTTAGAATTTAGATTTCATATGTACGTTTATCCGACGCTCTTACGGTGAAGGAAAACATCGTGAGGAAACCTGCACACGCCTGCGAAGAAACTCGAAGGTTGTGTGTGAAGTCGACCAACCCGCACTGGACCCGCGTGGTCGACTAAGGCCCGATCGCCCTAATTTAGGGTAGGCTCGAGCCCCTCGGTGTGGACGTGTATGAGCAGATATGATGATTGTATGCATGGTAACCTCAATATTTTGAAAATAAAAATCTAAAACGGTACACTACAACCACTTTTATAAGTTACACCGATGTAAAGAGGCTAGCACATCAAGCTATACACTCGTAGTGCGATTCTGATCCATACGCATTCATCATGAGAACGGTACAAAGTCCAAAGTGTGTGGCTTGATGTGATGGCCTGTGTACCTGAGCAGAAATCAAATTTTTGGCAAGGCGCGAAAATATCTCTGCCAATCATAGCGCGCTGTGCGAACCCGCGAACAAACCCCTCCGCTATTGGCTGATGCTTATACGCGCCATGTCAAGTATAGCACGAGTCCAGTTGTTGTTGGATTTTATTTATTTATCTACTCTCATATCGTAAAGTTCGCATTATCAACTTCAAAACGAGTTTATATTGGCATACTTTATAAACACAATACCGTAATAAAAAAAAAACATTATAACATTATTTTGTTAGAGAAATAATGTTATAATGTATTTTTTTTCCATTACGATACAAGTTAAACCAAAGAGATAATATCACCATATTCCATATCAATATATTTTCATTACCAGTTCCATATCAATATATTTTTATTGGAACGCACATGCGGTTTGCGCCGTTTTCACAGCAATACAAAAAGTTTTCATTCCAATTTTTACTTGTCTGTGACAGCGCCCGCTTTAACGCATGCGCGGTGATGTGTTGGTTTTTCATTGAATTTTGTTGTAAATACTGAATTTCGTGGATAATTTTCATTCTTGTTTAAAAATGTCTGAGATCAGTGAAAGCATTGTTTTTACCTGTCTGTGACACCGTCCGCTTCAGTGCAAGCGCGGTGATGCGCTGGGATTCAGCGCTATGACACGTTTTGTTGTAGGTACTTACTGAATTTCGTGGGATTTTTTTTTTACTCTTAACTTTGATCTTTGTATTTTAGATGATTCAATCCCAATGTATGAGATTAGATAAAGTAGTGTATGAAACTGTACATAATTTGGTCTTAAAACACTCGTGTAATGCTATAAAAAAACTCGCCTATACACTCGTATTTTAAGATCCCTTATTATGCAACAGTTTTATAAACTACTATTATTTAACAATTTATTGTGTACAAATACGATAACAAACAGGCCTAAAAGAAAGTCATACAAAGGGAATTACTTATTTCTAATAAACAGCAAACCCGGTAAAAAGTTAGTTTTAACTGTAATGGCAGACAAGAAATGAGCTATTATAGTATTTAATATAAGAATACAGTAGTGTAAATTTCATTATTTTATAAATTATTTTATTGAACACATATTCAGGGCTACTTATATAATATAGGTACATATAGTATAGAATATACATTACATACAATAAACTATATACATACATGGCTTATCAATTAAGAAGAGAGAGAGAGAGGTAGTGCTCCTTGAGTTTCTTTTTGAGCGATTTTAAATCTTATGTACTAGCAATAAGTTCATTATTTCACTGATGTTTTCATTCGACTGGAGTCGGCGGTAGGTTGCGCTATTCTGCGCCATCGAACAATGCCGAGGCGACTTATAAACGTGGTATACTTGTACCTTCAGATAAAATAATTCAAAATACCTATGTATGTGCAAAATTTTATCACAATGGTCTCATATCAGCTTATATACGTCCCCACCGAGGGGCTCGAGCCTACCCTGAATCGACCACGCAGGCCCAGTGCGGGTTGGTTGACTTCACACACAACCTTCGAGTTTCTTCGCGGTGTGTTCAGGTTTCCTCACGATGTTTTCCTTCACCGTAAGAGCGTCGGATAAAACGTACATATGAAATCAAAATTCGAATACACATTGGTACGTGGCAGGGTTCAAACCACGACCTCTCGGACAGGAGGTAGCGGTCCTTGCCATAACGCCACCGACGTTTTTCGGACAATCACATAACATTTATATATTTTCTTTCACCGACTTATTTTCTGAATCCCAAAGCATTTTATTGAGCGGCCTACATCAAATCATATTATGTGGACCCATTAAGGTACTTCTGTGTTGGCCTTTTAGTGTACCATTCAGTTTAGCTAGGTAGGTCGGTAAGAGCGTCGGTGGCGTAACGGCTAAGGCCGCCACCTCCTGTCCGGGAGATCTTTGTTCGAATCCTGCCACGTACCAATGTGAATTCAAATTTAGATTTCATATGTAAGTTTATCCGACGATCTTACGGTGAAGGAAAACATCGTGAGGAAACATGTACACGCCTGCGAAGAAATTCGAAGGTTGTGTGTGAAGTCAACCAACCCGCACTTGGCCCGCGTGGTCGACTAAGGCCCGATCGCCCTAATTCAGGGTAGGCTCGAGCTCTTTGGGTGGGACGTTTATGAGCTGATGTGATGAGGTAGGAATTAGATACTAACGTCGTGTACGTTTCAGATATATGTATATTACTCAGATAAAATCTCCTATGCACCTACCGATGAATATCGTCACAATTACCTTTACGAGTATTTACGGATTGACGAGTAAATCCTAATTAATATTATTATAAACGCGAAAGAATAAAGAATAAAGAATGTATGGACGTATGTTTGTTACTCTTTCACGCAAGAACTATACTCAACGGATCTGGCTGAAGTTTGGTAGATAGACAGATTAGGACCTGGATTAAAAACAGCTAGTTATCAATATTTAAGTAAAGTTATCGTTATGTAAAGTGAATTTCATTATTAAAAATGTGTGTAAGTAGTAAGTACGAATTAAAAAGACGTGATTCTAATGCTGAATGCCATCGTTGTCCAAACGATCGCTGTAACATGCCATGGGAGTAAAACGTCCGCAATCTAAAACGGGCAAGGAGCAAATCGTCCGCAATCTAAAACGGGCAAGGAGCAAATCGTCCGCAATCTAAAACGGTCGAGGAGCAAATCGTCCACAACTTAAAAGTCTCCAGGAGGCTCGATTTTCCATACATCAATTAGTTTTGCACTGAAAGTTTGAAACTGCTCTTATTTTTTTCCGTTTTATATTAGTACATAGAAAACTAATTACAAGCATCGATATGTGTCTCCTCCATATATTTGCAAAGATTGGATTCAATCCGGCATGTAGTTTTTGTATCAAAGCGGAACTACGTTTGTATGGAAACTCGAGCCTCCTGGCGGCCCTTAAATAATCCATAAAGTAAATACTCTCTAGTTAATAATGTCATGGAAGTAAATTTTCTATAACGCATATTAGGTATTTTAGTAAAAAATGAACATGCTTCAATCTTTTAATTTAACTGGCTGTGCCCTTGAATTTTTTCCATAATAACCATAATTTTGTTAAACTGATGTTATGAATTTTTGTTAAAACTAATTTTATCGTACTTCGGTATTTCAGTTGCATTGGTTATCGCTAGATCGAAATGTAACATTCATTCATTCATATCAGCTTATATACGTCCCCACCGAGGGGCACTGTAACACCCCACCCGCCTATTTAAAATATATAAATATAAATATATAAATATAACTAACTAAACCTACCTATAATACGCATACGTACATACAACATACAACCTACCACTATCTACCTATAAGAAGTATGTAAACTATACTTGATTTTTATTGCATTTTAAAATACGATTAAACGTTTGGCCAGATCGACTAGAGAACCCTAAATTGTGATCGCAGTAACTCAGAGTCTTTTTGAAGGTGAATGACAAGTTATTTTTAAGAGATTAATCTATCACGTTGTGTTTGGACGAACGATGTAGTCTAACCTATAATTTTGAAGTATTTCGCGCGGAACCCTAGTTTCCCTACTGTGATTGGTCCCTATTTTGGGCCCCCCCAAATTGGGAAGGGTAGCTAGCCCCCAGTGCTCGGAATAACGTAATACTTGACTGACGTCAGTACTGCATTATTTTGGTGATTAAAACAATGTACATCTAACTCAAAGTAATTGAACGAGCGATTTTAGCTCTAAACAGATAATTACTACTACGTGAGCCCCGCTAGCTACTGTCTCCTGCAGGCCACTAAGGTACACGATCGGAGTCCACCACGCTTCAAGTGTAATTTAATTAAGCTACACGACAATGTAAAGTGTACTATGCCGTGTTCCACCCGAATCCCAAATCTAGTGTATATAAAACGCTTGTGAGGCGCCTTATTATACGTGTATAGTGTGAACTATAGCTGAGTCTTTACAGCCATAGCTTGTCCATCCCTATTCGTCAGGTAGGATTAATACCTTCGAACAGTGATTGTTCGCGAATACATGTTAGCACTAGGTACTAAAATAAAGTATATATTCCGACTTGTATGTCGCTCATCCTGTGAGAAGAGCACTACGGAATGTGAAATAAGTAGTTAATCTACTAATATGGTTCTTTGACCTGGAACTGTGCCATACAGTTGTATATAATGATATAAAGACCTGCGGTCTATATAACTAAAGCGAAATGGACACGATATCCATCGTGCCGCCGGCTCCAAAATAATACATAGTGTTAAAGATCTGTCCTTAGACGTAGCAAACCCTTGATAAAGGGCGAAAGTACTGACAGTCCAGCAGGTTCGCTAAACGTAAAAGAACAACGAACCAACACAGTCGCAACCCATTGTGACACCCACGCGAATCATAGTCGCAGCAACACAATTAGGTCAAAGCGAAAAGGCGTGTAAGCCAAGTGTTTGGTCGAGGCGCTAGTTCAGGACGCAATAGAAGCCGACAGGACGCGGACACCGTGAGCACCCGCCCATAATAATCAAAAACTGTAGAATAGAATTAGTTTCTAAAACTAGCACATATTAACTGACCCTAGCTACGGTTACCATCAGGATGGGTCGGCTACCTTCATCATAATCGGTCTTACTATAATCACTATTAGTAAGGCGCGAACGCCCGAATCATTTGTTTGTTTGCCCAATACTTTCCTAAACGCTCGGTCCGATTTGGGTGAAATTCTGCCGAGGCATGCTTGTGATAAGCTACAGATAGGACCTACCTATCTAAAATTACTTTAGTATCAGAATAGGCGAAGCTCGAACGCCTATAGTTTGTTTGTTAGTCCATTACATTTATCCCATAAAAGTGTGGACAGATTTAGCTAAAATTTGGTAAAATTAGGAGTTGTTCATATCTATGAACCACTGAACTACATATCTAGCCCATATTGCATGGAGCTTGGTAGACAGCCATCTCAAGTATGACATAGGCCTTCCCCTGCGACAGCATGGCGCCGTACTATCTCGAATGAGATTAGTGAACTGAGTGGACCACGTGTTCACGGAACCCTAAAACTTATTATGCCGCGTGGCACTTGCAGTGAAGGCAGTTCGAT
The DNA here is from genome assembly GCA_947284805.1 of Coleophora flavipennella. Taxonomy (NCBI): domain Eukaryota; kingdom Metazoa; phylum Arthropoda; class Insecta; order Lepidoptera; family Coleophoridae; genus Coleophora; species Coleophora flavipennella. The sequence goes on from OX369279.1 coordinate 16,092,980, forward strand.
AAAATAAGCCTTCCTTTCGATAGCATAGCGCCGTATTATCTCGAATGAGATTAGTGAACTGAGTGGACCTCGTGTTCACGGAACCCTAAAGCTTTGACCGCACACGTGGCCTCGATGATTTCATCATATCAGCCGCTGCAGAATAGATATCATCTCTCCCCAGCAGTGGACTCAGCACTTCCCACTTCCTGCGCACGTGGCTACAGCAGTTATATCATCAGTCTCTGTTGGACAAATGTCCCAGCAGTGGACAGTCTCTTCCCACATCCTACAAACGTTGCTACAGCAGTTATACCATCAGTCTCTGTTGGACAGATACCCCAGCAGTGGACTTAGCACTTCCCACATCCTACAAACGTTGCTACAGCAGTTATACCATCAGTCTCCGTTGGACAGATACCCCAGCAGTGGACTTAGCACTTCCCACATCCTACAAACGTTGCTACAGCAGTTATACCATCAGTCTCCGTTGGACAGATACCCCAGCAGTGGACTTAGCACTTCCCACATCCTACAAACGTGGCTACGGTTATCATATCCCTTGTCCAACTGCGGGCCTACAAACTACCTATCCTAATCAAATAAATATAAAACCCTGAAATAAATGCATTAAAACCTATTAAATATAGACTGGAAATTAACACACATTTAAATAAGCTATGAAACCTGGAGAACATAATGAACACACATAAACTCAAAGAAATAAACACTCACGTGCCTCGTAGAACGAAGATTTCCTATTTCTGTGTCATCTGACTTACTTAGCTGACAGGTCATGGACACGGCCCATGTGTGGGGTCGTCGGGCAGCGTGGCGTCCTCGCAGTTGTCCTTTGAATGCGTGCTTCTCCTGTGGTGGTCTGTTCAACTGAATCACCCAGCGTCCGTGCGTCCGTGGTTTTATAAGCTTTCACACAGATGCAGCCTCGGCGGCGCGCGGGCAGTCGCACGCACACCTATAGACATGGCGTGATCCAAGCCACCCGACATCGAGGCGCCCGCGCAAGCGTCGGTCGCTGCCAGCAGCCAGACAGACTGGCGCCAATATCGCTCCGGCCTCAGTTTTCGCGGCATTTATTACCTAAGGCAATCTGTTATAACGTGCGCACCGCGTGGTTCGAATGACGACCGACAGGCGGCAGCCTGGCTTCTCAGAAATAATCCCTGAGCTAATTTGTTCCAATAACTGTCTATTCACTCGACTCGAGGTTAATCCTCACCCGACCGAACAAAACTAGTTATGTTTTTCCCAATAGACAGATTCCTTTTAGTCTATCAAGACTTACTGTAATACCTATAGATATTTATTTATACATATGGATCATTACAATCCAACCCCCTGAAAATTTTTAAAAATAGAATTCAGAGAATTGTCTTTTTAAAATTTTCAAAATAGCTAATAACTATTAAAATTTCCTGTTGGCACATTCTCCCCCAAGTGTGGTGTGTATTTAAACCAGGCATGTCATTTATTGTCCCTTGATTGATACACTCAACTATAAACAAAACCAGATTAGCACAGGACCAGCTCCTGCCATCACAGAGGAGTTCGAACGGGCATTTCGGTTGTGAGTCGAAGCCACTGCTACGTTTCGCACATAGGCGTATACATTGAGTGGACCACTAGCTTCCAATTCCCCACGCACCAGGAACCTCTACTGGCATAAGCGCATTAGTAAATTGTCAATCTAGTTTACCTCTCCAAACTGTCTGTGATATAACACAAGCGGCTCCCGCGACAATCAGCCAAGTTCTCCAAATAGAGCTTCCCCCAAGTGACAATAGAATCTTACCTTGGAGTATGTATAGTGTATAAGTCCAGTTCTTAGCTTCTGGTAGAGTAATTAGCCCAAACCAACGTAATGTAAGACTCAAAAGAACAAATTGTTGGTTCGTACTATTTTTGTATTCATGAAGTAGGACAGCGTGTGCCAACAGCTGACTCAGATATCCAGTATTTGTTGACTCTCCTTCAAGACCACACTTTCCCTTAATTTACCCCTAAAATATCAAAGCAACTCACTCAAAACCACTTTTCACATCACTCTCAAACAGCCTTTTGTGGTATTCCAATCCTGGAAAGGTCAACAAATCCTTATCTTCAGCCAGGATATTTATTGTAGTCAACACAAGAGATTACGTAGACCTATTTTCAAGTATTTAAACATAATTCTCACTAATTTATAAACAAAACCCTCATCTCGCAAATATGAGAAAATAACACAGATCACTACTATATGTAGCAGGAAAATAATGTTTACTTCCAATGACAGACCGTGACTTCGTTCTAAAATCAGATCCGAAAATTGAAAATAAATGAACGCTAATATTCAACGCACCAAAGATGACCTACTTTCACCACAACCCGGCACAACCTATATATAAGAGTAATAAATAATTGAAGCAGCATGCATCATTGCAAACTTAAAACTAACCGCAACCTTATAAAACTAATAACGACTCCCTACCTTTCCTATTCATGCGTAATTTCACTACATTTAGCAAGATTATAATATTTTTATTATAATCCTACTGTACCTTCTAATTTTATTACTAAAATTAGCCATTCACCAAAAGCGTAGATATGCTAATGTTGAAATAACATAGCTTCGCTGTACCTGTTTTTCAAACATACCTTTACACATTTTACCGGGTTATCAAAAATAAAAGACAAGTGAGATTTTTTTTTTTTCATTTTCATTTTAAACTAGGTAGTAAAACTCAACCGATATTAAAACATTTAATTCAAAAATATCACAATTGTTATTCCGATGGCGTCTCCTTTTAACTTAAACTTATAAAACCTAACCCCTTTTTTTTTCTTCGTGCGTTAAGTCCTCGACTGCAAATAATTTCTGAACGCACGCGACCCCTGAACTACGCTAGCGCCATTACTTATAAGCGGCAAGTCGACAGACTTTTATATCTGTGACAAACTCACTGTGCAAACTCAAATGGTCAGCGACACCTTGTGAAAACAGGCCGAACTACAAGACATTTGTCTTGCATCAATATTCGATCGAATTGAACTAAAATATCTCTATCCTATTGAATAAATTCTATTATCGCCTAGTAAGTTTGAAATTCTATGAAACATTGTTTTAAATAAAACCGTAAAATGTTTCGAACAAAATGTATGACCCGTGACGCCATCTATTGGAAAAATGTCAAACTAACTCCTTACTTTCCCTGTGGCGAAAGGTCACACCTATAGTAGCCGCCTATGTCATTCGTAACAGCGCCACAATCAAAACATTTGAAGGAAATAGTAGGTGCTAGCACGCCCTACCTATTTTACCTGCCTTTTATAATATTATACAAATAACTAATTATTGGTACAGTATTTAATTAAAAGTAAGTAGAATGTTCCAGCTAAAATTTCCGCTGTTGTAAGACCGACTTAGAAATCTATTGCGCTAAACAAATAAGATCAAAACTGAAGTGTGCACTTCCTATGTATCTAATAATGTGACTATGTGTTTGTCTCAACTTCACTCCAAATCTCCTGAACTACGTACGTCTATACTATTTTATGGCTCGAGCCCCTTGGTGGGGACGCAAATGAGCTGATGTGATGATGATGATGATGATACTATTTTAGTTTCTTCTATAAATACGTGAGGATTTCTTAAAAAAATAAACCTTTGACTAATCGTCTAACTTATAGATTCTCCAACTTACCTACGTACCGAATAATAACCTATGCTTTTTTTTATGTACTCTGCCCGAATAATCCGAATAATTACCTACTTGTCCGAATAATACGAATAACTAGCTATCTACTAGTAATAAAAGTTTCATACTGAATGATCCTTAAGATTGAACTAATGATAAGACCTTATTTATTAGTTTGGTATGATGTTTTAAATTACTTAAAATTTATTTATCTATTTTAGATTTTTATCCCGTCTTCCTATTTTACACTGAAATGTGAAATGGTTGGAAATAATTTATTTTTACCGTTAAAAGGTTTTTCTAATTTAAATTGATATGCAAGTTTAAGGTACCTACACCTTTAGAATAATTTACCTATTTAAGTACCTTATATACTTATCCTAGGCGCTATTTCCTAGATATCTTTATCAAAACAAATTTTTTTTTTTCCCAAAATGCATCCATATCCAACATTTACATAAGGTAAATGTAGGTAGGTAATTAAACCAGAGACAACCTTAAGTTTTCTTTTCTACCCACCTAACCTACTTAAATCATTACTAATATTACACACGCGAAACCTTACATGTACGGATGTATGTATGTTTGTTACTCCTTCACACAAAGCTACCTAACGTATCTAGCTGAATGAACTTCGGTAGGCAAAATAGCTTAGGACCCGAATTAACATATCGGCTACCCTTTTCTCCACACCCGCGATCAGCTTGCGTCTCGCGCACCCCCGGAACCTGCTTCCGCTAGCGAGCCTTTTAACCGACTAGTCCCACGAGATACGTTAAAAGGAATCAAGTACACTACTATTGTTCACTTTTAAAAACACTACTTAATAATGCGTAAAAGAGTGCATATAATAAACACCTAAAACTTTTCTATAAAATGTTTTTAACTAAAATTTAAAAGTTAGCCTACTTATGTATTTATTGTCATCTACAAGTACCATGATTGTCATTTCAATTTACCTACACCTTAGAAGCGACTTAGTCTAGTGAAGGCATTATTTATAGGTAAAATTTAGATTTCCTACCAGTCACCTACACTTACAGTGAAACGATATTAAACTTAAAACAAGTTACATAGATATATGTAAGTAACCCTATCCCAGTAGAATACCGCAGCTTAGATACATGAATAAAAGAATTATGTTAGATTCAAATGAGCCAAATCAAATAAGTACCTACTTCGTTTAAAATTATCTTTAACTGGTTTTTCGAAACATCCTATTTTCGAATAAGTTTATATTATTTGATCCCATAGTTATTTTTGCTATGTGTACCCTACCTATATCATTTTTAACACGACGACAAACAAAATGCTACCTATTTTAAAATACGCCTACAAATTATTCTTAGCGCATACTGACGTACTCATTCATTTTAGCACCATAAGGTTACCTTACTACCGCGTATATACAGTGGTCCTATAAAAATATATTTAGTCTAGCATACCACGCAAGCCGATTTTATTTTGATTCCTAGTAGAAAACTCGTCAACCCCCCGACCTTAAAGATTTTAAAATAAAACCCAGGTTTAATTTTCTATTCTTGAAATAGGATAAGATTAATATCCTCTATTGTATGCCAAATATACAAAAGGAAACACATATGATCTAGCAAAACACGCAACTATATGCAAAGGCGGCCTTATCGCTCCAAGCGACCTCTTTCGGCATCCTTTGTCGATCGGAAGAGACAAAGTGAAACTATATGCGAGCACTCAAGCAACTAATAAAGGCTGAGCAAAATAAAGTATACGAAAACTAATACTGAACAAGGATAAATTACAAATACTAAATTAAATATTTATTATTTCATATATTATGTATTATTTAATATTATTATTTCCACACTCATATACTTATATCTATCTTTTATAAAGACTATCCCTTAATTTGTCTGAATGAGTGACTACCGTGGACCTCAACAAAGTATTTATTGTTGATTTTAAATATTTAAATTCCGAGATACTAATTTAAAATATTTTCCTCGTATCTTAACTATCCTATAAGCCACTGCGGTTCGCTTCCGCGATACTGTTATGTAAAGTACTAAGTTCAGACGCCTATATTACCTACACAACCCCCCGTATAGTAGACTTATAAGACCAAAGTTGCCCTAATAGGATCTAGAATAAAATTTCCGAAATATTAAATATTGTCTACCATATCACTGACTAACCCCAGTGTAATAGATATGTAACACTAAGTCCATTTATTCTACCTACCCTTAATAAATTGTAAGTTGGAACGTCAAAGTCAGGAGTCTTCGCATGAACCGATAGCTACAAAATAACACCAGCTACATTCTACCCAAGTATACCACTCGATCGCAGCTAAAACGTATTCACGCACCTTCTGAAAATTTGCCTATTTACCTTGAAGGTATTTTTTTCAAAACGAACAATTTCTTAGAATAACCCACCATATGAACTAATACGTTCCTAAAGACCCAATTCACTTACTGAAAGTTATTACCTAACAGCTGTATCTGTCTTAAAGTACCTATAATAAAATTCAGAGCAGTACCTATTCCTGTTACTCTAAAATTCCCAACATCCGAACATAAGGCTCGTAACACGACCATGCCTCATTATACCTCAAGGTCACTGGTAGATATTTAAAACTAAATCTTTATTATGTACCCTATCTCACATCCAATGTCCCCAGATGCACATAATATACGTTTGGAAACCTTGACCTACTACGAAACAAACCAAATTAAACAAAAATTATTATCATTCATCTTTTTTTCTTAACCGTAACGGGAGTTGAACCCCGACCCTAGTACTCGAGGCTACTGGCTATTCCTAATATATAACGTAAATAAATTAAAACTAAAAAATATTTTTTTCAACCGCAACGGGAACCGAACCCGCGACCCTAGCATGCGAAGCTACTAGGTACTCCTAATATATATCGTAAATAAATTAAAACTAAAAAAAAAATTTTTTTCAACCGCAACGGGAATCGAACCTGTGACCCTAGTATGCGAAGCTACTAGGTATTCCTAATATATAACGTAAATAAATTAAAACAAAAAAATATTTTTTTTCCACCGCAACAGGAATCGAACCTGCGACCCTAGTATGCGAAGCTACTAGGTATTCCTAATATATAACGTAAATAAATTAAAACAAAAAAATATTTTTTTCCACCGCAACAGGAATCGAACCTGCGACCCTAGTATGCGAAGCTACTAGGTATTCCTAATATATAACGTAAATAAATTAAAACAAAAAAATATTTTTTTTTCCACCGCAACAGGAATCGAACCTGCGACCCTAGTATGCGAAGCTACTAGGTATTCCTAATATATAACGTAAATAAATTAAAACAAAAAAATATTTTTTTCCACCGCAACAGGAATCGAACCTGCGATCCTAGTATGCGAAGCTACTAGGTATTCCTAATATATAACGTAAATAAATTAAACTAAAAAATATTTTTTTTCAACCGCAACGGGAACCGAACCTGCGACCCTAGTATGCGAAGCTACAGGTACTCCTAATATATAACGTAAATAAATTAAAACTAAAAAATATTTTTTTTCAACCGCAACAGGAACCGAACCTGCGACCCTAGTATGCGAAGCTACTAACTATTTCTAGTTTACAACCTAGATATATTAAGAACTAAAATATTTTTTTTTTTTTGTAAATTTGTTTCCCTCGGGACTCGAACTGGCGACACCAAGTTACGAGGCTAATTACAAACTCCTAATATACAATCTAACAAAAAGTAAAAATAAAATTTATCTTTAAAACAAATTACCTCTAACAGGATCGAACTCGCGACTGTAAATTGCGAGACTACGGATATATTATTGTGCAACAACGCATTAGCTTGAAGTTCCTACAACAATATCAAGAGCAATCCACATATCCCTCACAAACCTCCTTTTGCGATTCCAACGACAGTAGGCATTCAATATAACAACTGCTTCTTTTACGAAATGTAAATAACTGAAATATTACTATATTTTGTATTTTGATTCAAAATAGTATATAACCTACCTAAAACTTACTTAAATTATTTAACCTATTGAACTTGTACTAAATAATCGCAACCTAAATTAAAACTGAACCTACATGTTCACAGCTCACACAATTACATTTAGTAACAAAGCAGTGTAAAACGACCTACTCAGAGCCAGCTTGCGATGTCCCTTTTCGCCCGGAATCGAACCCTGGACTTCTCAAACGTTTCGCACTACTTACTTATAACCGCCTAAAATTTATTTTCTACTCAACCTATTAAATAAGTGCAACTTCACAGCCCCGTCTGCCTACATAAATACACGCTATTCGTAACATTCAACTACCCTATTTTTCAACTATTATGAGAGAATGATCTTTTTTCTCTGAACTAAATCGTTAACTACCCATCCTATACACCAACTAGAAAGTGTACCTACCAAATATTTCTTTCGAACAAATACTTATTTAATTATTTACATCCGGAATTTTACCAACGGAGTATTAAGAAGAAATTATATTATCAATGCCTACTTCAAATACGCTGTCATATAAAAGAATTCAACGGGAGCGCTCACTCACTCATTGACTCCTGTATTAGTTCTAAGTACAAAGTACGAGCTTTCAACCCCCCGAATATAAGACAATAGCTGGGGTTTAAATTAACCTATAAAACTACATAGGATATGAAACAATAATTTTCTCTTTGTTTGATAGATTAATCATTCAGTTATAATTGTCATTCGCACTTCATTCCATTTCACGAACATCAAATTGTGGCATGAACCGAAGCCAACTAAAGTTATTTATCTATGTTTATCACAAATAACTGAACACAAAGTTTTATTATACAAAACGACTACCTACAAGATTCAGTCTACGAACGCGAAAATCAGATGTCAGACATCCAAGTTCTTTGGTAGCACTGTAACCGTTCCCGCCTCCGAATCCTGATTTTGGCTATCCAAATGTAATATTTTGGACCCTCTTCTTATCCTGGTCACGGCTTATCAAATTGTAACGCCCCACCCGCCTATTTAAAATATATAAATATAAATATATAAATATAACTAACTAAACCTATCTATAATACGCATACGTACATACAACATACAACCTACCACTATCTACCTATAAGAAGTATGTAAACTATACTTGATTTTTATTGCATTTTAAAATACGATTAAACGTTTGGCCAGATCGACTAGAGAACCCTAAATTGTGATCGCAGTAACTCAGAGTCTTTTTGAAGGTGAATGACAAGTTATTTTTAAGAGATTAATCTATCACGTTGTGTTTGGACGAACGATGTAGTCTAACCTATAATTTTGAAGTATTTCGCGCGGAACCCTAGTTTCCCTACTGTGATTGGTCCCTATTTTGGGCCCCCCCAAATTGGGAAGGGTAGCTAGCCCCCAGTGCTCGGAATAACGTAATACTTGACTGACGTCAGTACTGCATTATTTTGGTGATTAAAACAATGTACATCTAACTCAAAGTAATTGAACGAGCGATTTTAGCTCTAAACAGATAATTACTACTACGTGAGCCCCGCTAGCTACTGTCTCCTGCAGGCCACTAAGGTACACGATCGGAGTCCACCACGCTTCAAGTGTAATTTAATTAAGCTACACGACAATGTAAAGTGTACTATGCCGTGTTCCACCCGAATCCCAAATCTAGTGTATATAAAACGCTTGTGAGGCGCCTTATTATACGTGTATAGTGTGAACTATAGCTGAGTCTTTACAGCCATAGCTTGTCCATCCCTATTCGTCAGGTAGGATTAATACCTTCGAACAGTGATTGTTCGCGAATACATGTTAGCACTAGGTACTAAAATAAAGTATATATTCCGACTTGTATGTCGCTCATCCTGTGAGAAGAGCACTACGGAATGTGAAATAAGTAGTTAATCTACTAATATGGTTCTTTGACCTGGAACTGTGCCATACAGTTGTATATAATGATATAAAGACCTGCGGTCTATATAACTAAAGCGAAATGGACACGATATCCATCGTGCCGCCGGCTCCAAAATAATACATAGTGTTAAAGATCTGTCCTTAGACGTAGCAAACCCTTGATAAAGGGCGAAAGTACTGACAGTCCAGCAGGTTCGCTAAACGTAAAAGAACAACGAACCAACACAGTCGCAACCCATTGTGACACCCACGCGAATCATAGTCGCAGCAACACAATTAGGTCAAAGCGAAAAGGCGTGTAAGCCAAGTGTTTGGTCGAGGCGCTAGTTCAGGACGCAATAGAAGCCGACAGGACGCGGACACCGTGAGCACCCGCCCATAATAATCAAAAACTGTAGAATAGAATTAGTTTCTAAAACTAGCACATATTAACTGACCCTAGCTACGGTTACCATCAGGATGGGTCGGCTACCTTCATCATAATCGGTCTTACTATAATCACTATTAGTAAGGCGCGAACGCCCGAATCATTTGTTTGTTTGCCCAATACTTTCCTAAACGCTCGGTCCGATTTGGGTGAAATTCTGCCGAGGCATGCTTGTGATAAGCTACAGATAGGACCTACCTATCTAAAATTACTTTAGTATCAGAATAGGCGAAGCTCGAACGCCTATAGTTTGTTTGTTAGTCCATTACATTTATCCCATAAAAGTGTGGACAGATTTAGCTAAAATTTGGTAAAATTAGGAGTTGTTCATATCTATGAACCACTGAACTACATATCTAGCCCATATTGCATGGAGCTTGGTAGACAGCCATCTCAAGTATGACATAGGCCTTCCCCTGCGACAGCATGGCGCCGTACTATCTCGAATGAGATTAGTGAACTGAGTGGACCACGTGTTCACGGAACCCTAAAACTTATTATGCCGCGTGGCACTTGCAGTGAAGGCAGTTCGATAAAATAAGCCTTCCTTTCGATAGCATAGCGCCGTATTATCTCGAATGAGATTAGTGAACTGAGTGGACCTCGTGTTCACGGAACCCTAAAGCTTTGACCGCACACGTGGCCTCGATGATTTCATCATATCAGCCGCTGCAGAATAGATATCATCTCTCCCCAGCAGTGGACTCAGCACTTCCCACTTCCTGCGCACGTGGCTACAGCAGTTATATCATCAGTCTCTGTTGGACAAATGTCCCAGCAGTGGACAGTCTCTTCCCACATCCTACAAACGTTGCTACAGCAGTTATACCATCAGTCTCTGTTGGACAGATACCCCAGCAGTGGACTTAGCACTTCCCACATCCTACAAACGTTGCTACAGCAGTTATACCATCAGTCTCCGTTGGACAGATACCCCAGCAGTGGACTTAGCACTTCCCACATCCTACAAACGTTGCTACAGCAGTTATACCATCAGTCTCCGTTGGACAGATACCCCAGCAGTGGACTTAGCACTTCCCACATCCTACAAACGTGGCTACGGTTATCATATCCCTTGTCCAACTGCGGGCCTACAAACTACCTATCCTAATCAAATAAATATAAAACCCTGAAATAAATGCATTAAAACCTATTAAATATAGACTGGAAATTAACACACATTTAAATAAGCTATGAAACCTGGAGAACATAATGAACACACATAAACTCAAAGAAATAAACACTCACGTGCCTCGTAGAACGAAGATTTCCTATTTCTGTGTCATCTGACTTACTTAGCTGACAGGTCATGGACACGGCCCATGTGTGGGGTCGTCGGGCAGCGTGGCGTCCTCGCAGTTGTCCTTTGAATGCGTGCTTCTCCTGTGGTGGTCTGTTCAACTGAATCACCCAGCGTCCGTGCGTCCGTGGTTTTATAAGCTTTCACACAGATGCAGCCTCGGCGGCGCGCGGGCAGTCGCACGCACACCTATAGACATGGCGTGATCCAAGCCACCCGACATCGAGGCGCCCGCGCAAGCGTCGGTCGCTGCCAGCAGCCAGACAGACTGGCGCCAATATCGCTCCGGCCTCAGTTTTCGCGGCATTTATTACCTAAGGCAATCTGTTATAACGTGCGCACCGCGTGGTTCGAATGACGACCGACAGGCGGCAGCCTGGCTTCTCAGAAATAATCCCTGAGCTAATTTGTTCCAATAACTGTCTATTCACTCGACTCGAGGTTAATCCTCACCCGACCGAACAAAACTAGTTATGTTTTTCCCAATAGACAGATTCCTTTTAGTCTATCAAGACTTACTGTAATACCTATAGATATTTATTTATACATATGGATCATTACAGCACGAGGCGATGTACGAAATGTAACAATCAATAACAAGGTAGAATAAGGCTGCCCACTGACTAGTAAGTACCTACATGGAGGACATTTTGCTCCTATGAAGTTTTACTTTGAGAACATTTCATAACAAGAATATTTTGCTTTATGTTGTGTGCGGAAACTTTTGACCACGTGAACGTGAATCTAATAGCTTTTAGGGTTCCGTACCCAAAGGGTAAAAACGGGACCCTGTTACTAAAACTTTGTTGTCCGCCCGTTCGTCTGTCTGTCTGTCTGTCCATCTGTCACCAGGCTTAACAGACAGAGATCCGAAACAGACCATACACCATAGACCTGGTGAAGATCGCGGGAAGCCGATGTATGCGGGCAGCGCAGGACCAGTCGTCGTGGAAAACCTTGGGGAAGGCCTTTGTCCAGCATTGGATGTTTTTCGGCTGATATAATGATGATTCTTGTGAACGTTGATTTCAAATAATAGATAATATAATCAGAATTTTGGGAACAACTTGTTGATATGAATCAGCAGTTGTTATAACGAGTAACTTATGTAGTACTTATAAAAAGGCTTCCTCCAGGGATTTCCACGACGGCCAGTTCTGCGCTGCATGCACTTTTTGATTGCATAGCATAAAAAAACACAAAAGATTGGTTAAAATAGAGTGAGATTTTCTAAGCTACTAGTTAAGGTGATGCTAAGTGCTACACCAGGCAACCACCTTCATCTATCTCTTGGATAGCACGGTTAATTGTGCCACACAAAAAGAGAGACAGAGTTATTAAGAAACATAATAATTTTGATAGTTTTGTTTATCAAAGCTGGTTATTATTATTCGATTTCCTATTTTTTTTAAGACTTTTCATGTGATCTCTACCTGTGAGACTGACAGTGTGTTAATTAATATTATATTAACTTAATTTTTATTACAGACTTTATATTTAAAAAAACACTTACTGTTGGTGCTAGTTATAAAATAAGTTTCCAGAAGCCATGAATTTTTCATTTTGGGGTTTAAAAAACTGTAAACCGTTATTTTTTATTTTATTTACAATTGGTAAGACCTTGGCATCATCTCACCTGATGGTAGTGACAATGATGCCGAAGATGGAAGCGGGCTTACCAAGATTCCCCAACTCAATGGAGAATGTGTATTTGTGTCTCATGACATTTTTTTAATGGATGCGGGCGGCACAGGGCCAATAGTCGTGGAAATCCTTGGGGGAGGCATTTGTCCAGCAGTGGACGTTTTTCAGCTGATAATGATGACGATGATGACATTTTTGACAAAGACGTTCTATACTTTACAAGTGTTGAAACTGCACAATGGTAAATCTCTGGGTTTGGACACTACAAACAAAAATATTGTGTAATTTTCTCGAGTTTGACACAACCGTAGTTATGAGTTATGACCTCTTGCGATAAGCCGACAATATAATCAATTTCAAAGGAAAACTATCACGGCTAAGAAGGCTTGAATTTGTAAAAAGTTCATAAATTTTCCATAGGTCATCCTATTACTAACAACATTCCCTCTCGTATATCTACCAGATACGCTAAAACTATCAGGTTTATGATATTGCGTCCCCACTTTTCTACCCCTTGGGCATACAGTGAGGGCCGCTATTCCTGCCAACACCATAAGATGAAAACCAGTTACGGTAGGTCTTGCCTCCAAGACAAATACCAACAACAAATGAATTTTGTTTTTTCGATAATATAGACATTTATTTTTTAAAATTACTACGGAACCCAACTTTGTGCAAGTCCGACTCGTACTTGGCCGTTTCTTTTACTATGGTGGCAACACTAAAATTCAACATACACCCCTGGTGCATCAGTTGTAAAAACCGGCGAAAGGTGAGTCGGACTCGCACACCGCGGGCTCCATACCACCATACGTCTCCACACAAGAGTGACATTGATATTTATTCATTTCAAACAAAAGACATCTACGCGAGCGACAGAAAAATTCTGTTATTTTTCACTTAGGCCACGAACTCCTTGAGTACGACTCACACTTGGCCGGAAATTATTATTTTGTTGATTTATTTTTAGATTAGTTCTATAATCACACTAAGTTGCACGTTTGTATGTATTATTATTTTTACTACGTAGCAGAAAAAAACCTATAAAAAAACAAGTTTTTTTGTATGTGCCCTATCCTTAACTTCTAATTATTATTTTTGTTTTTTGTTAGTAAAACTTATTTAATAATATACGAGTATATTCTGTGAAAATTTCAGCCGGCTTTCTATCACGGTTCAAAAGATACAGTCTTTCAAAAGTCAGACTAACGGACGGACACTGTAGGCTTAGTAATACTACCTGCTACTATAATACCCGCAAAGAATCATTACTGAATACAAGAAAGAATTATTTATAGGAAAATCGAACTATTATTCAAATGTTATTAGAAATTCTTCAAATACTCCAAAAGCTATCTGGCAAATAGTTAACGCTGAACGAGGAAAAATGAACTACTCTGCCGCAGATTATACTGACGTGGTCGTAGATCCTAGTGGCGCCAAATATAAGACCAAAACAAACGCAGTCAATGCTATGAACACGAGGTTTGCGAGTGCAGCTGCGGCCCGTGGTGCTCCCGCAGCCGACGCATCGCGAGCAGTGCAAGTTCTCGCTGCAACGCGACTCCCTTCGGACTGCTGTTTTAGATTTAGGCCTTTTTCAGCGAGGGAAGTATTCAAAATTATTTCCTTTATAATTGCTTTTCCGCGTAAGCCTACAAAAGATGTGTATGATATCTCGATGGACTTGTTGTACAACGCGGTGAATCCATTATCTCCAATTCTTGCTATCCTTTTTAATAGATGCATTAAAGAAGGCTCTTATTCTGCTCCATTTAAATCCAGCAAGATTGCACCAATTTTTAAGGGCAAAAGCAAGAGAGAAGATATAGATGGATACAGGCCTGTATCTACAATTCCTGCAATTGCAAAAAGGCTTGAGAACGGTCTAAGTTCTAGACTCACAGAGTACCTTGTTGAGTCAGAGATGCTGTCTGACAAGCAGTAAGCATACCGTGAGAGCCGGTCCACCATGTCCTTGGCAAGGGAAGTCATTAAATTAATAGTCGATGCTCGACGAGCAGCATGTGGCGGTGATATGCTGTGATTTATCAAAAGCATTCGATGTGGCCGATCATAGTGTTTTAGCAGCCAGTTAAAACACTACGGAATATGTAGCCCTGCACTAGATCTACTTGTAAATCTGCTCCATGATAGGTCACAGATCGTTATGGGGAAGGGTGGCACAGTAAAATCCGACGCGATGTGCACAACTGCAGGAGTCCCACAGGGGTCTTTAATCTCCAACATCCTCTTCTCTTTACTTTTAAACGACCTGCCAGACGTAGTAGGTATGTCGTACATGTAAATATAGGAGGACACAGGATAGGGCAGGTAGAAAAGACGACCTTCTTGGGTTTTGAATTGGCCAGAGGTTTGACGTGGGAACCACATGTGGACAAACTGCGTGCGAGGTTCGGTAGCGCCTGCTTTGCGCTGAGGCGACTATCGCGCGTGATGGATCTGGAGACGGTTCGTCAGTATGCCGCCGAGCTCTGGGGCTGCGCTGCCGAATGGAGCGCGTCTTTCGGATGCAAAAGCGAGCTGTTACAGCTATTGTCCAAGTGCGGCAGGACGTATCAGCGAGACCGTACTTCAAGTCGCTTGGTATCATGACGCTGCCGTCTCTCGTCATAATGCAGGTTGCGGTTTTCGTGCGAGAAAATGGATCTATGTACGAAACTCATAGGGATGTGCATGGCCGCGAAACCCGCAATGCAGAGAAGCTTATTCCTCTGCCCCACTCACTTACTAAATAAGATAAACTGACACACATCATGGGTCCCGGAGTCTATAACAATCTACCGGAAAACATTACTACGTCAAAAAGCACTAAGTCGTTCAAATTTCATTTAAAGCGCTGGCTTATAGAGCAATCGTTCTATAGTATTAAGGAATTTAAAGCTTTATAGCTTTACATAGTATTATTTTACATGAATTTTTTATTATGTGTAATGCGATTTATTTACCTACTGACGTGTATTTCCATTGCGATTATTGACATTCCTAATTTTATTATTGTTAACTATTTTATTTCATCCGTTTTAAGTATTTTTAAAATGCGATTTTGACATGTAATTTACAAATTATGAATAAATGGATTATGGATTATAGTAATAAATAAGGTCCCATTTCCTGGTAGATTCGGAACACTTAAAAGAAAAGTCTTGACTCACTCACTAACAGACTCAACGCCAAACCCTTGGACACAAAAAGCTGTAATTTCACACGGAGTTTATTTATATCTGGTGCAGACAAGGAAGGAATTTAGTACTAACGATTTTACTGAACTTCCTCGGGTTAGGGACTAAAGCACGAACTAAGTAGCGGGAAACAGCTAGTGGAACAATAAAGTCGGCAAAACAAACAAAATGTGGCTGTAAACTTTCTTTTGAGGACTGGAAGACCCGCCCCCCTGTTCATTTCGAATAGTTAGAAGTCGTGATATTTTGTCCATTAACTATAATAGTTATTAATGAATTCTGTTTGTGAGTCGCAGTCTGAGGCATTCTTAATGTAATTTATATCCCAAAAAAACATAAATGTGAAAGGGAGCCAAGTTCTATACAAAAAAAAATACGGAGATCTGAATGGGTAAATACCAAGTTCTATAATGATTTCTTAAATCATAGCTACGAGTCTTCAAATTAAAATATTTATTTCATACTTATCCAAACAATAGAGAATGTATAACGGTTTTCAGTTGCTTAAAAGAAAAGTACTAATGGTGTAGATTCTACGAGGTTTGCTCGCTTGGCGGCTTGACTATTTAAACTTAATCGATCTTACTAGACACACAAAATTATAAGTGTAGAGATTTAACAAATTTTAAGTAACGGGTAGGTCGAAAATGTTCCGAAATGGTTCGTGTCATATAACCCACGGCCGGTGTCGCTCTTTTCTTTTACGAACTTGGCTGACACACTGCCGTGTGTCTAGATTCGTGATGAGGTCAGAAATGTGGTTTAATTGTGTTAAAACATTGCCTTCATTCATTATGTTACAAAATTGGTGTAGGACCCGTTAAACTGGTGGGGTTTTTACTTGTCATATTGCAAATTTTTGAAGAATAGGTTAGTCTTATTAAGCACCATTTGTACCTTCTATCACCCCATTTGATCGAAACCTGTAGTCAAAATAAGGATAGTTAACGGGTCATACACCAATTTTGTCACTCTCTGTACAGGTAGGTGTTTAAAATATATGTTTAGGTGTATATGAATTTCTTTAGAAGTTTTGTTAATGGACTATTATTTATAGGCAGACAGGTTAATGTCTTATTAAGCACCATTTGTACCTTCTATCACCCCATTTGATCGAAACCTGTAGTCAAAATAAGGATAGTTAACGGGTCATACACCAATTTTGTCACTCTCTGTACAGGTAGGTGTTTAAAATATATGTTTAGGTGTATATGAATTTCTTTAGAAGTTTTGTTAATGGACTATTATTTATAGGCAGACAGGTTAATGTCTTATTAAGCACCATTTGTACCTTCTATCACCCCATTTGATCGAAACCTGTAGTCAAAATAAGGATAGTTAACGGGTCATACACCAATTTTGTCACTCTCTGTACAGGTAGGTGTTTAAAATATATGTTTAGGTGTATATGAGTTTCTTTAGAAGTTTTGTTAATGGACTAATAATTATAGGCAGACCGGTTAATGTCTTATTAACCACCAATTGTACATTCTATCACCCTATTTGATCGAAACTTGAAACTAGAGGAGACGGAACTGTTCATGTACATACTCGTATAGTTAGGAATTTCAAAACTTTCGTAAATAACTTTTGTAAATTTGTAAATAATGGATAATTTTTACTGCAAGGAAATTTATGCATTTTCCCTTATTTTGATACATTCAAACTTTTTAAGGTTGTTTTTTATTGGGTGTTTTATAGTGCCAAGTAGTCATAAATCATAATACAGTACATTATATTAGTAAGCGGGTGCACATCATAAAACTGCATTAATTTGAATGAAATTAAAAAACTGATTATGTGCAAAATGGATACTGATTTGTCGCCATTAGCTTAACTCTGTGTTTGTATTTGTTGTGAAAATTCGATATAGGAAAATAATTGCACTAGTGAAAATAAAATATTGTACGTAACTGCAAATAGGAATTAAAACACTCGTATGCAACTATTATCACACGCTTTGCCTCGTGTCTCTGCCCCGTATTTAACCGCCACCGTGGCGTAATGGTTACGCCATAAGCTTCACATATAGAGAGTGAATAGGCATTATTTGAGTTTGAGTGTACCATCCTCGACTACATCGTCACTTACCATCAGGTGAGATGTATTTAAACGCACGCAAATTTTTAATTAAAAAAAAACAGGGCGACAGCCTAGCGTTAACTTTAATGTTAACAGCATTGATGTGTTCCAATTTAAAGATAAGAAAGCCAGTTCGATGCTTTGGGGAATTTTGGTAAGCCCGCTTCCATCTTAGGCATCACCGCCACGTAATATAAGGTGAGATGATGCCAAAAGCTTACCAATTGTAGATAAAAAAAAATATAAACTTCTATAATGATTCAACTTTGCGCCAAATCAAATAAACAAATCTGTATAATTATGTCTTTTTTTTAAATACACACGTCAAGTTGCTTAAGGATATTTTTTGACTTTTCATACAAAACACAGTTTTTTGAAGAACTATAAAAAATACTTAGGACATGTGTAGGGTAGAAACTTTCGAGATGAGCAAGCGCTATATTTACCTCCTCAGTTCTTATACATAAATAAATTTAGTTAAAAGTGGTTTTGAAATTAAAATTGTGTTTTTATTTTGTCATAGAAGGATGGCACAAATTGTATGAAATTAGTAGAACCCACGTTTATAAAGAACTGAGAAGGTACTCGTTAATGTAGCACTTGCCCATCTTGAAAGATTTTATACCCCGCCCGTACTGCACATGTCCTAAGTAATTTTAATAGCTTTCAAGAAACCATGTTTTGCATGAATATTTTTAGAGTTCCGTACACGCTACGGATGACCAACGGTACCCTATTGCTCAGCCTCCGCTGTCTGTATGTCTGTCCGTCCGTCTGTATTTCACGAACCGCAATAGGTAGACAGTTGAAATTTTCACATAAATAATGTACATTTCTATTGCTGCTATATTAACAAATACTAAAAATAAAGTGAAAAAATTCCATACAAAAAAATGCACAGATTCCCTGCATAGCACGAACTACTAGGACATTGAAAATGAAATTCAGGCATAAAAATCCTAATCCCAATCCTAAATCCTAATTGTACAAACAATAAGTAATTTATGTATCACACTATCCACCAACAATTCGTTTTTTTTCGTACTCATTAATTGAAAATTTAAATATTTTACAAATTCCAAAAATTTTAAAAAAAATCGAAAGAAGTTTAAAATTTTCCGAAAATCCTCCATTCACCACATACAATAATATAAACTCTCATACACACCCAACTTCCATACCACAGTACTGTATAACCATGGTGCGCTACAACTCACTCGCCGAGGTACTTCCATACCACAGTACTGTATAACCACGATGCGCTACAACTCACTCGCCGAGGTACTTCCATACCACAGTACTGTATAACCATGGTGCGCTACAACTCACTCGCCGAGGTACTTCCATACCACAGTACTGTATAACCACGATGCGCTACAACTCACTCGCCGAGGTACTTCCATACCACAGTACTGTATAACCATGGTGCGCTACAACTCACTCGCCGAGGTACTTCCATACCACAGTACTGTATAACCATGGTGCGCTACAACTCACTCGCCGAGGTACTTCCATACCACAGTACTGTATAACCATGGTGCGCTACAACGCACTCGCCGAGGTACTTCCATACCACAGTACTGTATAACCACGATGCGCTACAACTCACTCGCCGAGGTACTTCCATACCACAGTACTGTATAACCATGGTGCGCTACAACTCACTCGCCGAGGTACTTCCATACCACAGTACTGTATAACCATGATGCGCTACAACTCACTCGCCGAGGTACTTCCATACCACAGTACTGTATAACCATGATGCGCTACAACTCACTCGCCGAGGTACTTCCATACCACAGTACTGTATAACCATGATGCGCTACAACTCACTCGCCGAGGTACTTCCATACCACAGTACTGTATAACCATGATGCGCTACAACTCACTCGCCGAGGTACTTCCATACCACAGTACTGTATAACCATGATGCGCTACAACGCACTCGCCGAGGTACTTCCATACCACAGTACTGTATAACCATGATGCGCTACAACTCACTCGCCATAGGTACTTCCATACCACAGTACTGTATAACCATGATGCGCTACAACTCACTCGCCGAGGTACTTCCATACCACAGTACTGTATAACCATGATGCGCTACAACTCACTCGCCGAGGTACTTCCATACCACAGTACTGTATAACCATGATGCGCTACAACGCACTCGCCGAGGTACTTCCATACCACAGTACTGTATAACCATGATGCGCTACAACTCACTCGCCGAGGTACTTCCATACCACAGTACTGTATAACCATGATGCGCTACAACGCACTCGCCGAGGTACTTTTTTGAGGGCGCACCTACAACCCGTAACTTTTTTTGGTTTTCAAAAATTTGATCTCATTCGACAGCCATCAGCCAACTAAATACCCTAGGACCATTTTTTCATTTTTTTAAATTTCGACTTAGTTCTTGAGACATCCGGGACCAAAGTCAAAACTTTTTTTGATTTCATTTTTTTTTAATTCATTCACCATCTGATAGATCTCGTCAATCAGCGTCCTTTGACATCCTATTTATCTATGAACTACTAATAGCTTCCATACAATCGCCGTGCCGCACTAAACTCCCAAATGGGACCTAGTACCCAGCGATCTAAAAGTGATTTTCAATGACAAAACGTGTTATAGGGGTAGACACAAAAGATCCCATTGGGTCTAAGTGTCGCTGCAACTGTGCAGCCCCCACTTACAAAGATTTTTTACATAGTTCTATCGTAAAAACGGAAATACATATAGGCGTGAAACTTGGTGTGATTACAGTAATTATACTAAATTAAAACAACAAATAATAAAAATAGGCCAAGTGTGAGTCGTACTCGTGCTAAGGAGTCTGAACTCAAAAACAAAAAAAGTATATTTTTGTCGCTCGCGTTGATGTCTTTTGTTTAAAATGTAAATAGGTATCGTTGTCATAGTTATGTGAAGAAGTGTAGTAGTACGGAGCGAGAGTACGACTCGCACTTGACCAATTTTTTAATTCGGTTTACCATTAAAAAGTTATGCAATTTTTATTCTGAAACGGATTTAGAACAGTAATTTTAGTACTTATTTTTTTTAATAATCATCAATTTACATGTCAAGAATTAAAATATAACTTAAATAAATATATAATAAAATTATAAAAAAATACAAAAATCCCACCCCGAGTCGTGCCTGATGCAAATGTGCCCATTACGCTAGCTACGTTATCTTAGTTAGTACTAATATCAAAAGTGGTAATATTATTTTTTTAATATATCCATATTCGGCGCATCAGAAACGAGGAGATCCGTAAGAGAACCAAAGTAACCGACATAGCTCTCAGAATTGCTAAACTTAAGTGGCAGTGGGCGGGGCACATTGCTCGTAGAACAGATGGCCGTTGGGGCAGTAAAGTTCTCGAGTGGCGACCACGCACCGGAAAGCGTAGTGTAGGCAGGCCTCCCACTCGGTGGACCGATGACCTGGTGAAGGTCGCGGGAAGCCGCTGGATGCGGGCAGCGCAGAACCGGTCGTCGTGGAGATCCTTGGGGGAGGCCTATGTCCAGCAGTGGACTTCCTTCGGCTGAAATGATGATGATGAATATATCCATATTAAAATCGCCCTGATTCAGGGTAGACTCGAGCCCCTCGGTGGGGACGTATTTGAGCTGATATAATAATAATATATCCATAGGCAGACTTTGAGCTGTGGATGAAGTTCGTCATACTGTATCAACTTTTGGGACATTTTTCGAATATAATGATGTCAGTGTTGTCTACACGTATAAGAAACTTAAAATCAACAGGAACAAACATTTACGAGTACGTTACCCAAATTTAATATATCTATGGCTGCTAAAATGTCTTATACGAACGAGCCAGCTAATAGCTGGCTAAAATATCTTATACGAACGAGCCAGCTAATAGCTGGCTAAAATATCTTATACGAACGAGCCAGCTAATAGCTGGCTAAAATATCTTATACGAACGAGCCAGCTAATAGCTGGCTAAAATATCTTATACGAACGAGCCAGCTAATAGCTGGCTAAAATATCTTATACGAACGAGCCAGCTAATAGCTGGCTAAAATATCTTATACGAACGAGCCAGCTAATAGCTGGCTAAAATATCTTATACGAACGAGCCAGCTAATAGCTGGCTAAAATATCTTATACGAACGAGCCAGCTAATAGCTGGCTAAAATATCTTATACGAACGAGCCAGCTAATAGCTGGCTAAAATATCTTATACGAACGAGCCAGCTAATAGCTGGCTAAAATCCATAATACCTATAAGGCCATTGAAAGCACAGATTAGTAGAAACGATGCTAATGTAAGTATTCAATGGAAAATGATAAAATGGGTAAGTTCTTCATCATCATCATCATTCACGTCCATTGCTGAAAAAAGACCTCCAAGGATTTCCAGAACGATCGGTTCTACGCTTCCCGCATCCAGCGGCTTCACGCGGCCTTCACCTGGTCGTCGGTCTACCGAGTGGGGCCTGCGTAAGCTACGTCTTACTGTTCGTGTTCGCCACTCCAAAACTTTATTCAGCCCTAACAAACATCTGTTCTAAAAGTTATTTTCACTGCCCACTGCCACTGAAGTTTAGCGTTTCTGAAAGCTATATTGATTAGTTTGGTTCTCTTACGGGATGTCCCCATTGCGATCGCACACACTACCAAATTCCAAGCATTGTTGCTAGTTGTGGCACGACACTAAATAAATTTTATTGAACAAAAATAAGACCCAAAATGGATCTTAATAAGAGCGAATTAGTGTGAGTAAATATTATTTTATCCGACGCTCTTACGGTGAAGGAAAACATCGTGAGGAAACCTGCACACACCTGCGAAGAAACTCTGCGCACTGGGCCCGCGTGGTCGACTAAGGCCCGAACGCTCTAATTCAGGGTAGGCCCGAGCCCCTCGGTGGGGACGTATATGAGCTGATATGAATGAATGAATAAAATATTATTTTATTTTAAAATATGATCGTGAGGCTATCCTTAATTAATGAATAGAATGGATTTTTGAAAACAAATGTCAGCGCATGCGTGAAAAAGAAATAGATGGAATTAAAAAAGGTCGGATAAGGGAAAAGTGCTTTTATAAAATTGAAGACTTTATTAATAATAAGTAGCCTCCAACTTGTATATTGCTTTTCGTTTAATGTGACTTTTTTCAGATTCTCTGTCTAGTAATATTTGTTTTAATTAAATGTATTTTCTGACATTATTTTTTATAGATAAGGGTGACATTTTATTTAGGAAAAAAAATACATGTGATTTAGTTTTTAATTTTTGCTGTACCTTGTGTTGCTGTAGTTTTGTAAGTTGAATTTCCTATACAATACTCATTGTTACAAGGAATAAATAAATATGAAATAAGAAATATGATGAAAAAAGAACGAAGAACTACAAAGTGTGAGCAACGTTTGAGTTATATATTAGAAACAAAAATAAATAAACTAACATACAGGGTGCTACAAAAGTAGAACTTGTGAAACTGTTTATTGTTTTCCTTAATAGTTAGAGCTTGCGTAAGACTCTCAAATAAAAATTGTGAAATTTGAAACCATTTAATGGATTTTTTATGACAACAAGATCCATTTCAAGAATTTATTACTTTCGTCCCGCGTTCGCAATTAAGAACTATACTACCTCAACGGCCATCCTTTCTGCGAGCCCGAGGTAAGCCCGCTTCCATCTTCGGCATCATCATCACTTACCACCAGGTGAGATGTTGTCAAGGGTTTACCAATTGTAAATAAAAAAAAAAAAAACATTTTGATACGAAACTCCACAAAAAGTACAAAAAATCGGATTGAGGAACAAACTTAACTTTGTAGTTGAAAAAATGTTCTCAAATACATCGATATACGTCAAGGTCTATTCTTAAACTGCAATTCCAAGTATGTAAACAAAAAAAAACATATATTAATACAATATAGTTAAATCACATTTCAATTTACAATTTTCCGTTTTTTTTACTTGTGCTGTAAGACCTTGCTTCTTATTTAGTGATTCAAGGTCAACGGTGCACCCTAAAAGTTTGGGTTTACTTGTAAGTATTTAAATATGTGACAAAAATGGACGTATCACATTTGGCGATATAGTTAGTCCATTCTCTTCACACCAGGAGGTCGCGGGTTCGATTCTCAGCGGAGTCTAACTTTGTAAGATTCGGTTTGGTTAGTGGAAGCTCATTTTCTACGTCCGCCTGGCTAGCTACGTACCACTATCATATCTTAGTCTTGCCGCCAAAACTGTGTTCCGGCTTGAAGATAGCTAGCTCTTCACCGCCTCCGCTCCATGGCGTGATGGTTAGTCCATTTGCCGCGGGTTCCCGGCGGAGTCCACTTTGTAAGACTCGGTTTGGTTAGTGGTAGGGCATTTTCTTAGCCCGCCTGGCTAGCTACCACCATCTTATCTGAGTCTTAATAGCATCGATGTAAAAAGTAAGTGTTAATATCATCGATGTGTTCTGGATTGAAGATAAGATAGCCAGATCCCCAATGCGTTGGGGAATCTTGGTAAGCCCACTTCCATCTCCGGCATCATCGTCACTTACAGGTGAAATGATGCTAAGGCCTTGTAAATTGTAGATTTTTAAAAGAGTTACACAAGCTTGATTTTTTTACAGCTTCAAGGAACCGTTCACACAAATATTTGATATTTACAACTTGATACCTCCAAGCGTTCCTGAGGAAACGGTCTCGACAGACAGACGGACAACAAAGTGAACCCTACGAGTATAAGGGTTCCTTTTGAGGCACGGAACCCTTGATATAACATCAAACTTACAAACTGTAACAAGCTGTCGTTTCCATTTTCATCCAAGACAAAAACGCAATTGGAAAAGAAAATCAGAATGTTTCCCTTGATAACAGAAATGCATTAAGGCTATCGCCGACACCGATCTACTACTGACCCCTTTACTCCACAAATATTTGTACGTATTCCAAGACTCACATGTTTGCCGTAAGAACGAAAAGACCCTGAATATTATTTACTGTTACGTGATTATCAAAATACAGCGGAGCTAATGACTCTCGTCACGCACCTAGTTCTGTGGTTTTGTTGGAGGCAGATACGCTATACTAATCTATCTTTTTTCTTTTCTGTTTTTGTGTTGTTTATTTTTTTTAACAAAAGTATTATCACCGTCTGTGAGTGAAGGAGCGCGGCCCTGGTTTTGACAAGCTTTTATTTAACTTACAATCGTCATATCAGGTCATATACGTACCCACCGAGGGGCTCGAGCCTACCCTGAATTAGGGCGATCAGGCCTTAGTCGACCACGCGGGCCCAATGCGGGTTGGTCGACTTCACACACAACCTGCGAGTTTCTTCGCAGACGTGTGCAGGTTTCCTCACGATGTTTTCCTTCACCGTTAAAGCAATCGGTAAGTATAATGTACGTAAGTTTTTTTTTGAAAAACTCATTGGTACATTGGCCGTCCAGATTTGAACCCGGTACCTCTGGTTAGAAGAACCGAGTCGTTAACGGTTGAGCCACAGACGCTTTTTAACTTACAATGTTCGTAAATCCGCTTCAAATCCTGCTGTCGATTTTAAAGCAACTTCCAGAGGTCCGATTGAGCTGTAATTAGGTGTAAAGCTATATTTCCGATGACAATTGATCCTTTTGGTATTCTGAAGTTGATCTGATGATGAACTATGAAGTTGGAATGAAGGTTCTAGGATTGTCTATGTTTTTAATAAAATCATGGGAAATATTGTACATCTCAGCCCGGCTTTTTAAAATTTGGACTTAAAACTCTTTTCAATTAAAATCTTGTATCTAGAAGCTTTTAAGTTTTTTTTAAAATGAGCTTATTTTAATTTAATATTGAACAAGGAGGACCCGTGCTTCTCCGCAGCATTATTATTACCTATTTATTATGTACATCGATGGCGTGCGGTAGGCAACCCGCAAGCGGCTCGCCATCGATGGCGCGGTGTGCCGAGAATTTGCGAGTTGAATGTTCACACCTAGGTTTTTAAAATCCTCCGAGCACTTTTCGTTTTCTTTCCAACACCCTCAAATAAAATCACAACAACCTACTCCATAATAAATGTGCTATAGGTTTTAAATGAGAAAATCACGACCGCGCTAACTTTTTAACTCACTACTTGTCAAAACTGTAGTGTCAGTTTAAAAAAAGATAGATAACATAAACAATTGATAACATATTGCAATCATTAAACAATTAAAATAAAAACACAATAAAAAAAATCTTATGTAGTGCAGCAAAATAATTGAATTACACACCTTGCTATAGTTTCGCTACATAATACGTAGAATTGAGATTTAGGGCCTAAAAGCGGATATATGAAAAGAAATTATTTGTGGGGTAAATCAGAAAATATATATTTTTAAATGAAGAAAAGGTAAAAAGGACTATAAATTGTAATGGTCGTGATTAATAGGAATTAGACTAAATATTTTGTCTTAAGTAAATTTTTAGGTTAAAAAAGAACAAATTTAAAATTAACAATATAGATTTTGTAACCGGATAAACAACGATTGTCGCTTTCCCCAGAATTCAAATAAAATCACCTTCTAATGTACATAACACATTCTAAAACAAACTAGTGTTTGACGGAATTACCCCGAGGCAGTCTACACACTACTTAAAACTAATGGTTGAAAAAGTACCCTCGAGGCACCCTAAACAGTTCCTTATTTAATTTTAAAAAATCTTGAAATTACTGGCAAATGAGTGGCAGAATACTTAAAACAAAACTCCGTGCTGCTGTAACGGCGGTCGGTGAAGGTACAGGCGATATGAAAATGAGGTTAATTAAATAAGAATCACTTCCCTTCAGGCGGCTGGGACTGGATGATGGCTGGTCTGTATACTGCCAACCATTAGTTTTAAGTAGTGTGTAGACTGCCTCGGGGTAATTCCGTCAAACACTAGTTTGTTTCAAAATGTGTTATGTACATTAGAAGGTGATTTTATTTGGATTCTGGGGAAAGCGACAATCGTTGTTTATCCGGTTACAAAATCTATATTGTTAATTTTAAATTTGTTCCAAACACAAAAATAGTCTGCCCGGCCGCAGTGTTCAACGGCAGGTCTACGACTGGCGCGGCGGCGGCTAGGTGGTGGTAGCCTTAGCAGCGGTGAAAACGCGTTCTAGATGCCCTATACAATAACCATTTTGATCACAACAAAGCCGTAGCCAGCACGTAACAGAACAGGAATTAAACCTCTCACCTCTGACAAATAACGAGGCCACTGCTCACAAACTTTTTCACTATTTCGATAAGATTAAATATAATTTAAAACCATAATTTTGGCAAAAATTCAACAAACCAAAATAATAAATCTCGGATCATCAATTTTTCTAATTTCTATTAAAATATGACAGAACCCGCTTTGAAAATTTTTCTTGCATTCTAAAAACATACGTCCAGCCAAAAGCCAGGAAATATAACCAAAAAGTTTCATTTTGTGACGAAAAAGGTTTTATTCTTGTTGGGTATTCCAAAGTAATAATTTCAACCGTACTAAAAAAGGTAGTATAAATATAAAAAAAAACTTTCGCAGGTACTACAGAAAAAAGGTATTATTTTTGTTGGGAATTCCAAAGTAACAATTTTATTTAAATCGTATTAAAAAAGGTTTAATTCTTGTTGGGTATTAACTAACAATTTTATATAAATCGTGTTAAAAATGGTTTAAACGAAGTGTAGGCAGGCCACTCAGTGGACCGATGACCTGGTGAAGGTCGCGAGAAGCCGCTGGATGCAGGCAGCGTAGAACCCGTTGTTGTGGAAATCCTTGGGAGAGGCATTTGGCGGATATGATGATGAAAAATGGTTTTATTCTTGTTGGGTATTCCAAAGTAACAAATTTAATTAAATCGTATTATAAAAGGATTTATTCTTGTTGGGTATCCCATAAATTGGTGTAAGCCGTATGAAAATCCATTTGGTAGGCTAAATGTTCACACCTAGTTTTCTTCCAACTCAACCAATTTAGATGGGCAATAGCTCAAACGAAGAGCTCATTGTAACAAAAGTTTTTAGACCAAAACGAACCGCGTAGGTACTTCAATTAGAACCGGAGATATTGAAAAGAAAGCTAAGAATATCGCGTTTGAGACTTGGGGTATAACTTGAGAAGGGCGAAAGTTATATGATTCTCATATTGATACAAAAATTGTGCGTCATAAAAAGAAATAAGCAAATCGGTTTGATAGAACTGTCGTACGCAATTGAAACTGATTTCAAAATTTATTTAATTTTTAAAATTTCTTTCAGAAGAGCGAAAATTAGTTGATTTTAATTCTTGATGTTAAATCCATGCATAAACACCTTAAATTTAACAAAAAATGGCAAATTGGTTTTTGGCCGTTTTTCATAATTTGTTGACAAGGGCGAAGGTTGGGTGATTTCCAATGCTTGATGACACATCTGTGCATCAATGCCTTTCAATAAAAAAAAAATGCAAATCGGTTCGATAGAACGGCTTGACGGACTCGTATTACATTCTAGATGGAAGTGCGGTACGCGAGCCACTAGCCGCTCGCGGGGGTGATTTCCAATGCTTGATGACATATCTGTTTTGTAAGAACCTTTCATTAAAAAAAAGTTAAGCAAATCGGTTGGATAGAACGTCCGGACGGACTTGCATTAGTTTTGATCAATTCTTTTAATAAATATAATAGATATTTGAGTGCGTATTTGAGAAGCTACTGGGGTTGCTTCCCGGCTAGTTCGGCTCCAGGATGTGATCCACCATCACTTGTTACCAAAATCAAAATGATTTAAGGTGAAAGAATAATTCCTAATTCTAAATTTTATGGATCTTGTGAAAACAAATATACAGAAATCGTTAATTCTGTAGCTGATTTTCTAAACAATCATAAAATTTCTGGGCCAGCTCTATAAAAGGTACACGTAAAGATACCTTCTTATCTATCTATATATATAAAATTCTCGTGTTATATAGTGCTAGTACCCATCAAATCCTGCCACGTACCAATGTGATTTCGAATTTAGATTTCATATGTACGTATATCCAACGCTCTTACGGTGAAGGAAAACTTAGTGAGGAAACCTGCACAAGCCCGCGGAGAAACTCGCAGGTTGTGTGTGAAGTCAACCAACCCGCACTGGGCCCTAATTCAGGGTAGGCTCGAACCCCTCGGTGGGGACGTATATGAGCTGATACGATATGTAAAAGTAGTTCTAGGTAAGAACAAAACCTAGAACATCATAATCCTTTTAAGCTCACACCACATCCAATTTATATTTCCAGTTACTATTTTAATAGACTGCTAATGGACTTCCTACGGTTTCATTTTACCTGGTGTAGGAATAATGGAATTCCTCACGTGAATTACTGAGCCGCTTTGTTTGGTTCGTGGCTGGAAATCCACTTACAATCCTTCTCTCGTGATTGAAAAGCCTTAGCTTGCCTATTAAGTAGTTACAGCTTAGAAATCGAAATATAAGTGGTGCAGAAAAATTTTACACGAGAATTTTCATAACAGCCCGCTGGAGTTCATAAATCCCAAAAACGTAGTCTTTGATTCATTTGTTAACCAAACAATCGATTGTGAAATATGTAATTTTATATCGATAATTGGATGACGTATATCTGTGTCGGCATTGCATTACTTTTTTGAAAAATGAAACAGGAATCCATTATTAACCAATAAACTTATTTTCTTCTTCTTCTTTGTCCTGGCGCTATCCCATTTACTTGGGGTCGGCCCTCCTGATTCTTTTCCGCCATTCAGGGCGGCACTGCGTCATTTCGGGTGTTAGGCCCATCGTCAGCATATCCCTTTCCACGGTTCCTGTCCAGGTCACAGGGGGGCGCCCTCTGCCTCTCTTGGCTTCATCTCCGATGCTCATCACTTTCCTCGTCAAATGATCTTCCTCTCTCCTCATGACGTGTCCGTACCAGCGCAGGCGATTTTCTTGTAATTTATTTGAGATGTCTGTTACTTTGAAGGAGCCCCGGATGTATTCATAAACTTATTTTCAAGGTAGATAATTAAAAAAAAAACAACTTCGAACGATTTTTGAAGGTTCCTCTCGACTTTTCTGATCCTAGTTTTCTTATCATGGTACCACCCTTGGGATATCTTCTTTGTAACAGAAAAAGAATAATCTAAAGCGGTTCATAAACGACGAAGTTATCTGCGAACAAACATAATATATATATATACGGTTGAATTGAGAAACCTCCTCCTTTTTTTGAAATCGTTTAAACACGGAAAACAAGTTTTTTGGTTAATAATGTACTTGTGCCAACACAGTTTAACGTCATCCGATTATCGACATCAAATTATTTCAAAATCGATTGTTTGGTTAACAAATGAATCAAAGACTACATTTGTACGGGATTTATGAATTCCAGCGGGCTCTTAAATATCAAGGATAATAATGTACACAGGAGTAACAAAATTGATGTGGGATCGGTTATTAACTTGGCATGTTCTACTCTTAACAACTTTTACCAGAAACCCACAGTCAATTCTTTAAAAAAAAAATATTTATCCAATCAAAATCTCTAAGGAACTTGATCGATTTAAATAAAGAATCTGTTTTTTTACAAGATTTATTTTCTGCCGTCATATCGAAAAAGGACGTTTCTACATATTCTTTAAAATGGATAATAAAAATCATTTCACACTTTTATTAGCTTCACTTGTAACTATGTAAGAAAATCTTGGAATCTTAATTTGACCCACTTCCTGGTCTTCGATTAGGATGAAATTTTGTACACGCTCTGAGTTCTGATGACAATACATGACTAGCTAAAAAACGTCATTACAAATCCAATATGGCGGCCTCCCCAAGATGGCGGACTGGCTGTTTGAAATCCACCCCCATGATATGGGTATCAAATGAAAGGGTTTGCTGTCAGGAATACGAAAAAAATAGTCACGTGACTTAAATCCAATATGGCGGAAAAGCGTGTTTTTTAAACTAACTTAAAGTTATTTCTACTCACTTTTTGTTATTTTTGTATTTTTTTATTTTGCTTAATACATAACCTCAAATCATATCACAAAGTATTCATGCCTACAAGCCGTTTTAAAATGATCATTTCAAAACGAAAACAAGACAACTGCTCTACAATGAAACTTTTTAAACATTTTTATGGCTTTGGCTCAAAAATTTAATATAATATGATTATGCATTTTGTGCAAAATGCCAAGGCCATTTAAAAAACGCACGTACCTGCGCCATGGCTAAACATCGCGTGTGATTAGGCTGTATGGATGAACTTTTGACGATTTAAATATTTTTTTCAATTTATTTCATGATCAAAGAAAAAGTATTGTATGCTACTGCACGAAATTAGCTATTGTAACACTCGTGCTGTCTATTGTGCCACTCAGCTTGGCTTCGTGGCACAAACTATAGATTAGGATGTCATCACAAATCTGGTAACGATAACGGAAATGGATAAACTTAGGTTGAGAGGATAAATGGTAACCCTTTGATGATAAATATGTCGGTCTGCCTGCGCAAAGTGGTTGCGTTTTAGCGCCTGAAAAACTAGTTAACGTGACTAAAACAGACTATAAGGGAAATGGCTGAGTAAGATAGGAAATGAAAGTACTAATTGTACTTATGACAATTATACAAAAACTGACCAAATATTCGGTTGCGTTATGGAGCAACGCCCGTTAGTAGTGGGAATAGCGAGAGTTCTGGACCAGGATCTCACCCCCCTTGCGGAGCCCCAAAGTTGCCTGGAATTGCTATCGGGAACGCTTGAAGATAGCGAAATAGGACCACGGGCAAACAATTTAAATGGGGGGTGACACATCATTATACTGGATGGCGCCAGTTTCTCCAGTTCCGTACTATCATACTAGATGGCGATAGTTTCTTCACGTTTAAAAAAAAACACGTTTTTTGGTATGGAGACTTTCACTTTTTCTAATTGTTTGTTATAGCGGCAACAGAAATACATCATCTGTGAAAATTTTAACTATCTAGATATCACGGTTCATGTAATACAGCCTGGTGACAGACGGACAGACGGACGAACAGCGAAGTCTTAGTAATAGGGTCCCGATTTTACCCTTTGGGTACGGAACCCTAAAATCCCGTATGCGTAAAAACTAAACCCCTATTTTTGGCCAGTTGGGAAAAATGTATATTAGAAACCAATTAGGGGCCAATATTTTTTTTGAAGTAGGTGTCAGCATAATCGAATCCTTATTTTGCTTATTTTTAATTTAATATTATTTAATAGTATTGTAAATGCGAGAGTTCGTTTGTTTGTTTGTCTTTCTTTCACGAACAGATCGACGTGATATTTTCCACAGATACAGTTAGAGTTTTGGAGAGCGACATTGGATATTTTTTTTTACCGCGAGAAAATGTCTTACTCCCACGGGGAAATCGAAAAAAGAACGCGTGCGAGGCCGCGGGCGGACCGCTAGTATAAAATATTTGATAGCTATACTTTTCTTAAGTGCTGGCACCAACGTTAAAACAAATTGTAGGCCCTTAATTTATTACAAAACTACTTTTGATTTCGTTTTTGCTGATTACTTTCGTGTAATAAAAATATAAGTTCACATCTCTTTGAAGTCAATTTATTTTATTAAATTACTTTTTGATAATATAAGTAAATATGTAATAGGTAATGATTATTGTTGATTACGTACGAATACATGCTAACCTATTTAAACATTACACAAAAATATTTACATAGACAAAAAGTTTGCAAAAGTATCAAGATTATTAAGTGCGAGTAGTAAGCATTCCTACATAAATCGGTGTGTTCGCGCTCAAATCTATAGCTGTGTGAGTAAGTTTCGAAGCGCGCCACAGCGTAGTAACACTCTTTTTTTTTTTAGCAAAAATCGTTAATGTACAGACATGGAAAGTCAACGTTTTTATTAAATGTAAAAATATGTAAGTATTCAACATGTAAATTCATAAAATAATTTAAATGAAGTAGTCTTATCGTAATAATTACGTAGTTAGCTCAGAGATGCGCGCACATGCGGCGCCGCAGCTGCCTGGACAGTCGTTCCCGCAGACTTATATGTCTGTGGTTGTCCCCATTTACCCCGCAAGCGGGCAGCACGCTAGTATTACAAAAAAATACTAAATATTACTAGTATTACCATGTATTACTAAGTAGAGAAGACGCGACTGCCACTTTCGCATGACCAAAACGGCTTCCTGCGATCTTCACCAGGTCATCGGTCCACCGAGTGGGAGGCCTGCCTACACTACCTTATCATATCATACAGAATTAAAAAGTGATAGATTGACTATATAATATTTACTTTTATTTTTCCTTTAAAACGGGTTTTCCGTTATAATGTGGAATTTCACGAGTAGACTGGCGAACAACCTAATACTTAATCTTATGCAATTAGCTTTACATTTGAAATTCGCGTGCGTATCTTAACACGACATTTGTCCTTTAATATTCGAAGTGTAAACATTTTTTTGTATCACGAGCTTTATAAAATTTTAGGAAAATTTCCTCTGTTAAATTCGCCTTTCTATGATGACTGCTGACATGATTCCTTTTTACTATTTTGCCTTACTCAGTTTTTTTTATTGTTGCCTGAAGGTGAGTCGCAGATAAAATATGCTGCTTTAATGTAACCATATTTAAACAAAAAAAAAATGTGAAAAAGTGTAATCATCATCTTATCAGCTCAAATGCGTCCCCACCGAGGGGCTCGAGCCTGCCCTGAATTAGGGCGATCGGGCCTTAGTCAATCACGCGGTTCCAGTGCGGGCTGGTCGACTTCACACACAACCTTCGAGTTTCTTCGCAGGCGTGTGCAGGTTTCCTCACGGTGTGTTCCTTCACCGTAAGAGCGTCAGATAAACGTACATATGAAATCGAAATACGATAGCACATTGGTACGCGGCAGGATTCGAACCACGACCTCCCGGACAGGAGGTAGCGGCCGTAACCGTTACGCCACCTCCACCGTGGTGAGAAACCCCACCGATGCTTGCTCGACCAGCGATCATCATCACTGATCAATACAACTTGTGTCTTGCTGTTGGTATTTATTTCATACGCCTAACTTATGTAGGTACCTACTGTACGGAAAAAATAAAAAATCGCTCAAAACTACACACTTTGCAAAATAAAAAGTATAATACTGTTTTTTGTCTAGACGCAAAAAAGAAGAGGGTTCAAGGATTCAGTTGTGTGATTTTCAAGTTCAGAAAACTTACGGCCGAATCAACATAGTCTAGTAATGAATTGTATAGCCTCTTTGTAAAAACTTTCTCGCGAAGCCTTAAGCACACCCTGGACACTTCATACAACGGGCCAGAAATGAAATTTCAAAAAAGGAATGCCGGAACAAACAAAATGGCCTATACGTTCGACAGCCAAACTGTAAGCAATCTGTATCAATCTGGGTGAGGAGGGGGTGAGGTCGCAATCTAGAGAGCGGCAGGGAATGTCCATACTATATGTTAGTACTAATACATATATACTTTGCCTTAACCGTCTGAGGTAGTTGGGTATACACAAATAAACAATAAACATGACGCTTACTTAAGAGCACAGAATAAAAGTATATGAAATTTGATGAAAAAATTAACTAATAATTTGGGTTTGTTTGGGAGTTACCATTTCCAGATTTTTCTTTGCATACTGAATTTACCAATATGGTAGGCCTTATTAGGTCTTAGTTACTTACAAATTTCACCAAAACCGTTACAGCCATTTTTGAGGAAACGTAACAAACAATCTGGGATTGTATGAAATGAAAATAAAATTAAAAATTTTGCAAAATAGAAAAATCATTACAGTATATTAGGTACCTAATGTATGAGAGGTAGGTGCCTTATTCCATATTTTCTGGAATTACGAACTACGCCGTGTAGTGCACCATGTTGTAAAGTAATAAAAATGTTCATCGTAATTGTTATTATGAAGGGAAAAAAGGAGTTTTTTTCTATGGTCTAAAAATCATATTATGAAAAAACGGCTGGAAATAAAAAAATAATGTTACCCAAATCTGTCTAGTAGTTTGAGCTCTGAAGCGCCGGACGAACAAACAGACACACAGACAGATACACACATAGATTTTATTTCTTAGTTTTTAAGATTCTATTAGTCCCACACTAATATAATATAAAAACAAATCGATATTCATCAAAATCTCAACTTCGATTTATGTTACCATCACATTGCCCTTCTTCACTCCAACATCGCTCGCTCGTAAATAAAAAGGCATAAAGTTTAACTGCTAGTCTTCAAGATTATGCCAAAGATATAATATAAATAAATAGCTCTAAGCGGATTTCTTAAACTTAAGTTGAATTGGGTGGGGTACATCGTTCGTAGAACAGATGTCCGTTGGGGCAGTTAAGTTCTCGAGTGGCGACCGTACACCGAAAGACGTAGCATAGGCAGCCCTTCCACTCGGTCAAATCAAATCAAATCAAATCAAAAACAATTTATTTCAAATAGGTGTTTACACACACTTTTAAATAGTCAAAACAAAAAAAAAATACAATAAAAATAAAATTACAAATAATGTCATGATTCAGATTACAGTCTCAGGTAATGGTATTTGTTATAGAATCAACATATATATCTTTGTCATTTACATAATCTATTATTTTATAATATCCTCTAGAGCACAAAACTTTTTTGACATGAGTCTTGAATTTATTCTCTGACAAACTAGTTACATTTTCTGGAATTTTATTGTAGAATCTTATACACTGCCCCACAAATGACTTTTTAACCTTACTCAGTCTCGAAAAGGCTATGTCTATTTTATTTACATTTCTTAAATTCAAATTATGCCTGTCACTGTTTTTAGGAAATAAATGCAAATTCTTACGAACGTACATGATGTTTTCATATATAAATTGACTAGCAACAGTTAAAATATTGATTTCTTTGAACTTATTCTGTAACGACTCACGTGATCGCATCTGATAGATTGCGCGGATAGCTCTTTTCTGCAGGATGAAAATAGTTTCTATATCAGCCGCATGCCCCCACAGTAATATGCCATAAGACATTATACTATGGAAGTAACTAAAATACACTAGTCTCGCAGTATCTACATCCGTTAACTGTCTTATTTTCTTAACGGCATAAGCAGCTGAACTAAGCCTTCCCGCTAAAGTTTCAATGTGTGGTCCCCATTGAAGTGAAACATCCAAAGTTATACCAAGGAACACCGTGGTATTTACAAATTGTAATTTATTACTGTCTAATATTACACTATTATTGACCTTTTTTACATTTGGCAAACAAAATTTTATACATTTTGTTTTCTTAGCATTTAATAATAAGTTGTTCACAGTGAACCAGTTCAGTATCTTTGAAAGAGTGTTGTTTACTTCGTCAATTTCGTTTTCTTTCCTATTCACTTTAAAAATAAGAGAAGTATCATCCGCAAACAACACAATATTTGACAGATGTTGCACCATAAAAGGCAAATCATTAAAGTAAACAAGGAAAAGAAAAGGCCCTAATATGGAACCCTGGGGCACACCCATTTTCACTTTAGATCCAGATGAGTTCGTGCCATTCACTTGTACTTTTTGTATTCTGTTGTCTAAATACGAATTTAAAAGACTGAGAGCCCCTTCCTCTACACCATAATGCTTTAATTTCATAAGTAATGTTTGGTGTTCAACACAATCAAAAGCCTTAGATAAATCACAAAACACTCCAATTGCATTCTGCGATTCCTCGAAGGCATCATATATGTTTCGAATGAGTGCTACTCCTGCATCGGTTGTTGATCGTCCTTTAGTGAAACCGAATTGTTGGTTATGCAGTAGTTTGTTTTCTGTAAAATATTGTAGCATTTGGTTAAGCATAATCTTTTCAAACACTTTACTAAGAACTGGCAGCACAGAAACTGGTCTATAGTTGCCTGGATCAGTTTTTGAACCAGATTTATATAAAGGTATCACTTTACTAAGCTTCATGAGATCTGGAAAGACGCCACTATCAATG
Organism: Coleophora flavipennella; assembly: GCA_947284805.1. Taxonomy (NCBI): domain Eukaryota; kingdom Metazoa; phylum Arthropoda; class Insecta; order Lepidoptera; family Coleophoridae; genus Coleophora; species Coleophora flavipennella. The sequence continues at coordinate 16,130,146 of OX369279.1, forward strand.
CTAATATTAAAAAGACAAGCTAAATATGGCGCTAAAGTATCTATTACATTACTGATCAAGCTTACCGATAATCCCCAGAGGTCTTCGGTTCTTTTCACTTTAAGAGATTTAAAAGTTTTTACAATAGATTGTGGTTCAATTACTCTGAAGGAGAATTTTTGATCACAATTACTAACATTATCCTTTAGCAGTCTTTGAGCATACATGGGTGATGAGTTAAGGGCTTCAGTAGTCTTAAGTGGAATATTTGTGAAAAAAGTTTCGAATTCTTTGGCTACATCGGCATTCGAACTAATTTTACCTTGATCTGTTTGCAAAACATATTCTTTGTCGCGAGGTTTGACTTTACCTGTTTGTTTGCTAATGATATTCCAAACAGTTTTTATTTTATTATCTGAAAATTTTATTTTTCTAGCCAGATAATTAGATTGACGAATTAGATTGACGACGGTGGACGAACGAACTGGTAAAGGTCGCGGGAAGCCGCTGGATGCGGGCAGCGCAGGACTGGTCGTAATGGAAATGTATGGGGGAGAGGGAGAGAGATCTTTGTCCAGAAGTGGACGTCTTTCGGCTGATATGATGATGAAGCGGAGATTAACGGGCGGTTTTATTTAAACAGCAAATACAAATACCTACAAATATTCTTTATTTGCCATTAAACAAAGTACAAAATTGATGTTAGTTTAAAGACCATAGACTCTCTTATTTAGCCATATTATGTTATAGCATGCAAATTTATAACTAGAAACATAAAAAAAGCAAGAAAATAATAGATTAACAAACAAACAGACAATTAATTTCACTCCACATATAGAATACGAAAACATGTCAATATTTTAAATTAATTCACATCATGTCATGTTTAAATATAGTTGTAACAATAATTTCTATTAGGGTTATATATGTGTCAAAAAATTCATTGACTGAATAAAACATATTTTGAAGCAGCCACGCATGCAATTTGTTCTTAAATTTATTAAATGGTAATAGTGTAATATCATCAGATACTTTGTTAAATATTCTTTGTCCCATCAAAAAACAGCTGACGTCTGCCAGCTGAGATTATGATGATTATAATCTGACAAAGTATGAAAATGCGTAACATGTGTAGGATTTGGGTGCAAGTAATCCAAAACAATGTTTTAAGCATCGCTTTCTTCCTACTTATTATATTAATAAATGTGAAAGTTTGGATGGATGGATGGATAGATGTTTGTTATTAAATCACGCCAGAACAGCTGAACGGATCTGGATGTAATTTGTTATTAAATCACGCCAGAACAGCTGAACGGATCTAGATGTAATTTGTCATTAAATCACGCCAGAACAGCTGAACGGATCTGGATGTAATTTGTTATTAAATCACGCCAGAACAGCTGAACGGATCTGGATGTAATTTGTCATTAAATCACGCCAGAACAGCTGAACGGATCTGGATGTAATTTGTTATTAAATCACGCCAGAACAGCTGAACGGATCTAGATATAATTTGTCATTAAATCACGCCAGAACAGCAGAACGGATCTGGATGTAATTTGTTATTAAATCACGCCAGAACAGCTGAACGGATCTGGATGTAATTTGTTATTAAATCACAACAGAACAGCTAAACGGATCTGGATATAATTTGTTATTAAATCACGCCAGAACAGCTGAACGGATCTAGATGTAATTTGTCATTAAATCACGCCAGAACAGCTGAACGGATCTGGATGTAATTTGTTATTAAATCACGCCAGAACAGCTGAACGGATCTGGATGTAATTTGTCATTAAATCACGCCAGAACAGCTGAACGGATCTGGATGTAATTTGTTATTAAATCACGCCAGAACAGCTGAACGGATCTAGATATAATTTGTCATTAAATCACGCCAGAACAGCAGAACGGATCTGGATGTAATTTGTTATTAAATCACGCCAGAACAGCTGAACGGATCTGGATGTAATTTGTTATTAAATCACAACAGAACAGCTAATCGGATCTGGATATAATTTGTTATTAAATCACGCCAGAACAGCTGAACGGATCTGGATGTAATTTGGTTGGTAGACAGATCAGGATCTGGATTAACATACAATTAGTGCTACCTTTTCAGTGATAGGTACAAATTATTGTATTTTAAAAACTACGAATTATTTCACTAGTATGTACTTATCAATGACTAAACATTTATTCTATTCTAACATAAAGGCTATTTTTTATCATGATTTCTTAAGGCCGCCAGGAGGCTCGAGTTTCCATAAAAACCGTAGTTTTGCTTTAATACAAAAACTACATGCCGGATTGAATCCAAACTTTTTAAATATATTGAGGAGACACATATCGATGTTAATAATTAGTTTTCAATGCACTAATATAAAACGGAAAAAATAAGAGCAGTTTGAAACTTTCAGTACAAAACTAATTTAAGCCTTCGTTTAGTTACGTTAAAATTTACTACGATGAAAACTAATTACTAACATCGATATGTGTCTACTCAATATATTTACAAAGTTTGGATTCAATCCGGCGTGTAGTTTTTGTATTAAAGCACAACTACGTTTGTATGGAAACTCGAGCCTCCTGGGGACCCTTAAGTGGTTCCCTTGGGATATCTGTTAATTCTCTCTTTTTTGTTAATTTCGGTCACGTGGCAATGAAGCGAAGGATTGACGAGCTATTTTGCACAGATATAGTAAGTGATACGAACTACTAATTAGCTTTCCAACGTAGTTCCCGAAGGATCTAGTTAAAACTGAGTTTCCACGCAAAAGCTAGTAACCTATATTTCCATTCACTGTGAATCCTATAGGAATATAAATGTAGTTGTTAAAGCTAAATTTTGCTAAATTTTATTTTCCTACTCGCGCAGAAACAGCGAAATTGCTAGTTAGCCATAGTAATAAACTGTATACTTACAGCTCGATGCGTCACAAACGAGGTCCTTCCCTGCAGCCTCGCGCTGATCTTGGCCGGTGTGTCCTCGTCTTCCCTCCGAGGGTCGAACCACCCGAAAGCTGCTCCCACCACGAGAACCGCACCCAACACCATCAGCGCCAGGATCCCACCAATGGCCGCTTTCGTCGTCTGAGACAGCACCATAGCCATTTTAACTTCGACACTTATCACCTCCACATTACTATGTGTATCATCCATGTAATTGGCACTGTTACGCACTTTTGAAATTGTTCGGTTAACACACTTGTGAGTTTTGTTTTTGTTTAGCAAAAGTTTTCGTGTCGGGTTCCGTTCGCGAACATTTCAGCTGGGTACTGTCTTCTGTCTGTGAGAATTTTACCCTGAAAAAAAAATTTTAGTTTTAAATGGTGTATGTTTTGTATTCTAGGAAGGTAGTCCACCTTTTTATATGTCCTTTCTAAGTGTTTTTCATGTAAATTTTTGTGTGCAATAAAGACTATATATAAGGTATTTATTTATTAATTAAAAAACTGACTGAGTGGCCAAGTGCGTGTCGCAATACGCGCATAGTAGTAGGGTTTCGTAGTCTTTTCAAAAAAATAATGTTTATTAATAAAACAAAGTTATTTTTGCAGTTAGTTAAGAACACTTGGTATGGAAATTCTATTATCTTTTTACAAATCCAACTGCACGTCTTAAGTTGGTCGACTTTTACTCATAAACAAAGAAAGCCTGCTTGTATGTTATCATTTTTCTGTTAAATTAATAATACTATCTCCAACACTTTCAGATTTTCTGAAAAAATTGTTAAGCTGGTACCCCTACCACAATTAACTGACAAAAATCACAACTTAAAAACTTTATATTAAAGTAACGAATAATTAATCGGATAACGTTAGCAAACCCTCGGTTATTTTGAAATAGGATGCATGAACAATAAAAATACACCCCCACTTTACACAAACCTACTCGTATACAATTTTTAGGGTTCCGTAGCCAAAGGGTAAAAACGGGATCCTATTGCTAAGACTTCGCTGTCCGTCCGTCTGTCTGTCAGTCTGTCGCTATAACAACAAGTATTAAAAATCAGAAATAGTGAATAAATAAGGGGGTCTCCATACAACAAACGTGGTTTTTTAAAACGTGAAGAAACTGGAGGCATCTAGTATGATGTTACGGAACCCTAAGTGTGCGGTTCTGACTCGCACTTGGCCGTTTTTTTTTACAGGTTTTATTTTATAACTTTAAAGGGGTCGCAGATTTGTATAACCATACCATTATCAGGTTTATAGCTTTAATAGTCTAGGAGCAAAACGGCTGTGATATACCGACACAGATAGACGGACATGTCGAAACTATTAATATTTCTATTATGACAACGGAACCCTTAAAAATCGATTTAATATAACATCGATAAAGCTGTCGATCGATTTGACCTATTTTCAAGCGACTTCCAAAAAGGAGGAAATTTTCAATTCGACTGTATGTTTTTTTTATGTGCGTTACCTCAGAACTTTTGACTGAGTGAACCGATTTTTATGATTCTTTTTTTTATTGAAAGCTAGTGCTTCTCGTGTAGTCCCATATACATTTTATCAAAATCGGTGTAGTACTTTATTGGAAAATTAACAAAAAATAATAATGCAAAAATGTACTAAGTTGTTGCGATGGAAATCGGTTTTTTAACGTGTTTAGCGTTTTCAATTATCACATTTATTTTATAGACACAGAGGTTTGCCAACAACACATAAAGTCCCCACTTGGTATATTTGGAATTGATGAGGGTACGTTTACTTAAAGTTGACTCTGAACGGCTGATACCAGACGCAGGGTGCGCTTTCGCACTTGTTAATCAGTTTGCTTGCCATGTGATGATGATAATCATGACATCAGCCAAAAGACATCTGCTGGATATAGGCCTCCTCCAAGTTGTGTGTTGGCAGGCGGGTTTCCGATCGCACGCTGCTGTCTTCCTTATTCGACTCTTACGGCACCCTCGGGAAGAAATGGGGTGGAGCTATTCCATAGCCACACCACAGGATACAGGTTTCCACTCTTTTGTGGTAGATATTTAACCTTTGCGCACCAACCCGCACTGGGCCCGCGTGCTCTACTAAAGCCTGATCGACTTAATTCAGGGTAGGCTCAAGCCCCTCGGTGGGGACGTATATGAGCTGATATGATTGTTAGAAACATAAATTGTAAATTGCTGGCAACACTCTCTCCCTTCCATCCTACCTTTTACACAGTTAAAGTATGCCGAACAACAAAATAAATGGTTAAAATCACAAAATTTCTTTATTTGTTAGCCTTGTGCTATACAATGATGATTTAACTTTTGCGCACGCAGCGCTTCGCTTCCTCGTTCATTATGCGTACCATGCGTGGGATTATTTGCCTTTGTTTCTAGAATATGAGGATCTTTGATGCGAGAGTAAATAGTGCAGCATAATTTAATTAAAATGGGTTTAATGATATAATAATGCAGTATTGATTTCGCCACATTATACTTAGAATTTTCGTCCCCCCTGGTATAAAAATGATCGATCGTTACCAAACTTTTTTTATTTTAAAATTTTGTAAAATGAATTATATTTTTTATCAAGTGAAATTTGTCAAGGCAACTCTATGTTAAGATTATTCCGAAGCCTATTTTCACGGTCATCCATTGTTAGCACATTTACCTATTTTTTAAATATTATTAAAAAAAAGTATTCCATATTACCCCATAATTTATTTTCTTTCCGAAATTCATATTTAGGCTGCGATTAAAAAAATTCTACGTATAATGTGGCGAAAGCAATACTGCATTATTATATCATTAAACCCATTTTAATTAAATTATGCTGCATTAATGGCGCCCGAACAAATGTTTTTATCCCTATTTCTGCTATTTCTCTTTTTGCCTAACGAACCCGTTTTTTATCGTTCGTGGGTGGATCCGTTTTCCGGATATTATGGTTCAAGTTTTAATACCTCAAGACCCTCTTACTTAATTTAATCGTGCAGTTTTCTTCGAAACGTGTGTTTTTTTTTGTTTGTATGCACGGTATTTTTTTGCTTCTCTTCACACGGGTCGTTTTTTCCCCGGCTTAATGGCATTATACCTCTTTCGGATAATTGCTTACGTGTTGTTGAGTTGTTTTTGCCTGTGTATTCCCTTACGATTCCAAGAGAATTTTTATTTAAGTAGTCAATGGCCAGACTCTAGATTTCTTTCAATCGAAAGTCGGGACAGACTTACTTTTAGTTCACGATTATTTAACCTTGGTTTAAGGAAAAAATCTTTAAAGGTTACTGGTTGGAATATTTTTACGCGTTGCTTTGCGAGGTACTCCTTAAATTTTTGGCGTACCCTGTTCACTTTTATGTGACAACGTTTCTGTATTCCGCAGTATTGTTTAGATTTCTTGAGGTCTTATAACAATTTCCCATTTTTCAAACTTCTTTCATTAATCTTGCCCTTGTCTTACCTCAAATGGCCTATTTTTCGGTAGAGTTGTCCCTATAGACTCTTGCGTATCGCGTTTCAGACTTCCGGTGTTAATTTTATCCGTGAGTCGGATTTACCGCTTTTGTCCACATTTTCGCTGGGGTAACCGACAATGTTTTGCAAGTTTTTTTCAGTTTTTGTCAACCCTATTGGTCTTTAATGTTTTAGTAGTTGTTTGGTTTCTCCTGTTTTCTTAAGTGACTAGTTTTAGGCTCAATACACAGCGATCCTTTAACACTAGTGTGTTCTTGGGGTTATTAAGGTTAGTTCTCTTGTTGATGGGGTTTTTGCTGTTTGTATGTGTACGCGAATCGTGTATAAATGTCAATTTCTTTCAACTTCAAGTGAACGTTAGTAGTTAGCTAGTGGCTTAGGGAGTTTTTGTTTTTTTCTTTTTCAGGGCTGTCCAACGACTATAGGCTTGTCCAAATTTCAAAATTTTTTGGACTTCTCGCCTTTTTTTTGTGAGTTTGTGGGTATTTTGAAACGCAAAGTATCGCTTAAAGCCGATGTTCTTTCTTGCGTTTCATGATTAAATGCTCTTTTGGTTTTGTTCGTCTATGAAAATTTAATTTGAAAATGATTGTTAGCTTTTGACAAGAGAAAAACAATTGATGACCGTCGAAACGAGTGGTTGTACGAAATATTATTTTAAATTTTAAAGTGCTGTGATTTTTCCTTTTTTTAACAAGACCTCCTATATTTATCAGGGGTAAGTGATTTATGTTTAGAGACAGCTATTTATTTTTATTTGTTGCTGTTGCGAACTAGATTTTTATTTATGTTCGTAGGGTCTTCCACCCTGCCCGTACTCCGAATCATAATAACCCTGAGTCACTGCTGAGTCTTCCACCGGCAAATATTTCGCCGATCTGCACTACCTGCCGCTTACCCAAAGGGAAGTAGAATCCTTACTGCTATCTAATTTTAAGGCCCATCGATTTTGCTTATCATTGGTGACCAAGCACTACTACTGCCCTGCAAAATACTACTACCTGCCTCCAAGCGCTGCTGCTGGCCTGCATAACTTCCTATTTCCGTCTACTTTAACAATTAAGTATTTAATTTAAAATTATTAAGAGTGTCGTATACCCAAAGTGTTTTCTGCAACTATGGGGGGTAATTTCGACTCCAAATAAATTTACTCCTTTCAAGTTTTAGGTATTTATTCGATAATTTTTATACCAGGGGGGACGATCGATCGTTACCTAACCTTTTTTTTATTTTAAAATTTTGTAAATGAATTATTTTTTATTCAAGTGAAATTTGTCAACTTAAGGCAACTCTATGTTAAGCTTATTCCGAAGCCTATTTTCACGGTCATCCATTGTTAACACATTTCCCTATTTTTTAAATATTATTAAATAAAAGTATTCCATATTACCCCAAAATTTATTTTCTTTCCGAAATTCATTTTTAGGCTGCGATTAAAAAATTCTACGTATAATGTGGCGAAAGCAATACTGCATTGTTATATTACATCATCATTACAGCTCATATACGTCCCCACCGAGGGGCTCGAGCCTACCCTGAATCAGGGCGATTAGGCCTTAGTCGACCACGCGGGCCCAGTGCGGGTTGGTCGACTTCACACACAACCTTCGAGTTTCTTCGCAGGCGTGTGCAGGTTTCCTCACGATGTTTTCCTTCACCGTTAAAGCAATCGGTAAGTATGTACGTAAGTTTTTGAAAAACTCATTGGTACATTGGCCGTCCAGATTTGAACCCGGTACCTCTGGTTAGATGGACCGAGTCGTTACCGGTTGAGCCACCGACGCTTACTACATAATTACTAATATATTACATAACCCATTTTAATTAAATTATGCTGCAATAGGCATTATTTGGGATTGCGATTTCTACCTTAGACTCCAAGATATTGGATTTAAACGCCCAAAATTACAAAAACAACAAAAAAACGGCCAATTTTTTTTTATGTGTTCTATAAACAAAGTTTAAGTTGCCGCGAATAGTCCTTTGCACCCTCCTAACAAAAGTATTTGTACAAAACAATCAATCTTTACATATCAAAATCTTATGTGTTTCTGTTAGTACCTAACTGTGTAACTTCTAAACTTCTAATAGTTGTTTATATAAACAACTTTTTAAATTTAGTATTTTGGAATTTGGAATTTTTTTCACCATCCCCGCGGAATAGGAAATAAAACTCGGGCGGAACCGCGGGTGGAAAGCTAGTTACACATATTTCATTAATTTTCTCATCAATTAAAATAATCTACTTCAAAACCGCAATACTAAAAGTGAATTCGATAGGCAAATTAATTACGAACCAACAAAACCGTATGAGAACGATTGTGTTCGATACAATGCCAGCGTAAATTGCGCCACGGAAGCGTGTTTCTAAACATTACATTCAATGTATAGTGTCGGAGAATAAAGGCAGGTCGGAAGGGAGGGACAGTTTGACGTCCATCCATTGTTATATGTGTACCGCAAGGAAGCCTGATAGCCAAGAAACTTGGCTTGTATTACGTACAAGAGAGATGTGTACTTGTAGCCGTACATATTTATAATTCTTACGATTTACTCCGGCCTGTCGATATGCAGGGGCCTGATCCAGAATTCCTACTACTTACGGGCGTTGCTCTATAACGTAACCGAATATTTGATCATTTTTGCATAATTGTCATGAGTACAACTAGTAATTGCATTTTATATCTTACTCAGCCATTTCCCTTATCGTTTTCTTTTTGGTCACGATAACTAGTTTTCAGGCGCTATAAGCACATAACGCAACCACTTTGCGCAGGCAGACCGACATATTTATCATCAGAGGGTTGTCATTTATCCTTTCAACCTAAGTTTATCCATTTCCATTATCGTTACCAAATTTGTTATGACCTCCTAGTCTTATTGTAAGACATACGATTACATAGATCCTCATTGTCTTCGACAAACTGTAAAAAAAGCGGAGAAAAGTAAAGTTTTTATTTTTTATTAGTATCGGCGTAGCTTTGTTTGCTTTCAAACTTGAATTTACTTTTCGTGTTGCACGGTTAAGGAAAAAAGTTGTGGAGTGCGGAACAATGCCAACAAAGTTCTCGACAAGCGAGCGCACGCGAACTTTATAGGATTTAAAACAATTTGTGATTTGCTAATTGCAAAACGTTAAAAAGTGTAAGAGCCTTAAAGCATGTTTTAACTACATAATATTAAATTTTTACAGAATAGGGATGACGACAGCATCAGAAATAAATTATGAACTCTTGATCACTCAATTGCCTTCCTATTTAAACTTCGGTAAACCTTACTCGTGTTGTCTTTCATCAAGTCTTCAATTTTTAATTCGTCAAAATCACAAAATAAGTACATAAATGACGCTGCAAAACTATGACGTCACGCCTAGGTATTTCAAACATTTTTAGAACAAAATGTCGTTATTGACAGATGATAAAAAGTAAATCAGATGACTAGCATTCGTCATCCCTAATTCCTTATACTTAGCATCGTTGTTAAAAAAATTGTGAAAAAAAGATTGGATGCGTTGTAACGCGGTACGCTGTTATTCGTTTTTTTTTCATTCGACCTTTTTTCATTCCATATATTTGTTTTTTCACGTCTGCGCTGACATAATTCAATTCATTTTGCCATCTTTCAAAAAAAATTTACATTTTATTTTTAAAATAATTACTCAATGCTTTAATACTCTCTAAAATACTCATTTCTGTTAAGATTACTTTATATTTTTGTGATTAGTAAATTCTACTCAACTGTAAGCACGCATTACTTTAAACCCACGCTCTTACAAAACCTAGCTACGAAGTCGTGCTACAACGTAATGCTTAATCCACCAATCCGGACATATCGTCAAAGTATACATATTGGTATTATACTTCAGGGTAGGCTCGAGGCCCTCGGTGGGGACGTATATGAGCTGATATGATGATGATACATATTAGTACTAACATACAGTGTTAACAGCATTGATGTGTTCCGGCTTGAAGATGAGATAGCCAGATCCCCATTACGTTGGGGAATCTTGGTATGTCCGCTTCACTTACCACCAGGTGAGATGATGCCAAGGTATTACCAATTATGAATAAAAAAAAATAAAAAAAATACAGTATGGACACTCTCTGCCGCTCTCTAGATTCCGACCTTACCCACTCGTCACCCAGATTAATACAGATTGGTTATAGTTTGGATCTCGAACGTATAATACTTTGCCGTAATTTCGTTTGCTCCGTCATTTGTTTTTAGAAATGACATTTCTTGCTCGTTGTATGAAGTGTCCGGGGTGTGATATCGTTGTACTTGCCCCTTACCTTGTGAACATCGGTGATCTCTAATCGGTATCATACGTGGCAGGCATATTGTATGATTAGTAATTTTACTAATGGTCAGGTAAATTGTATAATTTGCCCTTAAATAAACGGTCAGTCAAATTATAAAATTCTATACGCAGATTGTAAAATGACCAAGCTAATGTATGATTAGTCATTTTGCAAATAGTCAGGCACATTGTATACAAACAGTCGGTATATAAACTGTCAGGCAAATTGTACAATGCTATACGCAGATTTTAAAATTCCGAGCCAGGCAAATTGTATATAGAAGGTCAAGAAATTGTATGTAAAATGCTGTACGCAGATTGTTAAATGCTGTCTGGCAAATTGTAAAATACCGTATGCAGATTGTAAATGAGCGAGCGATGTTAGATTCGGTCAGGTTTGATTGATTATACAGTCAATGGGCCTGCGAGGCCGCCCCCTCCCCTCCCCCTCCCCCCCCCCCCCTTGGGTAGCAGAAATCTGCGTATGACATTTTATACTTTTTAAAATGACGAATAACACTATATGCCTGCATCATATATATAGGATGTAACAAAATTGGTGTAGGTCCCGATAACTGGGGCTTCTACTGCGGCGTCGGGCGCACCCTTCTTCTGGGCCAATGCTGCTAAGTTTTTTAAGGAAGTTGATAAGTTGATAATGGAGGGAACAGCAGGGTTCTTATTAAAAAATAATAGTGAAATCCACCAAAATGAATGTTTATTAAAACAGAGAAAAGAAATAATGGTAATATATGGAAAAAAGACAGTTTCTATGATCGGAGTCGAAATAGAAAGACAACTTCATAAACAAAAAAAATAACAAAAAGGAAAAATAGATAAAAAGATGATATAATAGCAGGTTGGAAGTAAAAAAAAACAAAAAGATTGACTTCGTCACACTACTCATCCTACTGAACAACTATTGTTCTATGACTATATTGAAAGCTCAAAAAAAATTAACTCTTCATACAAATCGATCCGCTAATCGCATCGGGAGCCGGGTCGTTCTTTTCCCTCTAATATGGGTGAGGGGAGAGATGGCTGACTCTCGCGTTATACTCGTGACCGGGTGCTGTCCGTGTGAACTGACCTACTCTTGTCAAATGCATTAATGACATTCAACGATTGTAATGTATAACTTCTCGTGTCTTATTGTTTCATGTTCTAATGACATAATTTGTTTTATATCAATGAATGTATTTCGACTATATTATAAACTGACCATTGTTAATTTCTTTATTTTTTACAAATGACATTATGTTTATGTAATTACTATTTTATGACTATCAGAAACTGAGAAACTGAGAAAGAGTGTAATTTGCAAATATTTTGAATAAATATCTTGATTATTGTACCAAAAAAATATTTTGTAACCCACACACCAGAATCAAAAGTCATGAGCTGGCAGTTAACTTTTTACACTCGATCATCGATTTATCAGGGAAAGCCGTTTTCTAAATAATAATTCGGTTCACTCGATATAACGAGTTAAATTTTTAAAAAGCCACAAAATTTTGATTGCCCTACGCGACGTGCGAGGGTTTTGGGTAGGGCCCGAAAACGCCCAGAGTATTAAACCCAAAGTTATATGACGTCGTAAACTGATGAAGGAAGCGAATGAAATGGTCCTTTTTGATAATTTAAATGCTCGGAATTAGGTCAGCTCATTAGTAAGGAAAAATGGTGCGAGCTTACTCTGCGCAAAAATTAAATTAAAATGTATGCTAATTCCGGCAGTGAAAAATCAAAACTCAACTTTTGTACTAAGTTGGGTTCTCGCGCTGCGTGAACGTTGTTTTGTTCAGTATAACTAGCATAAGCCCCTGTTAGATATATTCCTAGATAGATCTAAATATGGTCCTACACAATATTTTCGTCCAGTAAACATCATCATTGTCATATCAGCCGAAAGACGTCCACTGCTGAACAAAGATTTCCACGACGACCGGTCCTACGCTGCCCGCATCCAGTGGCTTTCCGCGACCTTCATCAGGTCGCCAGTCCACCTTGTGGGAGGCCTGCCTACGCTACGTCTCCAAGTGCGCGATCGCCACTCGAGAACTTTACTGTCCCATTGCCCATCTATTCTACTAGCTAGTTGCACTGTCCACTACCACTTGAGTTTAGCAATTCTGTGAGATTTCTTCTAATATAATATATACTAAGCCTTAGTTCTCCTTCGGTAAAGTATATATATTAGTACTATCGTACAGTATGGACACTCCCTGGCGCTCTCTAGATTCAACCTCACCCCCTCGTCACCCAGATTGGTTACAGTTTGGTTATTTGGTAAACTGTTGATTTTACTGATTTTTTGGTTTATATAGTGATAAAGGCAGTCATGGCAAGGCAGCGCGGTTCGTTCACTCCAGTATTACACGACTAAATCAAAGAACAATGGTTGTATGAATCTTCATTCCACTAGTTGTATATTCTTTTAGAAATGCAGTATGAATGGAATTTCGTCTGTTTCGTAACACTAATTTGATTGATAATATGATATCAGTTGTATAGAAATATCTAGTGATGTGATATATTATAGAATGTGATAACGGAATAATAGATTGAGTTTGACTGTTATTTTTGGTTGTTATATGAGATTGTTTCACCGACAAAAGCACCGACCAGCGCTCGAGTAGACGTTAGAAGAACAATTGTATTCATGTAAGTTACCTACCTACCAAGTAGCCACTGTTGACTGTTACATGCAGTGAATATCTAACAAACCAATGCCGCCAGTGATTCAGCCTTACGTGCATGTGTGCCTATAAATAATAAATAATAAAATAAATAAATATTCTGGGACAAATCACACATGGTCATATGGCCCCAAAGTAGGATTCCCTGTGTTACGGGAACCAGAGAAATACATACATAAATGGAATATATTTAAAAAAGCGTCGGTGGCTCAACCGGTAACGACTCGGTCCTTCTAACCAGAAGTACCGGGTTCAAATCTGGACGGCCAATGTACCGATGAGTTTTTCAAAAACTTACGTACATATACTTACCGATAGCTTTAACGGTGAAGGAAAACATCGTGAGGAAACCTGCACACACCTGCGAAGAAACTCGAAGGTTGTGTGTGAAGTCGACCAACCCGCACTGGGCCCGCGTGGTCGACTATGACCTGATCGCCCTAATTCAGGGTAAGCTCGAGCCCCTCGGTGGGGACGTATATGAGCTGATGTGATGGAATATATTTAACCCCCAGACACAGAGCAAACAAATCTGCTCATCACACAAATGCTTGCCCTGGGGGGATCGAACCCACAATCCTCGGATCAGTAGTAAAGAGCACTAACCACTGAGCCACCGAGTCAGTTTCAGATAGATAGGTCAGTTGTTTATATGTATATAATTTCTCGCTCGTTTGTATGAAGTGTCCGGGGTGTGCCTTCGGTTCTTCATTCCAGTAAACATAAAACATGAAAACAGAAAACATCAGAAATAACAAAAGAAACACAAAGCAGAAAGAACAGAAATGGTCGCCAATGCGTGTAAGTGTGCGTAAGTGTGCCTTATTACCCGTAAGTGTGCCTTATTACCCCTAAGGGAAAAGGGTGCAAAAACTAAAGCACGTGAGAAAATACAAATAGTGTAATAAAGTAAAATATTGCAAGATTTTTTCGATTGTTGCGTTGAAAACGTTATATACAGGATGTTGTTTTGGTCAACAACGCCCTTTCCAGTAGAGCTTCTACTCATGAAACTGAACAACTTTTGTTCTACAACTTTGCTGAAATCGCAAAAAAGAAATTGGACTTTTCATACAAATCGATCAGCTGGTTGACCAATTTTGTATGGAGAGGTCAATTTTTTTATGAGATATGACTATGTGTTCTTTGGGGAAATTTGTTCAGTTTCGTGAGTAGAAGCCCTCCTGAAAATGGCGTTGTCGACCAGAACAACACCCTGTATGTTGGATGGAACAAACGTTTGCCACATTTTGTCGGCTGTGTGGAACCCACTTACAGGAGTTTGTCCTTTTTATTGTGGGGCTCCTACCATCCTGTTTCCGACGAGGCGGTGCCATTTTTTCACTTTTTCCCGTGTGAGTTTCGGTAAATGTTTATATTGACCCATCTTCTAATGTTTTCTTTGCGACACTCAATTGATTTGGAGTTGGGAACTGTAAAGAAAGATACTCCCCATCGATTGAACATGAAAAGTAAAATTTGTGGACACTCTTGAAGTTTTGTTGTACAAAATATAAATAAAATTTATACAGAAAGTTAAAATGTTATCTACATTTTACGCGAAAACAGTAGAAGTGTGTTCTAAATTTAGAATTTATTAAAGTTGGTAAGATTTTCAACAAGTATTACTTATTCCCAAAGGTAATGCGATACGTACATAAATTGTTACTTTTTAAATACACACTTTAATGTATTTTATTAAGAGTCTCCAGGAGGCTCGAGTTTCCAAACAAACGTAGTTCCGCTTTAATACAAAAACTACATGCAGGATTGAAACCAAACTTTGCAAATATATTGAGTAGACACATATCGATGTTTGTAAATTAGTTTTCATCGTAGTAAATTTTAACGTAACTAAAGGAAGGCTTAAACTAGTTTTGAACTGAAAGTTTGAAAATGCTCTTATTGAAATAGTTTGAAATTTCTGTTTTACATTAGTACATCGTAAACTAAATATAAACATCGATATGTGTCTACTCAATAAATATTTACAAAGTTTGCATTCAATCCGGCATGAAGTTTTTGTATTAAAGCGGAACTACGTTTGTATGGAAACTCGAGCCTCCTGGCGGCCCTTAAACTACGGATGCTAAGTACATCTATACATATAATAAAACTGTAACGGGGCCGTGTCTATACATGGAATATTTTTGGAAAATAATAACTGTGGTGGACATCACTAACGATACAGAGGCCAGAACATCATTTTTTGGAACTTTTGTCTGTGTGTCTGCATGTTACGTAAAACTACCAAGCCGACTTTAATGAAATTTTGTATGGTAGTACCTTATAGCCCAGATTCACATATAGGATACATTTTATCCCGGAAAATTCAAGAGTACCCGTGGGAAAATTTTAAACCTCCACGCGGACGAAGTCACGGGCACAGCTAGTATAGAAATAAAATTAAATAACTGTCCATTTAATAATTCTTTAACAAAATCCCTTTAAAAACAAGTGTGAAGTTTAAAGTGGCTTAGATGTCACGCGAACTAAAAGGATATTGTTAGCAGTCTATTGAATAATTAAATAATACTTAACTTCGCAATGAAAGTTAATATAGCTTTAAACTTTAATGCCTCGCTCAAAACAATGTTTTAAAACTCAACTCAAATATCTTATCTTATATATAAAATTCTCGTGTCACAACGTTCGTTCCCATACTCCTCAGAAACGGCTTGACCGATTCTCATGAAATTTTGTGAGCATATTGAGTAGGTCTGAGAATCGGCCAACAACAATTTTTTTTAGGGTAGGGTAGTGTAGGGTAGGGTAGGGTACGGTAGGGCAGGGTTGGGTAGTGTAGTGTAGGGTAGTGTAGTGTAGTGTAGTGTATGTAGGGTAGGGTAGGGTAGTGTAGGGTAAGGTAGGGTAGTGTAGTGTAGGGTAGTGTAGTGTAGTGTATGTAGGGTAGGGTAGTGTAGGGTAGGGTAGTGTAGTGTAGTGTAGGGTAGGGTAGTGTAGTGTAGTGTAGTGTAGTGTAGTGTAGGGTAGGGCAGTGTAATGTAATGTAAGGCGGTACGTAGTTCGCGCGGGACAGCTAGTCTATATATATAAAAGAAAGTCGTGTTAGTTACACTATTTATAATTCAAGAACGGCTGGACCAATTTTTATGATTTTTGTGTTTTTGCTTTTGTCTTCGTCCGAAATATAATAAAAAGTATTAAAATATGATATTTATCAAAAAAAAATATCAGTAAAAAATAATTGGTTTTAGGGTAGGGTAGGGTAGTGTAGTGGAGTGTAGTGTAGTGTAGGGTAGGGTAGGGTAGCTTAGGGTAGAGTAGTGTAGTGTAGTGTAGGGTAGGGTAGTGTAGGGTAGGGTAGTGTAGGGTAGGGTAGTGTAGGGTAGGGTAGTGTAGGGTAGGGTAGTGTAGTGTAGGGTAGTGTAGGGTAGGGTAGTGTAGAGTAGGGTAGGGTAGTGTAGGGTAGGGTAGGGTAGGGTAGTGTAGGGTAGGGTAGTGTAGTGTAGGGTAGGGTAGTGTAGTGTAGGGTAGGGTAGTAAGAGAGAAGATAACAGAAGGTAAATCTTTATTCAGAAATAAAAATACACTACAAATGTTTACAGTGACCCGACACTAGGCAACGCTTTGTACCGTGGTGGCCATAAATACGATTAACAAGATTACTATTACGCGGCTTTGTCATTCTGGATTGTGATGAAAATTAACAAATCATACAATTAAAAAAATAAAATAAAAATTTATACTAAAACTTGCATTTTTATACTGTGTTCGTAAGTGTGTGTGTGTGTGTGTGTGTGTTCGTAAGTATGTGTGTGTGTGTGTTCGTAAGTATGTGTGTGTGTGTGTGAGTTGGGTGTAGGCGGGGAGATGAGGGGGAGTGACAATGAAGTTTTGTTTTTTAGGATATGGCTTTAAACAAATTCTCTACTTCTAAATAGGTTTTAGCTTGTAGGTATTTTTGAACTTTTTGTTTAGCTTCATAAACTTTGCAGTCTTTGATACTACATGTTTCCACTACTTTGTTGTAAATATATGGAGAAAGAAAACTTTTTAAAACGTTTAGCAAATGTAGTTCCAAAGCGAAAACCCTCTTCCTTACCATACGTTCGTAGCATGGAGAGTGAATTACCTGATTATGTGTCAAGTAGACAGTCTTATCACGTAGAGTTTCCTTACACTCAGAACCCCGGAGTCAGCATAGTGTGGGGTAGGGTAGTTTAGTGTAGGGTAGGGTAGTGTAGTTTAGTGTATGTTAGGGTAGGGTAGGGTAGTGTAGGGTAGGCTAGGGTAGTATAGGGTAGGGGGGTAGGGTAGGGTATTGTAGTGTAGTGTTAGGTGGAACGAAGTTCGTCGGGACAGCTAGTATACTTATAAAATCATTTGTCCTGACTGATTAAACCACTTGGCAGATCGGGTTGAAATTTGACATTAAAATTATATTTGATTAATTATAACGTAAGCATCCGCTAAGAAAGAATTTTGAAAAAATTCCCACGGGGACGACAATAAACGGGATCTGCACCGCTGGGCACCCGCTAGTTCCTCAGCCACCTCAGCCAATTTGGCCCAAGCTGGTAAATTAGTGATTCCAAGCTTATTATAAGGTGCTAGCTATTAAGAAACCGATGATTTTATATATCTCCAGAAGAGCTATCTCTTTTCATGGTTGGACAAAGAAGTGAAGTCGAGCAATAGATTCCAAAAACCTGCCAAGTGCGAATCAGGCTCGCGCAAAGTAAGGTTACGTATTTTTTTTTAATAATTTAAAAAACAAATTATATTTGCAGTTGGTAATAGATCATTTTGTATGTAAAATCTATGATTTTATTTCAAATTCATCTTTTAAGTTTAAAACTATTCCAATAGTAAGAAAGTCTACTTAGTCGTGATAGTTTGCTTTTTAAATTGATTATATGTCCTACAATATTATTATTTTTCAGATCTCCTTAAATAGCAGTTTAGCTGGTTGGGGGTCACTAAAATTAACACTTTAAAGCTTAATATTTCACAAACTGATCCCTTATCTAATAAAAAAAAGTTTAAAAGACTTAAAACCGACTTCAAAATGAAATTCACTCAAAAGTGTGAAATAATATTAGTATACTAAAATACAAAACATTAACCAACATTAACGAAATCAAAGGTGGGTATGAATTAAATTAGAGGCTTAAATTTTTTTTTGAGGTCGGTGTCAGCAAACCATTGAATCTAAACCATTTAATACGTAAGTAACTGTGTGCTGGTACCGACCTCAAAAAAAATTTATGCCCCTTATTTAATTCGTATACCCGCCTTTGATTTCGTTATTGTTGGTTAATATTGTATTTAGGTATTATAAAGTTATTTCACACTTTTGAGTGAATTTCATTTTGAAGTCGGTTTTAAGTTTTCTTAAACTTTTTTTTTATTTTCTTTATTCATAGTGGTAATGCTATCTATCTAGCAACGTTAAATCCAATCACCTATACTCACCAATAGGAATTATCAAATCATAATACATGTGTTTCATTAACAGATACAGAGTCTCTTGGCTTCCATCATCATCTCAGCAGCATGAAAGTTGAGGAGTTAAATCGTCCATCATCAGCTCATCTGAATAACCTGAAGGAATACATTTATTGGTCTATGCATACCTACGTATATATCTATGTATAACATTTAAAAGAATTTTCCTGCAACTCCTAACCGTTAAGGAGTTGTACCTTCCTACATCAGCTTATTAACATGAGAATATGACTAACAGACGCAAGTATATTAATAGCTTTAGAAAACATATCAATCACGTAATTAGTGCCTTTAAAATTCAAATTTTTCATTATTATTTAAGGGTTGCCCTCAATTTCCCTGGGATCCAATCATCAGATCCTGACTTGGTGACAATGGGACCCCCTCGGGAGTATACTCTTTCGAATGAAAAAAGAATTTTGAAAATCGGTCCACAATTAACGGAAAAATCGGTGAACATACATTAAAAAAATATATATATACAGTCGAACTTAGAACCTCCTTCTTTTTGAAGTCGGTAAAAATGGTTTCAGTAAATGGTTTTCGAAAGACCCATTCAACAATACCACGCACTATAGGGTAGTTTAACAAAAAAATCACCCCCTCTTTACATATGGGGGAGGAACCCTAAAAAAATATTTATTGTACTACTTTGTTCTTCGTGATTAATATGTATACCCATGTCAAATTACCTCTTACAAGTCTCATAGTCTCTGAGCTAAGCCGCGGACAGACAGACAGACAGACATGGCGAAACTATAAGGGTTCCTTGTTGACTTAGGCACCCTAAAACCGTAAGTGAACAAAATAAACTGTATGAAAACTATATAACACTTTAAACTTTCACGATTATTCATAATGACAAAGTGAAAGCGGTATAAAATCTTGTTATATGAAAACTACACGATATTTAGAATAGAATAGAATAGAAAATGTTTTATTCACAAACCAACACAACTCGCAACAGATAAATAAAATATTTAAATTTCACCATACTAGGGAAACTGTGTGTGTTTGTGTGTGTGTGGTATTTGTCCCACTCACGGCAGTAAACTATGAGGAGTAGTATGCCGTCCGGCATACTTCATGTGGGGCCATGTACGTGACATAGAATCTCTCTCTGGAGATACAGAAACTCATTGTTCTAAGCAATTTCCCCCAAGAGGATTATAAATCTATCTATTGTAGGGGACATAATTGATAGCCCTATGGCAAAGTATAGCAGTTAACTATGAGGAGTAGTATGCCGTGCGGCATACTTCATGTGGGGCCATGTACGTGACATAGAATCTCTCTCTGGAGATACAGAAACTCATTGTTCTAAGCAATTTCCCCCAAGAGGATTATAAATCTATCTATTGTGGGGGACATAATTGGTAGCCCTATGTCAAAGTATATATATTAGTACTAACATACAGTAAGAACACTCCCTGCCGCTTTCTAGATTGCGACCTCACCCCCTCGTTACCCAGATTGATTCAGATTGGTTACAGTTTGGTTCTCGAAAGTATATGATTTCGCCGCAATTTTGTTTGTTCCCTCATTAGTTTTTTGAAATGTCATTTCTGGCCTGTCGTATGAAGTGTTGAGGGTGTGCCTATGGTAAAGCACTGGGTGACCGTCCATCTTGCCCCAAATCTTAATTTAATGAAGTAGTTTATTTTTAGTATCCCATGTAACGAAATACTCGTATATGAATATATTAAGTTTCGAAATAAAAATATTCTATTCCATTCTTATAATTTCGTTCTAAGCAAACACAATTTAAACTTGTATCCGCCTCCGTGTTATAATGGTTAAGACCTTTTAAAGGGAGGTCGCGGGTTGGATTACCGGAGCAGTCAAAATTTTTAAGACTCCGTTTGGTTGGTGGAAGGGTTTTTTCTAAGCCTGCCTGGCTAGCTACTACCATCTTATCTAAGTCACGCCGCCAAACATTAATGTGTTCCGGCTTGTAGATAAGATAGCTAGTTCTCCATTGCGTTGGAGAATCTTGGTAAGCCCGCTTCCATCTTTAGCATCATCGTCACTTACCGTGAGATGCAGCCAAGGGCTTATCAACTGTGGATAAAAAAAAACTTCTCTTAGGAACTTATCAGCAATAATATGTTTTTTAAGAAAAATACGAGTAAGTATTTTTTTTTGCAATTCGACTATGATTTCTGTCAGAAAAGTCATTCTGGATGGCAAGAAGTAAAAAAACTCAGTTTTCGCGCAGATTGATCTGAGGGCCGTGTATCAAAATTGGTGGAGGTCCCGTTAACTGGAGCTTCTTCTCACCATACTGAACAACTTCTATTACTGCTAAAATCGCAATAAATCTTCACACAAATCGATCAGCTGATCGACCAATATGGAAGGTCCAAGTTTTTTTTGAAAATTGACTGTGGATTTCTTGGGAAAAGTTGTTCAGTGTGATGAGTAGAACTCCCAGTTAACGGGACCTATTCCATTCTTTTTACACCCTGTAAATTCTGCCCTATAGTTGTCATACATAATTGAAAACGCTAAACACGTTAAAAAACCGACTTCCATCGCAAAAACTTAGTACATTTTTGCATTATTATTTTTGGTTTTTGTTAATTTTCTAATAAATTACTAATACGATTTTGATTAAATTTATATGGAACCACACGGGAAGCACTAGCTTTAAAATAAAACAAGAATCATAAAAATCGGTTCACCCAGTCAAAAGTTCTGAGGTAACACATACAAAAAAATATATAGTCGAATTGAGAACCTCGCTTGAAAATCAAAGAAGTCGCTTGAAAAGCAATTAATAAAACTCGTATTGATGTCGTACGTGACTAGCCACAGAAAGACAAGCAGGCCGTCAACCGCACACCACTTATCTAGAACTCGTAAAACAGATCCACATACGGGTAATCGATCGATGTCCGATAGTGCGGTCAACAGTGGGCAATAATTTACTGGCCTATCTGATCAGCCGATCCGCTGACTCAGGATTTGATCCTTCCGAGGCATTCGGATGGAGGGATAATGCGAGCGTCAGAGGAGATTTGGAGATCCGCCCAATGCAAATAACGAATGCAAATGGTTGGAGCAAAGATTTGTTTTGAATGTTTTTTGGGAAGAGAAAGCTCAAAAGGCTGTCGCAAGTGATTGGCGGTAGATGACAATCGAGATATAAAGACTATTTTTCTTGGATTTTTTTCTTAGATTGGTAAGCCAATTGAAATGGATGATATTCATGGTAGTGCTGTAATTAGGGTATTTTGACTACCCCTTAAAATTTGATTAATTACTTATAACGAAGCATATCATCCTTACTAATAATCACACTATAATATTATACAGGCGAAAGTTCGTGAGTGTGTATGTTTGTTACTTCTTCACGCAAAAACTACTGAACGGATCTGGCTGAAATTTGGTAGGTAGACAGATAAGGATCTGGATTAACACATATTATGCTACTTTTTTCCACGCTCGCGAGCCACTTGCAGCTCACGCACTGCGCACCCTCAATAAGTCATAGAAACGTCCACGCGGGTGAAGCCGCGGGAAACAGCTACTAATATTATAAATGTGAAAATGTGTTTATTTGTTTGTTACCTTTTCACGCTTCAACTCCTTGACCAATCTTGATAAAATTTGGCATGAAAGGACATAGGCTACTTTTAATCCCGCAAAAATAGCACAGTCCGATGCAGTTTCTGAGGGAACTGAAAATAATACTCTTTTTTTGGCTGATTTCTTTAAAAACGCAACGGACCAATAGATTTTTGTGATTTTTTGCACAGATGGTTCAGGAGTGTCATAGATTTTTAATCACAATAGCCCAATCTGGGATAGGGATCTGGAAAAAACTCATTTCTACGCTCGCGAGCTGCTTACGGCTCGCGCACCGCTCACCCTCAAATACAGTCATAAAAACGATGTCTACGCGGGCGAAGCCGCGGTCAAAAGCTAGTTACAGATAAGACACACCTATACCAAAAATGAGTTATCCAGTTTTAGACAAAAGCTAGTTACAGATAAGACACACCTATACCGAAAATGAGTTATCCAGTTTTAGGCAAAAGCTAGTTACAGATAAGACACACCTATACCGAAAATGAGTTATCCAGTTTTAGACAAAAGCTAGTTACAGATAAGACACACCTATACCGAAAATGAGTTATCCAGTTTTAGACAAAAGCTAGTTACAGATAAGACACACCTATACCGAAAATGAGTTATCCAGTTTTAGGAAAAAGCTAGTTACAGATAAGACACACCTATACCGAAAATGAGTTATCCAGTTTTAGACAAAAGCTAGTTACAGATAAGACACACCTATACCGAAAATGAGTTATCCAGTTTTAGACAAAAGCTAGTTACAGATAAGACACACCTATACCGAAAATGAGTTATCCAGTTTTAGACAAAAGCTAGTTACAGATAAGACACACCTAAACCGAAAATTAGTTATCCAGTTTTAGACAAAAGCTAGTTACAGATAAGACACACCTATACCGAAAATGAGTTATCCAGTTTTAGACAAAAGCTAGTTACAGATAAGACACACCTATACCGAAAATTAGTTATCCAGTTTTAGACAAAAGCTAGTTACAGATAAGATAAACCTTTACCGAAAATGAGTTATCCAGTTTAAGACAAAAGCTAGTTACAGATAAGATAAACCTTTACCGAAAATGAGTTATCCAGTTTTAGACAAAAGCTAGTTACAGATAAGATAAACCTTTACCGAAAATGAGTTATCCAGTTTTAGACAAAAGCTAGTTACAGATAAGATAAACCTTTACCAAAAATGAGTTATCCAGTTTTAGACAAAAGCTAGTTACAGATAAGATAAACCTTTACCGAAAATGAGTTATCCAGTTTTAGACAAAAGCGCTATGTTACTCGTGATTACTCCCTGTTTGATCTACCAAATAAATCCACGTAAACTGTTTGGTAGAATTAAGTACCAAGATAACAACTTGGAGAAACGATTAAAGGATACCTACGCTTCCAAAAAGCCACAAAAATTTAAAATTGTTAGGAAATTTTGGAATCTAAAAAATCTGATGAAATAAGGAACTCTGTCTGTTGCAATTTGGCACTTAAACAGGGTGTAAATAATATTTTAAAGATATTTCAATAATTTAGAAACCTAGTATAAATCCGCGATTGGGTCATCAAACTCTATCTATACAGAGTGTAACAAAATTGGTGTAGATCCCGTTAACTGGGGCTTCTACTCATCATACTGAACATCTTTTGTTCTACGACTTTGTTGAAATCGCAAAAAAATAATTAACTGATCGACCGATTTTGTGCATTTTAGTAAGGGGAGGTCCAAATTTCTTTTAGAATTGACTATACTTCCATGGGGAAAGTTGTTCAGTATTATGAGTAGAACCCCCATTTAACGGGACCTACACCAATTTTGTAACCCCCTGTAAAGATTTTTTTTGCGATATTTTTTTGCGATTTCAGCAAAGTTGTTCAGTATGATTAGTAGAATCCCCATTTAACGGGACCTACACCAATTCTGTTACACCCTGTATAGATCATCATCATCATATCAGCCACAAATCGTCCACTGCTGGACAAAGGCCTCCCCCAAGGATTTCCACGACGACCGGTCCTGCGCTGCCCGCATCCATCGGCTTCCCGCGACCTTCACCAGGTCATCGGTCCACCGCGTGGGAGGTCTGCCTACGCTACGTTTTCCAGTGCGCGGTCGCCACTCGAGAACTTTACTGCCCCATCGGCCATCTGTTCTACGCGCTATGTGCCCTGCCCACTGCCACTTCAGTTTAGCGATTCTGTGAGCTATGTCGGTTACTTTAGTTCTCCTGCGGATCTCCTCGTTCCTGATTCGATCACGCAGAGAATCTCCGAGCATAGCACGCTCCATTGCCCTTTGGGTGACCTTGAGCCTTCTTGTGAGGCCCATAGTAAGCGACCATGTCTCAGTTCCGTAAGTAGTAACCCTGTATAGATAAAGTTTAAAAACCCAATCATGGATTTATACTAGGTTTCTAAGTTATTTTCCCATACCTCTTTCAGCTCAAAAGGCATAATCGTCACTTACCATCAAGTGAGATGATGCCAAGGGCTTATCAATTGTGGATAAAAAAGAATGATTGGAGAGGAGGTTTCTTTGCTATACGCATTTTAAGACCTCGTTTCTTAACTACGTGCGAGTTTCAGGAAAATTCCGAGCCCACACCCACACAGTGGTACACTCATATCTAGAGCTTGCGCCGTATGCAACTTTTGCTTCAATATAAGCATGCCCTAATTACGTGTTTTGTTTATTATTTGATCACCATTAAACATTAATTTGGACTCGTCTAAAAACATGGTCCTTGACAAATTTTTCTAGTGTTCATGAGTATATTTTTGTCTTACAACACGGAGTGACTGGGATGACGACAGCATCAGAAATCAATTATGAACTCTTGATCATTAAATTGCTCCCCTACTTAAACTTCAATTCTTTCATTTTTAATTCACCAAAATCACAAAATGAGTACTTCAATGACGCTGCTAAACTATGACGTCACGCCTAGGTATTTCGAACCGTTTTAGAACAAAATGTAGTTTTTGACAGATGATAAAAAGTAACCTAGAAATCAGCTTCATTCTTGATCTGGGGATGGCAATATTCCCGCCAAGTCCAGTGCAGAGAAAGTACTGCCGTAATACTTTTTCTAAAAACCATTTCGCCATATTTTAGAGCTCCTTGTATCTTGGCACTAGGTTCTCACAAAAAAAGTTCTAATACTACTTTTTATGGCCAAGTAATCTTAATCGAGACTTGGCACGATTTTAAAGAATGTTTTTGTTAGGATAACTCTTTTTTGCGATAAAAGAAAAACAAAGGATAAATAAAAGATAGTTCTCATTTGATTAAAATGTGATTCTTTGTTTTTTTACTTTTTCATGTCTACTCAAAGGCAACCAGTTATTTCAATCTTTTGATTTGGATTTGTTAATTAATAAAAACTCTGTATGTAAACAACAAATAAAAAAAACCAGCTAAGTGCAAGTGGGACTAGCACTCCGAGTCTGTCTGTCTATCTATCTATCTTAGCTCAGACTTATAGTACTAAAAATCTATAATTTGGCATGGTTATACTATTATACATATTAGTCATGCCAAAAAAGCAGTACAATAAAATCTTGTAATTTTTTTTACAAAAATACCCCCAGTACATGCAAAATAGGGGTGATTTTTTTCATTAATGTACCCTATCGTGTGGGGTTTCATTGAAAAGGTCTTTCAAAACTACAGAGGGTTTACAGAATCATTTCTCAATTCAGGAATCCATTTGCAAAATTTTAAGCTTCAAAGTGGTATTTTCAATTTTTTAATTTCTATCACGTCGTAATGAAGCGAAATAGAGACGTACTATTTTGCACAGAGCCGGGTTTCCGGCCTCGCATTAGGCGGCAAGGCCATGTTTCCTTAGCCCTCGTGACCGAAAAAAAACTTCCATCCCATTTTACGAAATAACTAATAGATTGCAGGAAAGCTAGAGAAAATATGTTACACATCAAACACCTTGAAAGTAAGATGTCTCTAACGAGGATTTCTAATGAATTTTAGGGTTCCGTAGTCAAATTAGTCAAAGAAATTTTATTCAACGACTAATAAAGTTATAAAGCTAAAATTTGGTACAAATCTATGACGCCTCTAAACAAATGAAATAAATCTGTATAAAAAAAATCCCCTACATTTAAATTTGGGGGCGATTATTTTTGATTCTCGTATCCCATCAAGGAATTCTGAAAAGTATTGAAATAATAAGTGTATATAAATAAAAACATACAAAAATCTATACTAACTGCAAATTAACAGTTTTTATAATATACTTAGATGTTTTTGAAAATACAACAAAAGCTTGCTTTGCGCGTATTCCACCGCAATTGTCCACTTTTTTGCGTCTTTATCTTAAATTTTATTATAAAATTACCCGTCTACCTAATAATGGAAGACACAGGACGGACAGATGGACAGATCACAAAGGATTCATGATAGAGTTCCGTTGGCACTATTTTGGTACGGAACCATAAAAAGTAAATATCTCACTGAAAGGCTTTCTAACTCTGAATTCTTACGACTGCTAAAAACTTTTAAAAAGTCGTTCCAGTTTTATTTTATGACAAAGGAAAAGTTTTTTATACCAAAAGTTAATTTTCAGACCTACTGAGCCCTTTATCTGTGAGCACTAACCTCAATGCCCTTGAGATAGAAGCTTCACCTCAGACTTAGTCTGTAGAGAAATAAATTGCTTTAGAATTTTTATTACCTGTGTCTTACAAAATAAGCAAAAAAAAAAAACACAGAACCCGGATGCGTATATGGCTTTCCGTATTCTATACGTCCTCCAAGGAGATATGAGTTCGGTACATTTTTCTGAAGGCCTAAACAACTGAAATGTCCCGACACGGTATGTCGCCGGAAGACTTACTTTTTTTTAATTCACAATTGGTACTTGGCATCATCTCACCTGATGGTAAGTGACGATGATGCCGAAGATGGAAACGGGCCTACCAAGATTTCCCAACGCAACAGAGAACTGGCTATCTTATCTTCATGCCGGAACACATCAATATTTTTAAAACACTTGATGTTTGGCGGTAAGACTTAGATAGACTTAGACTTCGTGGTTAAACTAAGGTTTAGTAAACGCAACGGTAGACGGAGCCCCTTTGGTTGTTGTGCACGAAACGAAAGTTGTGTTGTTTTCAAAGTTTTTTTGAGTTTTGAACACTATAAATCAACATTACTAATGCGGGATGAAGCGAGCGAAGCAAGCTCTGAAGATCGGAGCACCTCGACTCGGACGCCTCTTGCAACACAACCTTCGTTAGGTTTGACATGTGAACCAAGAAAAAGGGGCTCCTGCCGTTGCAACTACTAAGTCTAAGTTAAGCCACTAAAGGGTGACAAATGAGGTACAGTATTCCGGGGACATACCGTGTACGATATTTTAGTTGTAAAGGCCTTCAGAAAAACGTGCCGAGCTCATGTCTCCTTGGAGGACGTACGGAACACGGAACAACGCAGTTTAGGCCCGCACAAAAACGTACCAAACTCATGTCTACTTGGGACACGTATGTAATGCGAAAAGCCTTATACGCAACCTGGACTATAAGGTACTGTAATCATACGGTTGTGACGGTAGTCAGGTAAATATCAACACTTACTGGCCTACTACACTTGTCAAAGGCGTTCATGACTTTCAATGATTTTAAGGTTAACTTCTCGTGTCATGTTGTTTTCATGTTCTAATGACATTATTTGTTTTTTTTTTATATCACGGATTGGATTTTGACGTTATTAACGTTTATTTCTTGATTTTTTACAAATGAAATTATGTAATCACTATTTTATGACTATCACAAAGAGTGTAATTTGCACCTATTTTTAATAAATATCTTGAATCTTGGCTTATGAAGGAAAAAGCCGGCCAAATGCGACTCGGAGTCAAACGAAGAGGGTTCTGCACCAAAAATTAAACTACCAACAGAATAAGACCTCTCCATTACATACTTTGCGCTAACTAATAGGTGTCTCCTTATTCTGGATTTTAGATGTTCTATGAGAACTGTAATTTTCCTGTAACCTATGCTTTCAACCTCGTATACTGTGATTTTTCAAGATTTTAGGCTTAGTAGTTTCGGAGATAAGGGGGGAGAATGATTTCAGCCTATTTTCTCAAATAACGTCAAAACTATTCGCCTTAAAATTATGAAAAAAAAATTTGAGATGCTCACAACAAGCCCTTTCATTAGGTCACACGATATAGTTTAATTATACTTTCTAATTTACCCCCCCCCCCCCCCCTAAAAAGTGACCAGTTTAATTGGTTTGGTGGATACAGTGGCGGTTACAAAACAAATGTTTGACATTAAGACGTAAGCGATAATATACTTAATAGAATTTCGTCGTTAATTTAATCTTTAAGTGATAATTAAAAGTAAAACGGGCATTCCCTCTCGTATATCTACCAGATACGCTAAAACTACCACGTTTATGATATAGCGTCCTCACTTACCTACCCCTACAGTAAAACGGGCAGTAAAAAATACTGAAAACATTATTGATAAAGTGCATTGTGAAATGCTAGATTAGAAAACAAGAACTATTATAGTACTATCTTTTGCCCGTGGGTTCGCTCGCGTGGACATCGTTTTTATGACTGTCTTTGAGGGGAGTGGCGCACGAGTCGCAAGCGGCTCGCTAGCGTAGACAGGAGTTTTTCCCAGATCCCTCGGAAACTATCTCAAACTATGCTAATAATTAGTCTATTTAATTTTTCACCCTCTCAACCATTGTGCATAAATCACAACAATCTGTTCAAAGGATTATGTTACCGGCAAATACCAATCAACACTACATACTGTTTGTTTTATAGTCCTTCCTATGCTTCGACGTACTCGGGCAACAAAAGATTTGTAGGTACACTACTTGTTGCTCAAACAAAACATTAAATAATCTAAGAAAATGAAAACTGGTCTAGGGATTATGAGCATGGTAGCTCGTCCAAGGAATTCTATTGAAATTCCCTAAGCGGACTTAGTGCATTATTAAGCTTAAAGCCCTGCCCAGCTTGAGTAATGTAGGCTACGTAGCTGCAGACATGATGGTGCAGCCGGCTTCACTGGGCTTTTAGACGGCTGGCTGGCGGTTTCCAACTCAATCTGAGTAAATCTTGACTTGGTTGTTACGTTGTAGCTATATAAAGGGCCACAGATCGAGTGTTTCATACATATGCATACATAACTATAACCACCTTCGTCACGTAATGGCAAAGTATATTATATTAGTACTAACATACAGTATGGACACTCCCTGCCGCTCTCTAGATTGCGACCTCACCCCCTCGTCGCAGAGATTGATACAGATTGGTTATAGTTTAGTTGTCGAACTTATGGTAATCCGCTGTGATTTTGTTTGCTCTGTCATTTGTTTTTCGAAATGTCATTTCACGACCGTTGTATGCAGTGTCCGCGGTGTGGTAATGGTTAGTCCATACGCTTCACACCAGGAGGTCGCACATTCGATTCCCGCCGGGGTCAACTTTGTAGGACTCGGTTTGGTTGGCTGTAGAGCATTTTCATAGCCCGCCTGGCTAGCTACCACCATCTTATCTAAGTTTTGCCGCCAAACGGCTTAAAGATAAGATAGCCAGATCCTCATTGTGTTGGGGAAGCTTGGTAAGCCCGCTTCCACCTTCAGCATCATCGTCACTTACCATCAGGTTAGATGATGCCAAGGGCTTACTAATAATGATTTTTTTTAAAGTTCAAAATGACTCGCAGTAACGTGAGGGGGAAGTCAAAAAGTGGTTGATAGATCAATTCGTTTTTTTCAATCTAAAGTAAAACCGCATATATGAAGGTTGTAAAAAAATGGTGTACAACCCTTCAACTGGGGGTTTTATTCATCATACTGAACAACTTTCCGTAAGGAACCCATAGCCACACCTCAAAAAAAATTTGGACCTTCCATAATAAAATGCACAAAATTGGTCGATAACCGATCGATTTGTATGAAGTATTTAGTATGTAAGTACACAAGTGTAAAGTCGAACGAAAGATTACATTGCAATAGGTTACGAACCAAGGTTCAAGAAATAGGTCCTTAACTATGAAGTTATCGTCTCAGTTTTTAAAGTTCAATTCCAATTCTAATTGAAAAGTAAAATTTATTGCTTTCAGTTATTGACGATAATGATAAAAATATTGTAAAAAAATATTATTTCATAATTTAAAGTGAATTTCTTATTTAAGTCGGTTTTTAATTTTTTTTATCTTTTAAACGTTTTTTATTGATTTAATAAAACGTTTTTTTTAATTAGTTGGTACTCGTTTGCTTCAAAAAAACATTTTTTTTTTCATTATCTAACTACTAGCTTTTGCTTGCGGCTTCGCCTGCGTGGACATCGTTTTTATGACTGTTTTTGAGGGTTAGTGTTGAGCGAGTCGCAAGCTGTTTGCGATTCAGGTCATGAGTTTTCTCCAGATCCTTCAGAAACTATATCGGGCTATTCTCATTAGTAGTCTATGCCTATACAAAAAAACAATAAAATTCAGGCCGTTGCTCCGTTGCGACGCCGACGTGCGCGAGTGTGGAAACGAGTTTTCCCCAGATCCCTCGGGAACTATGTCAGGATATGCTTATTAGTAAATTATATCATGCACCCCCTCAACCATCTCTGTGCAAAAAAAACAACAATCCGTTGTTCCGTTGCGATGTTAAAGAAATTTCCAAAAAAACTATGCTTTTTTCACGGAATAAAATGAAGCTTATGTCCTTCTTCGTGACACAGGCTACCTACATGCCAAATTTCATCAAGGTTGGTCATTGTGTTGAAGCATAAAAAGGTAAAAAACAAATAAACAAATTTTCAAATTTATAAGTGTTATAGTAAGTATAACTAGAGATATAACCAGGGTTCGAAGTGATAATTATATTGATAATTATATAATTATTTTAAAAACGAAACAGTCATATTATAGCTTTAACAAAACGCTAACCTAGCGCTATCTGCATAGCGCGAGGCTTGGATAAATCCAATGATGATTTGACGTTTCGTGACGTATCGAAACGCATCAAACCTCGAACTCAGAAAAAGTCACAAAAACTTAATTATTGAATAATAACCGTGATTAAATCAAAAGTTATTTAGTGTTATTTATTTTTGTTTTTGCGTTTTTAGTAATAAATTAAAGAGCCCAAAATAAGAATCAACGCCGATAATTATCGGTTAATTATCAGATAATTAACACGATTATCATCAAAGAAAATAATTATCTTGATTGTTTCGAACCTTGGCTATAACAAGACTCGTAGGAGAATGCTAACTAAGTATATATGAAAGAAATATCACTACATTTGTAATTTTAATCTAAGAGTAAAATCAAATATTTTCAACTAAATGGTTTTTGTTATAACTTCGATTGGCTGTCCTTAAAATAGCCTTTAACCAGCCTATGGCAACGAAATATAACACAAGCAATTATATTACTAATTTTCTTTTTCTAATACATATAATATGACAATGAATTGCTATGTGCAGTTCGCGCACCTCGCAACATTGATAGTGACCCGTTCGCGGCTCACCAAACGCGCAACTTCGATGGGGAGCCGCTCGCCGAGGGCTAGCTCATATTCAAATACCATTGTGACCGATTTTATCTAGAATACCTAGAATTATTTATTTTATTTTTATCCACAATTGGTAAGTCCTTGGAATCACCTCACGTGATTGTAAGTGACGTTTATGCCAAAGATGGAAGCGGGCTTACCAAGATTCCCATTGTCATGGGTGGGGAGCTGGCTATCTAATCTTCAAGCTGTTGTTAATATTGATGTTTAGCGACTAGACTGAGATAATATGTTGGTAGCTGGCCAGGCGGGCTTAGACAATGCCTTTCCACCAACCAAGTCGAGTCTTACAAAGTTAGACTCCGCGGGAATCAAGCCCGCTTCCTTCTGATGTGAAGCTAAAGGACTAATAATTACGCTACTTAGGCGGAGAATCATGTAAATCAATCACATTTATAGTAGTAAGCACGTCAGCTTCTCAACAATGTTATTTTAGGACACATCTCATCTTTGGGGTTAACCCTTAATGATGTTTGGCGCTTTGATCCCGAGGCACCTTCTGCCATCCTTGACGAAGGTTAAGATATAAGATTAGAGTTCATCGCATTATCTCCGAGTAAAACTCGGGCGTATCAACACCCTGTTAGGCGGCATAAAGAGATTTTTTCTCTTTTATTACATTCAAAAATCAAGCTTTATGAAACAAAATTACCTATTAATCTACACGATGAAGTGTTTTTTTTAAATAGTAAAATACATTAAGGACATTTGTTAACTATGCAGAACGGTTAGAAAGTACATAACACAGTGTTTTGAACAGTTCGGTCAAATAACATATTCAAGAAAGGTAGATCGTGTTTCAAGAAACCTTTAAAAGTAAAGTTTTCCATGTCTTCAAAGCACTTATTTGAACCACATTCGCTTTTGTTTTATCTTGAGGTAGTGAAATGGTTTTTAATAATACCACCGGGCTTTAATTTTATTAGTGGAATAACTCTTAAGAATTAACTAGTTGACTTTAACCTTTTAAAACCCCAAATAACCTCATTTACGTTAAGAACTCGACCTCACCTACCGCTATCTTAACAGGCCATTAGCTTGAAACGGTTTCAGACCACTTTGAATAAAATCTCGTACCTTCAACGAAACATTTTCCACGACCACACTCTAATTCAAAATACAGCACAAGTTCGTTTTACAAAAATAATTCCTTTGATGTCTTTTACGGGGGGATATTGTATTAATTTTAACACACCAGTCACAGTAAAAGAAGTCCGGGTGTACGCGAGTCCTGGCAATATTGGTTACCAGTACGCAAGTCAGGTGAAAATGGACGAACAGACGTACACACGTCTGACCCGGCATACGGCCGCGGCGGCACTGTCTGACTACGCGGGGCGGCACAACCTACAATCCCCTACGATTATTCGTAGCACAGATTCTATAATCAATAGCTTTAATTTTGGTATTTTGTATAAGTTTCCGCAGTTTTTTTTTATAAACGTACCTAACAGGATTGGTACGTTACCTTAGCTTAGTTCTACGAAGTTACATAACAGGTCTCAGAAGCAGCTTTGCCCAACATAAGCCGGTCATTTGAATTTCTTTCTATGCGGCCTTTTTCCCCCATTTTTTCCCGGTGCGTAACCGTCATTGCAAAATGAATGAATTCGAACCTTAGACGGTCTAATCATAATATTCGTAAGCCCATTCCTATTTCGTATAAATAGTTCAATAATTTTATGGATCGTAGAGACTGGGCTTCTTTTAGAGTTCCGTACATCTCTCTTAGCAAAAAAGGAACCATTACAAGATCTTTTTTTTGGGTTCCGTACTTTTATATTAGCAAAAAAGGGACCATTACAAGATTACTCATGACTGTGTCTGTCCGTCCGGAAATAAAGCAATAAAAAATCGGCCAAGTGCGAGTCGGAATCGCGCACGAAGGGTTCCGTACCATTATCTGTAAAAATCACGTTGGTCGTATGGAAGCCCCCCTTAAATATTAAATTTATTTTGATTTACATAATTGTTTATTTTTAAAGTGAATATACAACTCAATATTCAGTGAACATTGTTGCCGTTATCAATATCGAGCAAAAAAAACATTATTAGCCCCCCTTAAATATTTGTTTTATTTTTAACCGACTTCAAAAAAGAGGAATAGAACCTCGACTATATATTTTTTATGTATGTTCACCGATTTTTCCGTTAATTGTGGACCGATTTTCAAAATTCTTTTTTCGTTCGTAAAAGTATACTCCCGAGGTGCTCCCATTGTCATCAAGTTAGGATCTGATAAGAGGATATCAAGGAAATCGAGGGCAACTCTTAAATTTAATAGACACGTAATACAAGTTTCATGTATTTTCTAAACTTATTAGGGAATTAACGTCTGATAGTCATCATCTCAATTCAATTCAATATATTTATTCAAAATAGGTGCAAATTACACACTTTCTGATAGTCATAATATAATAATAATGTCATTTGTGAAGAATCAAGAAATAAACAATAATTAGTTAATAACGTCAAAATTCAATCCTTGTTAAACCAGATTATGTCGTTAGAACATGAAAACAATATGACACGGAAAGTCATACATAAAAATCATTGAATGCATTTAACAAGAGTGGGCCAGTTCACACGGACAGCACCCGGTCACGAGTGTAACGCGAGAGTCAGCCATCACTCCCATCAACCATATTAGAGGGAAAGGAACGACCCGGCTCCCGATGCACCACCATCCGCAGTCTCATGTTGATGAGCTGATGATGGAATGTACAACTCCTGAACGGTTAGGGGTTGGAGGATTAGAAAAAAATGTAGGTCCCTAATTTAACTCGTACTTACCTTTGATTTCGTTATTGTTGGTTAGTTTCGTGTATTCGTTTATAAAAATATTATTTAATACTTTTGAGTGAATTTCTTTTTGAAGTCGGTTTATAGGTTTTTAAACTTTTATTTTTTTAATAAAATCACCCACGATTATAAAGTCCAACGCGGCGGACGTGAAATACCATTACCCTTGTTGGGGTGCGATAGGATTGAAATGTCTTAATATGAATATGGGTGTCATTTTTATGATTTTTTGGGATGTTAATACGTCCCAAAAATAACGAAAATGTAATCGATTTAAAAAAATTATATAGTGAACATAAAAATTCTTGAAAATATAAATAAATACATAAAAATAAATATTCTGGGACAAATCACACATGGTCATCTGGCCCCAAAGTAGGATTCCCTGTGTTATAGGAACCAGAGACTGATATAAATACGTATGTTTAAATACATACATTTATCTGGGGGCACGGTAGTGCCCCCGCCAAGACGAGCCAAGCTAGGCGTAAGGGCACTACCTACCTTTTCTCGAAACGCTTCGTCGTTTTTTTGAACTCTCATAACTTTACTAGATATTTAACACCCAGACACAGAGCAAACAAATCTGCTCATCACACAAATATTTGCCCTGGGTGGGGATCGAACCCACAACTCTCGGATCAGCAGTCAAGAGCACTAACCACTGATCCACCAGCCAAATTGCAATTCAATCGGTTAGCAGTCTGGAACAAATAGACGGACGGACAGATAGCCACACCACACAAGTAACCCTATAAGGGTTGTTTTTTTTTTTGAGGTATGAAACTAGATCCGCGTTATCCTAATAGGTTTTTAAATTTGTTTTTGGTTCCATCTCGGTCGTCGTGAAGGCGAGCGCGGGGGCGCGGGCGGCGCGGCGGGGTGGGAGAGGTAGTCATCGGGAAACTCTCTGCATCCGTAGTTATCTGAAAATATAAAAGTAAAGTTTCAAAAAGACATAAATAATTACTATCTTACGTCACTTTGTTTTGATTTTTCTTTAATTTTACAAGTTCGTATAGTTGACATTATCTTTTGACTCGCAAAAGCAACTTCCCCTCCACACACCTCCTCCCCTCCCGTCCCCCCCTCCCCACCACACACACACACACACACACAGAAATAAACACACACACACATGCACACAAATACACACATCTTTTTTTTTCTAATAAAACTTCGTCATTCCTGTTATAACCTACTTATTTCTTTATTATTTGACTATTATTCTTATTTTTTCTTCTTGTATAACTTTCTTAAAATCGGATGTACAAGTTTGTTAGAATAATATGTTTATTAAGTTTGTAGTAATATCCTTCTAAATTATGTAACTGTGGAAATCTGTAAAGGCTTTAGAATTTAGTTACACCAACTAGTTTGTATGTGTTAAAGATTAGCTGTTTGAATTACCAAACTGTAAAAATAAAATAAAAGAAAACCGTGACTGATTGACTGTTGGACTGATTGGCTGACTGACTGACTGACTGACTGATTGACTGACTTACTGTTCTATCAACGCACACCTCAAAGCACTGAACGGATCGGGTTGAAATTGGGCACACATATATCAATTATGACGTAGACATTCAATAAGAATTGGGAATTCCCACGGGAACGGCAAAATACGGGATCGCAGGCAACAGATAGTCTATCTATAAGTCGATGTGTGTGTGTGTATGTTGTATGTTGGTTCCCTATGGAATCCAAAACGGCTGGAGAGGTTTTGATGATTTTTTTAGGGATTCTGCCCAGCGTGCGATCGTGTGAAAAAAAAGTGGGCGGTGCCGAGGTGCGAGTCGCTAGTTATTATTGAAAACCAACGTTATTCGTGATACACGAAATAGATGGGTCGCAGAATAATGGGGATGACGAATGCTAGTCATCTGAGTTACTTTTTATCATCTGACAGAAACGACATTTTGTTCTAAAAATGTTTGAAATACCTAGGCGTGACGTCATAGTTTTGCAGCGTCGTTTATGTACTTATTTTGTGATTTTGGTGAATTGAAAATCGAAGACTTGATGGAACACAAAACGAGTAAGGTTTTCCGAAGTTCAAGTAGGAATTTAGTGATCAAGAGTTCATAATTTATTTCTGATGCTGTCGTCATCCCTATTCTGCGGATGTGGAGCTGCGGGGAAATTTAGGATTGTCGATAACGTTTGGGTCCGATCAAGGTATCGTATTCCGATTTCTGTTGGTGGTTTTTAAAACCTGTGGTAAGCAGGTACTTATTAAATCTCTTTTTTAGCTGAAAAGTATCTAGTCACTGCATATCCACCAGTTCAGCCACAATATAAAAAATAAATTTGACAGCCACGCTATGTATACTTTCTCGAGTTGCTTTCGGCCGCTTGCGGCTCGCGCACTGCGCATCCTCGAAAAGTCATAGAAACGTTATCCACGTGGGTGAAGCCGCGGGAAACAGCTGGTTGATAGCAAAACAAAAAAAATATTTTACAATATTAAAGAACATATCAATATCTACAAAAAACTGCGATACCATAATGACCAGCTATTTTAGTTATGTCACTATAACTATTTTTTTACGTTTTAAAAGTTGATAAATATGCCCACAAAAATCAGACCATGTTATCAATACCTTTGTATTAATCCTTATTCAAATACTTAAATCATTTCGTATTCAATACTGTTTCAATACATGTAGATTACTTTTTGAATTATTCAAATCAGACATTCTATTCCAAAGATATTACGAATTTAAAAATGTGAATCTAAATAAAATACTAATAGAAAAATAAACGCCGCCTTACCCCAAGCAGCACAGCGGGGAATGCGGCGAGGGAGAGGGGCGAGCACATCTATGAAATAGGTAGCCGCGCGGGGCTCAGATGGGCGGTTTACACTAAACAGCGGACGCAACCGACATTTAATTGCACATTTTTTTGTTCTAGTAATAGTTTTGAACAAAACAAAATCGACTTCAAACAGGAAACTAAGGTTTCCCTTGATTTCTCTGGGATTCAACTATCATATCCTGGTTTCCTTATCATGGTACCACCCTTTGAATATCTCCTTTCCAACAAAAAAATAATCATCAAAATCAGTTCATAAACGACGAAGTTATCCGCGAACACACATAAAAAAAATATATATGGTCGAATTGAGAAACCTCCTCCTTTATTTGAAGTCGGTTAAAAAATAAAATTTAAAAAAGCTACTTATGTCCTGCATAAAGATACATTTACTCTACGTTTATGCAAAGAATAAAGACTATTTACTACGTAAAAGAAGGTTAACTCCGCACAATGATTTGAATGAATGGCGACTCTTGCTACGACACAATAGAGCACAAATTCAGGTCGCACAGCGCTAATTATCTACAGTTATATTCACCTACAAGTTGTCTCTCTTTCTATCGCGTAACTTTTATCGCTTTGGACTACTGAATTTGCACCTTGCAAGGGGCCTCGTGACTTGGCGCGGCGTAGGTATATTTTTAATATTTTCATACCTGCAGCGCAGAGTGCGATGACCTGGTTTATCTAATAAATTTCCACCTGTGCAAAGCCGGTCCGCTAGTTAATAATAATTGTTGCAGAGAAAATTGACTGTAACATACGGACATTCCGAAAAGGCTTTAGTACCATAGACCACTTAGATACGCTGCGGCCGATTATACTTTAAAAAAAAATAATTAATCTGTTTATTTTTTTTTTGAGTAACATATAAAAAAAAGACAACATCAGAACGCTAAATCTAATATTAAGATTGTGTGCGCCTGATGGATCACACTACACACACGGGTTAACTTAAACACTAAAAATAATAATAATAATAATAATGCGCGTTAATAGCTAATTTGGATGCTGCCCGACATCCGCTGATACAGGGGAACTGTCCGGGTGCACCTCCGAACCATGCAGAAGTAATTTCTTTAGATTATTTTTTATTTGTTTAGGGTTTTTGTCATGTATATGATTCGTGACCCAGTCTTTAGGTAGTTTGTTTAAGACATTGGGCAGGGTATACACCCAGACCCTTCTCCCGTATTCATTATTACATTAATTTGGCAAGTTATACATAGGTAGGTACGAAAGGGGTCGAGACCCATCTGGTCTAGTTTTTTTTATCTAGGCTGTTTATGTTACATGCATACTCACACAACATAGCGCATGTTACCTTATTAAAGATATTCATTACACCACAATATTCAAATAGACCTTCATAATTATCTTTGTGTTTTAGTTTGATCTTTATAAGGACTATAGTTTTGAGCAATCTCAGTTGTAGATCACATATTTTTTGTAAGTATGTTTTGTAGGTTCTGCCGTAGCTGGATAGGCCATAACTAATTACAGAGTCGGCCATTGACATGTATAGTAATCTTAGTGTAGTGTATGGTAATTTGTATTTAAGTATACATAACTTTGCCATAATTGCTCTCAACTTATTGCAGATATGGTCAATATGCGGGCCCCAATTAAAGTTATGGTCTATTTTTAGTCCTAGGTATGTGTGCACCAAAACGTTTTCAAGGGGATCACACATACAATTATTTGTTTGTAGATGCATACATTTGTGTTCATGGGCTACAATTCGTGGTTTAGATGCCGTCTTTAGGTACGGAGAATGTATGTTGAAAAGATAATTTAGATATTTTAGATTTTACATTTCCGTCAAACAAACAGACTACAGCCACTGTACATTTCTGTGACTCACAGAGAACCCTAAATTTTAAAGAACCTTTCGAGTGCTTCCCTATTTGGGTTTAATAAAGCTCTGGGTATTTAAAAGGTGATTCCAGTTAGACCTTAAGACCAAAATAATACGTACCCAGACACACGTCGCACCTCACGAAACTATTACTTTTCACATCAAAATTCGCACAGGAAAACAAACAATATTTCAGCCTCGAGACACGACCAACTCGTTCCGCCATTCTCTCTTCTGTCCCCCTGCTCACGCGCATTTTTCAAGAAACAGCCCTGGCTTTCTATCTCCTTCACACAACAACACAAATCCAATTCCTTTACTCTCTCGCTCTCTCCTACCCTATCTTGCGAACATTAAATCGTATTTTATTGGTCCCAAGTGCTAACATTTTACATACTTGAGTTTAGGAATTCGGTGTCAGACCGAACCTTCAAAAAAAATAGTTCAGCAACTCAATATTATTATTAGGATTCCATGTGGTGTTACGCAGTAGTTCTATTTCAAAAGTTATTATTATTAGGGTTCCGTATGGTGTCACGCAGGAACCATCACACACCCCCCCTTGGGAATGAGACAGCGAAACCACAGGCAAGCGGGCGCATTTCCACACTGCAAACAGATCCAAATGTTAAACACAAAACAGTCATATCGGAATCCTTCACATCTGTCATAAGTCTGTTCAATTTTATATTATTTTAACCCTACTTTATGTAGACAAATTTAATACAAATTTACATACATCCATACGTAAGTACGTGGTATCGTACCGGATGTGTTGTATAATTCAATATAATATCAAGTTTGTACCGTTAAATACTAGAAGAAGATGTGACACCTTCTTGGGCCACTATTAAATAAAGAACTGTAATTAATGTATGGCCGTACTTTTAATACTAACTAAATGATGTAACGTGGAGTTTTACGCCTATAAAAAGAAAGGTTTCTCCACAATTTCAAACTTTCTAATTCTATTAAGACTCAACCAGGATATTTTATTTTATTCTTTCCTTTTACCTTTGCTTAAAACCTTGAGATTTACGGGGAGTCTACGAATTCCCTTTATTTAGAACTAGAACAAAAGAGAAAGGTAACTCGCATTTTGGTAATTTCTGAATAGTCTATTTTCAACTTAGAAAGAAAATAAATAGAGGATTGAGCCCCACGATGGGGACGTGTAGGGACTGATATGATATGATTTTGTAGCTAGAAAGCATCTCGTGGGAACTTTATATTCCATAGGTACAATTGCCCACCAGTAAGGGGCAATGCAGGGTTCACTTTCCCTTATAAAAAAAATAAAACGAATGACGATCACGAATTTTCACTAAGACACAGGCCTATGGTCTTAGTGGGGTAGGTTGGGTCCTGTTCAATGTGCATGAGTTAAGTTTTTTGATAATTTATAGAAAGGCCCATATCATGTGCCCATTCACACAGCTTGTTGAAGTCGCTTTGCATGAGTGTCTGTGCAGTTATTACATTACAGTCTGCTGTAATCATACAAGTATCATCAGCAAACTGGAACACAGAGGCGTGCTGGAATATGTTGCACATATCGTTTACATATAAGAGATACTCAGTTGGGCCTAGTATGGAACCTTGGGCCGTGCCACACATGGTTGGTGTCAGCTCGCTTTGATCACCGGCAATGCTAACTGTGGTGAATCTATTTTTGTGGTAATTTTTGAACCACTCCAGCAGTGGTCCCTGTATTCCATTTTGCTGCAATTTATTATAAAATGTTGAATAATTTAAAATCAAATGCCTTACTGAAATCGATCATAACAACAAGGACATGTTTTTTATTGTTTAAATGTTTGTTAATTTCATCAGTAAATAAAGATAAAAGTTGAGTAGTATTTTTTTTACTTTGGAATCCAAATTGTTTATTATGAATTATGTCATTGCTTGACAAAAACTTACTTATGTTTTGACCAAAGTATTTTTCTATGATTTTGTCAATGCAGGATAAAATTGTAATTGGTCTGTAATTATTTGTATCACAGCGGTTACCCTTTTTGTGGATTGAACGAATAATTCCTATTTTTAATTTGTCCGAATACATAGATTTAGATATACACAAGTTAATTAGATGTGTTAGCACAGGTGTTATTTCCCTTGAAAAAAAATTTAAGTCCTTAGCACGTATCTTGTCGTATCCAGGGCTTTTTTTATCGTCAATACTGTTTATTATTTTAAAAAGTATTTCTTCTTGAATTTTATTTATTCTTAGTGTAACATTCGGGGTGTTAATATATAAGTTCTTATCAAGCAACGGTATATCACAATGGTTAATAACATTTTTGATATTTAAATCGAAGCCGGTTGCAAACTTGTTACACAAAGTTTTTGGAGCTAACCCAAAAGACTACAAAAGATACATCATCAATTGCTTTCACTATTTTCCCAGTCAGCCTGTTCATTTTTTTGCCCACATTTTTTTGGGTTGTTAAAATTAGTACAAATATTTCTTTTAATGGAGATGTTTCTGGTTATATTTATTATTCTATTTGTCCTATTTCTATAACTATTGTATATTTGTTTATTTATTTTGTTACTTTCATCTTTTTTCCATATCTTATATAGTTCCTTTTTTTTGTACACATTTGAATTAGACTATCAGTTATCCAACTACATTGATTTCTATTATTATTACGTAACTTTATTGTTTGATAAAATTTTTGATAAATTACATCAAATTTTTAAGTAATTAAATTTAGCACATCGTTGGGGTCTGTCATTGAGTACACTACGTTCC
This sequence comes from Coleophora flavipennella, assembly GCA_947284805.1. Classification (NCBI taxonomy): domain Eukaryota; kingdom Metazoa; phylum Arthropoda; class Insecta; order Lepidoptera; family Coleophoridae; genus Coleophora; species Coleophora flavipennella. The sequence goes on from OX369279.1 coordinate 16,172,381, forward strand.
AATCAATCTTACTTATTTCCTCCCTTACTTTGTCATTATCAAGTTTAGTTATTGTTTGAAATTTATTATTTGAATCGGTAGAACCAATGACAGCCAGTCTTCGATGTAGTGGTCTGCTAGAGCGTTACATACAACAGCTGTCCGGAGAGAGTGGCCGCAGCGGCCGCGATACAGAAGACCGAAGAGTACAATCAGCCACTATGCTTGGCGTTTGTGGACTATGAGAAGGCCTTTGATTCAGTCGAAACCTGGGCTGTGCTACAGTCTCTCCAGCGGTGCCAAATTGACCATCGATACATCGAGGTGTTGAAGTGTCTGTATGAAAACGCCACAATGTCAGTTCGCCTCCAGGACCAGAACTCGAAACCTATCCAGTTGCAGTGAGGGGTGAGACAGGGGGACGTTATATCTCCGAAACTGTTCACCGCCGCCCTGGAAGACGTTTTTAAGCTTCTGGACTGGGGTGGACTCGGCATCAATATCAACGGCGAGTACATATCCCACCTCCGATTCGCTGACGATATCGTGGTCATGGCTGAGACTATGGAAGACCTAAGCACAATGCTCGATGGCCTCAGTAAAGTCTCTCAACAAGTGGTTCTTAAAATGAACATGGACAAGACGAAAATAATGTAAAATGTCCGTGTCGCACCCACCCCTCTAAAGGTTGGAGACTCTACACTGGAAGTTGTTGACGAATATGTATACCTGGGACAAACAGTCCAGCTAGGCAGGTCCAACTTCAAGAAAGAGATCAATCGACGAATCCAACTCGGCTGGGCAGCGTTCGAGAAGCTTCGCAATATCTTCACGCCCCAAATACCGCAGTGTCTCAAGACTAAGGTCTTTGACCAGTGTGTGTTGCCAGTGATGACTTACGGAACTGAGATATGGTCGCTTACTATGGGCCTCATAAGAAGGCTCAAGGTCACCCAAAAGGGCAATGGAGCGTGCTATGCTCGGAGTTTCTCTGCGTGATCGAATCAGAAACGAGGGGATCCGCAGGAGAACTAAAGTAACCGACATAGCTCACAGAATCGCTAAACTGAAGTGGCAGTGGGCAGGGCACATAGCTCGTAGAACAGATGGCCGATGGGGCAGTAAAGTTCTCGAGTGGCGACCGCGCACCGGAAAATGTAGCGTAGGCAGGCCTCCCACGCGGTGGACCGACGACCTGGTGAAGATCGCGGGAAGCCGATGGATGCGGGCAGCGCAGGACCTGTCGTCGTGGAAATCCTTGGGGGAGGCCTTTGTCCAGCATTGGACGATTTCCGGCTGAAATGATGAACATACGGACAGAACGAAGGACTGACGGACATGACAAAATTGTAAGGGTTCCATTTTTTGCCATATTTGGCTCCGGAACCCTAAAAACACGGTTAATAAGGCACTCTATAAATATTATTTGTATTTTTTTCATATGTTTGCTACTAGAGCAAAGAAAAGAGGTGTATCACAGACTTGGTGAATAAATTACAAATAATATTTATAGAGTGCCTTATGGGAGAGACTCAATTTGGGTTTCAATAATATAATGGACAGGTACTCAATGCAACAGACCCTATTAGGTAACAACTCACAAAGGTACATAGACAGACGGACAGACAGACAGACGGAAGGACAGTTGGTCAACCTTTGGGTGTACAGAACCCTAAAAAGTTTGATGAATTTTTGCGCCAACCGATTATAACAAAATTAATAGGACCGCTTTCGAGAGGATTTTTTAATATTTCAGTATGCAAATGACTAAAGGAAAGTTTATAATCTTTTGATGAATTATGAAATTTTAATTAATTTCACTGTTCGATGGTAAAAGAAAAATGCGCATTAAGCGTTTCATTATTTTTTCGGTTTGCAATCTTCAGAAAGTTGGTATTAATACCATACATACCCGCAGAGTATTACCACACCCTGGACACGTCATACAACGGGCTAGAAATGACATTTCAAAAAAGGAATGACGGAACAAACAAAATGGCGGCGAAATCCTATACGTTCGACAACCAATCTGTATCACTCTGGGTGACGAGGGGGTGAGGTCGCAATCTACAGAGCGGCAGGGAGTGTCCATACTGTATGTTAGTACTAATATTGGTATTACATTACAAGTTTTTTTTTACCCACGACGGAACGGAGAAGGGGTATGCGTATGAGAGGTTGTTTGTTTGTTTGTGTGTGCAAACGAATGTTGTCATTTATCTCGAAAACTACTGGGCCGATTTCCTTGCGGTTTTTGAATTAAAAAGGTATCGTTTCATAGCTGGTAATTAGACATGTTTTATGGTGGTAGACCACCAGGGAGCGCTGCAGCAGCCAGGATGGTTGGTGCTTGAGGGCTTCTTAGAAAGTATTCAGCCAATTCCGATGCGTTTTTTTGCATTATACAGGTGTCATTTCAGAGCAGGTTTCAAGACATGTTTTACAGCTGTAGACCAACAGGGAGCGCTGCAGCAGTCAGGATGGTTGGCGCTTGAGGGCTTCTTAGACTCTATTCAGCCAACTCCGATGCGTTTTTACTGCATTATGTAGGTGTCATTTTAGTGCAGCTTTTAACACATGTTTTACAGCTGTAGACCACCAGGGAGCGCTGCAGCAGCCAGGATTATTGGCGCTTCTCAGGAACTATTTAACTGATTCCGCTGCGGTTTTTTCTTTGTGTTTTTTCCAGACTGCCCAAAAAGAAAGGTAATGTTTTTCGCGTGTATGTATGTATGTCCGTTTCTTTGGCTGAACCTGTAGCCTAAACGGTTTGATGGATCTTTGAGTGCGAGGTGTCGGTAGATTTTTCTTGATCCAGAAAGTGACATAATAGGATTTATTTTAACCCGACTGCACAAAAAAGAGGAGTAATGTTTTTTGCAGTTAGGTTCTTAATTTTTTTTAGCTAGGTTATTCAGATCAAGTCTAGACATGTTTTACAGCCGTAGAACATCAGGGGGCGTAGCAGTGAACTAAAAATTCATACTTTATTTTATTTTATTTTTGTTTTATTGGGAGAACACAAACGGTAATGTACATTGATATTTAAGGGATTAAATATAAACAGAAAGGTAAGTCTATACATTTCAACAACAAGTTCCACAATTATTTAAAAATATAAGCCTACTTATCAATCTACCGCTATAAACTGTCAAAAAGCTGTCATATTTGTTTACAAAAATACTGCATGCATATAATATATGTAATGAAAGAAGAATTTAAAGAATCTACGACATAACGTACAAACAAAACCAGTGAGATTAAGTAGTTAAAGGCTTTGAATTGAAAGGAGAACATACTAAACGTAAGTACTTTCTAAAAAGTTTAAAATAAAAAGCAAAGCATTATTTTTTTATTTTGCGTTTTATTTATTTTCACCTGTCCCGTTGCACGTTAACAAATTTTGCAAGTTAAATTTGGCCCACCTTAGAGTTTTTTTAGCTTGTTTCGTCAGTACTAGTTCGTTTCCGTGAATAGTTTGTAGTATGTAGCATGCAGACGACTGTGAGCGCCTAGACACACCACTCAGGTTTAATGGTGCTAGATGATTGATTGTTTTGTATTTTGTTTTGAATTGGTAAATTAAAAGAAAAGTTAAAAAAAAAACTCTTAAAGGATTACTTCGTTGTCCGTCTGTCTTTTTGTTGGTATGGCTGTCTCCAAGACTCTTTTTCTCGGGAACGAATATCAAACGCTAAGGTCTATGGTCTATGACCTTTTTTCTCAGGAACTAGTATTAAACACTAATGTCTACGGTTCCTTGAATCTGTGAAAAAATCAAGCTTCTAAGTCAAAGCAATAAAATGATACGGCCATTTTTGCTACACATTTTGATATTGGCAAGTAAATCAAAACCTATAGGGTACTTTCCGTTGACCTAGAAGCATAATATTAATTATTCATGACAATGCAAGAAGCAAGGTCTCACAGCACGATTAAAGGAAAAGTCTGAAAATTGTAAATTCTCGTTACATCACATAATAATGTATTTTTTCAACCTACTTCCAAAAGGAGGAGGTTCTCAATTCGACTGTATAAATTTTGTATGTTTGATAAGCGATATCTCAGCCGATTGTAAACCGATTTTCAAAATTTTTTTTTTATTCGAAAGAGTATACTCCCGAGGGCGTCCAATTGTCACAACAAACAAAAATGTATTTTTTTTGCGAATAAATTTAAATTTGCAGGTGGAGAATTGACGATAACGTTTAAATGGATGTACGGAAGAGCATTTTTTCAACTGCAAAGTTAAGTTTGCCCTTCAAACCTATCGTCGCCGTACTTATGTTTGTAGGGTTTCGTACCGGAATGTGTTTTGGTACGGAACCCTTAGTGCTCGAGTCCGACTCGCAGTTAGCCGGTTTTTGAAGTGAAAACTTCTTTAGGGAAAAAACCATTGAACTCGCAACACCGACACCATCACCGACACCTTACCAGGAACACTCGCAGGGTCAAAACTTATTAAGCCGGATCAGATCGGTATCAGTTGCCTACGTCCCTTATCACCTATATAAGAGCTGATGATCTTCAAACGGCTCATCAGTTCTTCTTGAATTAAAGTTAAGAACCACCGCGATCACGTCAACTTTCAAACATAAAACCTGCATCAAAACCTGTCTATTCGTTTAAGAACTACAATGTCACAGATAGACACACAGATACACACGTTAAACTTATAAAACCTCTCTCTTTGCGTTAGGAATAAAAAAATATATAAAAAAAATGAGCAGAAAGTTTAGTGCGGGCTGCCGTGTAACGCAGTAAAGTTAGTGCGGGCTGCCGTGTAACGCAGTAAAGTTAGTGCGGGCTGCCGTGTAACGCAGTAAAGTTAGTGCAGGCTGCCGTGTAACGCAGTAAAGTTAGTGCGGGCTGCCGTGTAACGCAGTAAAGTTATTCGTTCTTCTTTCATTCGACCTTTTTTTTATTCCATCTATTTGTTCTTTTACGCGTGCGCTGACATTTTATTTCAAAACCAAAAATTCGATCATCTTCCTATTCATCCTAACCATCACAAATTGTTAATAAATATGTATATAACTATACTTACTCTACTCTCTAATAGACCCATTTCGGGTAAGCTTTATTTGTTTGTATTTAAAATTTAAGTGTATAATGTTTTTGGTGCATCGGGAGCCGGGTCGGTTCCTTTCCCTCCAATATAGTTGATGGGAGCAATGGCTGACTATCGCGTTATACTCGAGACCGGATGCTGTCCGTGTGAACTGGTCTACCCTTGTTCCATGATTTTCATGTATAACTTTTCGTATCATATTGTTTTTATGTTCTAATGACATAATCTGGTTTTTAAGAAGGATTTAATTTTGACGTTATTAACTAATTATTGTTTATTTCTTGATTCTTCACAAATGACATTGTTATTATTATTTTATGACTATCAGAAAAAGTGTAATTTTCACCTATTTTGAATAAATATATTGAATTGAATTGAATTCTAATTCTTATGTTCTTTTAAGGTATTTTACTTCACTATAAACAATTTAATACTATTAGTAAACACGTACGCCCACACCTACGACAACGTGTTACAGCCGTACAGCTTACTACCATCTCAATCTCAAAACACCAAACCTTACCTACCAAACTATCAAGCTTGCAGTGCTCGATGCTCTTTGTGGCTCAGAAAAAGGAACCCTCTTCAAAAGACCAACCTGTCGTGTTCGTAGCGACCGGCGACCGCGTCTGTCTGTCCCGAATGCACTGAACCTCAGGATTTACCGATAGAAAACCCCCACAGCCCACAAAGGATTCCGCCAGATCTGACTTTGACATATCAAATTGAATTGCAGCCACTATTTGAAAATTTCAATTTAATGTTCTTTCCCTGGCTCTAGGTAAAATGTTCTCGTGCTCGCTGTAGACGCGTTGCTCGTGAAAGTGTTAAGTACGAGGACAATACTTTTGTGATTTCGTTTGTATAGTTAAAACAAGGTTTCCTGTAACAGTGTATTCTCCTGATCGTTTCCCATACTAAACTAAAATTAACACTTTTTGAAAACCATTGGACCGATTCTTATGAAACTTTAAACATATTTAGTCACGAAATTCTAGTTTGGAGATAGATAACATTTTCAAACGATAGTGTTATCACTATATAATGGTAATTTAATATTTTAATAGTAATCTTAATTATTTTTTTTAAATGAAGAATTTAATCTTCGGCAGCATCGTCATTTACCATCAGTGATATGATCCCAAGGGCTTTAACCATAACGGGGCCATGTCTGTACATGAAATATTTTTGGAAAATAATAACTGTGCTGGACATTACTAACGATACAGAGGCCAAAACAACAACTTTTCGAATTTTTGTCTATCTGTCTGTATGTTCGCGCATCGTGCAAAAACTACTAATTTGATAAAATTTTGTGTAGTGGTTCCTTATAGCCCGGGTTAACATATAGGATACTTTCTATCCCGGAAAATTCAAAAACTCCACGCGGACATAGTCGCGGACACAGCTAGTTGGAAATAAAAAAAAAGAATACGAAATGAGTTTGTGAATATGGTCTTAAATTATTGAAAACAAATCTAGGCTACAACTATCCGGACTATCATTTTAGGGTTTGGGTGGTATCCTGTATGAATATGCATGAAAATAAATTAAAATTTATTTTAGTATGTACAGCAAAGAATTAATTTGTATGTCTTTTATCAATTTCACGGGGACGAAAGCTTCGAGCACATCAATCATGCGCCAGAATTTGGAAGAATCCCATATAATTGACAGGAAAATCTGCGACAGATAGGCCGGAGAACTTTATAAGAGGCTTGTCAATTGTGTGATGCGGTGACTATGATTGATGCAAGTTAGCTTCGGTGAAGTTATAATATAGGTATAGACTTTGATATACTAGCTGTTGCACGCAAATTCGTCCACTTGGATAACTGGACATGACAAATTATGTGAAACCCACATGAAAATAAATCATTTTAGATTTTAAGTCGGCCGATAAACCGGCCAAATAGAACCTTTTTCCGACTTGATTTAGAAATATTTAAATTTCGAAGTAAAAACGTATAAAGTAAAGTATAGCCTACGTAAGACATTTATAATGTAGCTTTCCAATGGTGAAATAATTTTTAGAATCGGTTCAGTAGCTCCAAAGAGTATCTACCCCTTACAATCAAACGAAATTTTGTTTTCATTAAAAATTTGAGTGTGTTTGGCTGCACCTCACCTGATGGTAATTGCCGATTTTTTTTTATTTTTTTTTATTCACAATTGGTAAACCCTTGACAACATCTCACCTGGTGGAAAGTGACGATGTTGCCGAAGATGGAAGCGGGCTTACCAAGATTCCCCAACGCGATGGGGAACTGGCTATCTTATCTTCATGCCGGAACACACCAATGATATCAACATTGATATTTGGCGGCAAGACTTAGATAAGATGGTGGTAGCTAGCCAGGCGGGCTTAGAAAATGCCCTACCACCAACTAAACCGAGTCTTACAATTGACCCCGCCGGGAATCGAACCCGCGACCTCCTGTGTAAAGCCAGTGAACTTTGCCTCTGAGCTACGGAGGCGGTTAAATTCACATGTAGCCGAAAATGTAACACGCAAGCTCAAACAGTGCATATTCACTCTCGTCTTGAACATTCCTATATTATATGAATCGAGGAATACAGACGCCGGCAGGGAATTCCACTCCTTGGCCGTTCGTATAATGAACGGAGAAGCTCTTTCTTCTTATGTCAGTAAAGATCTTTCTTTTTCTTTTAACTATGTTTATGAAAATTATCTGTGGATTTGGCAATAATTGCCCATTCACATAAATTTAATAAACCTAGTGCCTACAATCAAAGCAGTCTTTTGTTTTACTTGGTCTTCATCGGAAATTTAAAGCGTGTCAAGTGCTTATCGGATCATGCATAATGTATGGCTACTGCTGAGTTATTAGGTACTTGAAAACTGTTTGTCTCAGGATACTCTACGTTGTTTTCAACCGACTTCCAAAAAGGAAGAGGTTCTCAATTCAACTGTATGTTGTTGTTTTTTTTTGTACGTTTTTACGCGATGTTTTCGCAGATTTTGAACCGATTTTCGTGATTCTTTTTTATTCGATAGGACATGCTCCCGAGTTCGTTCCATATAAATTTTATCAATATCAGCATCACTTTATTAGAAAATTAACAAAAACCAAAAATAATAATGCAAAATTATACTAAGTTGTTGCGATGGGAGTGTTTAGTGTTTTTTCTAGCTCCAATAGTTTAGAAACAACAAGGACTAGATTTTCATGACTTTGATGATACAGAGTGTAAAAAAATTGGTGTAAGACCCGTTAACTGGGGGTTCTACCCATCACACTAAACAACTTTCCCCAAGGAACCCAATGGAGTAACTTCTCAAAAAAAAATTGAACCCTCAATACAAAAATGCACAAAATTGGTCATTGAACTGATTTATACTTAGAGTTTTTTTTTGTGAATTCATCAAGGTCATATAACAAAAGTTGCTCAGTATGACGAGTAATAGAAGTCCCAGTTAACGGGACCTACGCTAATTTGGTTACACCCTATATATGGGGATTTGAGGAAAATATGTTGTTATAAAGCGCCACTTCATTTAATAATTTAAAAGAACAAAAACCCGACTGAAAAAAAATCTACAGAAAAGCAACGCACTAAAAAGAAAGCCTAAGTTACTCAAATAATTTACATTAAGTTAGGCACCAGGCGGCACACATTTGCAAATTATAAACCGAAAGAAAATTAATGGGTCCCGCCTGCTACCAAACATAATGTAAATTATACAGTTAACTTGGTCTTTTAGACAACAGACTAAATAATGAGCTAAAAGCCTAAGTTACTCAAATAATTTACATTAAGTTAGGCACCAGGCGGCACACATTTGCAAATTATAAACCGAAAGAAAATTAATGGGTCCCGCCTGCTACCAAACATAATGTAAATTATACAGTTAACTTGGTCTTTTAGACAACAGACTAAATAATGAGCTAAAAGCCTAAGTTACTCAAATAATTTACATTAAGTTTGGCACCATGCGGCACCCATTTCCAAATTATAAACCGAAAGAAAATTAATGGGTCCCGCCTGCTACTAAACATAATGTAAATTATATAGTTAACTTAGACTTTTAGACAACAGACTAAATAATAAGCTGAAAGCCTAAGTTACTCAAATAATTTACATTAAGTTTGGCACCAGGTGGCATACATTTGCAAATTATAAACCGAAAGAAAATTAATGGGTCCCGCCTGCTACCAAACATAATGTAAATTATACAGTTAACTTGGTCTTTTAGACAACAGACTAAATAATGAGCTAAAAGCCTAAGTTACTCAAATAATTTACATTAAGTTTGGCACCATGCGGCACCCATTTCCAAATTATAAACCGAAAGAAAATGATTGGGTCCCGCCTGCTACTAAACATAATGTAAATTATATAGTTAACTTAGACTTTTAGACAACAGACTAAATAATGAGCTGGAAGCCTAAGTTACTCAAATAATTTACATTAAGTTAGGCACCAGGCGGCACACATTTGCAAATTATAAACTGAAAGAAAATTAATGGGTCCCGCCTGCTACCAAACATAATGTAAATTATACAGTTAACTTGGTCTTTTAGACAACAGACTAAATAATGAGCTAGAAGCCTAAGTTACTCAAATAATTTACATTAAGTTTGGCACCATGCGGCACCCATTTCCAAATTATAAACCGAAAGAAAATTAATGGGTCCCGCCTGCTACTAAACATAATGTAAATTATATAGTTAATTTAGATTTTTAGACAACAGACTAAATAATAAGCTGAAAGCCTAAGTTACTCAAATAATTTACATTAAGTTTGGCACCAGGTGGCATACATTTGCAAATTATAAACCGAAAGAAAATTAATGGGTCCCGCCTGCTACCAAACATAATGTAAATTATACAGTTAACTTAGACTTTTAGACAGCAGACTAAATAATGAGCTGAAAGCCTAAGTTACTCAAATAATTTACATTAAGTTTGGCACCAGGCGGTACCCATTTGCAAATTACAAATCGAAAGAAAATTAATGGGTCCCGCCTGCTACTAAAAATAATGTTAATTATAAAGTTAACTTATGTATTTAGACAACCGACTAAATAATGAGCTGAAAGCCTAAGCTACTCAAATAATTTACATTAAGTTATAAACCGAAAGAAAATGAATGGGTCCTGCCTGCTACCAAACATAATGTAAACTATTAAGGTAATTTAGGCTTTTAGCTCATAGTATAGTCTGTTAAACCAAAGTAGAGTTTATTAGGTTTTAGTCGTTTGTTTTCTCAATCTTGTTTCGGTTTTTTTAGTGCGCTGCTTATCAGTTGATTTTTTGGTATCGGGTTTATATTTTTTTTTAAATTATTTATTTTATATAGACTTTTTAGTGTTCTGGCACACTCTTATGAACGAAAACGTGTGCTCTTATATAAGTCGGGTAAAATGTAGAATAAAAGAACCGTTTGAATGCATTAATTGCTACTGATTATTCCTAATTGAGTTTAAACATATGAATCAATTATGTTTTTGTAATTTTCTTTAATTTTCTTTATTTTGATACTCCACTCGACAGGTGTAGTTGGAAAAAATATTTAAGGACTTATAATTTGGCGCCAAAATCGGCCATATTGATTAAAAAAACACCTATCTAAGGACACTCGCGTGTTTGAGACTAATAAAACGATACTTTAACTGTCAAAATCCCTTCGTAGGAAAGTGGGGACGCTGTATCATAAACCTGGTAGTGTTAGCGTATCTGGTACGAGAGGGAAAGTCGAAATCCATTTAGCCGTTTGGAAGATATGAGATTATAAAGAAATTTAGAAACATACACACATACAAGATACCCGGGAAAATCATAACCTTTCCTTGGCAGTCGGGTAAAAAGACCAAACAAAAGCCTTCACTTGTATTTTTTTTTTACCAAATAATTTTCGTTACGAAAAGCGTCACTATGGCGCTCAATGTTTTGTAAATTCCATTGTAATAAAAAAAAAGTTTTTAGGAAATCTATCAATTTATTTAATGATTAAATTTGCTTAAAATAATTCTAACATGTAGGAGAGGTTACTCTAAAACAGTTTTTCATATGTTATTGATTTCATTGTCCGTTTCTGGTCATAATTTTATATCTGTGTACTAAATTTCATTATTGCAAGTCTAATAGCAGCGGATGCATTTAATATAACATACGGACAGACAGCGGACGTACAGACAGACTGACATGACGAAGTTATAATTGAAAAGGCTCCAGAGCCCTTAAAATGTGCGACTTAATAAACTATAGACGGGCGCATCTAATCCAAACATTAGTCTGATTAAAAATTTAAGCCAGATACAATTCCTAAACTTACAAGTACGAATAAAATGTGATTTATCAATACGTGTCTACTCAATATATTTGCAAAGTTTGGATTAAATCCGGCAAGTAGTTTTGTATTAAAGCGGAACTACGTTTGTATGGAAACTCAAACCTCCTGGAGACCCTTAAAACTTTGAATGTACTTCACGAAAAATTGCTTTGAAATTTTGAAATACTCGTAACACCGTTGCATTCGAATACTCGCGTGTTTTAGTCCACACTCGCGGGCTACTTGCGGCTGGCGCACTGCGCACCATCGAATGCAGCCATAAAAGCTGTACCCATGCAGCCGAAGCCGCTGGCAAAAGCTAGTAGTAGATAAAACATTCATTCCCGCGTTCCAACCTTCCAGCATATTAAATGAGTATTTAGTAAGTGCTAGCGTAACTATTGAATTGAAACCGGCCAAGTGAGAGTCGGACCTGCGAAGTGTTCCGTACCACAATCTAAAAAAAATACGTTTGTTGTATGGGAGCCCCCTTAAATATTAATATTATTGTAATTTAATTATTTAGTTTTAAAGTGAATAATACAATTAAATATTCTGCGTCTACCTGTTACCGTTATCAATATCGAGCAAAAACTCACGTTTTTTTGTACGGTGATGATATCAGCCACAAATCGTCCACTGCTGGACAAAGGCCTCCCCCAAGGATTTCCACGACGAGGATTGCGCGCATCCATCGGCCTCCCGCGACCCTCACCAGGTCATCGGTCCACCGCGTGGGAGGTCTGCCTACGCTACGTTTTCCGGTGCGCGGTCGCCACTCGAGAACTTTACTGCTCCATCGGCCATCTGTTCTACGAGCTATGTGCCCTGCCCACTGCCACTTCAGTTTAGCGATTCTGTGAGCTATGTCGGTTACTTTAGTTCTCCTGCGGATCTCCTCGTTTCTGATTCGATCACGCAGAGAAACTCCGAGCATTGCACGTTTGTACGGGAGCCCCCCTTAAATATTTGTTTTATTTTAATTTAATTATTTATTTTTAAAGTGACTATTATATAAATTAATATTCTGTGAATATTTCAAACGTCTACCTGTTGCCGCTATCAATATCGAGCAAAAACGAATTTAAAAAAATCACGTTTGTTGTATGGGAGCCCCATTAAATATTTATTTTATTCTGTTTTTTAGTATTCGTTGTTATAGCGGTAACAGAAAATTTCAACTGCCTAGCTATCACGGTTCATTAAATACAGCCTGGTGACAGACGGACAGTCGGACGGACAGACAGACGGACAGCAAAGTCTCAGTAATAGGGTCTCATTTTTACTCTTTTACCCAAAGAACCCTAAAAAGTAAATATTTATAAATTAGAATTTGCTTTGTTCTTTAATTTTTATTTTCCTGGACCGCCATTTATTTAACAGTAATGCACTTTTTATTAATCTGTGGTAATGCTCCGTAAAAGTTGAGTTGAGTATGAAATTAGAGATTGAATTATAAAATATCAAATTAAAAAATATTTGTAATTAATTACATAAAGCACTCCTCTTTATGTGTCGGGGGTTTAAAAATAATTTTAAGAAATATTTTGTCACTTGGTATACTATGTATACTTGGTATTTTAATTTTAAAATCAAATCGCTACTTATTGAAAAACAAATACTTAGAATCCCAGCACGGTTTTGCGTAGGTGGTAGAAATACAGTACAGTTTTAAAATAACGAACACAGTTTTTGCATAGTACGTTGAAGTCTCTCTGGACACTCACAGAAACACATATTCCAATCTCAACTCGTCACTGTTATTATTAATTATAGCTACAGATGAGAAGCATATCAATTTTATTTAATTCATAGTTTGAAAGCTAATGTTTTACGGAAAATTTTTTGGTCATCTTTTTTGCGTGTCCTACTTGGCGTTTAACTTTAAGTTTAACAGCGTTTTATTCAGGTATTTGTTCCTGAGTAAATTTACCTTGCTGAGCTATGGCCTATTTGCACTGCTGCAGCACACCCACAGTGCTTTTTAATCTTTATTGTTTTTATTTTTTAAGCTTTTTATTTTGTTTTTACTTTGTTGCCCTAACACTCCGTACTTGCTACTCCGTAGGTTCTATAATTCATGTTTTCTATTTTTAATTTATCATGTGTGTGTATCTGCAGATACAAATAAAACAGTTTTTCTATCTATTTATGTTTATTTTTTTTACCACATTCGTTGTTATTAAAAACTTTATAGTTAGTTTGTTTGTTAGTTTGGGACAAATCTTGAAAGCTAAATAAGAACCACTTCCCGGTTTCCGATTGAGCTGAGATTTTGCATATACATGTTAAGTTTGTAGAATATTTCATGGTTAGCTAAGTTTTGTGATTCTTAATCTAATAAGGCGGACTCCCAAAGATGACGAACCAGTTTTTTCACCCGACTACGAAAAAGGTGGTTTATGTTTTTGACAGTCTATGTATGTACGTATGTATGTATGTATGGATGTTTATCTGTTCCCTCGTATTACCTAAACCACTTTAAACTTGACATATGTGGTGTCTGGATTTGTGCCGTCACTCCGCGTGTCGTAGGATATACATATAGCATATAAAAAAATCAACATTGCGGATTTTAAAGGAGAATTAAACAACAAAAAATTTTTTTTTTAGATATTCATATTATCATGTTTGGTATTAAAACAAAAGTCTTGACAAGCACATTCTAAATATATATTGTCACCGTAAGATTTTAAATGCCGTTAGATTATAAGTTAACTGGATTCATTTCGCGAGATTGTGAACTGTCGAAAGATTGTGAACTGTAACATATTGTTTACAATTTCACTAGTGACATTTTCAACTCACTAGTGACATTTTCAACTCACTAGTGACATTACAATAAAAAAAACACTAAATAAATGAGCGATGTTAGATTCGGTCAGGTTTGATTGATTTAACATTCAAAAAGTTTTTCGAAGCGATGTTCCCCCCCTCCCCCCAACCCCTCCTTCCTGGGTAGCAGAATGCTTCGCAGCAGAAGAAATCATCGGTTTTATTCAGAGGTACAAGAACAGGCCTTGATTGATTCACAATTTACCGTTGTTTCATAATCTAACTAGTGAGATTGTAATATCGCGGTTTTCACACTATCCCGGTGACGCATTACGCAAATGTTTTTTTAAATTTCTAAGCAAATGGTCTCACAAACGATATTGTGAGACGGTTCAATGTAGGCGCGCTACAATCAAGTGACACGACACGCGGCCGCGGGTAGCGAGGTGGGGTGGCGTTATACTCTGAGCACAAAATATATGGAAATAAAAAAAAAACTAAAACCCAACTACGAAAAAGTATGAAAAAGTTTCCCGCCTGTAATCATAGCCTTTATTTTTCCCTTCATGTGGGGTAATAGCCATAATCGCAAGCCCTGTCTTAATCAAAAAATATGGCTTGCGACCACGGCTATTATCCCAGATGAAGGAAAAAATAAAGGCTATGATTTCAGGCGGGAAACTCTTGTTTACTTTTCCGTAGTCGGGTTTTAGTTTTCTGAACTTTTATTTTTTAATGGACTGCATATGGGTATCAAATGAAAGGATTTACTGAGAAGAATACAAAAAATTTTGAATTCCTTTCAAATTAAATCTATTACCTAAAAGTTTTTAGGTTTTTAGGAAATTATTTTATTAAAACGAACGTCGATACCATAGGTAAAGGTTGGCGGTAAATAAAACGAACGTCGATACCATAGGTAAAGGTTGGCGGTAAATAAAACGAACGTCGATACCATAGGTAAAGGTTGGCGGTAAATAAAACGAACGTCGATACCATAGGTAAAGGTTGGCGGTGAATAAAACGAACGTCGATACCATAGGTAAAGGTTGGCGGTAAATAAAACGAACTTCTATACCATAGGTAAAGGATGGCGGTGAATAAAACGAACGTCTACACCATAGGTAAAGGTTGGCGGTAAATAAATTATATTTAAAACCCTTGCCTAGGAAAGAGCTGACCCGAATACCCTAACCTTACCCGAACCTTAAGGGACGATTTGTCCCAAATAAATTTACCAAGGCTGAGAGAGGCCTGGGCTTTGTTTCTGATGTAATTACACAACAAGACGCGAATGTAGATGGATGGATGATGCGGGGAACACCCTGAAATCAACGTCAAATTGTAAGCAATGAAAAGGGTTAACACTGTTTGTACCAAGAGGATAAAATTAACGCTGATTAATTTTCAACTTAATGAGGTAATGCGTATATTTTACATTTAACATTCTATGTTCATTTAATTACATAAGCGATAACTTGTAAGTTCTACTTTTGTAATTTTTGTGTTTGTGAGTCATAAACAATTTATTTAATATACATCGTCAGGAGCGTCGGTGGCGCAACGGCAAGGGCCGCTACCTCCTATCCGGGAAGTCGTGGTTTGAGTCCTGCCACGTACCAATGTGTTTTCGAATTTCGATCCTCTCTTACGGTGAAGGAAAACATCGTGAGAAAACCTGCACACATCTGCGAAAAATCTCGAAGGTTGTGTGTGAAATTGACCAACCCGCACTGGGCCCGCGTGGTCGACTAAGGCCCGATCGTCTTAATTCATGGTAGGCTCGAGCCCCTCGGTGGGGACGTATATATGAACTGATGTGATGAAATGGATATTGATGTTTTTTTTTGCTTTATGACCTTTCCGAGTCTGTACGCAACAACTGTACGAAGTTTCAATGCAATCGGTTGAAGGGTATGGCAGCGTATAAAATACGAACAAACAGACAAACATTGGTTTTATCATTGAAAAATGATTTTTCGCGCGCTTTAGTCAAGGTAGCTTTTTCAGAGAAAGTGTGACATGGAGATGACTCTGAAAGCATTTAGGGTATCGTAACCCTTACTAATATTATAAATGTGAAAATGTGTTTCTTTGTTTGTTACTTTTGCACGCTGCAACGCCTTGACCAATCGTAATGAAATTTGGCACGCAGGTAGCCTGTGTCACAAGGAAGGATATAGGCTACTTTTTATCCCATGAAAATAGCATAGCCCGATGCAGTTTATGAGGGAACTGAAAATATACTCTTTTTTGGTTAATTTCTTAAACATCGCAACGGAACAATGAATTGTGTGATTTTTTGCATAGAGATGGTTAAGGGGGTGGGAAATGACATGATTTACTAATAGGCATATCCTGACATATTTCCTGAGGGATCTAGAGAAAATGCATGGCCACGCTCGCGAGCCGCTTGAGGCTCGCGCACCGCGCACCCTCTAAGACAGTCATAAAAACGATGTCCACGCGGGCGAAGCCGCGGGCAAAATCTAGTGATTTATATGTCAAAATGTGCGTATTAGCTAGGGATTTAATATACTCGTACATAAAAAGTTATCGAAAAAACATGTAAGTATAAACTTTATTTGGACAATCGAAAAAACCTGAAAAATGATATAATTTTTCGCGATTTTGATCATGAAAAGCCTCATATCCTAAAAACTAATGAATATTATAAAAATAATAAAAAATCCATAGCGGTGTGAACTCTTGCTACATTTTAAATGCATGCAAATAAAATTAACAAATATGGTTAGATTGTGTGCATAATACATACTTACATAAAAGTGTCAGTGGCGTAATGGCAAAAGCCGCTTCCCGAGGCTGTACTGACCTTAAAATGCCTCGTATGCCAATAATCACGCTGGTTATCCCGCCTTACCTGTTGAAACACATCAAGTTGTTTGGCGGTAGGAATAGAACAAGCAGAGGTAAGCCCTAGTCGGAAATTGCTTAAGAGGAATGTATTCTTGATGTGCGACTTTTGGCTCTTATTTGAGTACAAGCTGTTGCCCACAGATATCGAGGGTAAGCGGTGCGTGAGCCACAAGAGGCTTGTGGGGTATTTTACCTAAAAACTTAACTCGGAATATTACAAACTGTAGCGAAAATAAGTTAAAAGTAGATTAAAAGGTTTTAAAAAGACAGCTATGCTTTCGCCACATATTTACCTTTTTTAAACTATTAAATAAATATATTCTGAATTACCCCACAAATATTTTCTTTCCGAAATACGTATTTGAGCTTTAATACAAAATTCTACGTAATATGTGGCGAAAGTAAAGCTGTCTTTTTAAAACCATTTAATCTACTTTTAATTTATTTTCGCTACAAATATTTTAAAACAAAATTTAGCCGTTACATTTAATTTTTATTTATATAGGCTTGTCAATCAGTCATTAAAATTTTGTAAACACATTCTTGAATATAATATTGTCTGTGGTTTGTGAGATTTCTGTAAAAAATTGTCACAATTTTTTAAAAATTAATGTAAAACGCGTTTGAAAAATTTTAATGAGTGATTTATCAAATTCTTATTTACCAAACTTCATTCACAAGTATATGGAGCTCGCTAGAGATACACTCCTCTTAACAAAATCGAGTGAAATGGCCACTTTGTTTCGGTCGCTTCGTCTTTGCGCCCCGGAATGCCGTATGTGAATTAAACCTAAAGAACTCATTTATTAAAAGCATCTTATTGTATCTAAATTAATTTTAGACCCATAACGACGAGGAAATTGTATCAAACCAGCTCCAAAGCTTCGAGCCTGCATATCGGTGTTCCGTATACCCGTTTCTCCATTCTATCGTCGGACGACCAGACCAGGCGATTCCACCCCACTGTCGTTAATGTTCCACCTTTACGCACGAAGTGTTTTGCTTCATCGTTCATCAGGACCTAGGAGTGGAAATCCCTGGCAGCGACTGTATTTCCTGGTTTTTTTTTATTCACAATTTATTAATTTAATTCGTATAATTTAGGACTCTTCAAGGCGAGAGTGGATAGGCACTATTCGAGTTTGTGTAAAACATCTTCGGCGGCAACGGCACTCACCATAAGGTAAAGTAAATCCAATACTTTTGTTGTTCACCTGTCCATTAATTTTAAAAAGCGTTTTAATACATCCCCTAGTAACTACACGAATTAATAAGAAATTAAATATTCGACTGCATAAAACTAAACTCTTCTTTTTTGGCCAGTCGGGTAAAAAATTATCCCACGTCACTCACGGGATCTAGAGGAATCTTACGACACCTCACACTCCAAAATCCATCAAACCGTTTAGTGCTCCAGAGGGTGCCAAAGAAAGAAATAAATAAACATACATAATATATACATACACTCGTTAAACATAACCCTCCTTCTGGCGCAGTCGGGTAAAAATTACAAAAACGTCACGATCCTTGTGCATGAAAGATCATCTGAAATGAACTTCTACGAGGATATTAAAAGTGTGGAAGAAACCAGAATAAGTGTAAGAGAAATGATTTAAAAAGCAGCCAAGTGCGAGTTGGTCTTGAACACGATTTTTTTCCGAATCACCATACTTACATGAAAAAAAAAACCACCCTTCTTGTATGATTCCTTTTTAACTTTTATTATTTGTTGTTATAGCGCCAAAAAAAAATTAAATTAAAGAGCGTCGATAGCGTAACGGTTAGGGCCGCCGCCTTCGGTCCGGGAGGTCGTGGTTCGAATCCCGCCACGTTCCAATGTGATTTCGAATTTACATTTCATATGTACGTTTATCCGGCGCTCTTACGGTGGAGGAAAACATCGTGAGGAACCTGCACACGCCTGCGAAGAAACTCGCAGGTTGTGTGTGAAGTCGACCAACCCGCATTAGGCCCGCTTGGTCGACTAAGGCCCGATCGCCCTAATTCAGGGTAGGCTCGAGCCCATCGGTGGAGACGTATACGAGCTGATATGATGATAGCCGCAAAAGAAAAACAAAGTCTGTGAAAATTTAAACAGTCTGTAAGCAACCTGTATTTCATGAATTGTAATAGATAGTACGGTTCATGAAATACAGGCTGCTTACGGACAGACGGATGGGGTTTGGGGCCTTTAAGGTAAGGGAGACTAAAAATACATTTTTATTCCATTGTTGCATTACACAATTTGATATGTTGGTACTGCGCTTTACCAAATAATCACACTAACATTGTAAAGTGTGTGTATGTTTGTTACTTCTTCACGCAAAAACTGCTGAACGGATTTGGCTAAAATTTGGTAGGTAAATAGGTTAGGACCTGGATTAACACATAGGCTACTTTTTTTCTCGCTCGCGAGCCCCTTCATAGAAACGTTGTCCACGCGGTTGATGCCGCAGGAAACAGCTAGTATTAAATATTGCTTTACACACTGTGCCTAATACACAACAGCTGTAGGGTGTTATAGGTTAATTCCGATAAAACATCTGTCTAGTGGCAATCGTCCATATAGGGTTTCTCTAATTCGCTGGCAATCGTCCATAAAGGCATATAGGGTTGCGCGCCCGGCTGGGGCCCACTCATATTTGACTGTAAAGTTTAGTCGTATTATCATCTGCGTCTCACTCGTGAGTATGGAAATGGGCTCTTAGTGAGACAAAGATGGCTAGCAAAGCAAGCCGTTTTTAAGCCTGTGAACTTTGAAACAGGTGAAAACTACCTTCACTTAGTACCGCGCCTGCATATGGTCGCGTGCCAGTATCGGATTTTACTGTCGCCGGTCCTTATATTTCAAGGTATTTGAATAAAATGTTGCTGTCTTCCTCCCACAAACCTCTTTGTATAGAGCATGAAAGGGAGAACTGCAGCGCACCGACAAAAAAAGGCACTAAAATTGACTAAAACACCATATCGTAGTCCCCTATTTCCTCCTCTAAAACTTGAACAATAATAATATTTTTTTAAAAAATATTAAATAAACGCTTTATTTATACCTCTATGTTTTCGTTTTATTGTTAATATGCGTATATTTTTTGTTGGTGTCTGAAAATGACGTTTCAATTTGGCAATTTTCTTAGTTTTTGAAGGCTGCTTCTTCCTATTATAATTAGAAGTACCTGATCGACCGAGCTTTGACCGAGCCGTTAAAAACATTTAAAAATACGCTACATATGATACACTTTGCGCGGCATATTTCCAGTGCAAAATCTCAGAAAATAGCGTTTTCCCAGAGATAAGATCCATCTAAATCGATGTTTCGCCCCCAAAAATCCCCGTATACTAATTATCAAGCAAATCGTTGGAGCCGTTTCCGATATTCAGATTATATATATATATATATATATACAGGAATTGCTCGTTTAAAGGTATTATTCTTATATTATTATTATTATAGATAGATACGGGTTAAAACAAAACATAGGGGCATGGTCATGGTAGATATAGATTTGATGGAAAAAACATTTTTCTCTATTGTCAATATCCAGGGAGGAAACAGGGGACTATATGTTTGTATGGAAAAATGGCGCCCGCGTTTCATCTTAATTACTTATGTTGTTTATCACACTTCTGACCAAGAGAATTGTTTTACTCGAAATCCCATATTGGCTCTTGTGTTTAGGATTTAGGTGCTCAGAACTATCTGCTAAACTGCAAATAGATTTAGACATTTAGATGCTATCGTTGCCCCTAATGACTAAGCAGTGTTCAACTTAGTACGAAAACCGAGTTAGCTTTTAGTCCATGTATTAGTCTGAGCTAAGTACCTAAATATTACGAGTACATCTGTGTAGTCCATGTGGGAGTATTTACACGACAGCCCACTTAAAAGGGGTGTATTGTATTCAGGTCTAATCTATGTACGTATTTTTCTTTATTCCAAGATGTCTTCTAAACGGCTTCATGGATTTTTGATTACAAGGTATCGTTGGATTCGTCTTGATCCCGTGAGTGACATAGGATACATATCATATTTTACCTGACTTTCCAAAAAGAGGAGCAATGTTTTTTTTGCAGACGTGTTTTCATTAAATTTCTAATATAAAGTTATTTCACTTGGTTAAAAGATCAATTGATAGGTATTTTTCAATACAGTTGCTCGAAAATTGTTCCTATAAATGCTAGTCAAGTATGCGCAAAATTCATTTTACCGTACACGTGATTTTACTTTACTTTTTTTTTATTTCTAGCTCGGAAGAATAAGACGTTTCTAGCAATTAAAAAATACAATAAACAAAGATACAGAATCTTCTTTAAGACTTTTCATAGGAGAATTTAAAAGAGATTGGCTGTTCTTCCGTGAGGTTATTACATAACGCTAGGTGATTAGATTCTCTTTTGGTTATACCTTTGTGAAGGTAAGAGAATAAATATGAATGAAGCGCATAGGTTACACCAAGGACTAGGTCATCTTTTCCAAGGAGGTTTTAATGCTAATAATAATACTATCCCAAGCCTTATTGTAGTCTATTTATGATAAAATTAAAAAAAAACTTACGCATGCGTACGTGTGATAGCTAAAATAAGGCGCAATTTTCGTAAAACTGAATGTTTTAGTTGCGAAAAAGAATAAAATTATAAATAGTTAATAATATTATAACATTGCCGTATGGCACCCGGCTTAGAATAGGGCCATCCTATTTCATCCAATAGGTGTCGTAAGAGCCGACTAAGGGACTCAAACCGGAGGAAGGCCAGCAGCGTCTTTCCGTGACATGCAAACAACCTGCAACAACACTGCGATCGCCAACCCGCCTGCCAAGCGTGGCAATTACGGCAACACCCCCTAATGATCGACACAAATAAAAAAACGGCCCCTAGTCCCCGGCTGCCCCGCTATTCCTGGCTCCGGTAGCGGTCAAGGTAACGGCGGGGCATGGGGTGCGAAGAATCCCCGGCAGATGCCAGGCTACCAAAACAAAAGACCTCTAGCCCTGGCAACCTACAACACGCGCTCACTGCGAACCGAAGTAAGTTAACAGAACTCGAGGACGCATTGAGCTGGTTACGATGGGATATCGTAGGATTGTGTGAAGTCCGAAGAGAGGGGGAGGACACCATAATCCTTAAATCCGGAAACCTGCTTTATTTCCAGGAGGGCGACCAACTGTCCAAAGGTGGTGTCGGGTTTCTCGTCCACAAGCCCCTCATTAACAATGTGGTCCGGATCGAGAGTGTTTCGACGAGGGTAGCGTACCTTATTCTCCGAATTACCAAACGTTATTCGCTGAAACTTATTCAGGTATATGCACCGACCACGCAACACTCCGACGACGAAGTGGAGATCCTATATGAGGATATCTCTAGAGCTCTACATAATAGCTCCCGGACCCAATACACCATTGTTATGGGGGACTTTAACGCGAAATTGGGCAAACGAAGTGATGGTGAGCTGAGAGTGGGGCAATTTGGATATGGAGAGAGAAATGCACGTGGCCAAATGCTGGCCGACTTTATAGAGAGTATAATTAACTTTATAATGAACTCCTTCTTCAAAAAGCCTAAACAGCGAAAGTGGACATGGTTGCATCCCAATGGCATAACGAAGAACGAGATCGACTTCATCTTGTCAACGAGAAGGCAAATATTCAATGATGTCTCTGTGATCAACTCAGTAAAAACAGGAAGCGATCAACGAATAGTAAGAGGCACATTGAATCTAAAGACCAAGCTGGCAAGATGTCGACTGATGAAGTCCACGCTCCGACCAGCGCCCATTCAGCTCCAAAACCCCGAGAGATTTCAGCTCGAGTTGCGCAATCGCTTCGAATGCCTAGGAGACTGCGAGAATATGGACGACTATAACGACATCTTCGTGGAAATTGTCCAAACGGTCGGGTCTAAGATTTTTAAAACTCGCCGTTCAAACAGAATCATAAAAATCTCCACAAGCAACCTCTAGGAAGAAAGACACAGATTGGTTTTGCAGTCCTCTGAAGACGCTACTCAGTATCGGGAACTAAACAAGCAGATCCCTAAGTCCCTTACTCGCGATTTACGCCATTATAATACAAATTGTATTAAAGAGGAGATTGAGAACAATAATGGCTCAAAAGTGTTTGCGAGAGATCTGTCTGTTGGTCAAAGCCAACTGACCAAGCTGAAGACTGAGGATGGCAGGATCATATCGTCTAAGACTGAGTTGCTGGAAGAAGTTGAGAAATTCTACGGCACTCAATTGCACACGACCACATGCCTGCCTGTCAGCGATCTGTCTAAAGACCCAAGAGCTAGACTTACCCGACACTATACCAAAGATAACCCGGACGTTAGCCTGTACTAGATTAGAATGACTCTTAAAGAGCTTAAAAACAATAAGGCACAATAAGGCAAGGACACAATAAGGCAAGGATGATGGAATTACGGCTGAACTTCTAAAAGCAGGTGGAACACCGGTACTTAAAGCTCTTCAGAAGTTATTTAATTCCGTTATACTCGAGGGACAAACGCCCAAAGCATGGCACAGAAGTGTGGTCGTGCTTGTCTTCAAAAAGGGCGTCAATACCATGCTGAAGAACTACAGACCCATCTCACTTCTGAGCCATGTCTACAAACTGTTTTCGAGAGTCATAACGAATCGTCTCGCACGCAGGTTTGACGACTTCCAGCCTCCCGAACAAGCCGGTTTCCGAAAAGGATTTAGTACCATAGACCACATACATACGCTGCGGCAGATTATACAGAAGACCGAAGAGTACAATCAGCCACTACGCTTAAGTATTTGTATGAAATCGCCACCATGTCGGTTCGCCTCCAGGATCAAAACTCAGAACCTATCCAGCTGCAGCAAGGGGTGAGACAGGGAGACGTTATATCTCCGAAACTGTTCACCGCCGCCCTGGAAGATGTTTTTAAGCTTTTGGACTAGAGTGGACTCGGCATCAATATCAACGACGAGTACATCACCCACCTTCGATTCGCTGACGATATCGTGGTCATGGCTGAGACTATGGACGACTTAGGTACAATGCTCGATGGCCTCAGTAGAGCCTCTCAACAAGTGGGTCTTAGAATGAACATGGACAAGGCGAAAATTATGTTAAACTTTCGTGTTATACCTACTCCTCTGAAGGTTGGAGGCTCTACACTCGAAGTTGTTATCGAATATGTTTACCTGGGACACACAGTCTAGTTAGGTAGGTCCAACTTTGAGAAAGAGATCAATCGTCGAATCCAACTCGGCTGGGCAGCGTTGGGGAAGCTTCGCAATATCTTTACATCCCAGATACCGCAGTGTCTTAAGACCAAGGTCTTCGACCAGTGTGTGTTGCCAGTGATAACATACGGAACTGAGACATGGTCGTTTACTATGGGCCTTATAAGAAGGCCCAAGGTCACCCAAAGGGCAATGGAGCGTGCTATGCTCGGAGTTTCTCTGCGTGATCGAATCAGAAACGAGGAGATCCGCAGGAGAACTAAAGTAACCGACATCGCTCTTAGAATTGCTAAAATTAAGTGGCAGTGGGCGGGGTAAATTGCTCGTAGAACAGATGGCTGTTGGCGCAGTAAAGTTCTCGAGTTGCCACGACGCACTGGAAATCGTAGTGTAGGCAGGCCTCCCTCTCGGTGGACCGATGACCTGGTGAAGGTCGCGGGAAGCCGCTGGATGCGGGCAGCGCAGAACCGGTCGTCGTGGAGATCCTTAGGGGAGGCCTATGTCCAGCAGTGGACGTCCTTCGGCTGATATGATGATAATGATGACTAAAATATGTGTGATAAAAAATATACTTATGTGTATGTATAAGAAAAAACAAAGTGCGATTACTCCCCGGACATTTGAAATGAACCACAAGTCGCGCAAAATGAACTTTGGTTTACCTTTATAGGTATGTAGCTATGTAAATATTTAGTTTTTCTTTCACGGTCGTTTTTATACCTGTTTTCTTACTAATGTTTTGAAAAACGTCGTATGATCGATGGGTGTAAAATTAAATGACATTCTCGTGACGATGGTAAACCCTCGCCTGCGGCTCGTACTCACAAATGTCACTCGTTTGTTATTGACCTATTTACATACATACTTTATCATAATTACTATTTACATACTGGATATAAAGATAAACACTAATATTAATAATAAATAACACAATAGTCTACAAATAATCCATACAGTCGGCCAATGCAACAGTGAAATGTGCGGGGGTAAAAAGCGAGACGCGGAAGATTGAGCCCTAACTACCTTAGTCATCGTTGCTCAGCCGTTTGGGACAACTCATTCCAGGGTGCGGAGAAGGACGAGGATGTGACCAGTAACTAGTGCTGTCAGCTCTAAGGTATCGGAGAGTAATATCTTCGGTAGACGTGAAATTCTAGTAAAATTGGCCATAGTGTGAAGAGGAAACGCGGTAAAAGAAAAGGTATGTGAATAAAATATTACTGACTCTCTTCCCTCCTTCATTCAACTTAGGGTCTAGAAATGTCGTTGTAATTGGGCAATTTCATTTATTTTTGAAGGCTCCTATATTGGAAAAAACAAAGCACAAGGGCATGGCCATAGTAGATACAGGTTTTATGGATAAAAAATTGCTCTAATATCATTATCAGGGAGGAAACAGGGGACTACTTTTGTATGTCTACTTTTACTTGGCCGATCTATTCAACATTTGTATTGATACTGGAGTGTTTCCGGATCTCATGAAATTTTGTAAAGTTGTTCCGGAGAAAAGAAAGACCCTAAAAATTACAGACCTGTTTCTATGCTAAGTAAGTCTTGTCTTCTCTGTCTTGAGTAAGGATTTTAAAAAAAAATATATTAAATCAAATGTTGACTCACTTTAAGATCAATAAATTGCTCCATAACCTGCAGTTTGGCTTTACAAAAGGGCATTCCACAACGGACGCGGGAGTTAAACTCATTAAAAACTTATACGATGCTTTTGAGAAATCCCAAACACGATAGGGATCTTCTGCGACTTGTCAAAGGCATTCGATTGAGTGGAACAATAACTCTGCTTGTAAAACTGGACCATTAAGGTTTTAAAAATAAGGCACTTGATCTTTTAGAATCATATTTAGTAAATAGGAAACAAAAAGTACAAATAAATGGTACGAAATCAATGGGTTCTCGGGTTAAGATGGGTGTGCCTCAAGGTTCTATTTTAGGACCTTTACTTTTTTTAGTTTATATTAATGATCTAATTCATGGTTAAATCACTGTCAAAAATTGTGTTGTTTGCGGATGATACATAACTAATTTTTAAGGTTGACCGAAAAACTGATATGTCTGACAAAGTAAACGACACTCTTTCATTAAAAATTTAAAAAACCCCCGACAAAAACCTCTAAAAAGTAAACAATAATATGTATTGACCCTTTGAGTTTAATTTAAGTAGTAATATTTTGATCCAAGAGTCGTCGCGTAGGGGGACCGCTAAGTTGTGAAGTTATTACTAATTAGTTGTAGTAAAGTAAATCAGTTGTGTTCTGTTTTTATTTTATTTACTTAGCGGTCCCCCTACGCGACGACTCTTGGATCAAAATATTACTACTTAAATTAAACTCAAAGGGTCAATACATATTATTGTTTACTTTTTAGAGGTTTTTGTCGGGGGTTTTTTAAATTTTTAATTTAATTTTTATTTCGTGCTTTTTAAACTTTACATAACTATTACATACAATTGAAACTCTACCCCCACATTCATACAAATAGTTTCCGGGACGAAACACGATACTGCGACACAAAATCTAGCCTATTTTGAATCGATCAAGCCTGTGGAAGTTGCTCACCTCCCTTGTTTGAAGCTGCAATTAAATGTGTTATAACTCTATCAAATCCATGGACCCATGGAAGTTTTTTACTTTTTTAACCGCTGCTTCAGCAGATTCCAGGAGATGCTGCAGCATCAGGTCAAGGTTACCATATTATATCTAACACCTATTCATTGAGACTATTCTAATAATTTCTATTCTAATTCTATTTAAAAGTGTGTGTAACACCTATTTGAAATAAATTGTTTTGAATATTTTTTTTGAGCCCAAACACGATACTTCTACTGAAAGTTTTTGAGGAGTTGGGTATTCTGTAGATTCTAGGAGATGCTGCATCAACAGTTCAAGGTTATCATGGTTTTGCAATATTTTTACATTAACAGGGCACCAAATTTTGAATCGATCAGACCTGTATAAGTTGCCCAGATCCCTTAGTCACCTAGATAAGAGCTGATAACCCTCAAACGGCTGAACAGATCTTTATCGATTATAGCTAAGAACCACCGCAAGGAAACTTGTTTCACGTAAAAAAAACCGCATCAAAATCGGTCCATCCGTTCGAGAGTTGCGATGCCACAGACAAACAGACACAAACACACAGAAATTGGCGTCAAACTTATAACACCCCTCTTTTGCGTCGGGGGTTTATATAAGAAATCAAAGCGAAGGTTTATCTCAATAATATTTAGTTCACAGTTAGTCATAGTTTCAGGTACGTAGGTATGTCAAAAATTTAACGGATTTTAACAACATCAGCTCACCGTGTTGCCACCATTGCATTGTATGCAGAATCAAATACTGATCAAAACGAGTCCAAACACGACATATCTGCTATTATTTTTTTAAGAGTGTGCTAGTGTTCTGGATATCCTGGCCGCAGCATCAGCTCACCGTGTTGCCACCATTGCATTGTATGCAGAATCAAATACTGATCAAAACGAGTCCAAACACGACATATCTGCTATTATTTTTTTAAGAGTGTGCTAGTGTTCTGGATATCCTGGCTGCAGCATCAGACCAAGAGTTCCATAATCCTGCATAGTTATTAAGCATACATGAGTGTTTCAAGTTTTTGGTCACATGTATGTTTGAAAGTAAAGTAAATACACATTAAGAGTCTAAGAACCCTACCGCAGCTAACAAAAGAGCTGATGACCTTGAAACGGCTGAACCGATTTTGATAAAACGTATCTAAGAACCATCGCCAAAAAACCTGCTTGTAAATAAAAAAAACCGCGTCCAAATCGGTTAACCCGTTTGAGAGCTACGGTGCCACAGACAGACACACAGACAGACACACAGACACACACACAGACACACACACAGACACACACACACACATAGCGGTCAAACTTATAACACCCCTCTTTTTTGCGTCGGGGGTTAAAAAGTATACAATTGGTTTACTATAAATTACTTAGTCTTAAACGCAAAAAAGACCAAATGTATTAAATTCACATTACCTAATATTATTGAAGTAAACAACAACATATCGTTAGCTGGTAATGTATTAGAATTTGTAAATAAGAGCATGTTTCTAAGATTAACTGTAGATTCAAGGCTTCAATGGGGCACGCATATAGAAACGCTAGCTGGCAGGCTTAACTCAGCCGCATAAGCAGTCAAAAAAATCAGGCTTCTTACAGATGTAGACACCGCAAGACGGGTATATTTCAGCTACTTCCATAGTACTATGTCTTATGGGATACTTTTGTGCGGACATGCAGCTGATATAAATACTATATTTTGTTCTGCAAAAAAGAGCGGTTCGCGCGATTTATGGAATGCGTTCTCGTGAGTCACTCCGAGATAAGTTCAAAGATATTAATATAATGACAGTATATTTATGAAATATAATGTATGTACGTAAAAACTGGCATCTTTTTTCACTGAATAATGACAGGCACAGTCGTAATCTTCGGAATAGGGATAAACTTAAAGTAACTTATACCAGACTAAGCAAAATCAATAAGTCCTTTGCCGGACAATGCTCACTCATGTATAACAAATTACCCGATGATGTCTGAAATTTGTCAGAAAAACAGTTTAAAAATTGTGTCAAAAGAACTCTTTGTAAAAAAGGTTATTATAAGACATCCGAATATTTAAATGAAAAAATGTAGGGGTAGACAGTGTTTCTTCTATCAACACTACTAATTATATTTAATGGTAGTAAAATGATAAACAACCTAAGAATTGACGTGAAAGCAACAAGACATGACAAGTCTAGTACTTCTTTTAGTTAATATTTCTATCTTAGCATTGACATGAGTGGTGCATGCTCGCTTAAATGTTTGTGCAGATGGTGGCGCATCGGGAGCCGGGTCATTCTTTTCCCTCTAATGTGGTTGATGGGAGCGATGGCTGACGCTCGCGTTATACTCATGACCGGGTGCTGCCAGTGTGAACTGATATTCAATGATTTTCATGTATTGCATTTCATTTCATATTGTTTTTATGTTCTAGTGATATAATCTGGTTTATTATAAGGATTGAATGTTGACGTTATCAACTACTTAATGATTGTTTATTTCTTGAATTTTCACAAATGATATTGTTATTATTATTTTAGGACTATCAGAAAGATTGTAACTTGCACCTATTTTGAAAAAATACTTTGAATTTTGAATCTTGAATGGAGAAAATGGCGTCCGCGTTTCCTCTTAAGCATGAAGTTTTGTGGGGTTCCGTTCCGTACTAGGTAACACGACTCTATTACTAAGCCTACGCTGTCCGCCTGTCCGTCTGTCTGTCCGGCTTTTAAAAGGTTGTGTCTTTGGAACCGTAATAGGAAGCTGGCTGAATAAATCACAGAATGTGAGTTATATATGTATAAAGTAATATTATACTTTTTTATAAGTATGATGTTTTGTTTTGTTCTGTCAAATTAGACTTTTGCATTCTTTTAGAAATAATACATTTTTTACAATTCCACAAATAACATCGTTTATTTTCATCGTACAAATAAATATAACAAAGCCTAGTAGTAATCACAGGCTGTTACATATTTTTAAAAAGCATAAAGCGTGATTTATTACAAATCTTGAATTAAAACAAAAATTAATTTAAGAAACTGTCAATGTAAGTGGTATTCGCGAACTGAATAAAAAAAATCATTTTCCTAACAATCACGTTGATTTTTTATTGTTATACCTTGGAGATGTGTGGTGGAAAGAAACCTTCTGTGCACGATTCCGACTCGTACTTGCCTGTTTTTTTATTTATTATTGAAAACAAGAAAATGTATTCGCTCCAACATTCACTGGCCAAGATAATTACTCTATTAATCCAAACGAATGCGTTAAGTAAATATTTATTATTTTATGTGGAAGCTTGTAATTAGCTTGTTGTAACTATTTATATTTACTAGTTTGTAAATAAGGCTGTAAGCTCCTCAAACAAAAAAAAAACTTAAGAAATGTAAAAAAAATATATAGCCTTTGGAAATGGAGTAAGGTGAGTTATTAATTATTAGTAATTTATTTGAGTATGCATGCATCATCGCTTACCATCAGGTGAGTTGCAATCAAACGCACTCAAATTTTTAATAAAAAAAGGTTAAAACGTCATTTGTGGGGCAGTGCATAAGATTCTACAATAAAATTCCTGAAAACGTAACTAGTTTTCTAGAGAATAAATTCAAGATTCATGTCAAAAAATGCCTGTGCTCTAAAGGATATTATAAAATAATAGATTATGTGAATGACAAGGGTAGATAAGTATCAGTCCTCCAACAAATATATAATACCCAAGACTGTAATCAGAATAATGATATTATCTATTTAAAAGTATGCGTAAACACCCATTTAAAATAAATATTTTGGAATTTGGAATATACTGTGAAAGAAAACAAAGAAATTACTTAGTTGCTCCAGCTAACTTAAACTTAACAAGTGTTGGTAATAGCCAACTAGACTAAGAAGCAGGCCGCTGCTCTGTGTCTGAACATATGGAAGATCTGAACTAATTAGCAAACTTGAATTCCGGGTCATACTCGTCATGGACAAAGCAGACGTGAAGTTTCCAGCAAAAGTTTGAACACTTTCTTTTAAGTGGCATCGTTTTGTATTTATGCGGGACGAGGTTAATAAATTATTGAGATTGACCTTAACGTCATGCGAAATCCGTTAAGCGAATTGAAAATTCCTCAGAAATTTCAAAATTTTCGTATGAGATTCTAACGCAAGCGCTTAATAACCAGTCGAAAAAAGTTTTATAATTGCAACTTTGGTGTATACGTTGGTACCCTGCTAGTTTATTTACCTATTTTCATCTCTTATGATCCGGTGTGCACCGGTAGACGTAGCGTAGGCAGACTTCCAACATGGTGGCTCGACGACCTGGTGAAGGTCGCGGGAAGCCGCTGGAGGCGGGCAGCGCAGGACCGGTTGTCGTGGAAATCCTTGGGGAGGCCTTAGTCCAGCTGTGGACGTCTTTCGGCTGATATGATGATGACGATGAAGAATAAAAACTTTAATAAAATTTTTACAGGTTGGTATTTGAGAAGTTAATTGGATTCAGAGAAATTTCAATTAGTATCGGAAAGTCCAGCAGTGGGACATGTTTAGGATGATTGAAATGATAATATGATAATAACTTTGCTGACACTTGCAACTATGCTCGGAGCATAGTTATCCTACTAGATCAAATCAGAAATTAGGAGATCTTTAATAGAATCCAAGTAACCAACATAGCTTTCACACTCGCTAAACTTAAGTGGCAGTGGGCAGTACACATACTTTTTAGAAAGACGTCCATTGGAGTAAAGTTCTCGAGTTGCAGACCTATGTGGCGGCAACTGCAGTAACTCGCCATTGAACCTTAACACAAGCAATGAGAACACAAAAGAGATACGTTATTTAGAACGCGCTATTAGCATTTCTTCAGTACTTTTTTTTTATTTATTAAAAATTTGAGTGCGTTTGACTATATCTCACCTGATGGTAAGTGACGATGTAGTCGAGGATGGTACACGCAAACTTAAATAATGCCTATTCACTCTCGCCTTGAAGATCCCCAAATTGTAGGAGTCGGGAAACACAGACGCAGGCAAGGAGTTCCACTCCATCGCTGTCCGCATAAAAAATAAGGAAGCGTAACGCTTCGTGCGTATAGGCTGAATATCAACAACAAAGGGGTGGAACCTCCCTCTGCGTCTCGTTGACCGAAGGTGGAATGGAGCTGGCGAAATGAGGTCGTGAAGTATATTTAAAAGTAGCAATCGTCAACGTTGTTCCAGGGCTGATCCCCAGGCTTGCATACCACCTCGCCTGGCTCTTTTCTCTCGAAGAGTAGGAACACACATTTTCTACACCTGCAACCCAGTGAAGTTCGCGGGAAGCCGCTGGCTGAGGGCTGTGCGGGATGATCATTTTGGAAATCCTTGGGGAGGCCTTAGTCTAGCTGTGGATGTCTTTCGGCTGATATGATGATGACGATGAACAATACTAGCATTTGTTTTTTAAAGGATTTTTACAGGTTGACCTTTTTTGTTTGTATTTGAGAAGTTAATTGGATATTCAGAGAAATTTCAATTACTATCGGAAAGTTGATTGTTTTTGTTGCTTTCATTGTCCAATTCCAGGTAAAACAGAAACAAACATTTTATTTATACATTTTGTGATAAGATACCGTAGATATTAATTTACTACAATTTAAATCTTTGTTTTTTCATAAAAAAATGCATTGTACCTAGTATTAAAATAAAACATTCATTCTGAAAAAGAAAAGACATAAAATATTGTAACTGTTTATATCTACGCTATTATAATAACGTTCCACTTTCTCGTCTCCTCCATTCACCAAAGGTTGACTGGAAGAAATTGCTTAAAGCGATAAGTCCGCCTTTGCATTTCATTGTGTATTTTGCTAGTTATTAAGTTTCTTTTTTCATTTTTGTATATTTGGTGTGCAATAAAGTATATTTATCTTAGCTTATCTAATAAAGTTTTAATGTTAATATATCTACCTTTTTATTTAAGGTTTTGACGAATTATTCATAAATTTGTTAGTCGCCATTTTCTGATCGCTGAAGATCAGCTTTTAAAAACTATACAGGATGTAAAAAAATTGGTGTAGGTCCCGTTAAATGGGGCGTCTACTCATCATACTGAACAACATAATAATATGTTCTACGACTTTACTGAAATCGCAAAAAAAATAAATTACTCTTGATACAAAACGATCAGCTGATCGACCATTTTTGTGCATTTTAGTATGGAAGGTCCAATATTTTTAACACCCTGTATAAATAGGAAGTTGCCCATGGAGACTGTTTTGGTAGATTAGCTTCCACGTACCAGGTAGACCTTGTACAGTTTTAAGTAGGTACAAGCCGTATAAAAACTTTCTGGAAAAGTCCTTACCTGCAACTTTGTCGACTTGTTAATAGAAGGTAGACTGCTAGCAATAAGAAAAACTTTCCTGCTAACTTGC
This sequence comes from Coleophora flavipennella, assembly GCA_947284805.1. Taxonomy (NCBI): domain Eukaryota; kingdom Metazoa; phylum Arthropoda; class Insecta; order Lepidoptera; family Coleophoridae; genus Coleophora; species Coleophora flavipennella. The sequence continues at coordinate 16,205,578 of OX369279.1, forward strand.
CCCGTATTACTAAAGAAAGCTAATTGTCTAAGTTTCTTGGTTGATTTTTATAGGTGTGTTACAAGTTAAGTACCCGTAGCTTTCAAGGATTGTCTTCGATGAAACGTAGAATAAGAATTTATTTTTTTGAAAATCCCAAAATGATTTAGGTACAAGCTTTTAATATTGCATTGTCATGCGATATAAATACATATCCATGCAAAATTTCAGCTCAATCATTCTGAAGTAGGTCAAATTTATCTTGTTAGATTCCACCCGAACAAACATACATACATTGCAAGTTAAATAAAACCTTGTAATAATATAACTATAGACACGCCCCGGACACTGCATACATACATACATTGCAAGTTAAATAAAACCTTGTAATAATATAACTATAGACACGCCCCGGACACTGCATACATACATACATTGCAAGTTAAATAAAACCTTGTAATAATATAACTATAGACACGCCCCGGACACTGCATACATACATACATTGCAAGTTAAATAAAACCTTGTAATAATATAACTATAGACACGCCCCGGACACTGCATACATACATACATTGCAAGTTAAATAAAACCTTGTAATAATATAACTATAGACACACCCCGGACACTGCATACATACATACATTGCAAGTTAAATAAAACCTTGTAATAATATAACTATAGACACGCCCCGGACACTGCATACATACATACATTGCAAGTTAAATAAAACCTTGTAATAATATAACTATAGACACGCCCCGGACACTGCATACATACATACATTGCAAGTTAAATAAAACCTTGTAATAATATAACTATAGACACGCCCCGGACACTGCATACATACATACATTGCAAGTTAAATAAAACCTTGTAATAATATAACTATAGACACGCCCCGGACACTGCATACATACATACATTGCAAGTTAAATAAAACCTTGTAATAATATAACTATAGACACGCCCCGGACACTGCATACATACATACATTGCAAGTTAAATAAAACCTTGTAATAATATATTTATAGACACGCCCCGGACACTGCATACATACATACATTGCAAGTTAAATAAAACCTTGTAATAATATAACTATAGACACGCCCCGGACACTGCATACATACATACATTGCAAGTTAAATAAAACCTTGTAATAATATAACTATAGACACGCCCCGGACACGGCAAACATACATACATTGCAAGTTAAATAAAACCTTGTAATAATATAACTATAGACACACCCCGGACACTGCATACATACATACATTGCAAGTTAAATAAAACCTTGTAATAATATAACTATAGACACGCCCCGGACACTGCATACATACATACATTGCAAGTTAAATAAAACCTTGTAATAATATAACTATAGACACGCCCCGGACACTGCATACATACATACATTGCAAGTTAAATAAAACCTTGTAATAATATAACTATAGACACGCCCCGGACACTGCATACATACATACATTGCAAGTTAAATAAAACCTTGTAATAATATAACTATAGACACGCCCCGGACACTGCATACATACATACATTGCAAGTTAAATAAAACCTTGTAATAATATAACTATAGACACGCCCCGGACACGGCAAACATACATACATTGCAAGTTAAATAAAACCATGTAATAATATAACTATAGACACACCCCGGACACTGCATACATACATACATTGCAAGTTAAATAAAACCTTGTAATAATATAACTATAGACACGCCCCGGACACTGCATACATACAAACATTGCAAGTTAAATAAAACCTTGTAATAATATAACTATAGACACGCCCCGGACACTGCATACATACATACATTGCAAGTTAAATAAAACCTTGTAATAATATAACTATAGACACGCCCCGGACACTGCATACATACATACATTGCAAGTTAAATAAAACCTTGTAATAATATAACTATAGACACGCCCCGGACACTGCATACATACATACATTGCAAGTTAAATAAAACCTTGTAATAATATAACTATAGACACGCCCCGGACACTGCATACATACATACATTGCAAGTTAAATAAAACCTTGTAATAATATAACTATAGACACACCCCGGACACTGCATACATACATACATTGCAAGTTAAATAAAACCTTGTAATAATATAACTATAGACACGCCCCGGACACTGCATACATACATACATTGCAAGTTAAATAAAACCTTGTAATAATATAACTATAGACACGCCACGGACACTGCATACATACATACATTGCAAGTTAAATAAAACCTTGTAATAATATAACTATAGACACGCCCCGGACACTGCATACATACATACATTGCAAGTTAAATAAAACCTTGTAATAATATAACTATAGACACGCCCCGGACACTGCATACATACATACATTGCAAGTTAAATAAAACCTTGTAATAATATAACTATAGACACGCCCCGGACACTGCATACATACATACATTGCAAGTTAAATAAAACCTTGTAATAATATAACTATAGACACACCCCGGACACTGCATACATACATACATTGCAAGTTAAATAAAACCTTGTAATAATATAACTATAGACACGCCCCGGACACTGCATACATACATACATTGCAAGTTAAATAAAACCTTGTAATAATATAACTATAGACACGCCCCGGACACTGCATACATACATACATTGCAAGTTAAATAAAACCTTGTAATAATATAACTATAGACACGCCCCGGACACTGCATACATACATACATTGCAAGTTAAATAAAACCTTGTAATAATATAACTATAGACACGCCCCGGACACTGCATACATACATACATTGCAAGTTAAATAAAACCTTGTAATAATATAACTATAGACACGCCCCGGACACTGCATACATACATACATTGCAAGTTAAATAAAACCTTGTAATAATATAACTATAGACACGCCCCGGACACTGCATACATACATACATTGCAAGTTAAATAAAACCTTGTAATAATATAACTATAGACACGCCCCGGACACTGCATACATACATACATTGCAAGTTAAATAAAACCTTGTAATAATATAACTATAGACACGCCCCGGACACTGCATACATACATACATTGCAAGTTAAATAAAACCTTGTAATAATATAACTATAGACACACCCCGGACACTGCATACATACATACATTGCAAGTTAAATAAAACCTTGTAATAATATAACTATAGACACGCCCCGAACACTGCATACATACATACATTGCAAGTTAAATAAAACCTTGTAATAATATAACTATAGACACGCCCCGGACACTGCATACATACATACATTGCAAGTTAAATAAAACCTTGTAATAATATAACTATAGACACGCCCCGGACACTGCATACATACATACATTTCAAGTTAAATAAAACCTTGTAATAATATAACTATAGACACGCCCCGGACACTGCATACATACATACATTGCAAGTTAAATAAAACCTTGTAATAATATAACTATAGACACGCCCCGGACACTGCATACATACATACATTGCAAGTTAAATAAAACCTTGTAATAATATAACTATAGACACGCCCCGGACACTGCATACATACATACATTGCAAGTTAAATAAAACCTTGTAATAATATAACTATAGACACACCCCGGACACTGCATACAACGGTCGTGAAATGACATTTCTAAAAACAAAAATAACGGAGCATACAAAATCACGGTGATATCATAAAAAAAACATATAAATTCTGAAACCAAACTATAACCAATCTGTATCAATCTGGGTGACAAGGGGGTGACGTCTAAATCTAGATACCGGCAGGGAGTGTCCATACTGTATGTTAGTATTAATATAATATATACTTTGTTTCAGAACTCTAGTAAGATGCCTACACATCTTTACATATAATCAAACTTTAACGGGGTCGTGTCTGTACATTAAATATTTTTGGAAAATAATAACTGTGGTTGGACATTACTAAAGATATAGAGGCCAATACAACAACTTTTTAAAATTTTTGTCTGTCTGTATGTTCGCGCATCACGCAAAAACTACCAGACGGATTTTAATTTAATTTTGTATGGTGGTTCCTTATAGGTGAAGCCCGGGTTAACATATAGGATACTTTTTATCCCAGAAAAGAATGATTTCCTGTGCCTCCCGGTGCATCAAGGAAAAAACATTTAGCTTATTTGTTTATAAATGCAATAAAAAGTTTAAAAACAAACAAACAAACAAACGTTTCTTAGAGTTACAGCTCCATGCTTCTTACTTCTTTATCTAAAACCACTTTGCTCAATGTGTAAATCTTAGAATGTCATCAGCATATCACTTACGATCGTGGACATTTCAGCTGCACTGTAATCGGTTTCCACAACGTATTTTCTGGCCTAGTAGTAGAACGGCTCTGTGGCGTAGTGGTTAGTCCTCTTGCTTCACATCAGGAGGTCGCGCTTTCGATTCCCGGAGGATCATACTTCGTTAGATTCGGTTGGGATGATGGTAAAGCGTTTTTAGACCGCCGGCTGGCTATCACTATGTCATCTTATTCATGCCGCCAAAACATCAACATTAACACCATGATGTGTTTTGCTATGAAGATAAGATATCAAGTTCTATTGCATTGGGGAATCTTGGTAAGCACGCTTCTTTCTTCTGTATCAGTAGTATACTACCCGTACGTCAGCTAATTCCATGTCCAGTTATAATGGACTTCTGAGATATACTAACTCAGTCAATTTTCGAGTATTGTTATAAATTATATTATTTAAGGATATACGCTGTCTGTAAACAAAGTTTTGTCACAATCCGTTTAGTGGTTTTTGCGTGATGTGCGCTCGGATAAACGAACAAGCAAACAAACAGACAAAAAATTTAAAAACTATCCTAACATTAGTGACTTAACAGTGACTGATTTTTAGTGCTCTAGTTGTTTTTATTATTGTATAGTATTATATTCAATGCACAGATTTTTTGTACTTACGATTTTATAATATATTTATTACGTCACTCAATGAGTCCGAAGGATAACTAATAAAAAATATTTTTTTTACCCAAAATCTCTTTTATTTTTTGACATATTCTCCTTCTAGAGCTATACAGGCACTCCATCGTTTTTCTAACATTTCTATGCTTTTCTTATAGAAGGATTTGTCTAACCCTCCAAAATACGCTTGAGATTCAGCTATAACTTCCTCGTCAGAGGCAATTTTGAGAATTTGAGAAATTTGAGAGCTAGCTGGTTTTTGAGGGTTGCAAAGAGATAGAAGTCGCTAGGTGCTAGATCTGGCGAGTATGGGGGATGAGGCAGCAAAAAAAACACAATAAAACAAAGTCTCAATTCTTGTTGTACATCTAAGATCTACATAATAGAACTCTGGCTACTAAACTAGGCTAGAAAAAGCCTGTACCTTACTCGTAGCAGTCAGCGAGCAGAGATAGGAACACAATATGCGATGTCAACCGACCATTTAAACAATATAAAGGTAAGCACACACAAAATGCAAGGGCAATGAGTGTGTTTGTTTTAGTGTGTGTGTGTGTGTGGGGATGTGTGTATGTGTAGACGATTAGTAAAAAAATAGTATGCACAATTAAGTAACAGGTTAACAAATAAGTGACAGGTTCAGTTTCTAGATAGTTAAGGTTTTGGATCCAACAATGAACTTTCTTTTTATCACGTTTTTATTAGCTACACACAGGTAAACAAACATACAAACATACAGATGTTTGTATGTAACCGACTCCTTTGGACTCGATTTTGACCCACTTTAAACGGCAGAACCAGTCGTCGTGGAGATCCTTGGGGGAGGCCTAATGTCCAGCAGTAGACGTCCTTCGGCTGATATGATGATGATGAAAAGGACAGATTTAATTCAAACTTTGTAGACTTATCAAGAATCATCGACAATATAATAATTTCATAAGTTTGAACTAAAAAATTAAAAATAAATAGAGTTTTTAACAACTAAAAAACACGCTCTTAAAGTACATCATATTAAAAAGTAGAACATAATAATTAACAAAAATTACTAGTATTATTGTGAAAAAGTGTGGGTTGGTTGATAGACGAAAAATATGGCACAGAGCGCCCCACACTTTTCACAATAATACTAGTATTTTTTGTTAATTATTATTTTCTACTTTTTAGTCTGATGTACCTTTAAAAGCGTGTTTTTTAGTTTTTTTAACTCTATTTATTAATTTATATCTGCTTAGTGGATCTATATTTGAGTGTTTATGTACTTCATTGTAAAGTCTGGAGCTAAGAACTTTAGAGTGTTTGCTAGCGAGGGTAGTTCTGTGTTTTACAACAGGGTATAAAGGGGTGTTTCGGCGTTTGTAACAGTTTTAAGAGGTTCAAAACTTAACTCTTCTAATTTAACCATTGTAGCTACAGACTTTTGGCAAGGTGCATTGTCTATTGTCTATTTTGTGCTATTTCTTGTTTTAAATGCGTTGTATAATATTCGCTGTTGATTTTTTTCCTTTTCCTAGATAGTCTATGACAGTAATTCCATGTGAATCCCAAAACACAGATGCCATAACTTTCCCAGCCGAAATTTTTGTTTTTGGGCGCTTTGGTCGGCTTTCACCGGCTGCTGTTCACTGAGCAGGATGCCGATTGGACTCCGGTGTATAGTTGTGGATCCATGTTTCATCCATGGTCACATAGCGTATGAAAAATGTTTTTTGTTGCGACTGAATATCTCTAGACAGTTTCTCGAATATTCAACCCGTTGTTGCTTCTGTTCAATAGTGCTTTCTCATTGACAAATGATCGTGCAAAATGGTAAAAACACTGCCGATATCCAAAGGCACGATGTACAGCTATCTCCCGTAATTTCTGGAATCAAGACTTCTTACGGGCGCTCTTCATCATCGGTGCTCGTACGACCACGTTTAAAATCAGCAAACCACTTCTCTATCATTTGTCTAGAAGGAAAAGAGTCCGGATAACATTTATCAAGCCATTGCTTTGTCCGGATAGTATTTTTTTCCAATAAAGTATTGCGTTTTTATCACAATCGAAATTCGTTTTTTTCCATAATATTGGAAACTCTAAACTATCTTTTTTTTAAAGCTTAGATTTTTTAAAGTTTTGGCGGAAATTTATTGTAATTTTTTCGGCCGACGTTTTAAGGTTGGAATTGAAAAAAAAATGATTTTTTTTAATTACAAGAAAAAATTGGTTATCCTACGAACTTATTGAGTGACGTCTTACCTTATTAATGTTCTGTGATTTATTTGAGAGCGTTTGACTACATATCACCTGATGGAAAGTGACGATATATCGAATAGTATACGAAAACTTAAATAATGTCTTTTCACTCTTGCCTTGAAGGTTCCCAAATGTTAAGATTTAGGAAACACTGACGCTGGCAAAGAATTCTACTCCTTTTTAAAATCATTTGTGCCACGCTCTCTGCATAATAAATGAGATAGGGTAACGCTTCATCCGGATAGGTGGAATGTTAAAACAAAGGGATGGAAGCCCTCCCGCCTTGGGTTTTCCAGAGGTGGAATAGAGCTGAAGGAATGAGGTCGTGTAGATATGATGACGAAGACATATTTAAGTTTATCACAGGTTTTTATTATAAAAGGATAAATATACAGGATGTAACATAAAAAACTTTGAAAAACTTTTTGTTGGATAAAGAATATTATTCAATTGACGAATTTTTAAAAATGAGATACTTACATACTTAAATGTATTAATTTATATTTATTTACTCAATGTTCAGTTTACTTTTTGACATTTAAAATTTTTGAAATTTGACATTTTGTTTTTGTTAATTTGTAAATTTACTTTTTGACGATCACCTCACCATTGACATATTTTATAATTTGAAATGTATATTTTATGAATTTTTGATGAATAAACCTATTCTAATCTAATCTAAAGGAACAGTGATACTTTAAGGTAAGCTTGCACTCATCTAACTAAAAAACTTTTTTTCTACATCTTTGTTGAGATATCAATTTTTTTTATAGTTTTTATACAAATCTGGTCAATCAACTGACCGATATGTATAAAAAATACAAACAAATTTTCGCGATCTCAACAAAGTTGTAGAACAAAAGTTGTTAAGTTTGACGAGTACAAGCCCACCTTAAAGTATCACTGCACCTTTATGTTACACCCTGTATAATGAATGTACATCCTTTTCTTTAAAACCATCGATCGTACAAAAAAATAGAACATGCCTTAGCCATTTTTGTTTTAGTATCTAGCAAAGAGCAATTGGCCTTCTCTGGGGAGTGGCCGGGTTGGCAGCAAATGCAAGGAAGCCCGCGATAATGTTTCCTATATTTCAGACCCCTATCGCATTTGTACGGCTATTTGTAGGAATGACCCTAAATGTTTTGATGTGTAAGCAAGACTCGAGGAACTGTTGCGAACGAGCGAAAATTTGTCACGAGGGGATACGTTTTAAGTTTTTTTTATATCTGAGGATATGAGGCGAAATAATATTACGTTTTTCTTTTTAGTAAAATGTATAATTTATTTTACAGTTCCGTTGTCAAACTAGGAAGAAATCAAAAAGGGTTGAAAGGGCAAAACTAAAAAGTTTCGCCATCTTTATCTGTTCATCCGTCTGCCTCTCTATCTGTTGGTATGTTACAGCCGTTTTACTCAAAAGACTATTAGTGGGTCTGCTAGGTATTGTGTGGTTATACAAAAACCTGTGACGCTTATACTAATCATAATAGAAAGTGGAGTTGCATATTTTTTTATTGAAGCACCCCATCGTGAGAGGTATTGTTGAACAAGTCTTTCGACCTTTAAGGGTTCGTGTAGAACATTTTTTAAATACAATTTTGTGGCGGCAACTGCAATAACCAACCACTGAACCTTAACACAAGCGACGAGAGAACAAAATAAATACAACATCTAGAACTCGCTATTAGAATTTATTCAGCGCTGAGTATATATACAAGATACCAATCATCAACGATTGGTCGACGGCCGAAACTCAGGCATACCACCTCGCCTGGTGGAGATATCTCCCTTTCCTCTCTTCGAGTAGGAACGCACCGTTCCTAAACATTGTTTGTTAATGAAATATCACATTTTAAACTTGGACTAAGCTGTTATCATAATTAAAAATGTCCCCACCACCTACCAGCTAAACCGCTTTTTCAGAAAATCTTGACGTTTGGAAATAATAGGGCATCATCATATCAGCTCATTGAAGTTCCCCAACGAGGGGCTCTAGCCTACTCATAATTAGTCTTAGTCGAAAAACAGGGCATACCTATAACTAATTTATAAAAAAACAAATATCATGGCTAAAGCTTTGTTAGTTTAGAAGTAATAGTAGACCAACTTAAGATGTGGAGTTGGATTTGTAAAAAAAAATTGGTAGATTTTATATAGAAAATGTTCTATCTGCAAAAGCAATTTAAGGGCTTTTTAAAAAAACAACGTAAGTTCTTAGAGGGCTATTATACAGGAGAGACAAAAAACCATCTGGAATAAACAAATCTTCTCTTGTGTGGCTGAATGTAACTTGATAATACCTCTATGTTAGTGATATTTTATCACATTCTGACAATGATGCTATACATAGTTTTTTAAATAAATGAAGATATATGTGCAGTAGTTATGTAAATGTAAAAATATTACATGTACTCTTACATTGTTTTTGTCACAAAATTTGTAAAATAAGTGAATAAAACAACGTTATTTGGTACTATGTTTTGTTTGTTTTCACTTAACACTTAAACTTAAATGTAAATTAAAACTTAAAAGTACATATTTTAAACATTTTATTGTAAAACTTTGTCAGCGATGCCTTTGCCAAATTACAGCTTACTAGTACCAAGAATCTCTGAATCAAGCCGCGGACAGACGGACAGACAGACGGTTCCTTGTTGACATCAGAATCCTAATAACAACATGATACAAAAACAGACTGAAAATAAATTAAAAAATATGAATTCATCACAAAAGTATTTACTTGATCCTATGAACGAATCTTACATCAGAAATGTCTACGAAATTTTACAAATTAACTAGAATTAGATCTTGTCATTAAGTACTGTTGGATCTGCAAAGTTTAGCTAAAAAGCTCTTTTAATAGTTGCTAGTTGTAATTTCAGAGCGTCTGTGGCGTAATGACAAGTGCCGCTACCTCCTGACCGGGAGGTCGTGCTTCGAATCCTGCCACATACCAATGTGTTTTTGAATTTCGATTTCATATGTACGTTTACCCGACGCTCTTTCGGTGAAGGAAAACATCGTGAGGAAACCTGCACACGGTTGTGTGTGAAGTTGACCAACCCGCACTGGGCCCGCGTGGTCGACTAAGGCACAGATGATAATAATAGTAGAAGTCTAGACCGGATTTTAAGAGTATAAACCGGATTTTTCGTCATGCCAATAAATAACAGGAGCCGCTCTCGCAAATGTAAAGAATTTTACGTTGAAATTTCTACAAAAAAAAATGTTTTTAAAAGCTTGTGCAAGTTGTCAGAAGTTTAAGTAATAAAGATTAATTTTACTTTCGGCTCAACACCGGATTTTTTTACAGAAATCAGATTTTTTTAACACTTGCAACCGGCTTTTCGATTTAAAGTCCTGGTGACCCTAGGCCTGACTAAGGCCCGATCGCCCTAATTCAGGGTAGGCTCGAGCCCCTCGGTGGGGACGTATATGAGTGGATATGATGAATTGTAATTTCAAGACAACCGTAATAATTAGGCAGCTAACACCGATTCTCCTTATGTAACCTCTACTGCCAAAGTTTGCACAACGTCTTTTTAGGGGCTCGCTACGTAGCACGTATAATTACTTGCGAAGAACTTGCCTGCAGCTGGTCTCGCCAACTTCTTGCAGCTCGCGCTATGAAAAGGAAAAGTTTGGTGTGCCGAAGCACGAGATCCATAGTAAAATGAGAATTTGTCTTTATTTTATTTTTTGTATGAAATATGTAAACTGACTATACAGGATGTAACAGAATTGGCCTAGGACCCGTTTAACTAGGGGTTCTATTCATCTTTACAAGTTATCCCAAGGAACCCAGTCAATTCCCAAAAAAAAGACCCTCTAGACAAAAATTCACAAAATTGGTCGATCGATTGATCGATTTCTTTGAAGTTAAAATTATTTTTTGCGATTTCAACAAAGATATAGAATAGAAATTGTTCAGTGTGATGGATGAACTCCGGTTAACGGGACCTTCACCAATTTTCTTGCAGCCTGTACACTGTCTGTGCTTTATTTCGTTAAGTTTGTGGAATGCCAAATGGAATACCAAATCCACGGGGCAGTTTATATGGTTGAGTACATCCGATGAAAAAAACTGATTGACCCCTGCGAAACGAAACCCTGCAAACATTTACGAGTACAACATTCGAATCGAAGGAGAAACTTAACTTTGTAGATGGAAAAAATCACAGAACAAGTAACGTGGAAAAAATGTTCTGTCGTACATCGATATACATAACGGTGTTATCTCCAAGTGCATTTTATTATTATTTCAAAACATAAAATTAAAGCTACTCTGCTCACTTGGCACGAGGCGAAGTGGCAGGAGCACCTCCAGCGGAAGCCCAGTCGGCTGGAGTTCAGTACGATTTATTATTATTATGTTTCACAGCCTTTTTAAACTCTGCTTCTTAAAAGGCCGGTCCTTAGGAAGGCGTACGTGGGAATACAGATTCAACACGCAGAGGCCCCTTTGAGATATTATGATGTGTTGTGATGTGTACACCTAGTGGGTGCCGTCTCTGCCTGTACCATAGAGATTCACCCAAAGGCAGCACCCGTCAAGTGCAAGGACTATTGCAGAAAAGATGGGAACCAGGCCGGGTTATGGGTGGGTAATTACTGGACTAGTTGCTGGGATATTGATGAGACTACAGGACGCCTGCCATATCAATTGTCTCATCTTGAATTCATAACAGGCGGTGACTTGCCGCTCACTAAATGGGCTCCCTATAAATGCTACCAAATGGCAGCAAGGTAGTAACATTGGTGTGAGCGTATAAGGTTATCGAGAAGTGAGTCTGCGGGGTCCAGATCCATGTACGGTCAGCAGACCCTCGGCGTTATGACATTCTACACTTCCAACCTCAAGCATAGGTTCCGCTCTTGCTTCCTCCACTCTTGGCCGGCCAATTAAGTTAAGCATAAGAGACGAGGCGAGGGTCAAATCAACACGGGCGGAGTCGGGGTGCGAGGTGTCGCCACTAACTATTATTATTATTAACACGTTATTATTAAGTCACTTTCTTGTTGTTCTGTCTGTCTGTCTGTCGTTCCAGGTGGAATCTTGGAACGGATTTTTTTAATACTTTCTGTTATCCGAGATCAAAATCAAAATCAAAATCAAAAACAATTTATTTCAAATAGGTGTTTACACACACTTTTAAATAGTCAAAACAAAAAAAATACAATAAAAATAAAAATAAAATTACAAATAATGTCATGATTCAGATTACAGTCTCAGGTAATGGTATTTGTTTTAGAATCAACATATATATCTTTGTCATTTACATAATCTATTATTTTATAATATCCTCTAGAGCACAAAACTTTTTTGACATGAGTCTTGAATTTATTCTCTGACAAACTAGTTACATTTTCTGGAATTTTATTGTAGAATCTTATACACTGCCCCACAAATGACTTCTTAACCTTACTCAGTCTCGAAAAGGCTATATCTATTTTATTTACATTTCTTAAATTCAAATTATGCCTGTCACTGTTTTTAGGAAATAAATGCAAATTCTTACGAACGTACATGATGTTTTCATATATAAATTGACTAGCAACAGTTAAAATATTGATTTCTTTGAACTTATTCTGTAACGAGTCACGTGATCGCATCTGATAGATTGCGCGGATAGCTCTTTTCTGCAGGATGAAAATAGTTTCTATATCAGCCGCATGCCCCCACAGTAATATGCCATAAGACATTATACTATGGAAGTAACTAAAATACACTAGTCTAGCAGTATCTACATCCGTTAACTGTCTTATTTTCTTAACGGCATAAGCAGCTGAACTAAGCCTTCCCGCTAAAGTTTCAATGTGTGGTCCCCATTGAAGTGAAACATCCAAAGTTATACCAAGGAACACCGTGGTATTTACAAATTCTAATTTATTACTGTCTAATATTACACTATTATTGACCTTTTTTACATTTGGCAAACAAAATTTTATACATTTTGTTTTCTTAGCATTTAATAATAAGTTGTTCACAGTGAACCAGTTCAGTATCTTTGAAAGAGTGTTGTTTACTTCGTCAATTTCGTTTTCTTTCCTATTCACTTTAAAAATAAGAGAAGTATCATCCGCAAACAACACAATATTTGACAGATGTTGCACCATAAAAGGCAAATCATTAACGTAAACAAGAAAAAGAAAAGGGTAAAAAGGCCCTAATATGGAGCATGCTGAAATTGCACACAGCCTTAGTTCCAATGACAACGATATAATAGTATATATTTAATTTGACGTCTTACTGTCTCTCGTACCCGGTGGAATCTTGCAACAGGATCTCTGATCATGCTGAAAGTTTGCACACAGCCTCAGTTGTGATGAAAACACGATATAGTATACAAGCCGTCCGCCCGCGGCGACGCCCGCGTTGTTTTCGATTTTCCCGTGGGAATAAAATGTTTTCCCGGGGTAAAAAGTAGTTTATGTCCTGTTCCAGGACTAAACCTATATATGTGTGCCAAGTTTCATCCCGATTCATCCAGTGGTTGAAGCGTGAAATAGTAACAAACATCCATGTATTTCACATTTATAATATGAGTGGGATTCAATTTATCTGTCTGTCTGTCTGTTTTTCGTACCGGGTGGAATCTTAAAACGGAATCAAAAATTTTGAATAAATAAAATAAGAAACAGGGCTTTTCTTATAGGCTACAGAAAAATGTAAACGAAAATTCTGAGTCGTTACGTTCCAACGAAAAACGGAACGGTACGGTACCCTCTCCACGCAAGTTCGAGTCGCATATGGCCAGTTTTTTTAATTATTTTAAACCTCTTAGGTGGTCATTCTACTCATAAAAACTGTTATTTTATTTTATACAACTTTGCTGAAATTTTGTTGACTTTTCATACCAGCTGATCAATTTGTATAAATAGTCATTTTTGCGATTCCTATAAAGTTATAGAACAAAATATATGGGGTTTATAAAAAGGCTCAAGGTCACCCAAAAAGCGACGGAGCGAGCTATGCTCGGAGTTTCCCTACGCGATCGAATCAGAAATGAGGGGATCCGTAGGGATACCAAGGTAACCGACATAGCTCACAGAATCTCTCAACTTAAGTGGCAGTGGGTGGGACACATAGCCCGTAGAAAAGATTACCGTTGAGGCAGTAAAGTTTCCGAGTAGTAGACGCGCACCGGAAAACGTAACGTAGGTAGGCCACTCACTCGTTGGACCGACGACCTGGTGAGGATCGCAGAAAGCCACTGGAAGCGGGCATCGCAATACCGATCGTCGTGGAAATCTTTGTCCAGCAGTGAATGTCTTTCGGCTGATATGATGATGATGTAGAACAAAAAATGGTTCAGTTTCATAGGTAGAATGACCAGTTTAAAAGTTTCGGGTTAATCTATACTAATATTCTAAAGAGGTAAAGTTTGTAACTTCTGTGTTGAAGGAAATGATCTCTGGAACTACTGAATCGAAGTTACTTTATTACTAAGTGACATGAATCTACGCTGGCAAGTGGCTTGTGGTTCGCACACCACTCACCCTTTTTAACCGACTCCGTAGCTCAGAGGCAAAGTTCACTGGCTTTACACAGGAGGTCGCGGGTTCAATTCCCGGCGGTGTCAATTGTAAGACTCGGATTGGTTGGTGTTAGGGCATTTTCTAAGCCCGCCTGGCTAGCTACCACCATCTTATCTAAGTCTTGCCGTCAAATGTCAATGTTGATATCATTGGTGTGTTCCGGCATGAAGATAAAATAGCCAGATCCCCACTGCGTTGGGGAATCTTGGTAAGCTCGCTTTCATCTTCGGCAACATCGTCACGACAGGTGAGATGTTGTCAAGGGTTGGCCAATCATAAATAAAAAAAATAAAAATAACCCTCAAAGACAGTCATGAAAACGATGCCCACGCGAGCAAAGCCGCGGGAAAAAGCTAGTTATAAATAAACCTGTATTTCTAGAATAATGTGCTAGTACAGTTGGCTGCAGGTCATCAGTGATACATTGACATTGAGCGGCTCTCTGGATTCAAGCTTTCAGAGCGTAGGTAGCTCTCGATTCGTTTGTAAGGTAACCGTGAAGCACTAACGTAGACTTCGGCCAATATAACATCTATGGACCGGCCTACGCGAACTGCGGTTTGATGCCTACAGAATGAGCGCATTCGCTCATTTCGTCTCAGTCGATTTGTATTACCCAAATCAGTTGAAGTTCGAAGTGAGTGAAACTTTTGAAGTGAAAACTGTTTTAGGCATTTTTTGAGATAGGAAATAATAATTGAACTCGCGTCACCGTAATCGACACTTACCAAAAACACTGGCGGGATCAAAACAGAAACTTTTTTTTGAGATGGGGAAAAAAACCATTGAACTCGCGTAAATATGATTGACACCACAGATAAGAAAAAAAATTTGCCGCATCGATACCGACACCTTACCGGGAACACTCGCAGATCCAAAACTTATAAAACTGTAAAAAGTTTTCACTTCTGTCGGCACTCCCGGAGTGGTTAGGTTTTTTTCTCATTTTGTTACATTCCGATTTTCTGTCTCTGTCATTCTTTGTTAACATTTCAACGAGACTCGGTAGACTATAGCACTGTAAGTGTATGTCTGTGTAGTTGTATTTGACTCATTTTTATGCATGGACTAGCTGTTTCCCGCGGCTTCACCCGCATGGACAACGTTCCTATGACTTTCCGAAGGTGCGCATTAAAAAAAAACTTTGTATTAATCCAGGTCCTAATCTGTCTACCTACCAAATTTCAGCCAGATCTGTTCAGTAATTTTTGCGTAAAGAAGTAACAAATATACACACTCACAAACTTTCGCCTTTATAATATAAGTGTGATAGGGCCGGTCCATTATATTTATTCGAAGAACGTAGGAACCTATTAAAATTTCTCACAGAGCCAGCACTCCATGCAGGGAGCTAGGCAACTCACCTCGTTCCCAGTGTAAAACGAATGCAGTTAATTAGTTCCGTAACGACCTGTTACCAATTAATTATGGTAGCCAGCTGCGAACTTTGCCAGTTCGGGGCGTGCATCATATAACTCGGCAATGTTTTAGTACATAGTACGTTTATCTTGAGATTAACGTTTACGAACTAAATTGTGTACGATATAAGCTCATATCGAAAAACCTGAAACTTTAAGTTACAAGCATGCCAATACCAAAGTATATAATATCTTAGTACTAACATACAGTATGGACACTCCCTGCCGATCTCTAGATTGCGACCTCACCCCCTCGTCACCCAGATTGATAGAAATTGGTGCTAGTTTGCTTCTCGAACATATAGGATTTCGCCGCCATTTTGTTTGTTCCGTCATTCCTTTTTTGAAATGTCATTTATGGCCCGTTGTATGAAGTGTCCAGGGAGTGCCAATAACTTAGGGGTGCAGTCCGCCATCTTTGGTAGTCATATTGGATTTATAATGACATCATTTAGCTTACCATGCATTGTCATCCAAACAAAACATGTGTGCAAAATTTCAGCTCAATCGGAAACTGGGAAGTGGATCAAATTTAGCTTGCAAATTTTGAAGCAGCAATCTTACAACGAAAATTTCAAGTTCAATAAAAATAAAAATTAATAATGACTAACTTGTCATAGAAAATGACACACGCTAAATTTTCAATGAAGTTTAAACGTGTGTCACTTTGAAACGAGATTATTACAAGCTTTTATTTAGTTTCAACTGTCCCGGTGTCTGTAATGAAATCTTGCAACTTAAGTTATATTTTATTTGAGTCTGACAGAAATAAAATACAATTTTTAGTTTGGTATGCATAGCTTGCTAATAACAAGTCAATATATTAAACTGCTAGGGCCGCCGCCTCCTGTCCGGGAGGTCGTGGTTCGAATCCCGCCACGTACCAATGTGATTTCGAATTTAGATTTCATATGTACGTTTATCCGACGCTATTACGGCGAAGGAAAACATCGTGAGGAAACCTGCACACGCCTGCGGAGAAACTCGCAGGTTGTGTGTGAAGTCGACCAACGCGCACTGGGCCCGCGTGGTCGACTAAGGCCCGATCGCCCTGATTCAGGGTAGGCTCGAGCCCCTCGGTGGGGACGTATATAAGCTGATATGATGATGATATTAAACATTATTATTTTTGTTCTGTTGATCATTGTTTATGGGACCAGTCTCGCACAAAAAGAGGATCTACCCGACCCGACCACCCTAGACAGAATGTCATGGCGCAGAAAAATTAGGAGAGCCGACCCTACTTGACGTGGGAAAAGGCAAAGAAGAAGAAGAAGACTATTGTTTATTGGATTCGAATTTTATTTACTTGAAGCCCTTTTAATCAATCAGACCATATCTTGTTTAGCTCGTGTCATTATTTTTAAAGATCCCTTTGCATGGTCTTTTTAAACTTCTCAATAAAAGTCATACTTTTAAATTTATTTTCAATCTGTTTTTATACAATCTTCTTTTCTTATTTAATAATTGTATTATGTTTTTTTAGCTTCATCGTGTGCCGTACCTGTTTTATTATTTTGTGATGTATGTTTTCATATTTTAACTCTACGAACCCAACCCCTCCCTCCTAGATTTCTACCTCGTATCACACTCTATCTCGAATTAGCCGCACCATTAATAAATGCCGCTCGCCACTGCCGGCTCCCGTCAAACGATAGCGACAAAGGGGCCGCCCTGAATTCAATCGCGGCGTCGCCGACGTTACACCAGCACGGGGTCGCGCACATCTTGTTCAGTCTTTAATTCTGAAGATACTTCGTTCAGCAGTGAAAGTGACTAAAATTAATGATAAATCCTAAATAAAAAAATCCTATTTAATTATATTTTTAATATATTTTTTTTTATCCTTCAATACATTTTCAGAACTATGTTCGGGTGTACTGCACCTAATTCCCCGAACGTACTTTATCGCATCGGCGGGGGTCTGGAGGTCGCGTCGAGGCTGCACGTGTGACACGAGCTAAAAGTTTAGATATTAGAGTGAAAACACGAAAACTTAACTCTATTGAGAATTGTAACAAAATTTATTAATTTCATGACTAGAAGCTCCCCCTCAAAAGTGTCTATTTTATGTAACAGCCTGTACATAAATCTGAACCGTCCTGTCTTAACCCTGCGACATTTTTCACAAAGCTCTTCTAAAACAGAGCATGGCGACTTCAATTTATCCATGTCATGTCCTGAGAAGCAGACACCGTGAAATCTACACTCCATTTAATGCTATACCGTTCAAATACTTGCAAAATTCAGCTGGATACAGTTTTCTTTCATGTGTTAGTGTCGAGTGCCTGAACGTGAGAGCATTCATTGGATTAACATTCGTTTTGTTCGCTGTCAGCTGATAAATGATATATTTTTTCCATGGAATGAATGTACAAAACTAGAAGACATATTATATAGCAAGAATCAAAAACAAGAAAATCACAGAGAAGAAAATTAGATAAATTTTAAAATGTTACAAGACAAAAGCCATTTTTAGGCTTCCCTACCAGGTAACGGGACCCGATTGCAAAGCCTATGCTGTCCGTCTGTCTGTACAACTTTTGAAAAGTTGTAGTATCTTTTGAAGTGTGATAGACGTCTGAAATTTTCACATAATATGGGTGATAACTGAAGCTAGCTAAAATGGTCCCCATACATAAAAAAGGCTCTTTTAGTGAACCGAAAAACTATCGACCTATTTCCTTGTTACCAACACTAGGCAAAATATTTGAAAGAATACTTAAAGATCGACTGCTGAGACATCTGAACTCTAATAGAATTTTTAATGAAAGACAGTTTGGTTATCAAAAGAATGTTGGAACTACTGATGCCATTGTTACATTGTTAGCTGGGTTATTCCTAGATCTGAGCTCTGCATTTGACACAATAAATCATAGATTATTATTAGAAAAGTTGATTTTTTACGGTGTCAGGGATAAAGCCTTACAGTTGTTCAAAACGTACCTAGAAAATCGAAAAATGTTTGTGGAACTCAAATCGATTGATGATTACGGACATGAAAGAGTACATAAATCTAGCATAGTCAACATAAACAGAGGCGTACCGCAAGGCTCTGTGTTAGGTCCAATACTTTTTATAACCTTCTCAAATGACATGATGGCATACATGCAAAATCATCTTGCTGATGACACGCAATTAGTGGTCTTTGCCGACGACACAAATGCCATTTTATCAGCTTATGATTTAAACAGTCTAAATGATAAAGTTAATGATTCAATTTGTGCTTTCAATACATGGTTTGAAATGAACAGCCTTACAATGAATGCAAGTAAAACCAATGTTATTCTTTTTCGTACAACTGCTCGAAACAAAAAAAACATTAAATGTACATTCTAATGGCAATAGCATCGAAGTAGCTGTAAATGTAAAGTTTCTATGTGTTCACATAGATGCCCAGTTAAACTGGAAACGTGAGCTGACAAATATAGAAAGTACTCTAAGTTCAGCATGTTATGCCCTAAGAAGTTTGCGTGACGAAGTTAGCATGGATCACTTAAAGACAGTTTATTATGCCCTCGTAGAATCTAAACTAAGATATAGTATTCAGTTGTGGGGTAACAGCTACAATGTACAGAAAGCATTTGTTCAGCAAAAACGTGCCATCAGAACTATGGTACGTGTTTGTCAAAGAGAATCGTGTAAAGATTATTTTCAAAAGTTAGGGATTTTGACAGTACCTAGTTTATATATAATGGTAGTTCTGTGTAATTTCGCAAAAAACATAACAGTATTTGAAAGTAGAAAAAAAAGGCAAGTAAGAGAATCTACGAGAAGGCAGGACGTTGTAAATAAGATACAACCAACACTCGAGGTTGTTATGCACGGCTCACAATATCAGGCTGTTAGGTTGTTTAACAAGTTGCCAATAGTTTTGAAAAACTTATTATATACTAGCTTTTGCCCGCGGCTTCGCCCACGTGGACATAGCTTTTGTGACTCTTTTTGAGGGTGAGTGGTGCGCGAGCCGCAATCAGCTCGCAAGCGTGGACATGAGTTTTCTCCAGGTACCTCAGGAACTGTATCGGGCTATTCGGATTAGCAGCTTTGTCACTTCCAATCCCCTCAACAAATTCTATACAAAAAATCACTTTAAGCCGTTGCTCCGTTGCGACGCCACCGACGTGCGCAAGCGTAGAAAACAGTTGTCGCCAGATCCCTCGGGAACTATGTCAGGATATACTTATTAGTAGATTATATCATTTTCCACCTCATCTCTGTGTTAAAAATCACACCAATCCATTTTTTCGTTACGATTTTAAATAAAACGAACAAAGAGTATTGTTTTAGTTTCCTCAGGAACTGCATCGGGCTATGATAATTTCCACAGATAAAAGGTTGACTATTTCATTCCCAGTGATACAGGCTACCTGCATGCCAAATTTCATCAAGATTGGTAGAGGTGTTGAAGTGTGAATAGGTAACAAACAAACAAACACATTTTCACATTTATAAATATTATTATTTTATGTAAGGATTTCTAAATCTTAAATAAAATAGAGAGCGTCGGTGGCAAAACGGTTAGGGCCACTACCTCCTGTCCGAAAGGCCGTGGTTCGAATCCTGCCACTTACCAATATCTATAAGAATATCGATTTCATACTGGTATGTACGTTTATCCGACGCTCTCACGGTGAGAAAACATCGTGACGAAACCTGCACACGCCTGCGAAGAAATTCGAAGCTTATGTGTGAAGTCAATCAACCCGCAATGGGCCCGCGTGATCGTCTAAGGCCAGATCGCCCTAACTCAGGGCAGGTCGAGCCCCTTGGTGGGGACGGATATAAACTGATATGATGAATAACACATATACCTATATTATCAAAAAACTAATTCAAATCATTATAGGTATTAATCTAGTAATAAAATTTCCTAACAATATTAATATGGGTCAAATCCTAGAGTCGTATCAGCTCCAAAGGAGCCCAAGACGCACTTCTCGTTGCTGCGCTGGATGGCAATAGACAACCTTAGCAGCAGGTAGGACCTCACGTCACATCTCCTCTCTCGAAGGCGAAGGCCAATCTCCTTTGTGAAGGCAAAGGCCTCTGAGGGTTCAGCAGCCGGTTGTCTCACAGACCAGCGGCACAAAGCAGAAATTTGCCTCCAAGACCGAGTACTTATTAAGTTTCTTTCTCACCGCAAATTGAGCAGCAGTACCGTACGGGTGAGGTGTGAGGCAGAAAAAGTGGCTTCCCAAAGGCTCTCTGCCATAGCACCTGTTTAAACCCTCCGGCCTTTTGCCATCAGATCGACTAAAGCCCGGCCGGTGGCTGCATCAAAGATGGAATATTCCATCTGGCCGAGACCAGTGCCCTCCGAGTGAGGTCATTAAGGAATTGGTGACGTGGAATCTTCACAAACACGACTGCAACTCAGTGAGTGATGGCCAATTGCCTCCGCCGTGGACCCGCAAATACATTGATCAGGTTCACAGATATTGATATTGCAGGCGGAGAGCACCTGCCACACGCAAATAGTCGCCGTCAGAAGAGTTCCCATATCTGTGCCTCCTGTTAAAAGATGATAAACTCGATTTATGTGTTTTTATTTTTTTTACACGATTGGAATGTGTAAAAAAATACCTTTATGTTCGTCTATGAAACACATCGCTATCGTACCATAGTTCCAGAGTTTAAAGTAGCGTATGCTGAAGAATACATAAAAGAAATCCACTCAAAAGTATGAAATAATATTTTAATGTTTTAATACAACTTAAGCGCGTTTTATTATCCCTGCAGTGCCATCTATTGACATTCTGCTACTATGATTATAATGTTAATGTATAGAAAAAAGTACTCTATTGTTATTATTTTAAGTATCGATAGATAATTTCCCACGGGACCTCTTTAGTTTTCCGGGATAAAGAATACCCGACTATACAATGATGGTCAAAACACCCCATCCCAATGTAAAGGTTTCATATTGTTACGTTGAGTCATTCTAAAGATACAATTTTTTGCCTTCCTGTAGGAACCCTAATTTTTTTGGGATTCACAATGGCCCAATTTTAGTTCGCTATAAGGGTATCAACATGTAAAATTTGATTGTTATAGGTCAAGCCACATTTGCGTGGTGAGCCATTCTATTAATGAATACTTTTGATTTTCCCACGGGAACTCTTGAATTTTCTGGGATAAAAAGTATCCTATATGTTAACCCGGGCCATAAGGAACCACCATACAAAATTTCATCAAAATCGGCCTGGTAGTTTTTGCGTGATGCGCGAACATACAGACAGACAGACAGACAGACAAAAATTCCAAAAGTTGTTGTTTTGGCCTCTGTATCGTTAGTAATGTCCACCACAGTTATTATTTTCCAAAAATATTTCATGTACAGACACGACCCCGTTACAGTTTTATTATATTAATAGATAATAGATTATTAATACTCAATGACATGCTAATATTTTTTTGTTTTGTTTTGTGGTATTTGTGAATTTCATTACGACATTTATTTTATGTCTTTTTATATTATTATTTAACTCGTTTAGAAAATTTGACATTTTGTATTTTTCTTAGGTTTTAGCTATTATTATTAATTTATATTTTGTAATTGTTTGTGTACTTTCAAACACAATGTAATTTGTTCTTGAAATAAATGAAATGAAATGATTAAAGGGGATTCACTACTAAAAATAATTTTCGAAAAATCTTTAAACTTTTAGGTACAAGCTTTTAATATTACATTAACATGCTATATACATGTACATGCAAAATTTCAGCTCAATCGGAAATCGGGAAGTGGGTCAAATTTAACTTGCAAGATTTTACCCGAACAAACATACATACATTGCAAGTTAAATAAAAGTTTGATAAAAATTGACCGGGTCTTTACACAAGAAACTTGTCTTTGTAATGTTCTTTTGTTTCTTTATGATAAAAACGGTAATACTAGGTTGGTCAATAAGTTTTCGGAAGCTCAATAAAACTCCAGGAAAAGTTTATCTAAATTGTATTTATTTTTTATTGCAATTTTTTGATATTGATATGACTTTATTCAGAAAAAAGTTACGTTACAAATGTTTACAGTAACCCCACACTAGGCAATACCTCTATCGTGGTGGCCATAAATACAATAAACCAATAGTCACCTTATAGACCTTCAATAACGTCTTGAAAGTTGCTCAATTTCTTTAGAAAGAATGCCTTGATTCTGGGTCTTGAAAAAAGGCCTCCATAGCGCACATAACCTCATCATCTCCGCCAAACTTTATACCATGCAACTGCTTTTTCAAAGAAGAAAAAAAGGTGAAAATCACTCGGAGCTATCCGAACACTATGGCGGGTGCTGCATCAACTGAACTCAGCCGTTCGGATAACAGCAGCTGCAGCATCACACCGATGTGGAGGAGCATCGTCATAATGAAAAACTGGCCAAGCGCGAGTCGGTCTAGCACTCCGAGGGTTCCGCACCACCACACCTCTCCACACGACTACATAGTATAGTGACAATGATACCGATTCACATTACAAGCAAAAGACATCAATGCGAGCGACAAAGATATGTTTTTTGTCATTCAGTTCGGACTCCTTAGCTTAAGTACGACTCACACTTGGCCGATTTTCAGTATTAGTACACTAAGTTTTACGCCTGTATGTATTACCGTTTATGCGATAGAACTAAATAAAAAAATTCTTCTGTAGACCTTCAAAAAGAACACGTTTTTTGTATGGAGACCCCCTAATTATTTTTTTATTTATTCAATTTTTTTTTGTATCTGTTGTTATAGCAGCAACTAAAATACCCATTCTGTGAAAATTTCAAGTGTCTACCTGTTACGGTTCATGAAATACAGCCCGCCGGACAGACAGACAGACATACATCGGAGTAGGCTTAATAGGGTATCCGTTGGTCACCCGTTGGTGTACGGAACACGAAAAAGCATCCAAGGCGAAATATTCCTCTTTATTTATTTTTTATTTCTTCGCGTAGTCGTTTGATTAACGATGAAGTGCATTTAATCTTCAGTTATTGACTGTCCTTTATCTAAATAATCAATAATTATCATACCTTTCACATCCCAGAAAAGAGCGTCCGTTTCCCACCTTACTACCAGATCTTACTACCAGTAGTAAAGGGGGCAAATTTTATTACCCACCTTACAACCAACGCTAGTGGTCATTATTTTGCCAGCGGATGCAGACACGTTGAATCTCTTTGCGGACGATGAGGGTGATCTTTTCCACACCTAACTTTGGGTTTTTTGTTTACGGGTCAAAATGCTGTACCCACGTTTCATCAACGGTCACGAATCCAACTTTAATAGATACCGGATCTAGTGCAATCATTGCCAATTTCGCTTTCAAATGTGTACTCCTGATTTCTTTTGTGCGTCTGTTAAGGCAAGGTATTAATTGGAACAGTTGTCTGTCTTTTTCTTAACGTGTAAAGAGTAAAGAAAATAACCACACTTTTTTAATGGTTTTTCGTTTTAATCAAAAACTACGATGAAAGTTTAAAAAATAATAACATTTCTCACTTTTTAAAATCAAAACAAATATTGTGTACTTTTTAAAATTTATACTTCAAGACAACAATATTATATTAGTCATAACTAGAGTTGAAAGTAACGGTATTATACCTATCTTTGGGATTTTTTTTATATCGAGCCAAAACTACTCAATCGTGACACTAATAGCTTTTGACTATAATCAACATCATCAAAAATATGGGTATTTTTTTTCAACCTTTGGTTTTCTATCGTTTAGGAGTAATTGACGTCAAAAATAACTTAAATCTGTAATATTACCGCCTTAACATTCGAGGTACCCAACGCGAGGTCACCTTTTTAATTTTAACGTATGAGTTAAAACAGACTGGACTGTGCCGAACTAAAGCTCCAAAATCTCAGGTAAATAATGAATAGTCACACGTCGATACATATTAAAAAAAAATCATTTTTTATGAGTTTTTCTTCAGTACCGGGTTGTTGCCGTCCATTTTACAAAAAATATTAATACCGCTAATTTAAACTTTCGAAAAAAATAAACGGTAAAGTTTTTTAGGATTCCCAAGTCAACAATAGTTATTGTTTTGCCAAGTTTGTCCGTCTATCTGCATGTCCGTCTGTCCGCGGCTTAGCTCAGATACTATTAGTACTAGAAATCAGTAATTTGACATGGGTACCTGTACAATTAGTAAATTACGGCGACAAAGTAGTACAATAAAATCTTTAAAAAAATATTGTACCTTCCCTACATATAAACAAGGGTTTTTTTCCGTTGACGTATCCTGTTATGATTGAATAGGTCTTTTAAAACTACTGCAAATATGCTAAAATCATTTTTAGATTTAGGGATTGGATTAGAAATTATAAAGCTTTGAAGTACAAATTTTCGTTAGAGTCGAGTGTCGCTAAACCGCTTTTTCAGGACATATGAAAATAAAGTAAGAAAATTATCACGGCTAAGTAGACTTTCTTAGTTTAGCAGTAATAGACGTTAAATGTAGGTGTGCAGTTGGATTTGTAAAAAGTTCATAGACTTTCCATACAACATATTCTATTACCATCTGCAGATATAAATTAGTATTTTGAATTTGAATCCGCCACCCTACGTTTCTCGAAACCGACTCGCACTTGGCCAGTATTTTCATTTTTTTGGCATTGGCTACCAGTTTATTTAAGACTAGGTGGAGGTTTTAAATTTTCCCGCGGGAACTCTTGGATATTCCGAGATAAAAAGTATCTCTTTTGTTAACCTGAGCTATAAGGAACCACCATACAAAATTTCATCAAAATCGGCTTGGTAGTTTTTGCTTGATACGCGAACATACAGACACAGAGCCAGAAATACAAAGGTTCCAAAAGTTGTTTTGATGTCCTCTATATCGATAGTAATGTCCACCACAGTTATTGTTTTTCAAAAATATTTAATGTACAGACACGGCCCCGTTACAGTTTTATTATATGTATAGATTCGAACAAAATGGAACGCATTCCTGTAACACAATGTTAAGTATCCAGTATACAAGCATGAAATTTTGTGTGAATAACTTTAATTACACGATGTAGGTACTATCTTATCCTAAATTTAATCAAAAAAATAATAAAAATCGACCAAGTGTGAGTCGTACTCGCGCTACAGAGCTCAAACTAAATTAAAAAAAATAATTGCGTAACTCGCGTTGATGTCTTTTGTTTGAAATAAATAGGTATGGTTGTGTGCGTAGAGGTATGGTGGTACTACGGAACGACTGGTGCGCGAGGCCGACTCGCACTTGGCTGGTTTTTAATCGCATGTTTGCTATGAAGCACTTTTATACACCACTACACTTACATTATTGATTCATTTCAAAAAGTATAACGAAATCTGAAAACTTACCTATTTTCTTGGATGCAAAAAAATCAAATGATAGACAATAGTGCAGGCTTGAGCCCCTCGGTGGGTCGTGTATGAGCTGATATGATACTACACACGACCTTGTAGAAACGTTCTATTCCATAGGTATAACTTTCCATCAGTAGAGAGCTTAACGCAGAATACACTTCAGAATATCCTAGACGATCAAGTTGACACTAAGGCCACGGGTAGGACCACCACAGTACGACTCACACTTGGCCGGTTTTACGATGTTTTTTTTTTATTATAATCAAACAAAAGTTTCATGCTTGTATGCCTATTATCTATTACCGTTTAAACGATAAATCAAATTCAAAAATACCTTAAAACACTAGTTTCTTGTATGGGGAAACCTGATTTATTTCTAAACGAGGAAGAAGTGGAGAAGAAGTGCTATATCGAGCATATCAATAGGTTAATGTGTTGTCGAAAGACAGAACTCAATATAGATTACTTCAAAGATACGTATATTAGTCCATTTCAAAAACGTAGGCCAGATTCTACTTGCGACGGATTAGGTGATAACAAAAGACATATGGACAACAGATGTCTGGAGATACACTCTTATATCATGGTGTTTTTTTCACTCTACAGCTGAACTGTTGTTTTTACAACAGATACTAAGTTCAAGGGTTAAGGCCCTAAGATGGGTCAAATCACAATATTCATCATCGTCATCACCATATCAGCCGAAAAACGTCCACTGCTGGACAAAGGCCAAAGGCATCCCCCAATTCCACGACGAGCGGTCCTGCGCTGCCCGCATCCATCGGCTTCCCGCGATCTTCACCAGGTCGTCGGTCCACCGCGTGGGAGGCCTGCCTACGCTACGTTTACGCGGTTACGCGGTCGCCACTCATACTATTAATTTAAATAATATTCAATTCAAATTATTATAAGACTGCGCTAAGCTATCACTATGGAAAAAATATATAATATAAGTAATAAAAAACTGATTGTTTAATTGAATACAATTTTAAAAATATTACCACTTTTGATGTAATAAACATCCTGAAGACCCTGCTTTTTACATTATTTGCTGAAAACAAATAGTTTATGTTAAGTGAAACCAGCACACAAAAATCGGTGACTTTAACATCTATAATTATAATAAAACACATTTTTTTAAACTTATTTAAAAATGAAGAAAATTTTAATAAAAACATGTAAAATCGAGAATTGAGCGTACGGTTTCAACGTAAGAGCCGCGTTGAAGCCCACATTGATATGAACTTAAAATGAATATATTTACGTATTATTGTAATATTATTTTATCACAGATCAATCTACTCAGATTGAGTCGTCTTGAAGCCTTATGGTACTTTGTAATTTTTTTTGTCAGATTTGACAGCAAAGATTGCAACTCTCGTGTTTAAATTTTAAGTGCTATGTGGCCCTGCTATTTGAAACACACTCTAAGAGCAGATAGGTATTGGCTCTTAAATTTAACAACAGTAACCGGTAACTACTCGAGAACTGCTTAGCTACAAAGATATAAATTTAACAACAGTAACCAGTAAGTACTCGAGGATTACTTAGCTAAAAAGACACAAATATAACAGGAAAAACCGTTAAGTACTGGAGAACTACTTAGCTATAAAGACATAAATTTAACAGCAGTAACCGGTAAGAACTCGAGAACTACTTGGCTATAAAGACATAAATTTAACATCAGTAACCGGTAAATATTTAGTAATTTTATAGAAACTAAGCTAAATTACCGATTTTTCAGGCTGAAATGACAAAATTAACTATTTAGTATTCTGGTATTTTATAGAATTAATAACCGTTTTTACTGGTCTTAAATATTCCATAGGTTTTTTAGGTGTCTGTCGATATTTTTTGGCACTCCACCAACTTCATGTCGACGACATCTGATTTTACGAGGCTGCTAGTCTGCTTGCTCGTCTCTCCGGGTGCAGTCTTATAAGGGGAAGATTTAATGTTTGCTTTTCATCAGCAGTTTCAACATTGCATTTTTAAGACAGTCCCCAGCCATTTTCTTTTGTGATAGCTTCGGTTGGTCTTATTAAAAATTTTGCACAATTTGCCACCGTTGGGTTATTACTTTTGATAAATGTGTTATATGGAGACTGTTCAAAAAATCACGCGTGGTATTTTATGGTGTTAATATGTATATTGTAGAGAATACAGGAAAAATATAAAAACCCACTAAAATAATTAAATATTCATAAAAATCGTCATCGTAATTAACCCCGTAAAAAGTGTGACTCGTTAGGTAGTAAGCATAAAAACTAGGAATATTGTGGAATCCAAAGGGACGGAAACGCGGGTCTCAGTATACCACGGTAAGGGCGCACTGGCGGGGTGGCGGGGTGGCGGGGTAGCGGGCAAACTACCTCACAGTGCGCCATATCTATCTACTTAGAAGCTTTCGTCTTGGTAGTTTCTCGGTTTATATGGGACAGTGAATTTTTTTTGAAGATAGAATTTTTAAAGTATTTTTCCTAAAATTGCACTAGTATTTTTTTTTCACTTTATAGTGGAGAAAAATCAGCAAAAACTCAAGGAGGACTAACTTTGGTCTTGATTATTATAAAAATCAGTACTTACCTTATACCGTATTTTTCAATCATCAGCGGACATATATAGAACTACTGCAAGGCATGTTAAATTCACTTTGTACTGATCTTCAGAAATGAAATCAAATGTTCTCCCAGCTTCAGGCCGAAGTTGGTTTTATACATAAATCAAATTGTGAACGATGATCGACACCATAAATAAAGGAGACAAAAACGTCCACCTCCAACGGTTAAGTTTACCTTAACAAACTTGGTCCTTCGAGCCGAACTCCGGGGCAAAGTAGCAGAAACTAACTGTGGAACGCTGACCGCATACACACGTGCATTACGGGCACTCCCAGACACTCTTGGGAACTCCTCAGAACTTACACGTGTTTAGTGTTTGCTGAACAAAGGCTAAGATTAAACTTGGTACGCGTCCAGCAGTGTAATTAAGGGATTAAGATCCACTGTATGCCTGTTAGCGTATTGTGTGGGAAAGTAATTCATTTCTGCTATTTTGTAATTTTGATCTAACAAATTCGGCGATGATGAATTATATAAATGGATATAAAATTTACATCTTGTAGTAGTAATTTCTATAAGGGTTCTTCATCTTTATTATTTTTATTGTCATGCTTTGAACGTTTTTTGGTCTCTTCTCAAATTTGGGGAAATTGAGGAATACTCGGACCAAGTCCTGGATTGAGCGAGCCTCACTCTCAGAAATTTAAACTCCTTTGACACTGCTTGACCACTGTCATCTAGTCACAGCAGCCAGAAATAATGGCTTAACGTGTAGCATGGAATCAGTTGAGATAAATGCCATTAACAATCAAACCTATCCAGGTAAGTCACACTGGTCTACGATCCCTCAAAGTCATACTGAAAGCAGTCTTTCCTTCATGCTAAATCATCATAGCAGCTCATATTCGTCTCCAGTGAGGGGCTAGGGCCTACCCTGAATTAGGGCAAACGGACTTTAGTCCACCACGCTGGCCCACTGCGGGATGGTCGACTTCACATACAACTGTCGAGTTTCGTCGCAGGCGTGTGCAGATTTCCCCAGGCTATTTTCCTTCACCGTAAGAGCGTTAATAAACGTTGGATAAACGTACATATTAAGAATCGAAATTCAAATGACATTGGTACGTGGCAGGATTGGAACAACGACCTCCCAGACAGGAGATAACAGCACTAGCCGTTACACCACCGACGCTCATCATCTCATCGAGCTGGGACAACTTAAAGTGAATAATCTTACTGCAAGCAGTCTTTTCTTGATGCTAAACAGTCAACGTAACTTGTATTTCATGACAATAAATTCAGCATAGCTAGAACTTTTAGTTCACGTTTCAATAAAGTAAAGAAACATGTACCAAGTCATGTCTAAAGTTCACAATTGTATTCTCATCGTGATAAAAAATAGCTCAAATCGGATACCTACTTTCAACTGCAAGTACTCACTTGTTTGTCAATCTTTTTTACTGCTATATGCTTTTGTTTTCTTTTGGTATGTTTGTTACGCAATATAATAATGACTTATTGAATTTAATACTAATAATGACTGCAGACTTTAAAACGATTTTTGTGATTCTTTGTCTTTTGATGTTTCCAAATAAAAACTGAACTAATACAAAAAACCTAGAAGCATACCCTTCCAGGTTTTTTGTATTAGTTCAGTTTTTATTTGGAAAATTTAAATAAAACAAAAAATTTATCAGTTTTTTTAAATAACTATTGGTAAGCCCTTGAAATCATCTTGCCTGATGGCAAGTGAAGATGATGCCGAAGATAAAAGCGGGCTTCCCAAGATTTTCCAACGCAATGCTGTTAACATTGAAGCTTGGCGGTAAGACTTTGATAAGATGGTGGTAGTTATTCAGACGGGCTAAGAAAATGCCCTTCCACCATCGAAACCGAGTCATACAAAGTTAGACTCCGCCAGGAATCGAACCCGCGACCTCCTGATGTGAAGCTAATGGACTAAGCCATTACTTCACGGAGGCGGTTACTTGGTTGTTGCGATTGAAGTCGGTTTTTAACGTGTTTTTTAAATTTCCAATTATAAACAGTAGTAACGACGCATGTGTTTCTTTCAAACTAATTATAAAGTAACTAATTAGTAGTAACGACGCACGTGTTTCTTTTAAACTTATTATAAATAGTAGTAACGACGCACGTGTTTCTTTTAAACTTATTATAAATAGTAGTAACGACGCATTTGTTTCTTTTAAACTAATTATAAAGTAACTAATTAGTAGTAATGGCGCACGTGTTTCTTTTAAACTTATTATAAACAGTAGTAACGACGCATGTGTTTCTTTTAAACTTATTATAAACAGTAGTAACGACGCACGTGTTTCTTTTAAACTTATTATAAACAGTAGTAACGATAACGACGCATGTGTTTCTTTCAAACTAATTATAAAGTAACTAATTAGTAGTAACGACGCACGTGTTTCTTTTAAACTTATTATAAATAGTAGTAACGACGCATTTGTTTCTTTTAAACTAATTATAAAGTAACTAATTAGTAGTAATGGCGCACGTGTTTCTTTTAAACTTATTATAAACAGTAGTAACGACGCATGTGTTTCTTTTAAACTTATTATAAAACAGTAGTAACGACGCAAGTGTTTCTTTTAAACTTATTATAAACAGTAGTAACGACGCATGTGTTTCTTTTAAACTTATTATAAACAGTAGTAACGACGCATGTGTTTCTTTCAAACTAATTATAAAGTAACTAATTAGTAGTAACGACGCACGTGTTTCTTTTAAACTTATTATAAATAGTAGTAACGACGCACGTGTTTCTTTTAAACTTATTATAAATAGTAGTAACGACGCATTTGTTTCTTTTAAACTAATTATAAAGTAACTAATTAGTAGTAATGGCGCACGTGTTTCTTTTAAACTTATTATAAACAGTAGTAACGACGCATGTGTTTCTTTTAAACTTATTATAAACAGTAGTAACGACGCATGTGTTTCTTTTAAACTTATTATAAACAGTAGTAACGACGCATGTGTTTCTTTCAAACTAATTATAAAGTAACTAATTAGTAGTAACGACGCACGTGTTTCTTTTAAACTTATTATAAATAGTAGTAACGACGCATTTGTTTCTTTTAAACTAATTATAAAGTAACTAATTAGTAGTAATGGCGCACGTGTTTCTTTTAAACTTATTATAAACAGTAGTAACGACGCATGTGTTTCTTTTAAACTTATTATAAACAGTAGTAACGACGCAAGTGTTTCTTTTAAACTTATTATAAACAGTAGTAACGACGCATGTGTTTCTTTTAAACTTATTATAAACAGTAGTAACGACGCATGTGTTTCTTTCAAACTAATTATAAAGTAACTAATTAGTAGTAACGACGCACGTGTTTATTTTAAACTTATTATAAATAGTAGTAACGACGCATTTGTTTCTTTTAAACTAATTATAAAGTAACTAATTAGTAGTAATGGCGCACGTGTTTCTTTTAAACTTATTATAAACAGTAGTAACGACGCATGTGTTTCTTTTAAACTTATTATAAACAGTAGTAACGACGCAAGTGTTTCTTTTAAACTTATTATAAACAGTAGTAACGACGCATGTGTTTCTTTTAAACTTATTATAAACAGTAGTAACGACGCATGTGTTTCTTTTAAACTTATTATAAACAGTAGTAACGACGCATGTGTTTCTTTAAAACTAAGTAGGTACTAAGCTAATACTAAATAAAATAAAATAATACGATAATTACATAACGTTATATTACGTGAGAAGTTTTTTTTTATTTAGCGAATTGACCATTACATCCAAAGGAAAGTTGTTTATATTAATAAATTTAGAAGTTCCAGTTAATTTTGAAATCTGGTTCGATTATCTGCGCACAGCACTCTCTCAAACTTCATTTAAAATCTAGGTTCCTTAATAGGTATTCACTTTTGCATCCCAATGTACAAGAAAAACGCAAAGCAACAAACTTACGAGTACACAACTGTTATCACAATGCCTGCACTGAGAACTCGATTAATTATAAATGCAATATGGCAAGCGGAACTCCATACAAATAGCTTTCGTCGGTAAGTTTATCGGGAGCTTTATGGCAACACAAGGCAGACGGCAGCGCTGTATGTATATCTAACTACAGGTTTCCTATATTAAAGAGTTTGGAACATTTTTGTATGGAGTGTAGCATAGTGACAAATATTGTTTTTTTTTTTTAATCTTTGGGCGCACGCTTGAACCTATATTTTTAACCGCCTTAAAAAAGAAGGAGGTTTGATGTTCTACTGTTTTTTTTTCTTTGTTTTTTTATGTATGATCACCGATGTGTCAATTCTTTTTCGATCGGGATTTCAAATAAAAAACGGTTTGTATTAAAATTTGCATTCCTGAAAAATATTAATTCAGTCATACGTGAGATTATAAAAAAATTAATACAATAAATTCTTACTAACCTATGTCACAAAGGTTCGTATCCTTTTGTAGGATGTTTTTAGGGTTCCGTACCCAAAGGGTAAAAGCGGGACCCTATTTCTAAGACTCTGCGGTCCGTCCGTCTGTCTGTCTGTCCGTCACCAGGCTGTATTTCATGAACCATGATAGCTAGACAGTTGAAATTTTCACAGATGATGTACTTCCGTTGCCGCTATAACAACAAATACTAAAAATTAGAAAAAGTGAAAGTCTCCACACAAAAAATGTGTTTTTTTGAAACGTGAAAAAACTAGCGCCATTTAGTATGACGGTACGATACCCTTAGTGCGCGGTTCTGACTCGCAATTTGTTTTTAACCACAATTGGTAAGCCCTTGGTATCATCTTACCCATCATGTACCAAAGGTTTTTTCCCCGAAAAGTAGAGTAATTTATTTCGGGTGTATATATCATCATATCAGCTCATATACGTCCCCACCGAGGGGCTCGAGCCTACCATAAATTGTGGCGATCGGGCCTTAGTCGACCACGCGGGCCCAGTCCGGGTTGGTATGTCGGGTTTATGTATGTATGTATGTATGTATATGTCTGTTTCTTTGGCTGAGCCTGTAGCCTAAACGATTTAATGGATTTTGAAGTGCGAGGTGAAGTGACATAAGACAGAGAACTGCCCAATTTCACTTTTCAGTTCATGTTGGTATAAAAAAACTGTAAGCTTTTCGTCTATAGTCTTTTATTTTTTATGCCAATTCCAAATACAGAAAAGTCATTTCCTTAAAATTAATACATATTTTGGATGAAATTTACCGTCTTCTTATATTCAATTCAATTCAATATATTTATTCGAAATAGGTGCAAATTACACTCTTTCTGATAATCATAAAATAATAATAACAATGTCATTTGTGAAGAATCAAGAAATAAACAATAACTAGTTAATAACGTCAAAATTAAATCCTTGATATGAACCAAATTATGTCATTAGAACATGAAAACAATATATGACACGAAAAGTTATACATAAAAATCATTGAACGCCTTTAACAAGAGTAGGCCAGTTCACAGGGACAGCACCCGGTCACGAGTATAACGCGAAAGTCAGTCATCGCTCTCATCAACCATATTAGAGGGAAAGGAACGACCCGGGATATTTCTGGGATATTATATTGTTATGTATACAGCCACAGATCGTAAGAACCAGGCAGATTGTGAAGTGCCCGGGAATCACATCGCGGGCCTCTGAATAGTTCCGAGTCGTTGGAGTCCCGCTTCATGGGGCTCTTTCCCTTGGTGGCACCAGACATGCTGAACTAACCTTCTTATCAGCTCATATACGTCCCCACCCAGGGGCTCGATCCTACCCTGAATTAGGACGATCAAGCCTTAGACGACCACGCGAGCCCAGTGCGGGTTGGTCGACTTCACACACAACCTTCGAGTTTCTTCGCAGGCGTGTGCAGGTTTCCTCACGATGTTTCCGTCACCGTATAAGAGCGTCGGATAAAGTACATATGAAATCGAAATTCGAAAACACATTGGTACGTGGCAGGATTCGAACCACGGCCTCCCGGACAGAAGGTAGCGGCCGTAACCGTTACGCCACCGACGCGATACCTTAACCCAATTTAAATTTATTTATAAAAAAAATCTGTGGGCAATTTATGTTTTGCCCAATTCTACGAGCGTCTACCGACGTACACGTCATGAACAAAGCCATACGTTTTTCATTATCATTTATCATCATTGGTATGTTTCGTATGTCCTGGTATTGGTATGTCCCAGGGGGACGTATTAAACGGTGTGCCAGACACTGTGTCACCTAGATTACCCAGGGCGGCCCAGGAATTGCTACACCCTCTCGTCCTCGCGGGTTGTACCCACGAGAAAGATGAGTCCATAACGACACCCCGGACACTGCATACAAATAGTCGTGAAATGACATTTCTAAAAACAAATGACGGAGCAAACAAAATCACGGCAAAATCCAATTCGTTCGAGAACCAATCTGTATCAATATGGGTGACGAGGGGGTCGCAATCTAGAGAGCAGCAGGGAGTGTCCATACTGTATGTTAGTATTAATATATATACTTTGTCATAACTGTGAAGCCAGACTGAATCTTATTTGCATCTAAGGTTGTGTTCATCTTTATTACCAGCGGCACCGCACAGTACCGTGTTTCGACGCACGGTACGGTAATGATGTGGCAAGGCCCTCGGAGACCCAATGTCAGGTTTGATTTCAGAGTTTACCTCCTCTTCCACAATCTCCTACTAATATTTTCTCCAATCCAGTGTCATTACTCAATTCCTACCAAGATTCATGAATCAAGATATTTATTCAAAAACACACTGTAAATCACACTCTTTCTGATAGTCATAAAATAGGGATTACATAATTAGATTTGTAAAAAATCAAGAAATAAACAATCATTAGTTAATAACGTCAAAATCCAATCCGTGATATAAAAAAAAAACAAATAATGTCATTAGAACATGAAAACAATATGACACGAGAATTTATACATTAAAATTATTAAATATCATGAACGCCTTTGACAAGTGTAGGCCAGGTCACATGGACAGCACCCGGTCACGAGTAAAACGCGAGAGTCAGCCATCGCTCCTCTCAACCATATTAGAGGGAAAGGAGCGACCCGGCTCCCGATGCGCCACCATCCAATGTGTAATATTCTTAAAGATATACTTACTGTTTTTATTTAAACACAAAGGATGTGTACATTTCCTTCCATTAAAAGTCTCTATTCGGGTTGTGAACGCACAAAAGACATATCACGTAAATACACGCCCTCACTAGTATTCCACTAGGGAAACCAATTTTCGTGCAACGCGTTTCTTTTACTTGCTGTATATTTTCTGGTATATCTATTTCTCAGAACCAATTTCAGACAGGTTTCTGTAACACGATATATTTGTGTCTTGTTCTCGGAACAATTTAAAATTTGAATACAAAATGTTTGGATGTCTTTTTAAAAATCATATTATTGCAATATTATTTTATTGGTATTTCTGAAGCGCCTGAGGTGCCCGTTTAAAAAAAAATAGCGTTCTATTGACAGCTTTAAAGAGTAGTCAGTCAGTCAGTAAGTCAATGAGGAGCGTAAAAATATAATATTTTATTAAATTTCGTGGGTAGTTTTGTTGGTAGGCTCCGCCCGCTCGTTCGAATTGTGGAAAATCCCTTAAAAACACTTTTCACTTTAACCGAATATGCCTTTTCCAGGCAAGCCGCTCATTGAGTTTTTTAAACCTTCTGGGCGTGCGCGCAACACCTCGCCAAAGTTTCATTGTAATCAGTTAAGTAGTTTACAAGTTCCACAATCACTAACAGACGCACAGAAGATTTTTAAATACAAAGATAAATAGCATTTTGTATTCATAAGATATGTAGCATAAGCTATGCTCGGAGTTTCCCAAAGCGATCAAATCAGAAATGAGGAGATCCGTAGGAGAACCAAGGTAACTGTCATAGCTCACAGAATCGATAAACTTAAGTGGCAGTTGGCAGGGCACATAGCTTTTAGAACATATGGCCGTTGGGGTAGTGAAGTTCTCGAGTGGCGACCGCGCACTGGAAGACGTAGCTTAGGCAGGCCTCCCCACGGTGAAACGAAGACCTGGTGAAGGTAGTGGGAAGCCGCTGGATGCGGGCAGGGAAGAACTGATCGTCGTGGAAATTCTTGGGGAAGGCCTTTGTCCAGCAGTGGACGTATTCGGTAGTGGGAAGCCGCTGGACGCGGGCAGCGCAGAACCGGTCGTCGTGGAAATTCTTGGGGGAGGCCTTTGTCCAGCAGTAGACGTAGATGATGATGATGAGACATGTAGTTATGCCAACCATTTTTAATAATAAAACCACTTAACAAATTATCGACTCACTTAAGTGCTTACTTAAAAATTCTTATATGATTGGTTAAAGTGCTCAATCGTCTACAAACTCAGTTTTCAAGTTTCCATTTATAGCATCAAAAACTCCAAAACTTCGTCCACTTGACTCAAATTAGATTTAATCACAAACTTTTAAAGTTTTGGTACCTACATTAAAAGCTGTCTAATATTCAGCCGTCTGAGTTTATTGAACGGTAGCCGTATCCAGTTTTACCACAGAAAGTCCTTAAATTGGTAATGACCTCCGCCTATAACCGCCTCTGTGGTGTAATGGTTAGTCCATTCGCTTCACACTAGGAGGTCGCAGGTTCGTTTCCCGGTGGGGTTAACTTGTAAGACTAGGTTTGTTTGGTGGTAGGGCATTTTCTAAGCCCGCCTGGCTAGCTACCACCATCTTATCTAAGTCCTGCCGCCAAACATCAGTGTTCACAACATTGATGTGTTCTGGCTTGAAGATATGATAGCCAGTTCTCCATTGCGTTGGGGAATCTTGGTAAGCCTGCTATTATTTTCGGCATCATCGTCACAGGTGAGATGATG
This sequence comes from Coleophora flavipennella, assembly GCA_947284805.1. Classification (NCBI taxonomy): domain Eukaryota; kingdom Metazoa; phylum Arthropoda; class Insecta; order Lepidoptera; family Coleophoridae; genus Coleophora; species Coleophora flavipennella. The sequence goes on from OX369279.1 coordinate 16,243,478, forward strand.
CCAAGGGCTTACCAAATTTGAATAAAAAAAATGAGGGTCAGATTGTAAGCTCGTATGAACATTTTCGGGACACTTTGAACCTTATTCTCATGTTTACTATAGTAAGTACCCAAGTCAATCTTAATGTTATATTCAGATGTTGAATAGCAAGTTTCAATGGATCTCTCTCGGTTTTAGGGTTCCGTATCAGGTAACAGGTCTGTCTGTCCAGCTTTCAAAAGGCTGTATATTTAGGACCGTAGCTGGATGAAATTTTAACAAAGTATGTGTTATGGAGGATTTACTAACGGATTATAAAAAAAAATCCGGCAAAGTGCGAGTCGGACTCGCGCAAAGTACGGTTCCGTAGTCTTTTCAAAAAATAAAAGTACATTTAAAAAAACATTTGCCAGTTTTTTTTTTTTTAATTAAAAATTTGAGTGCGTTTGGCTGCACCTCACCTGATGGTAAGTTGGATAACTTTGACAGTTAGTGACATTTATTTTAGCTGATTAACGTAGATTTAGGCCAAGTTAACCAAAAATTTCAGATTCTTTCGAACCGTTAAATGACAGATAGGCTCAGGATACAAAACAAAATAGAACCCGCGTACACTACTTGTAATTGTATGAAACTACACTATTTTTTTAATTATTTTTTTTATTGAAAACTTTAGTGGGTTTGACTACATTTTACCTGATGGTAATTTTATTTAGAGTAGTATTGACGTTTTATCACTTAAAAATCCTGCGTTTAGAGTTTACTTTTGAAGGTAATTAAACAGTGGTTCTTTCCAACTAATATACCCTAAAAAGTTTTAAAATCCCACCGAAAACAGCAATACCTACTACGCCACAATATTCCATACTGTTTGATTTAAAAAGACGTTTATTCAAAATAGGTGCAAATTACACTCTTTGTTATAGTCATAAAATAGTAATTACATAATTACTGTACATGTCATTTGTGAAAAATAAACATTAATTAGTTAATTACGTCAAAATACAATCATTGATACAAAACAAATTACGTTATTAGAACATGAAAACAATACGTTACGAGAAGTTATAATAAAATCATTGAATGTCATTAATGCCTTTGAAAAGATTAGGCCAGTAAATATTAATTACATAATTGTAAATTTCATTTGTGAAAAATAGAAAAATAAACATTCATTAGTTAATTACGTCAAAATACAATCATTGATATAAAACAAATTAAGTTATTATAACATGAAAACAATATGACACGAGAAGTTACACAGTAAAATCATTGAATGTCATTAATGCCTTTGACAAGATTACGCCATTCACTGTCAGCACCCGGTCACTAGTATTACGCGAGAGTCAGCCATCGCCCCCCTCAACCATATTTGGCTAAGGGAACAAGGGTAGACACGGAGTTTTTGGCTTCAACGCTCGTCATACTATTATCACTGTACGCGGGTTCTGATTTCTTCTGTATTCTGAGCAGATAGGCCAGAATAAGAGCTTAACTGATACGAAGATAACACTTACTATTCTATTACTCTATTTTTATTCACAATTGGTAAGTCTCGTTGGTTCCATCATCTCATCTGATAGTAAGTGACGATGATGTCGAAGATGGAAGCAAGATTCCTTTTTTTTATTTATTCACAATTGGTAAACCCTTGACAACATCTCACCTGATGGTAAGTGATGATGTTGCCGAAGATGGAAGCGGGCTTACCAAGATTCCCCAACGCAATGGAGAACTGGCTATCTTATATTCATGCCGGAATACACCAATTATATTAACATTGATATTTGGCGGCAAAACTTAGATAAGATGGTGGTAGCTAGCCAGGCGGGCTAACGGAATGGAGAATTGACTATCTCATCTTCAAGGCGGAACACATCTATGCTGTTAACATTTATGTTTGGCGGCAAGACTTAGATAAAATGGTGGTAGCTAGCCTAGGCGGGCTTAGAAAATGTCCTTCCAGCAACTAAACCAAATTTTAGAAAGTAAGACTGCGGGAATCGAACCCGTGGCCTCCTGATATGAAGCTAAAGGACTTAAAATTACGCCACGTAAGCGGTCTAAACGAAAATAACCCAAGTAATCCGCTTAACCCAAAATAGCGAGCGTCCACTTCATTCATTGGATGATAGATAAACAGCCATTCACAGCCCACACAGTGGGCCGATTGATACGTGAATAGAGTAGAATTCTAGTAGGCATAGTTTGGAAAGGTAAGTATCGTTTTGTCTAAAAAGCAGGTGGTCTAAAAAGCAGGTGGTCCAAAAACCAAATCGTCTAAATAGCAGCTCGTCTGTGTAGCATATCATCAAAAAGTATCTCGTCTATGTAACAATAAATAAATGAGCGAGCGAAGCGAGCGATGTTAGGTTCGGTCAGGTTTGATTGATTTAACAGTCAAAGAGCCTCCCCACTCCCCACCCTTGGTACCAAATTACTTCGCAGCAGAAAAAATCATCGGAAGATTAGACCAGTTGCTTTTTATGCGAAAAGCGTTTTAGACCAGGTGTCAAGTGCGTTTTAGATGATTTGGTTTTTAGACCACCTGCTTTTTAGACCAGATGCTACATAGACCAGCTGCTTTTTAGACGAAACGATACTAACCCGTGTGGAAGCGCTCGCCGCTATTGATCGTTGAGTGATTCGCTTCATTCCTTAATTTCTTTAAGGTAGGAATCTCTTAGTTCTTTTTTAGGATTTTTGGACTTCGTTTTCACAAATTCGTTCCTCTATTGATTTGCGACTTAGTCGATACACGTGTTTTGTTTATTATCCTAAATTATAACCCCTTGAGATTGAGATGAACTCAATAACGTTAAGAGTAACAAATAAATAAAACATTTTTAGCTTCTGTCAATATAGCTACAGTGATATAAGAGTGATATAACATCAGTCGATTTTTTTTATCTTATTCCTTTATTAGGTAAGTATCACATTTTTAGATCATAAGTTTAAGGGTTTAGGATAGATTTTTGCTTGGAAACAACGCTGAAATAAATAAAGATACGAACAATATTCTTCTGAGTAAAATCTTTCCAATATATCGTCTATTATACATACATTAGTCAACATTGTCTTCCCTAGAGTATTTGTGTAACTCTTAACATACGAGTGTGTTTCTCCGTCGTTTTGTACTTCTGAAAAAGATGATTTAACCTATAAAATACACTGCTCAACATTGCATAGGGATATGTTAAGATTTTTTATACAAAACGTGTTTTTAAAAAGTTACTTATGACATGGGTAGGAAAGAAACTTTCAAGTGCTATCAATGAATTTAATTTTAAGTGGTTTTTATACGAACGCGTAGACAATTAGAATTGTGTTATTTCTATTTTGACAGAAGAGAACCTTGAAAGTTTCTATAGAAACAAGTAACTGTAATTGTAATGTCCCAAGTACTTTTACAGCTTATCACTATTATTTGTGTGAAAAGTCTTAAAATATCTCTAGGCAACGTTGAACAGTGTATTTTAGATGTTAAATCATCTTATCGACCGACTTTCAAAAAGGAGGAGGTTCTCAATTCGACTATGTGTTATTTTTCTGTGTATTTGTTGTGATTGTTATATCGTCGCAGATTGTGAACCGATTTTCATTATTCTTTTTTTATTCGATGGGGTATGCTCTCGATTTGGTCCCATGTAAATGTTGAACAGTGTATTTTAGAGGTTAAATCATCTTTTTAACCGACTTTCAAAAACGAGGAGCTTCTCAATTCGACTATATGTTTTTTTTGTGTATTTGTTGTGATTGTTATATTGTCACAGATTATGAACTGATTTTTATTTATTTTTTTTATTCGATGGGGAATGTTCTCGAGTTGGTCCCATGTAAATTTTATCTAATTAATTTAGGTTTTTTTAAACAAATTCAATAAAAACTATAATGTAAAATTGAACTAAGTTGTTGCAATAGTGAATAAAAAATCGAAGTCTTTTTTTAACGTATTTAGCGTTTCATATTATTTAGAAGTAAAATACGATGAGCTATAAAAAATATAGCTAATCTCTAACCTTAAGGCAAAAACTTCTCAATGTTCCTTATCTAATCGATGTTTGATCATTTAATGTAACCTAATTTTCCTTAAAAAATATAATAAAAAAATCATCAATTAGTTTAAAAAACTAAAAAACACGATTTTAGTAAACACATTAAATAGTTATCTTGGATGTTCGCCATGTTGGATTTAAGTCACGTGACTATTTTTTCCCATTCCTGATAGCAAACCCTTTCATTTGATACCCATATCATGGGGGTGCATTTCAAATAGCCTGTCCGCCATATTGGATTTAAGTCACGTGACTATTTTTTCGTATTCTTGACAGCAAACCCTTTCATTTGATACCCATATCATGGGGGTGGATCTCAAACAGCCAGTCCGCCATCTTGGGGAGGCCGCCATATTGGATTTGTAATGACGTTTCTTAGCTAGTCATGTAATGTCATCAGAACTCAGAGCGTGTGCAAAATTTCATCTTAATCGAAGACCGGCAAGTGGGTTAAATTAAGATTCCAAGATTTTCTTACATACATAGTTAGTTACAAGTGAAGCTAATAAAAGCGTGTTAATAAAAAAACACAAATACTATAACAATAGAAATTACTAGAGATATGTTATATTTATGTTATGTTTTTTACGTATACGAGCTGATATTACGTATAGGTAGTGTTAATAGGCACATTGGTTGGTTTTACTCTTCTCTACAGTTCTATCGGTGTTTATTGATATTAATCATCAATAATTCATATGCTGTGTTCCTATTCTCATCCGGAAATTGCTTTGAATCATGCTTGACATTTCATGAATTATTATACTCCACATACATCCATTGATAAAGTTATACCTAGCTAATAACTATACAGGACAATAAAAAGCTATATATGTATAGTAACCGGAAAACGTAGCGTAGGCAGGCCTTCCACGCGGTGGACTGATAACCTGATGGTGAAGATCGCGGGAAGCCGATGGATGCGGGCAGCGCAGGACCGGTCGTCATTTGTTAAAGTTAAATTCGACATTTGATTGAATGGCGACATGCAATTGAATGACTAGGCCGAACGTTGATTGAACAAGCGTCACTCAACGTTCAACTAGTTGGCTGATTATAAGATATCCCTCTGAACATGGTGGACGTAAAATGCCATACAACGAAAAGGGAGTTGGCAACCGTAAATGAGCGAGCGAAGCGAGCGATATTAGGTTCTGTCAGGTTTGATTGATTACACCTCATGGGTAGCAGATTGCTTCGCAGAAGAAGAAATCATCAGTTTTTTTATTCAGAGTGTATTTGGAATATCCCATTGAAAGGCTTGGCCAGTTGTCCTTTAGTCATTCAATTGAATGTCGCTATTTAACTAACGGGCTGGCATTTCAATCAAATGGCAGATTTAAACAGATGGCTGTGACATATACACACCTGTTTGACAGTCTAATCGTCGTAAAATCCTAATTAATATTATAAATTGTAAAGTGCGTTTATTTGTTCTTCTTGTATGTCGCAACAGAGTTGTGGATCAACGTGATTTTTTTGTACAGAGATGTTTTTGTGACTACTTTTTTAAAAGCTTTTATTTAACTTACAAGTTTGTATGTATGCCTATTTTTTAGAGAGCGATATTTGCGCTGTATTTTCGCTGACATTAAATCCTTTTGATAATATTTTGAAGTTGATCTGATAATTAACTTTGGAGGTGGAATCAAGGTCCCAGAATCGTCTTTTATTTTTTAATAGAATCGTTGGAAATACAATACTATACTCACCTTTTGTGAATTTAGAACCGTGTATATTATGTTATATTCATTTGAGCATTTGGCGTTTTTAGCATATCTAAAAACTCTTTACATATAAAAGCTTGTATACTTATCAAGAAAGCTTTTCGGTTTTTAGAAAATTACGTCCCGTAAAAATAGCTTAGTTCGACACATTTCTTGTTGGAAACTACAGAAATGAACAACATATGAGCAGCATAACACTTCGATGAGCAAAATATGAGCAGCATAACACTTAGGTGAGCAACATATGAGCAGCATAACACTTAGATGAGCAACATGTGAGCAGCATAACACTTAGGTGAGCAACATATGAGCAGCATAACACTTAGATGAGCAACATGTGAGCAGCATAACACTTAGGTGAGCAACATATGAGCAGCATAACACTTAGGTGAGCAACATATGAGCAGCATAACACTTAGGTGAGCAACATATGAGCAGCATAACACTTAGATGAGCAACATGTGAGCAGCATAACACTTAGGTGAGCAACATATGAGCAGCATAACACTTAGATGAGCAACATGTGAGCAGCATAACACTTAGGTGAGCAACATATGAGCAGCATAACACTTAGGTGAGCAACATATGAGCAGCATAACACTTAGGTGAGCAACATATGAGCAGCATAACACTTAGGTGAGCAACATATGAGCAGCATAACACTTAGATGAGCAACATGTGAGCAGCATAACACTTAGGTGAGCAACATATGAGCAGCATAACACTTAGATGAGCAACATGTGAGCAGCATAACACTTAGGTGAGCAACATATGAGCAGCATAACACTTAGGTGAGCAACATATGAGCAGCATAACACTTAGGTGAGCAACATATGAGCAGCATAACACTTAGATGAGCAACATGTGAGCAGCATAACACTTAGGTGAGCAACATATGAGCAGCATAACACTTAGATGAGCAACATGTGAGCAGCATAACACTTAGGTGAGCAACATATGAGCAGCATAACACTTAGGTGAACAACATATGAGCAGCATAACACTTAGGTGAGCAACATATGAGCAGCATAACACTTAGATGAGCAACATGTGAGCAGCATAACACTTAGGTGAGCAACATATGAGCAGCATAACACTTAGATGAGCAACATGTGAGCAGCATAACACTTAGGTGAGCAACATATGAGCAGCATAACACTTAGGTGAGCAACATATGAGCAGCATAACACTTAGGTGAGCAACATATGAGCAGCATAACACTTAGGTGAGCAACATATGAGCAGCATAACACTTAGATGAGCAACATGTGAGCAGCATAACACTTAGGTGAGCAACATATGAGCAGCATAACACTTAGATGAGCAACATGTGAGCAGCATAACACTTAGGTGAGCAACATATGAGCAGCATAACACTTAGATGAGCAACATGTGAGCAGCATAACACTTAGGTGAGCAACATATGAGCAGCATAACACTTAGATGAGCAACATGTGAGCAGCATAACACTTAGGTGAGCAACATATGAGCAGCATAACACTTAGATGAGCAACATGTGAGCAGCATAACACTTAGGTGAGCAACATATGAGCAGCATAACACTTAGATGAGCAACATGTGAGCAGCATAACACTTAGGTGAGCAACATATGAGCAGCATAACACTTAGATGAGCAACATGTGAGCAGCATAACGATTAGATGAGCAAACTTTTTTGGGTTCCTTACACCCAAATGATGGCCAAGGAGACACTATTACCACAGTATTACGATATGGCTTACAGTAGCGCAACGCCTTTTATTTTGCACGATGCGTCACCGGCGTAGGTTACTAACCCATACTAGCCTGTAGTCAGTCTGGCAAACTCGAGTTTGGCAGGCTGTCCCCCGCCGCCCGCTGCCCCGCAATTACCCTTCCGTTGCTCTGCGCAAGTACATTAGTTGCGCTACTGTAAGCCGCTATATTGTAACACTGTGGTATTACTAAGCCTCCGCTGTCTGTCAGCGGGCTGTATTTCATGAACCGTAATAGGTGGACAGCTGAAACTTTCACATCGTGTATTTATATTGCCGCTGTAACAACAAACAATAAAAAAATTGAGGTCTTCATTTAATAAACGTATTTTTTGAAACATAAAGAAACTAGCGACATCTATTGCGATGGTATGAAACCCTTTGTGTGCGATTCTGACACGCACTTGGGCGGTTTCTTTTACCACAGCATGTAAAAGTAAAAAGATTTTTTTCAACTTACAAAAAAACTGAAAACAAAGTCATGTCATTTCGATTTGGTTTAGCATTGTAAGTAAACATAGCCAAGTAATAAACTAGCCATTCAAAAATAGTTTTGACATAAGAAATTCCTACAATTGAAAATAAAGTAATGTCGGTCAAAAATCTAGCGTGGCCCAGCAGTTAAAATAAAATCCAAAAATTTAAATAACTCAGTATCCATCCAATTTTTGTTTTATCTACGTTTACTTTATTTAACAAGACATGGGTCAAGCTACCTCCCAGAAATTTGATTCACTTGTTATGGGACACTGTTAACAAAATTGGTGAAGGCTTTGTTAACTGGGGCTTCTGCTCATCATACTGATCAACTTTTACTCTATTACTTTGCTGCAATTTTTTTTTTGATCGGTTACATCCTTCCTCTCGCTTTTCTGCAGTCTGTGGGAGTGATTTCGTGAAAAGGGACTAGAGTGTGAAACAGGAAATGCGTTTTATTTAATAACTAGCTTTTGCCCGCGGCTTCGCCCGCGTGGACATAGCTTTTATGACTCTTTTTGAGGGTGAGTGGTGCGCGAGCCGCAATCAGCTCGCAAGCGTGGACATGAGTTTTCTCCAGGTACCTCAGGAACTGTATCGGGCTATTCGGATTAGCAGTCTTTGTTACTTCCCACAAAAAATCACTTTAATCCGTTGCTCCGTTGCGACGCCACCGACGTGCGCGAGCGTAGAAAACAGTTGTCCCCAGATCCCTTTGGGAACTATGTCAGGGTGTACTTAATAGTAAATAATATAATTTTTCACCTCATCTCTGTGCTAAAAATCATATTTTCGGTACGATTTTAAATAACTTAACGAACAAAGAGTATTGTTTTAGTTTCCTCAGAAACTGCATCGGGATATGATAATTTCCACAGATAAAAAGTAGACTATTTCATTCCCAGTGATACAGGCTACCTGCATGCCAAATTTCATCAAGATTGGTATAGGTGTTGAAGTGTGAATATGTAACAAACAAACAAACACATTTTCACATTTATAATATAAATAAAGTAAGGATTTCTAAATCTTAAATAACATACAGAGCGTCGGTGGCAGAACGGTTAGGGCCACTACCTCCTGTCCGGAAGGCCGTGGTTTGAATCCTGCCACTTACCAATATCTATACGAATATCGATTTCATACTGGTATGTACGTTTATCCGACGCTCTTATAGTGAGAAAAACATTGTGAGGAAACCTGCACACGCCTGCGAAGAAACTCGAAGCTTATGTGTGAAGTCATTCAACCCGCAATGGGCCCGCGTGATCGTCTAAGGCCTGATCGCCCTAACTCAGGGCAGGTTGAGCCCCTTGGTGGGAACGTATATAAACTGATATGATGAAATAACACATATACCTATATTATTAAAAAACTTATTCAAATCATTATGTCAATCTAGTAAAAAAAATCCTAAAAATATTATTATGGGTCAAATCCTCGAGTCGTATCACCTCTAAAGGAGCCCATGACGCACTTCTCGTTGCCGCGCTGGATAGCAATAGACAACCTTAGCAGCAGGTAGGACCCGAAGCGGGCGTCATATCTTCGAAGGCGACGGCCAATCTCCTTAATGAAGGCAAATGCCTCTGAGGGTTCAGCAGCCGGTTGTCTCACAGATCAGCGGAATAAAGCAGTAATTTGCCTCCAAGACCGAGTACTAATTATGCTTCTTTCTCGCCGCAAATTGAGCAGCAGTACCGTTCGGGTAAGGAGTGAGGCAGAAAAAGTGGCGTCCCAAAGCAGGCACGTTCCTCTCTGCCATAGCACCTGTTTAAACCCTCCGGCCTTTTGCCATCAGATCGACTAAAGCCCGGCGTCTGCATCAAAGATGGAATATTCCATCTGGCCGAGGCCAGTGCCCACGGAGTGAGGTTATTAAGGAATTGGTGACGTGGGAATCTTCACAAACACGACTGCAACTCAGTGAGTGATGGCCAATTGCCTCCTCCGTGGAACCGCAACTACATTGATGAGGTTCACAGATATTGATATTGTAGGCGGAGAGCAACTGCCACACGCAAATAGTCGCCGTCAGAAGAATTCCCATATCTGTGCCTCCTGTTAAAAGATGCATAACTCGATTTATGTGTTTTTATTTTTTTTACACGATTGGAATCTGTAAAAATATACCTCTCTGTTCGTCTATGAAACACATCGCTACGTACCATAGTTCCAGAGTTTAAAGTAGCGTATGCCGAAAAATACATAAAAGTAATCCACTCAAAAGTATGAAATAGTATTTTAATGTTTTAATACAACTTTAACGCGTTTTATTATCCCTGCAGTGCCATCTATTGACATTCTGCTACTATGATTATAATGTTTGGTATGTGTAGCTAATATAAAAGTACTCTATTGTTATTATTGTAAGTATCGATAGATAATTTCCCACGGGACCTCTTTAGTTTTCCGGGATAAAGAATACCCGACTATACAATGATGGTCAAAGCACCCCATCCCAATGTAAAGGTTTCATATTGTTACGTTGAGTCATTCTAAAGATACATTTTTTTTGCATTCCTGTAGGAACCCTAAAATTTTTGGGATTCACAATGTCCCAGTTTTAGTTCGCAATAAGGGTATCAACGTGTAAAATTTGATTGTAATAGGTCAAGCCACATTTGCGTTATGAGCCATTCTATAAATGAATACTTTTGATTTTCCCACGGGAACTCTTGAATTTTCTGGGATAAAAAGTATCCTATATGTTAATCCGGGCTATAAGGAACCACCATACAAAATTTCATCAAAATCGGCCTGGTAGTTTTTGCGTGATGCGCGAACATACAGACAGACAGACAGACAGACAGACAAAAATTCCAAAAGTTGTTGTTTTGGCCTCTGTATCGTTAGTAATGTCCACCACAGTTATTATTTTCCAAAAATATTTCATGTACAGACACGGCCCCGTTACAGTTTTATTATATTATAGACAAAGGCTAGGAAACATGGACATGCCGCCTTATTTTTTTAGTCACGAAGGCTAAGGAAACACGGCCATGCCGCCTTAATTTTTTTCAGTCACGAAGGCTAAGTAAACAAGGACATGCCGCCTAATGCGAGGCCGGGAGCCGAGCTCCGCGTAGTGCGAAGCCTAGAGCGCGCCCTGCGAGGCCTAAGGCCGAAAGGCCGGTAGGTTTTATACTAATGTTAGATGTTACACTTCTGCGACTACTGTAAGGCTCGATCGTTTTTTTTTTTTAACTTTTTATACAAATCGATCAGTTGATCGACCAATTTTGTGCATTTTTGTATAAAGTTTTGAATTTTTTTGAGAATTGACTGTGGGGTCCTTGAGGAAAGTTATTCAGTATGATGAGTAGAAGCCCCAATTAACGGAACCTACACCAATTTTGTAATGTAACACCCCGTATAAGTTAATTCACTGTCTGGTTTCCGTATTACAGGGAATCCTAGTATAGACCCAGGCGACCGTGTGTGGTGTGTCCCTTCATTTTTTATGTAAAGGCAAGGGATACATTCTAGACAAAACACACTCGTAGTTGTAAAGATAAAGGTACCTATCCTAAAGCACCCTCAACTAAATTCAAAAGCTCTTTTGTCCCTAAAAGGATACAACCCAATAAAGCCCACTCACTTTTACGATCAAAGTCTTACCCTATTCTATACAAACTCGGAACAAACTAAGCTAGTTGAAGTAACAAATAACATTCGCCACAGTTTGATAGTCTGTGGAACTGTCCGAGTGTACCTGGACATACGTATTTACATAAGCAATAAAACTTTGGAGCCACTGGATCCTGGGACTCCAATACTGAACAGTAACCAAGACAATCGGACAAGTAAAAAGTTTCCAGTTTAATATTATTAGAGCATCGGTGGTCCATAGTAGCGTAGGCAGGCCTCCCACACTGTGGACCGACGACCTGGTGAAGATCGCGGGAAGCCGATGGATGCGGGCAGCGCAGGACCGGTCGTCGTGGAAATCCTTGGGGGAGGCCTTTGTCCAGCAGTGGACGATTTTCGCCTGATATGATGATGATGATGATCGGTGGCGTAACGGCTACGGCCACTACCTCCTGTTTCGATTTCATATGTACGTTTATCCGACGCTCTTACGGTGAAGGAAAACATCGTCAGGAAACCTGCACACGCCTGCGAAGAAACTCGCAGGTTGTGTGTGAATTCGACCAACCCGCACTGATCGACTAAGGCCTGATCGCCCTAATTCAGGGTAGGCTCGAGCCTCTCGGTGGGGACGTATATGAGCTGAGAGGATGAAGATTATTCAGAAAGGACTGGGGGTCCATAACCACATTCCTTGAATCATGACTTCCACTGCTGGATAAAGGCCAGGTTGTATGGGTTTTTCCGTAATCGCCACGCTTGGCAGGCGATAGCAGTGTGCGGAGAGATGGGGTGGTACTATTCCAGGGCCGCACGGCAGGCCTTAGCATAAAGCCTACGCACCATATTTCTAACAAGTTAAAAAGATTGACAAAGGTATTCGTTAACTCACTTTTTGCAAAGAACTTCATTTAAACGTAGGAGGACCAAGGTAACCGACATACCTCGCAGAATCTTAAAACATAAGCAATAGGCGGGGCACATAACTCGTAGATCAGATGGCATTTGGAGCAGTAAAGTTCTCGAGTGGCGACCGCGCACCGGAAGATGTAGCATAGGCAGGCCTGGACCGAGGAAATGGTGAAGATTGTGGGAAGCGTGGACGCGGCTAGCACATAACCGGTCGTTGTAGATACCCTTGGGGTAGTCCTTTGTTTAGCCTGGGCGTATTTCGGCTGATACGATGAAAAAGTACTTAGAGGATTATGGCTTTGTGTTTCATTTGTTGTTTAATTTTACAAGCTTTTTATTGTTCTTAACGAGAAAATCATTTGTTTGTTTATTTGCCTGGATCAAACCTTGCAAACTCTTTGAGATTTCCAGGGGTCCGATTGATCTGAAATTTGGTACAAAGCTTTAGAGACAATCAATACTTTTAGCACAGTATATATATAAGTACTAACTTTTAGTGTTTTAAGTTGATCTGATGATAAACTTTGAAGGTGAAATCAACTTCCAACGTTCTTATAATGTTTTCTTAAAATATATTACTACTGTGCTCACCTCTTATGAATACATGACCAAGGATCCCAGTAATGCATGACCCGATTAATGCACGTCCCAGAATTTGCAGCAGGAGCTGTCTCAGGATACCCTAATTAATTTTCTTGGGACCAATAGTTTTTAAAGTCATAGTTATCCTGTACTAGGTAAGCAAACTTCGTAAAATATATTTTTTCATGTCTTTTTGTCTTTATCTTGGGAACGGCACATCTGACGAAAAAGGGTTGTTACATATCGCTACTAATACAGTTAAAACGACCAACTCAGAGGGGGTTCACATTTTTTTTTCTGCCGCTATTACTTGTATGGGAGGCACTCCTAAAAATTTTTTTGCAAAAGGACTTCTTGGAGGAGGAATTTTGAATTATGCGTTTTAATCTAAAATGTACCTACAAAACTGTAGATCCTACAGATAAAAAGGGTTCAATTCAATTCAATTCTTTATATAATTATTCAAAATAGGTGCAAATTAAACTCTTTCTGATTGTCATAAAATAATGATAACAATGTCATTTGTGAACAATCAAGAAATAAACAATAATTAGTTTATAACGTCAAAATTAAATGCTTGATATAAACCAGATTATGTCATTAGAACATGAAAACAATATGACACGAAAGTTATACATAAAAACCACTTTAGGGGGTAAAAATTTGTTTTCATGACCAAAATGTTTTTTTTTTGCGCATTATAGTAATCTGTATATTACTTTCAGAATTTTATGTGAAATAGTAAGGCGGGACACGAAAAGTGACACTATGGAGTTTAATATTTTGTAAATGCTACTCATTAAATAAAAAGTGTTCAAAGAATTTTTCAATTAATTTTATTAGAACCTATTCGACGCCACTCAAAAAAAATCATCCCCCTCACACAACATATGGGTAAACTACCATATTTTTTTTACATATTGACTTTATTTTATTTTAGGTCCTTATTTTAAATCAGTGTACTAAGTTTAATTACACTAGGTGTAATAGAGGCGAAAAAAATATTACTGTGACAAACGGACTGACAGACAGAGAGACTGACCCACTTGACGTAATTATGAGTGTTCATTTTTTGCCATTTTAGCTCCGGAATCCTAAAAAGAAAAGCATAGTAGGATTATTTTTTTTATTTACAATTGGTAAACCCTTGGCATCATCTCACCTGGTGGTAAGTGACGAATCTTTTGAAAACAATGTACGATCCTGGTACCTTGATTCCACCTCCAAAGTTCATCGTCAGATCAACTTCAAAGTACCAAAAGGATCTATTGTCACCCGGAATACGACTTCATGGGTACCAATTTTATATTTCAATTTTATAATAATTATTAATTGTAAGATTTGACCCGGCCAAACTAATAAACTAGTCGTGAAGTAGTTATTAATATTAATAAAAATCTTGTGTGATCGTGGTAAGTGGTCTAGTAGTTACACGAAGTTTCTAAACGAATTGACCTATTATGATGAAATTTGGGTGGGTGGCACGCCAGAGAAGGATTCAAACAAAAAACTTTGGTGGGTTGTTGCGCGCGCGCCAGAGAAGGATTAATCAAAAAACTTTGGTGGGTTGTTGCGCGCACGCCAGAGAAGATTTCAAACAAAAAAAACTTTGGTGGGTTGCTGCGCGCACGCTAGAGAAGATTTCAAACAAAAAATCTTTGGTGGGTTGTTGTGCGCACGCCAGATAAGGTTTCAAACAAAAAACTTTGGTGGGTTGTTGCGCGCACGCCAGAGAATATTTCAAACAAAAAAACTTTGGTGGGTTGTTGCGCGCACGCCAGTGAAGATTTCAAACAAAATCTTTGGTTGGTTGTTGTGCGCACGCCAGAGAAGGTTTCAAACAAAAAACTTTGGTGGGTTGTTGCGCGCACGCCAGAGAAGGTTTCAAACAAAATACTTTGGTGGTTTGTTGCGCGCACGCTAGAGAAGGTTTCAAACAAAAAACTTTGGTGGGTTGTTGTGCGCACGCCAGATAGGGTTTCAAACAAAAAACTTTGGTGGGTTATGGCGCGCACGCTAGAGAAGGTTTCAAACAAAAAAATTTGGTGGTTTTTTGCGCGCACGCTAGAGAAGGTTTCAAACAAAAACTTTGGTGGGTTGTTGCGCGCACGCCAGAGAAGGTTTCAAACAAAAAACTTTGGTGGGTTATGGTGCGTACGCTAGAGAAGGTTTCAAACAAAAAAGTTTATGGGTTGCTGCGCGCACGCCAGAGAAGGTTTCAAACAAAAAAAAAACAATTTACGGACACTGTAAAACTCAGAAAAATCTGGGAAAACTGAGTGTTTTTTTTAAAGGGTTATTTCACGATTCGAACACAAACGATATCCACAATGGTCAAGTCGCAGGAACAAATCATCATCATCATCATCATATCAGCCGAAGGACGTCCACTGCTGGACATAGGCCTCCCCCAAGGATTTTCACGACGACCGGTTCTGCGCTGCCCGCATTCAGCGGCTTCCCGCGACCAAATAACTAAAATAAATAAAAAACAAGAGAAGGTTTCAAGCAAAAAAAAAACAAAGCTGCAAAAACTGAAAAATGAGAAAAAACTGAAAGTGTTTTTTTTTTTCAATGGGATATTTCACAATTCAAACAAAAACGATATCCACAAGGGTCAAGTCGAAGAAAAAATAACTAAAATATTACAATGTGACAACATTACACAAATCATCGACTCGAAAAGAAAAGAAAGACTTTGTCTTTCCAAGTCGATGGTTTGTGAAATGTTCACAAGTGGCAAGAAAACAAAGTTCTAACAATCTACCGTAAGTGCTGGAGAAAACTCCGTAATCTCGCCGAGATGCATTATAAGTGTTGGTTGCAACTCGCCACCTTTCAGTTAGAAATGCGCGAAGCACCTAATGGGTGTAGTTTTTACTGGCACGTGATTTTGCTGCCTTTTTAGTGTGTCTGTCCGCCCGTCTATCACATCCAATTTGCTCGGAAACTACTTGACGGATTTAGTTGAAATTTGGTGCACATGTGTAAGTCGGTAACCAAAAGACGGTCGTGTAACGTAAATAAATAAAGTTTTAACACAGGGGCCACTTTTGGGGGCTAAATTAGAAAATTAAAAGTCACACAATAAATTTCAATATATTGTGTGACACATTAAATAAAACGGCTTATTGTGATAATCTGAAATATATATATTTTTTAATAATATGAAGATGCATAGTTTTGAAGTTATTTAAGAAAATACGCGAAAATCTCTTATCTCCGAAACTAAAACGCCTCAAATCTTGTAAAAATCATAGTATATTAGGTAGACTGCATATATTACAGGAAAATTTATGAAACCATCTAAATTCCTTCCATTCCCACAAAAAAGTGAAATTTCTAAAGTCCAGAATAAGTAGACTCCTACTTACCTGGAGTAAAAAATGTGCTGAGAGGTCTTTTTCTGTTGGTAATTTGAAGATAAATCGTTTTGAAGTTATTTAAGAAATTAGGCGAAAATTAAATCCCCCCCTACTCTTAGATCCTAAACTAAAACGCCTAAAATCTTGGAAAAATCACAGTATGTGAGGTAGAATGCATCTATGAGCAAATCTAAAGTCCTTCCGTTCCCACCAGAAAGTCTAGAATAAGTAGACTCCTACTTATGTAGAAAAAAGTATGCACTGAGAGGTCTTGTTCTGTTGGAAGTTAAAGTTTTGGTGCCTTTTCGGAGTCACGAGTCGCATTTGGCTGGTTTTTGTTTAAAACCTCACAGTCGCTTTTACTCATGAAACCATGAAACTCATGAACCACTTTTGTTCTACAAGTTTGCTAAAATCACTAAAAATATACTTTATTTTTATTTTTTATTAAAATTGATCAGCTGATCGACCAAATTTGTATTTGAAGCAAAGTTGTAAAAACAAAATTCTTCAGTTTTTAGAGTAAAATCCAGTGTCGACTTTTGGCGCACGGCTGTAAAGGTGGTCTCTTAATGGATGTTATGTTTTTTTAGGAAATCTATGAAAAATAAGGTACAAATTTCAACAACAATAAGGTATAAAAAAGTATCTCTATTAAAATCTGTTTATTAAATAGGTATTTAAAAAAAACAATTATTATGGATCAAAACAAAAAAAAATGTTTATTTCTGTACCAAAATATTTGTGTTGTAAAACAATGTTGGGAACACCAAGTAGATATAAAATACCTGTGTTAGGTGAACCCGCTCTTCCATATCAAATTTATTTAATATAACGAGGACAAAGAGAGGTTGTTAAAAAAAACTAATACTAATTGTATTGATACAAAAATAAATGAAATAAAATTGATTTATACATTAAATCTCCCGTACTCTCTCTGTGTGTGTGTGTGTGTGCGCGTGTGTGCGCGCACGTGTGTGTGTGTTGAGTGTGTGCGTTATATTCGTGTTGTGTGTAACAAAAAATAAGCATTGCAATGAAAACATATTTAAGGTAGGTATAAAGCTTAGACACTTAAGTATTTACACATACTTTTGTCATTTCTTAAAACAATAATGTTCACACTTATCCTCACATTTACACGTATAATCGCAGAACCGTTTAATTTATCCATCCAACATTTCATTACAAATTAAATTAATTATTGCATTATGCTCACTCAAAATGTTCGTAAGTCAAAGACTAGCATTCAGGGCTTCTGCTTTTTTTGCTCTTTTAATTTATTACTACAAACCTTTGCTCCTACGTTGACCACTATGATGTCTTCTTCGGGATCTGAAAGTAGTAATTTTCAGTATAGAACTTGAGGGTCCCCAGGAGGCTCGAGTTTCCATACAAACGTAGTTTCGCTTTAATACAAAAACTGCACTCTGGATTAAATTCAAACTTTTTAAATATATTTATTAGATACGTATCGATTTTTGTAATTAGTTTTCGATGTACTAATATAAAACGGAGAAAAATTAGAGCAGTTTCAAACTTTCAGTTCAAAACTAGTTTTAGCTTTCGTTTACTTAAGTTTAAATTTACTACGATGAAAACTAATTACAAACATCGATATGTATCCACTCAATATATTTGCAAATTTTGGATTCAACCCAGTACGTGGTTTTTGTATTAAAGCGAAACTATGTTTGTAAAGAAACAAATAATAATAGAAATTTAATTAAAAAACTGACTCGATTTAACTTGACTGCTTTAGAACCGGCCAAGTGTGAGTCTGACTCGTGCACCGAGTATTTCGTACCACCTCACGCCTCTCCACACGTGTACTATTTTGATACAGCGACAAAAATGAATTTGTTTTATGTTATCCTCAGCGCGAGAACGAATTACACTTGGCCGATTTTAATTGGACTAGAAATCTATCGAAATGCGATGCGTGCGAGCTACGACCAATATAATAGCAATGGACCGGCCTACACGAACAGCGGTTTTTACATTCGCTCATTTCGTCTCAATCGATCAGTATTCTCCAAATGGCTTGAAGGTCGAAATGAGTGAAATATATTTTTCAATACAGTTGCTCGAAAACTAGTCCTTTATATGTCAGTTAAGTGTGCGAAAAATTGATTTTGCCGCACACGTGCTTTTATTTTACCACTTTTTTTAATTTATAACTCGGAAGAACAAGCCATTTCTAGTAAATAAAAAATATAATAACCAATGATATATAATCTCCTTTAAGACTTTTGAAAGGAGAATTTTAAAACAGATAGGTATGAATGAAGTGGAACTGGTTACACCAAGGAATAGGTTATCTTTTCCAAAGAGGTTTAGTATCCCAAGCCTTATTGTAGTCTATTTATTATAATAAAAAAACTTACGCATGCGTACGTGTGCTAGCTAAAATATGGCGCAATTTTCTTAAAACTTAATTGAGATGTTTTAGTAGTGAAAACTAAAACAAATAAAATTATGAATAGTTAATTTAAATGTAATAAAAAATATACTAATGTGTATGTATAAGAAAAAATAAAGTGACATACATTACTCCCCGGACATTTAAAATAAGCCAAACGTCGCGTAAAATGAACTTGGTTGCTGAAGCCTTGATAGGTTGTACCTACCCATGTATTTTGTTTTTCTGTCCCGGTCCTTTTTTTATTTTATCTATTTTCTCACAACTGTATTGAAAAACTTCGTATGATACATGGGTGTAAAAGGAAATAACAAACTCGTGACGATGATAAACCCTCGCCTGCGGCTCGGGCTCACAAATGTAACTCATTTGTTATTGACCTTTTTACCACCCTTGTATCATAAATAACTATTCTAATTCGTGCTACATTCCGAGTACGTCTCTCTATCTCTGTTAATGTTTATATTTGAACGAGACTCGAAAGATTGTAGTGGTGTGAGTGTATGTTTGCGTGCGGTTGTATTTGACTTATTTTTTATGAGATTAATGTATGGATAGGGCCGGTCCATTAAATTTGGTCAAAGTGTGCTAGTATAACAAAATTTCGCTGCAGCGCTGCTTTAGTTATGTCGTTTAACCAAACCATTAAAACATGCGGCGCTGAATCGCTTAATAATCCCCAGTTGCACGGATAATCACGGCCTCATACCCCTTCTCCATTGCATCATCGAACACCAGACGTATGAAGGGTTTTCATTCCTATGTCGTTGATATTCAAGTGTTTTGCTTCATTGCTTGTCATGCGGACGGGACGGCTATGGAGTGGAATTCCCTGCCAGCGTCTGTGTTCCCTTATGTTTTCTTGAAATTCGTGTTCGTGAAGGTTGGGAATCTTCAAGGCAAGAGTGAATGACACTATTTGAGCTTGTGTTTTACATTTCCGGCTACATTGGCACTTACCATTAGGTGAGGTGCAGTCAAACTCTCTTAAATTATTCATAATAAAAAAAACCTTCAAAATTTTACAGTGACTACTAACCATGGAACTAAAAGACTTTTTTCTACTCCCATGTGGTAATTTGCTTAATACATAACCTCAAAATAATATCAAAAAAGTATTCATTCCTACAAGTCGTTGTACAATGATCATTTCAAAACGAGACAACTGTACTAAAATGAAACTTTTAAAATATTTTTATGGCTTTTGGCTTCAAAAATTCAATGTATGATTATGACAAAATTTCAATGTTTTTTTATTTACTTCATGGTCGTTAAAAAAGTATTGTATGCTACTTGGCAGTAGCATAAATAACTATTGTAAAACTTAAAAAAAAATTTAACTCCCTATGCAAATTTGACCAATCAGCGGATAAAGTGTGTATGACATGTCCAAGAACTTTTCTGAGATTTTATTAAATGTGTGAAACACATTTTGTTCAGATTTGTGAGTCTTGAAGCCACTGTAAAGTTTTGGCGGCGAATCTAAATATAGCCTTATATAACCTTAAATACAATGAGCCTAAGGTGGGCGAAACAGACAGGCTATTGGCTTAGGTTCAGGAATTCTAATAAAAGAAACGCGATTTTCACAAGTAACTACCTCCGTGGCGTAATGGTTAATAAGTCCATTAGCTTCACATCAGGATGAAGCGGGTTCGATTCCCGGCGGAGTCTTACTTTGTAAGACATTTTCTAAGCCCGCCTGGCTAGCTACCACCATCTTTTATCTTTTCTGAGTCTCGCCGGAAAACATCAAAGCTAACAACATTGATGTGTTCCGGCTTGAAGATAAGGTAGCCAGTTTCCCATTGCGTTGAATATTGGTGAGCCCGCTTCCATCTTTGGCATCATCGTCACTTACCATCAGGTGAGATGATGCCAAGGGCCTTACCAATTATTGATGAAAATATAATAATAGGCAGTCTTATTAAGACAGTGTACTCTAAGCTAAGGAACGAGATAATTATACAGACAGATTCCCTCGAAATGTATAATTTGGCCTCCAAACACTTTTAATGCTAACTCGACATTTATTCGTATTTCACAAAAAAACAATAAGTATTACAAAGAAAAACTCACGAATTATGCCGCGGTTTTCTTGCTGCAGCCATTCCTTCAGGAGAAGAAACACATAGCACTATTAACTTGCTATTACAAGGGTACCTAAAACACGGAATGCAAAAGTTAGGAGTTATTTAAAGCAACGATAAAATGAAATTAACAAAGAAAATTGTATTTTATATAGCAGAAATAGAAGTAAAAATTGACACAGGCTGGGTACAAAGTTCGCACATACTTAGATTGACCTAGAAGGCTATTGGTAGGACTTCGTATATTTAGCGGCGACGCTAGTCCATAACGACCAGGATCGTCACTCTGCCACTCCTCGCAGAAATGTTCAGGCGATAACCCTCCAGTTGCGTTCCCGCCGTGCCATATCGCTCTGGTGGGCCTGTTGCAATGAAAACATTGTTGCTGATATGACGTGTGTATTGTTTCTAGAACCTTTACGAATCTCGACCTAGGCTTCGCACATGAAGTAAAGCATAATCTTCGCACATTGATGTATAGTGATGGAAGAGACACGTGGTCAAACAGTGGAGATGATTCATTGATGTATAGTGTGATGGAAGAGACACGTGGTCAAACAGTGGAAATGATTCATTGATGTATAGTGATGGAAGAGCCACGTGGTCAAACTGTGGAGATGATTCATGGATGTGTAGTGATGGAAGAGACACGTGGTCAAACAGTGGACATGATTCATTCATGTATAGTGTGATGAAAGAGACACGTGGTCAAACAGTGAAGATGATTCATTGAAGTATGTATAGTGATGGAAGAGACACGTGGTCAAACAGTGGAGATGATTCATTGATGCTGAAGCTGATTTTGTATTGGGAAAGAACTTGGTAAATATAAAGTGTGAAGTACTGTGTAGGCAACTCGGTCAGCCCTGAAATTACTTTTTTTTTATAATTGCACGTGATTTGTTATCGTTTTTCTGACTTTAAAAAATATAAAAAGAAATTTTGGGCATTTTATAGGAATCTGGCTTAATGTTTTAGATGGTTGATCAAATTTTCATCTCAATAAAAAATCCTTATGTCAAATTAGAGTAGATAACAATATTCGGGTCAACAAAAGAGAAAATGCAACACTTAAAAAAATATTGGAAAAGGTATTGCATTATTTTTTCGTACATGTTTTTTTTTATATCATCTCACCTGATGGTAAGTGAGGATGATGCCGAAGATGGAAGCGAACTGAAACGTATTTCGCGTCGTCGGGCATAAAAATAATATATTTCAATTTGTCTCATCAAATTAAACATGAAGGACCCGTGCTGTTCCGCAGCATTTTTTTAAAATTATTATGATGATGCGCGGTGGGTGAGCCGCGATCAAAGGTACGCGTTGGGCAACCCGCAAGCGGCTCTCCATAATTGTTGCGCGGTGTGCGAGAATGCACCTAGCTTCCCTCAAACTCAACCAATTAGCTCAAATGAAAGAGTTAGTTCCAGCGAGTGTTCTTAGACCAAACCGAACCGCATACTTTAATTAGAACAGGAGATATTAAGAATGAAAGCTACGAAAATCGCGTTCGGCTATTACTGGAGAAAGGGCGAAAGTTAGGTGATTTTTCTATTCTAGATGACAAATCGGTGATTCAATACCATTCATTTAAAAAAAGAATAAGCAAATAGGTTTGACGTTCCGGACTCGAAATCGATTTAATTTTTTTATTTGTTTGAGAAAGGCGAAAATAACCTATGTAATTTTCAATGCTTGATGACCAATTAATGCGTAAATATCTTCAATTTAAAAAAAATGGCGAATCGTTTCGTTACAAAGGCCGGACGTACATGGATTGGATATCATATTTTTATAAAATATATTGAGCAGGACGAAAGTTATGTAATTTTCAATGTTTAATGACAAATTTATGCATCTCTACCTTTCATTCAAAAATAATTAAGCGATCCGGTTTGATATAACAGCCGGATGGACTCGTATTACGAGCGGTGTGCGAGTCGCTAGCCGCTCGCGGAGATGATTTCCAATGCTTGAAGACAAATCTGTGTATCAATTTAATTTAAAAAAAAAGTAAATCGGTTGGATAGTATAGCCGAACGGACTCGCATTCATCATATCAGCCAAAGGGCGTTGGACAAAGGCCTCTCCCAATGATTTCCAAGACGACCGGTTCTGCGCTGCTCGCATCTAGCGTCTTCCCGCGACCTACCAGGTCATCGGTCCACCGAGTGGGCTGCCTATGCTTCGTTTTCCGGTGCGCGGTCGCCCCTCAAGAACTTTAATGCCCCAACGGCCATCTGTTGTACTCGCATTAGATTTCATAAATTCGTTAACTTAATTTATATATTAATAGATACGTACCAAAAGGGATCATTTAGAACATTGCGTCCGGAAAAACTGTATAAATTAGCTGAAAATTGTCCCCCTGTGCCATCAAATATGTTGTTCCAAGATTTAAATAGTGTTTCCTTGAACAAGTTCCTCACAGGCAGATGTCTGTATTCAGCTGTTATTATAAACTTCAGGTTTTGAGTTCTGTAAGAATAGAAAAAAAAATGTTAGTTAAGTTCAAATCAATGCGGGCTTCAACGCGGCTGTTACGTTGAAACCGAACGCCCAATTCTCGATTTTTACATGTTTTTATTACTTTTCTTCACTTTCAAATAAGTTAAAAAAAAGTGCTCAATTAAAATGAAAGGTCTTAAAGTGACCGATTTTTGTGTGTTGGTTTCATTCAATATTAACTATTTGTTTTCGTGAAATTATGCAATTAATGCCAAAAACAGGGTCACAGTATATTTTTTACATCAAAAGTGGTAATATTTTTAAAATTGTATTCAATTAAATCGATTTTTATTTTTTTTACATCAAAAGTGGTAATATTTTTAAAAATGTATTCAATTAAATCGATTTTTATTATTTTTTACATCAAAAGTGGTAATATTTTTAAAATTATATTCAATTAAATCGATTTTTATTATTTTTTACATCAAGAGTGGTAATATTTTTAAAAATGTATTCAATTAAATCGATTTTTATTATTTTTTACATCAAAAGTGGTAATATTTTTAAAATTGTATTCAATTAAATCGATTTTTATTTTTTACATCAAAAGTGGTAATATTTTTAAAAATGTATTCAATTAAATAGATTTTTATTATTTTTTACATCAAAAGTGGTAATATTTTTAAAATTATATTCAATTAAATCGATTTTTATTATTTATTACATCAAAAGTGGTAATATTTTTAAAAATGTATTCAATTAAATCGATTTTTATTATTTTTTCATCAAAAGTGGTAATATTTTTTAAATTGTATTCAATTAAATCGATTTTTATTATTTTTTTCATCAAAAGTGGTAATATTTTTAAAATTGTATTCAATTAAATCGATTTTTATTATTTTTTACATCAAAAGTGGTAATATTTTTAAAATTGTATTCAATTAAATCGATTTTTATTACTAAAAGTATATTATATATTTTTTCCATAGTGATAATATCAATAATTTGAATTGAATATTGTCATTTGACCCATCTTAAGGCCATAAAGTTCTTGTGACTTTTGGATTATAGGAGATACCTAATCTTTCAAGATTTTATTAAGCTTTTGAATACCTTTATGATTGTTAAAAATATTCAAGTAATCAACACAGTGAGTCGCGGCCCTTTTGTACTGCTGCAACACACACGTGCTTTCTTTCTTCTTTATTTTCTTGTTTTAATTTGTTAGGTATTTTTATATTATACAGGGTGTAACATAAAGGTGCAGTAATACTTTGAGGTGGGCTTGCACTCGTCAAACTGAACAACTTTTGCTCTACAACTTTGCTGAATTCGCGATTTTTTTTTCATTAAGATCGGTCAGCTGATTGGCCGGTTTGTTAGATTTTTTTTAAAAAAAACCCGATTTCGGAAAAAAATGTAGAACAAAAGTTGTAGTTTCATGACAGGCCCCTTTTAAAAAACGTGTTCTATTTTATTCAACATCTACCTACATATATATAACTCAAAGGTGACTGACTGACTGACTGACATAGTGATCTATCAACGCACAGCCCAAACCACCGGACGGATCGGGCTGAAATTTGGTATGCAGGTAGATGTTATGACGTAGGCATCCGCTAAGAAAGGATTTTGGGAAATTCCCACGGGAACCGCAAAAATCGGGATCTGCGCGGGCGAAGCTGCGGGCATCCACAAGTCCCATATAAGGGTTTACCAATTGTGAATAAAAAAAAAATATATATATATACAATAAAAAACCGGGCAAGTGCGAGTCTTCAAATAACTATGTAAAGGCAGCTATTTACATTAGAAACAAAAGACATCAACGCGAGCGACAGAATTTTATTTTTGTGATTCAAATCGAACTTCTTAGCGCGAGTTCGACTCACACTTGCCTGGTTTTTATTATTTTTTTGTTAACTTAAGAATTAACTACATTACATTGCACCTTTTTTATAACACATTTTTTGTTTGTTTGAAACAGAGACCCTTTGGGTGTAGGGAACCATAAAAATAAATAGGGCACTCAATAAGAGACGGGCACAGCACAACAACTCACTTTGTCGCGAGGAATGCCTCGAACTTGCCGCCGTACTTCAGCGACTGGCGGTAACATTCCCGGTTGGCGACAACTGGCCCTACGTTAGAAGGGGACACCATTTTGCCCGACAGGGGCTGGTTTAAAGCAGCCACGATTATCTGAAACAAAAACACATCTTTTTGCTTTGGAATAGGTTGAGTGCCTTCCGCACTCGCCTCCCCTGCCCGGTGAAGTTGTAAAGGCCCCCACGGCCAACAACAAGCTTGTCCTTTGGAAAAAAAAATGAAACAAAAACAGTGAGAGACCGTGAAAATGGAAGGGATAATATTTTACTCGACTGCCCAAAAAAAGTTTTCTTTGTCCTAGTTAAGTCCTCTGTTTACTATTGCAAAGGTGTAAGTCCATTAGCTTCACATCAGGAGGTCGCGGGTTCTATTCACCGAGTCTCACCTTCAAAGACTCGGTTTGGTTGGTGGAAGAGCATTTTCCAAGCCCGTCTGCCTAGCTACCACCATCTTGTCTAAGTCTTGCCGCCAAACATCTATATGTTAATAGCATAGATGTGTTCCGGCATAACGATAAGATAGCCAGCTCCCCATTGCGTTGGGGAATCTTGGTATTCCCGCTTCCATCTTCGGCATCATGGTTACTTACCAACAGGTGAGATGATGCCAAGGACTTACTAATCACACTAATATTATAAAAGCAAAAGTTTGTAAGTGTGCGAGTGTGTATGTTTGTTACTTCTTCACGCAAAAACGTTCGGATCTGGCTGAAATTTGGTAGGTAGACAGATTAGTACCTGGATTAACACATAGGCTACTTTTTTTCAGGCTCGCGCACTGCGCACCCTCGAAAAGTCATAGAAACGTTGTCCACGCGGGGAACAGCTAGTTGTGAATAAAAAAGACGTGTGGCACTCGGGGACTGCCGCGGTAAAGCTATTGCATAGCATTTTTATCAACATAATGCAATTATTATTATTTATTTATTATTGATTTATTTTTTATTTATGCAGTATTTACCAGTACCATATAGTCCTTGGGGCGCGGGATGTTTGTGTTATAAATTAACACTAAGAAAGTTCATCATCATCATCATAATCATCGATCGCCATCATCAATCGCCATCATCAATCGCCATCGCCATCGCCATCGTCATCATCATCATCATGATGGATAGATAGATGGCACTGTATCTTTATTAGAACTCAATATATTTTTTTGGGGAGTCAGGTTTTATTTTCGTTAGGAAATTTCTTGATTCGGTCCCCTCAAAGCCCGCGATAAAAGCTATACAATAGCTTAAAATAAAGTATTCCTTGTGCTGAAGTAATATAAACTGACATACAAAATCCAGCACGCCCGTATCCACACAAATGAACCGGATATACTGTGCTGTCGGTTTGGATCAAGCCACAATTTAAATTTCAAAAATTTATATGAATATCAGATTGGGTCATACGTACGAGTACCCAGTGTTCCAGTTCCAGTGTTCCTGTGTTTCATAATGTGTGTTAATAATGTTTGTCGTGAGTGGGAATCGAACCAAGGATCGTTGATCGTTGCAGACAGAAACGCTGACCACTACGTCACCGGTTCAATATACCATTATATCAGCCACAAATCGTCCACTGCTGGACAAAGGCCTTCCCCAAGGATTTCCACGACGACCGGTCCTGCGCTGCCCGCATCCATCGGCTTCCCGCGATATTCACCAGGTCATCGGTCCACCGCGTGGGAGGCCTGCCTACGCTACGTTTCCCGGTGCGCGGTCGCCACTCGAGAACTTTACTGCCCTATTGGCCATCTGTTCTACGAGCTATGTGCCCTGCCCACTGCCACTTCAGTTTAGCGATTCTGTGAGCTATGTCAGTTACTTTAGTTCTCCTGCGGATCTCCTCGTTTCTGATTCGATCACGCAGAGAAACTCCGTGCATAGCACGCTCCATTGCCCTTTGGGTGACCTTGAGCCTTCTTATGAGGCCCATAGTAAGCGACCATGTCTCAGTTCCGTAAGTCATCACTGGCAACACACACTGGTCAAAGACCTTAGTCTTGAGCAGCTGCGGTATTTGGGACGTAAAGATATTGCGAAGCTTCCCGAACGCTGCCCAGCCGAGTTGGATTCGTCGATTGATCTCTTTCTTGAAGTTGGACCTGCCTAGCTGGACTGTTTGTCCCAGGTATACATATTCGTCAACAACTTCCAGTGTAGAGTCTCCATCCTTTAGAGGAGTGGGTGCGACACGGACATTTAACATTATTTTCGTCTTGTCCATGTTCATTTTAAGACCCACTTGTTGAGAGGCTTTACTGAGGCCATCGAGCATTTTGCTTAGGTCTTCCATAGTCTCAGCTATGACCGCGATATCGTCAGCGAATTGGAGGTGGGATATGTACTCGCCGTTGATATTGATGCCGAGTCCACCCCAGTCCAGAAGCTTAAAAACATCTTCCAGGGCGGCGATGAACAGTTTCGGAGACATAACGTCTCCCTGTCTCACCCCTCGCTGCAACTGGATGGTAGCATGGTTCCATAGACCACATACATACGTTGCGGCAGATGATACAGAAGACCGAAGAGTACAATCAGCCACTATGCTTGGCGTTTGTGGACTATGAGAAGGCCTTTGATTCAGCCGAAACCTGGGCTGTGCTACAGTCTCTCCAGCGGTGCCAAATTGGTGTTGAAGTGTCTGTATGAAAATGCCACCATGTCGGTTCGCCTCCAGGATCAGAACTTGAAACCTATCCAGTTGCAGCGAGGGGTGAGACAGGGAGACGTTATATCTCCGAAACTGTTCACCGCCGCCCTGCAAGATGTTTTTAAGCTTCTGGACTGGGGTGGACTCGGCATCAATATCAAC
Source organism: Coleophora flavipennella (assembly GCA_947284805.1). Classification (NCBI taxonomy): domain Eukaryota; kingdom Metazoa; phylum Arthropoda; class Insecta; order Lepidoptera; family Coleophoridae; genus Coleophora; species Coleophora flavipennella. The sequence continues at coordinate 16,271,794 of OX369279.1, forward strand.
GGCGAGTACATATCCCACCTCGGATTTGCTGACGATATCGTGGTCATGGCTGAGACTATGGAAGACCTAAGCACAATGCTCGATGGCCTCAGTAAAGTCTCTCAACAAGTGGGCCTTAAAATGAACATGGACAAGACGAAAGTAATGTTAAATGTCCGTGTCGCACCCACTCCTCTAAAGGTTGGAGACTCTACACTGGAAGTTGTTGACGAATATTGTAATCATAATGTTATAATGTTGTTGTTGTTACCTGGGACAAACAGTCCAGCTTCCAGAAGAAACTCGAAGGTTGTGTGTGAAGTTGACCAACCCGTACTGGGCCCGCGTGGTCGACCGATCGCTCTAATGCAGGTTAGGCTCGAGCCCCTCGGTGGGGACGTATATATGAGCTGATGTGATGACATAAATTGGATTACATTGAAGATTATAGACAGGTTTTTTTCGCGGTAGAACAAGATGTACTGACCTAACCTAACCTTATCGTCTGTCCGTCCGTCCGTTCGACTCGGTTATATTCGGAGTTTTTTACTCAGTAGTTTTACAAAGCGGCGCGCCGTTTGTAAATCGGCTAATTCTATGGCTGCGACATATACAATTAAGTAAAATCCACGCGTGATCATATTGGGATAGAACTTTATCGTATTGACGCGCGTAGGTAACTAACTTGTATGTCAGGGTTCCATGTCGCAAAATGGAACCTTGTCATATTGACTGCACGTAGTCCAGTGCGTCAATGATAAGATAAGATGAGATGAGATGAGATAAAATATTTTTTTTTGAAACCAGTCAAAAATATAATACAAAATTAGATTATTATCAATAAAATATAAAGTCTAGGCACAATACACTAGTCTAGGCGACCTTACACATAAATTTCATTTTAACATATAATAAAAGTCACTACTACTTAAAATAATAAAATTTATTAATTATATTTATTAATGTTTTTATTAATGTTTAACCGCCTCCGTAGCTCAGAGGCAAAGTTCACTGGCTTTACACAGGAGGTCGCGGGTTCGATTCCCGGCGGGATCAATTGTAAGACTCGGTTTGGTTGGTGGTAGGGCATTTTCTAAGCCCATCTGGCTAGCTACCACCATCTTATCTAAGTCTTGCCGCCAAATATCAATGTTAACAATATTTAAGATAAGATAGCCAGTTCCCCATTGCGTTGGGAAATATTGGTAAGCCCGCTTCCATCTTCGGCAACATCGTCACTTACCACCAGGTGAGATGTTGTCAAGGGTTTACCAATTGTGAATAAAAAAAAAATTTGACTATGTTCCATCCAATTCTGATCGCGCGTGTTATTAAAGTAAGATAAGTTATTAAAGTAATCAGAAACTATACTTACATAGAGACCTTGTAGGTTAGCTCTTGGAGTGGGAGCTGTGGACATGATTGGACTTGGCTGTGGTGACCTTGGGAATTTGGTGGAAGGTAAAAACGATTCCATCTGCAATTTGAGGAGCAAAAATTAATTTCAAAAAGTCCTATCCGCTTTACACGTCTAATGGTATCATTGGAATTAGAGAAATAGGTAAGCCTAAACATAAATAGGCTTTAATATTAGCGAAATAAAGTATTATTTCATTTAATATCTACCTTAAAGTAAATTAAATGGGATAATTGTAATCAATTTGAAGGTATCTAGATTTTATTGTTCTTAATTTTGTAAATACTTAGAAATTATTTTAGGAAATAATGTCATGGGCCGATCGTAGAATTGGCCATATCATGAAATGCCCGGGTCAAAGTATATATATTAGTACTAACATACAGTATGGACACTCCCTGCCGCTCTCTAGATTGCGACCTCACCCCCTCGTCATCCATATTAATACAGATTGGTTGCAGTTTGGTTCTCAAAAGTATAGAATTTCGCGGCCATTTTACTTTTCCGTCATTCGTTTTTTGAAATGTCATTTCTAACCCGTTGTATGAAGTGTCCAGGGTGTGACCAGGGCTGACAGGTAGTTACAAAAGTACGTATCTACGTGCCTTATACAGAATGTAACAAAATTGGTGTAGGTCCCGTTAGCTGAAGCTCTTACTCATCCCTGGTTCTACGACTTTAACGAAACCGTAAAATTATCAAGTTTTCACAGTGTTGGCACTTTCGGAGTGCCTTTGTGTGTTTTTTTTTCCTTGGGGAAAGTTGTTAAGTATGATGAGTAAGGGGTCCTACACCAATTTTGTTACACCCTGTATATTATTCCGATTTCTGTTGTACCTATATATGCGAGTAGAAACAAAACAAGGTTCATCTTCGGCATCATGGTCACTTACCATCAGGTGAGATAATGCCGAGGGCTTACCAATTATGAATAAAAAAAAAGTTTAGCTGTGAAGATTGGATACATAAAGCATCTTCGAGTGCACGCGCGGAAAACCGACTAGGAGTCGAAGTGATCGCCATGACCGGAATCGATCGGATAGATTATCATCATCATCATCATCATCATCACCTACCTATAAACGATACGTAATTGTAATTTAGTAGAAAGAACAAAAATGTTGTTTCAATATTTACCATAACGTGTTTCCAGCCACTTTTAACTCTCAAAAGCAACATTTCGTCTTGTAATACGAACGCTAATGTTCCCAAGGGCGTATTAGATGTGCGCTGTGAAACAGAAATACATTTTTATAGATTTTTATTTATATCAGCTCATATACGTCCCCACCGAGGGGCTCGAGCCTACCCTGAATCAGGGCGATTAGGCCTTAGTCGACCACGCGGGCCCAGTGCGGGTTGGTCGACTTCACACACAACCTTCGAGTTTCTTCGCAGGCGTGTGCAGGTTTCCTCACGATGTTTTCCTTCACCGTTAAAGCAATCGGTAATTATATGTACGTAAGTTTTTGTAAAACTCATTGGTACATTGGCTGTCCAGATTTGAACCCGGTACCTCTGGTTAGATGGACCGAGTCGTTACCGGTTGAGCCACCGACATTTTTATAGATTTACTTATGTAAGTACCTACCTACGTAAGACGCTACCCCCAGACCAATCTTTTTACAAGATGTTACCATCAGGAGTGGGAATATTTATAGAAGTTCCACCTTCCGAAGAAACGTTTGGGCCTTCCAAAGAAAGTGGGCCAAGACGCTAATAAATTTAAGTTCGTTTGCTGCAGCTTTGACGGCTAGTGACAAACACTCTGTCAAATAGGCCGCTTTGAGTTCAATCGCGGCGCCCTCCGCGCCGCCGCTGACGTTGTCGGACTCGCGATTGAACTCAGTGCGGCCCCTTTGTCGGAGTGTTTGACTGTCGCCGCTGCCGACTCGCGGCATTCATCAAGGATGCAGTTAAATGAGCGAACGAACTATACTATATATAAAGCTTGTAGTCCACGGAGAACACAACTTCTCAGATCGTCGTACATTTTTTTCAATTTGTATGACATGCACCTTTTTTACGATCTTTCTAGACATATCACATATAACATATTAAAGACATAGTATAGACAGATTAAAGTCGATTCGCTCAGATATTGCCACTCGTTTATACAAAATGCAAGAATAAATCTACTGTAATAATTAATTTACAGATTACAAACACGGATTAAAATAATACAGATATGTCAGCGTTTTTTTTAATAAATTTATAATCCAATAGTAGATTTAACTTACCTTATATAACGCTGTAGTAGTTCTAAAAATAATTGTAGTTGTAACATAGGGTTCATCTTCATCTGGCTGAGCTGAAATTGTACAGATTATAATAGGACTTTTTAATTATTTCGTACACAAACACACACGCAAGCACGCAAGCACGCAAACACAAAATTTCTCAGTCACAATTTTCTCATATTTTTTCTAGGGTTCCGTAAAAATTAAAAATTTAAAAAGTTAAAATTGTATATGTCTTCTTTGCTCTATCGTAAAAAAGGGAATACATACAAGCGTAAAACTAAGTGTGATTATAGTACTTATACTAGAGTAAAATAATAAAAATTGCCAAGTGTGAGCAGTACTCGTGCTAAGGAGTCCGAACTGAATGACAAAAAAGTATATTTTCGTCGCTCGCGTTGCTGTCTTTGCTTTAAAATGTAAATAGGTATCCTTGTCATAGTTGTTGGAGAAGTGTATTAGTAAGGAACGGAATCCGACCCGCACTTTATTATTATTATATCAGCTCATATACGTCCCCACCGAGGGGCTGGAGTCTACCCTGAATCAGGACCCGCACTTTACCGATTTTTAATACCTCTTATTGTCTTCAAAGTAAATAATTGTCGAAAAATCTAAAAACTTTTAGGTACCTACAAGCTTTAAATATTACATTGCCACGCGATATGCATATGCATGCAAAATTTCAGATCAATCGGAAACCGGGAAGTTGGTCAAGTTTAACTAGCAAGATTTCATTACAGACACCGGAACAGATGAAACTATTATAAAGCTTGTACATATGTCGCCGTCATCTGGTTGAATCTGCTATTTGATTGAATGACTAGCGCGTTCATTGAATGACGAGATTCAATTGAATCACAAAAGGATAACTCGTCAAGTAGTTGAATGTAACGTTCAACGTCTTGACTGAACGTCATTTAGCGAAGTTGTTAAAATGGGATATTCCGAATAAAAACCGACGATTTCTTCTTCTGCGAAGCATTCTGCTATCCATGGGGAGGGAGCTCTTTGAAGTATAATAATCAATCAAACCTAACCAAACCTAATATCGCTCGCTTTGCTCGCTCATTTACAGTTTTTTTAGAAAGATCTAATTTTTGTCAACTCCCTTTTCTACACTAAGTTACAAAGCCCTAATTCTCACAAATAAACTAAACAATAACTATAAACTAAATTTCAATCACCTGACTTATTTTACGTCCGCTCTGTTTAAAGGGCTATATTACAATTAGCTAACTAGTTGGACGTTGAGTGACGCTTGTTCAATCAACGTTCGGCCTAGTGATTCAATTGAATCTCGTAATTCAATGAACGCGCTAGTCATTCAATCAAATAGCAGATTCTACCAGATGACTGCAACATATACATGGTCACGTCCCTCAGCCATGAGGGTACGACCAAGAATAAGAAGAAAACTAAAAAACGGCCAAGTGCGACTCGGGGTCACACAAACAGGGTTCTGCACCAAAACTAGTTCATACTTTGTAGTTTTTCCAACTATATCGTCTGACATATTCATACTGTAATTGTTTCAAGATTTAAAGCCTATTTTATTAAATAACTTTAAAACTATCTTAAAATTATAAAAAAATATATATTTGAGATTCTCACATTTGATATGTCACACGATATGGTTTGCAGTTTTTTATATATTTTTTTTTATTGTTTTGTTCTAAATTCATTTATTTACGTTACACGTCCGTATTTGGGGTCTGATTTACATATGTGTACAAAATTTCAACTCAATCGGTCCAGTAATTTCAGAGAAAATTGGTTGTGACAGACAGACGGACGGACGAACATACAGACATACGAGTGATCCTATAATGGTTCAGTTTTTATCTTTTGTGGTACAGAACCCTAAAAACAAAAAAAAAATAGTTTCCGCTAAGTAGCTCAGACGCCACCTGTTAAATATTATTTCTTGTTTATTGTTCTCTTGGCCACCACGCGACAGCCCTAGCCTAGTATGGGGTCACAGTCAATCTGTACAGTAAGTAAGCTAAGTTTGTGAAATAAAATTTTGTCTTTGTCTAAATGTCTTCTGTGGTGCAGCGATTAAGCCCTAGATCAAAACCTAGATGCTCTCTCTTATCGTGTGATACAATAACCGTTCCTTATAAGGAATAGAAGGTAGTTAACGCGAGAGAGAGAGGGTCTAGATTTACACCTACGGATGTGTGCAACGCGAACTTACACATTTTGGGTTAGATGTGCAGGTTTCCTCACAATGTTTTCCTTCTCCTATAAAGCAATCGGTTAAACTAAATGTAGACAAGTTAGATTTGAAAAACTCATTGTTACATTGGCAGTCAGGATTCGAGCCCAGGACCTCTGGTTAAGAGGACTAAGTTGTAACCGTTGAGTTACCAACCACCACGCGACCTTGGTGCTAGGTATAGGCTAATAATTTTTATCCTACGTGACATTACATACCTTCATCATTACTGTAAGCATAGAATGTGTTCTCTGTGATAATACCCCCTGGTTCTCCTTTAGGGCCTATGACTGTCAAGCCCTGAGGTCCGGGTGGTCCAGGAGGGCCTGGGGGACCAGGTGGTCCAGGTGAATCCAGACCAGAAGATCCTGGTGGCCCAGGCGGCCCAATCTTTCCGGGTTCACCGGGAAATCCTTGATCACCCTTTTCGCCTTTAACCTGTTTATATTTTCAGTTTTTATAGAAAAAAGTATGTTTTTTGTATAATTTTTTTGCTTTACTTTGTAGTTGTTACATTAAATAATTTTTACTCTTGTAAGAATATTTAAATTTACCTTTTCACCAGTTATAGTAAGACTTTCTCCTTTTTCACCTTTTTCCCCTCTTTTTCCTTTTTCACCTTGATATCCGATTGGGCCCTAAAAGTTTAAATGCATATTATCTTATTATAAATCATTGATTTATGACATTTTTGTCAGAACTGTAGTTACATCTACCTTATTACTTTAAGTTAGCAATGTATTATAAAATTGAATGCTCGGAAACGGCTCTAAACATTTGGATTAAATTTTGTATTTAAGTAATGTTTTCTATTCCATGTCTCATCATCATCATATCAGCCGAAGGACGTCCACCTGCTGAACATAGGCCTTCCCCAAGGATTTCCACGACGACCGGTTCTGCGCTGCCCGCATCCAGCGGCTTCCCGCAACCTTCGCCAGGTCATCTGTCTACCGCGTGGTCGCCTCTCGAGAACTTTATTGCCCCAACGGCCATCTGTTTTACGAGCTATATGCCCCGCCCACTTTCACTTAAGTTTAGCAATTCTGAGAGCTATGTCGGTTACTTTGATTCTCCTGCGGATACCATATCTACTTAGATTTTTTTTTATTTTTTTTTATTTACCATATTCAAAAAAAAACATTAATCATCTAGCACCATTAAACCTGAATGGTTTGTCTAGGTGCTCAACAGTCGTCTACGAGCTACATACTTATCATAACAAAATAAAAAATATACATGATATCTAAAAAGAATAAGTTAAGTAATGCATACCTACATAATATATCCTTAACCCTACTGCAATGCATACACAGGCTCAGTGAGATAGATTCGTGAAAAAAATATTTATCACAAAAAGTAATTATTGTAGTAATCTAGGAGGCTCAGAGCATCGCTCGGTCGCCCAAGTCCTGTGATTTAAGCGAGCTGATAAAATAGAGTCTTACCCTGAGTCCTGGTTCACCATTGCTGCCTTTCGGTCCCACAGGCCCAACAGGTCCTCTCCTTCCCTGTGATCCAGTGAGCCCTCTCTTTCCAGTGGCTCCCTGATCACCTTTCTGCCCTTTTGGTCCCTTTGGAAAGGCATATAAAGATTTTTACATGGTTTGAGCGCTATATTAGCATTAATGACATTCTTTTATTTTATGCTTAACATTAAAAAAACTATTAAAAAAAATTTAATGACTAAAGACTAAAGGTGGAAAGAAGCGTTAGATCTCAATGTTAATTTGAAACATTTTTCGCGGTAAAATTTCATCAATTTCAAAAACTAAAAAAGATCCGAGACAACTTCCAAGAAATCTAGATTGAAAATCATTGAGTGCGAGAGGTTACAAAATATATTTTTCTTTAATTGTGCCGCCAACTGGACAAAACAACAAATTATTATATATCTACCATAAGATAAGAAAATTATGCAGATCAAAAGGCAAAAGAGCAAAATTTATTTAGTCCGAAAGCTCGACCATAAAGTAGAAATTTTGATAAACACTTTAATTGAAAGAACAGAAAGATCATGTTTGCATCATTAAAGAAAATCTGTGTCTGCAAACAAATATTACCTTGACAACAGTACCATTCCCAGATCCAATTCCTAGAGGGCCTGGTTCACCAGGTTCACCTTTATGACCCCTTGGGCCATGTGGACCAATATCACCCTTTGGCCCATGACCACCTTTTTCACTAGGCGCACCGGGACGGCCATCTTTACCTGGTGCGCCAGGTGGACCGATTGGTCCCACTTCACCTTTATCTCCCTGAAACATGTTTACAAATTATTTTATCGGTGAAACTATTTATTTCAAAAGACCACATTTGTAAGTTAAGTACAAAACCTGTTATCAGTTACCTTTAAACCGGTGACTCCTTTTTCTCCTTTAAAACCTCTTATTTTTTCGACAATTTCTGCTTCTGTGGTAAAGAAGACAACATTTTATGTTCATCAATTCCGCTTAATCTAATCACTGTGAATGTATCATTACCCACCAACAGGAAGTATTGTTATGAATAACTAGCTGTTTCCTGCGGCTTCACCCGCGTATACAACGTTTTTATGACTTTTCGAGGGTGCGCAGTGCGCGAGCCGCAAGCGGCTTGCGAGCGTAGAAAATAGTAGCATATGTGTTAATCCAGGTCCTAATCTGTCGACCTACTAAATTTCAGCCAGATCCGTTTAGTAGTTTTTACGTAAAGAAATAACAAACATACACACTCACACACTCACAAACTTTCGCCTTTATAATATTGGTGTGATAATATTAGTGTGATGAGGGGAAAAAATAAATATAATGTTAATTTGTACCTATGTGTGTCTATGCCTCCGGCAATATTATTTTTATCTTTGGCCGTTTTTATTTTTTTAGGGTTACCACCTTAGTTAAAAAATGTATTTTTTGAGATCTCAAAAACTTCACTTAAGATTTCAATGAAATTTGGGATGCACAGTGGTTGGTCCTCATAGAAGACGCTGGACATAGTACTATAAAAATATAAAAACTTGAATTTAGAAAAAGCAAGTATGCCACTGTGTTCCTCTATATAATAGCAACTAATGTTGTCTTATCTACTTTTTGATTGGCCTTATAGTTTAGGAGTGAATGAACTAAAACTGTTTACTTTGTATGGGGAATACCAGATAAACCTCTGCTACTCGCGATTCTTCGAGGAGATGGTTCTTATGTAGGGTAGGGTAGGGAAGGGTAGGGTAGGGTAGTGTAGTGTAGTGTACTGTAGTGAAGGATAGGGTAGAGTAGGGTAGGGTAGGGTAGGGTAATGTAGTGTAGTGTAGTGTAGGGTAGGGTAGGCTGTGTAGTGTAGTATAAGGTGGTACGAAGTTCGCCGGGACAGCTAGTTATCAGATAAAAGTGCGCATATTTTGCTATTGCATTTAACTCACTAGGTACTTATGAGCCCTGTGACTCATTGCTTTGGAATTTTTGACACAAACAATTCTTAAAATCAGGAGTTTGGGGATTTAGTGTGAATATTATTTTATTTTGGAAATATCCAAGGGATTTGCCTATTTTGTACGTACTAACAAACTTATTAGAATGAAATGGAACATAATTAAAACAACGTGGGTCAAGAAAATATTATTTTATTTATCAAATTTAAATATCAAATATCTTACTTAAGTAAAAAGTAGTATGGGGGTTCAAAGTTTATTACTCGATTCTGGAAATGTGAAAATGAACTGGGGCATATAGTTCGGTTTCTCATTTAACTAAATTACCATTTTAAGTACTATTTACTTAAATTGGTATTCCTAGATGTTTAAATTACTAAATACAATGAGATTCGATAGTTTTATTTTGTAAAAGTCACTTTCACATTTCTGGAATATATAATTAATACTAAAGCTCCGACTCCTGATTTTAAGAATTGTTTGTGTCAAAAATTCCATAGCGATGAGTCACAGGGTTCATAAGTACCTAGTGAGTTGAATGCAGTAGAAAAATATGCTCACTTTTATCTGATATATTTATTTTTTATTTTATTTGAATTTTCATCATATCTCGGAAGGTGCACTTTCGGCGCACCATGTATCTTTGGATGAAATGTGGAATATAATTACTTAACACCAACGATGAAAACTAAAGTCGAAACAAGCCCGGAATCGCGAGTAGCAGAGGTTTATCCCCATACAAAGTAAACAGTTTTAGTTCATTCACTCCTAAACAAAAAGTAGATTAGACAACATTAGTTGCTATTATATAGAGGAACACAGTGGCATACTTGCTTTTTCTAAATTCAAGTTTTTATATTTTTATAGTACTGTGTCCAGCGTCTTCTATGAGGACCAACCACTGTGCGATGTTCAGGTTTTTGGGTGCGAAAATGCGATCTAGCTAGGTCTCTTCCCTAAAAAAGTCGATTTTCTAAGTTTTTACGCACGTCGTCTTTTCTGAGCAATAAAATTGATAATTTCACTGCACCAGATATACATTAAGCGATAGTCCAGTGACTACAGCTTGGACTTCCTGCTCGTACATCATGAGTTCCATACCCATTCCGGTCGATTTTTTTTGTACTTTATTGACATTTTATTTTATTTTCTGTGTTAAAAAAAACCTTAAGATTATTTTTAAATTTTTCGTCAACTCTGATACATCTCTTTTCTGGTTGGTTCTTTAATGTTGATTTATGTAGGCCAGAGAGTAAAGGCTTTGTAAAAAAGTACGCACAGCATGGCTGTACAATTAATTTTGGTGGTTTCAATTCAAAATGTGGTAAATAAATAGAAAATGAGAAATGTCTATCAAATGTTCCAAATTTTTGCGTATGGATAAATCTTTTTTTTTATACACAAAATAAGCCCTTGGCATCATCTCACCTAATAATAAGTGATGATGATGCTGAAGATGGAAGCGGGCTTACCAAGATTCCCCAACGCAATGGAGATCTGGCTATCTTATCTTCAAGCCGGAACACATCAATGCTGTTAACACTGATGTTTGGCGGCAAGACGTAGATAAGATGAAGGTAGCTAGCCAGGCGGGCTATGAAAATGCCCTACCACCAACCAAACCGAGTCTTACAAAGTTGATCCCGCCGGGAATCGAACCCACGACCTCCTGGTGTGAAGCGAATGGACTAACCATTACGCCACGGAGGCGGTTATCTGCTTGTCTGCAGGTAAGAGCGTTTTCCGTTGACTGGTTAAAGTTTATAAACTTTCAACTTGCTTACTCAACATTGTTTTATATCCACTTTGAGCATGAAGGAAAACCAACTTATAAAGGAATATACGCGTAATTCACTAAAAAGAATCTCCGAATCATTCCTTTCAGATGGAAAACGGCAAGCAGATACCTATACAAATGTTTAGTGGATATTTTATGTGATCCATGGTATCATCTCTCTTACAAGTCGGATCAAGTTAGAAAAGGACAGATACTTACCCTTTTCAGAATTCATCTAACAATAGCATATTCGGCCCAAGGATAAGGATCAAAGCCAATGAAGGCAACAGAAGGAAAAAATATTTGTAGATTGAATCTACTTACTTTATTAGGTGGACGTGCCAGGGACATGCTTTAGTTTGATATGGGGAGGTAGCCAGTTATTTGTGGAATGGGATAAGTTTAATTTCATACTACGTTGATATAACTTATTATACCAGACGATACAATATATTATGTTAAGCTTGTGATTGCGAGAGTATTAGAGGATTATGGCCGTATGGATCCTAGCTTAGAATAGAGTTATCCCATCTCTTCCCGTCGAACTCGTAAGACACGACTAAGGGACTGAACTCATAATATACGACTAAGGGACTAAACTCATAAGACACGAATAAGAGACTGAACTCATAAGACACGACTAAGGGACTGAACTCATAAGACACGACAAAGAGACAAAACACATAAGACACGAATAAGGGACTGAATTCATAAGACACGACTAAGGGACTGTAGTCATTAGACACGACTAAGGGACTGAACTCATAAGACACGACTAAGGGACTGAACTCATGAGACACGACTAAGGGACTGAACTCATAAGACACGACTAAGGGACTGAACGGGAGGATGGGCAGCAAGATCCTTTCCGCATACTGTGCCACCACATCGCACTCTGCGACCCCCTAACCGTCTGCCAAGCATGGCGATTACGGCAAAACCCCCCAACTCGCGGGACGTCTATGTCCAGCTGTGGACGTCTTTTTGCTCATGTGATGATGGACATCATCATCACGTATCAAAGCAGGTTGATAAGTAGGGGATTGCTCGTAGGTATAGTTAGATATTTATATACATAAACTAGCTGTTGCCCGCCGCGGCTTCGCCCCCGTGGATATCAAGAGTCAGCGGGGTTTGTTTTAGCCTATATGTCCATCCTGAAATTCTATTTTAATTATTGTTGAAAGATTTTTTTTTAAATCGGATGTTTAGTTTAAGATTGCCTCCTACATACAAACTTTACCTCTTATATATAATTTAAATAATTATATAAAGAAGAAACTGACAACTTAAACCGCTGAGTCTGGAGATTCCAAATTTTGCACGTAGGTTCCTTATGAGGTCTAGGGGTGCTTTAAGAAATTATTTATTTAAAATTCACCCCCTACAGGGGTGATACGGGGGTCCAAAGTTTGTATAGGGAAACAAGATTAGTTCGACTATTTTATTGAAAACTACACAGGAGTACTCCTAAACAAGTGTTTCAGGTTTTTTCAGAATTCAACCCGTAAATGGGGGAAATGGGGTGATAATGTCTGAAAATGGTATGGTATTGTTTGTATAGTTTATTGGATCGCTGATTACAAAAAAAAAACTTACAAAGTCCAATGTGGTGGCCGTCAAATGCCGTCACCCTTGTTGGGAGCGATGGGGTGAAATGTCTTATCAATATGGGTGTCGTGTTTATGGTTTTTTGGGACTTTAATTACCAAAATGGCATTGATTTTGAAATTTAATATAGTGGACATGAAAATTCTTGAAAGTATGTGTGCCAAATTGAAATTCAATCGGTCCTGTAGTTTTGTAGCAAATCGACTGTACGGACGGACGGACAGACAGCCACACAAGTGAGCCTATAAGGGTTAATTTTTTACTTTCGAGGTATGGATAGAGACCCGCGGCCCGAGTTACGGTGCCTAGGCGAGCGCAAGCGGCGTGGGCGGCGTGGGCGGCGTGGGCGGCGCGGCGGGACCGGAAATAGGAGTCATCGGGAAACTTTCTGTATCCATAATTATTACTACAATCCGGTATTTGACTGCTAGTCATTTGAGTTACTTTTTACCAACTGTCAAAAACGATATTCTTTTCTGAAATTGTTCGTGTTACAAACTTGTGACGTCACTGTCTTTGACGATCTAATTATGTGATTTTAATAAATATAAAATTGAAATTAGAATAAAATGTTAAATTAATAAGTTTTTATTCTTTTGTAGGAGAAATGCTATTTAGTGAATAATATTTTTTTTTATTTATTTTACTCACTGTCAAATACCCTATTAAAGCTGCTGCACGAAGGTGGTCGCCTTTTTGCTTTTTACAAGTTTAGGCTTGCATTCTATCTTTGACGCAAAAAATTGTAAGTACATACATACTTACGTTCCACAATTATTCGAAAAAAAACTATTCAGTTATAAAAACAATGTCTACGCGGGCGAAGCCGCGGGCAAAAGCTAGTGTTAGTGTAGATTATCAATGTAAACTTACTTTCGTAAGGGTCCATGACAGGATCTAGCAAAGAGGACAACTTTGCGGGCGTTCCTGGTAACCCTTGAGACCCTTTGTCACCGGCATCGCCTGTAAGAATTACAAAACTTTATTAATGAACAATCATCATATCAGCTCATATACGTCCCCACCGAGGGGCTCGAGCCTACCCTGAATTAGGGCGATTGGGCCTTAGCCGACCACGCGCGGTAATGATCAATATTATTATAATCGTATTAACCCACTTACTACGGAAATTACTATTTTTTATTTATTTGCATGTGATTTGTAATCGTTCTTCTAGTTTAGAAAAAAAAAAACCGGTGTTATAACAGCTGGTAGGCGTATCTGCGTTAATGAACAATAGTTAAATTAAAACATACATTTCTACTACCAGTTTAGTTCGGTAGCACATATCACTGACCAGCAGTTATTCTGCAAGGGTGTTGATGTCAGCGTACAGAGGATGGCTGGTCGAGGTGGAAGCACCCATCTTTACAAGCTTTGATAAAAAGCTGACAATTTCCTCAGATACAACTGCCGGGCGGTGGATAATTTATCAGAACAGAAGTTTTTTTTTGTTAGAAATTTTTTTCCGCCTTCGTGGCGTAATGATTAGTTCATTTGCTTCACACCAGGAGGTCACGGGTTCGATTCCCGGTGGGGTCAACTATGTAAGACTCTGTTTGGTTGGTGGTAGGGCTACTATCTTATCTAATTCTTGCCGCGAAACAGCATTTCGGTTCGAAGATAAGATAGCCACATCCCCATTGCGTTGGGGAGTCTTGGTGAGCCTGCTTCCATTTTCGACATCATCGTCACTTACCATCAGGTGAGATGATGCCAAGGTGGTTTTTAAAAAAGTAACATTGGATTTTTATTCACTGCGCTGCGCATTTGTTTGTTTAGATTACCTACTCATATGTTTAAGTTAATGTCCAACTCAAAAACTATGAAACTATAGTAAAACTCAATACCTTTATCACCCTTTTCAGATATAGGGCCTCGGGGGCCGTGGGGGCCTGGTGGCCCATCCTGCCCTGGGTCCCCTCTGTCTCCCTTTTCACCACGAGGACCTTCTGGCCCAAGATGACCCTACGATAAAAGTTAAAAAAAATCAGTGATTCATCACAACGTTCAAGTGGGTAAAACAGGTATAAGAATAGTAAAAAAAAAAACCTATTTAAGACAGTAAGCGGGAGAAATGGTGCCATAGTTCAATTTTAACATGTTATTTAGGAGCGGTCGTAGCTCAGTGCAACTTGCGTGGTTTCGATCACGCAGGTTAACTGACATAAAGCACGGTCATTACCTGGATGGGTTTGACTGTTAGTCACTCAACCTTTTCTATGTTTTAAATGGCGCGTTAAGCCTTTGATGCCGGTTTCATCACTACATGGCAGTCGTTAAGTCGTGTCAGATGTCTCACAAGCGGCTTAAAAAAATCTGCCAGTGGGGTTCTTCGTCGATAGCCGTACAACCTCCAACCTTCAAGGCAATTTGCGTGGCTCGGTTTTGGGATGGGACTATCTGAGTTTGCTGTCGACTCGAAATATAATATAACCGCCTCCGTGGCGTAATGGTTAGTCCATTCGCTAAACACCAGGAGGTCGCGGGTTCGATTCCCGGTGGGGTCGTCTTGTAAGACTCGGTTTGGTTGGTGGAAGGCTAGCTACCACCATCTTATCTAAGTCTTGCCGCCAAACATCCGTGTTAACAACATTGATGTGTTCCGGCTTAAAGATAAGATAGCCAGTTCTCTATTACGCTGGAGCATTGTTACCAATTGTGAATAAAAAAAAAGAAGAACCTCCAACAATCCGGACTTGGTCCCCTAGTATGGGGTATGGCATAAACTTTCCCAGTTTGGAAGTGCCCCAGCAGAGGGCACGTTTATGGGTCGTTAACAAAATGTTAAATGTGATCAACGACAACTAAAATTTAGAAAACATTAAAAAAATGATTTTGCATTCTTTAGTACATTTTTTTTTTACTTTAACGTTTATATTACAAATTTTACCTGATCACCTTTTTCTCCTTTTGCGCCTCGTTGTCCCTTTTCGCCTTTCTCTCCAAAGTTACCTTTAGGTCCTGTAGGTCCTGGTGGCCCTAAAGCTCCCTCGTCTCCTTTTTCACCAGGAACTGCCATTTTTTTATCACCCTCTGGTTCCTGCCATGTAATAAAAGTCTATAATTATAGTACTTATATTATTAGTCAACAAAAAAATGCACAGTTTCTCATACTAACTGTAGCGAATGGCAAAAACGATTTCCTTAACCAGTGATTCAATCAATTTACAGGTACAAATAGCAGCTGTAACTATTTCATAGAAAGTTCACAAACTAGTTATCCTGTGACGCCTGTGCATACAATACAATACAATATTCTTTATTGCATCACAACATAAAAAAAGAAATTGACAATATAGAAGAAAGCCTATACAATTAGGCGGCCTTATTGCTAGGTATAATTTTCTTCCAGGCAACCTTTGGGTAGGGAAAAAGCTATAGAATACGTCAAAGGGGCGGTGGCGGTGTAAGAATTAAAAAAAGAAAAAGTTATATAAAATACTTAAATATTATAACAATAATAATAAAAAATAAAAAAAATATATATATATATATATATATATATATATATATATATATATATATATATATATATATATATATATATATATATATATATATGTAAAATGTAAAATATTAAATTTATTTATGTTTTTGTTTGTGTATATATATTATATATAAAAATGCAAAATCATATATATACATATATATGATTTTGCATTTTTATATATAATATATATACACAAACAAAAACATAAATAAATTTAATATTTTATCTATCTATGGTAAAGAAAGGAAAATGAGATGATAGTAAGGAAGATGGAAAAAAAAGGATTTAAAAGCAGAGAACATATTAATATATTATTATTAAGTTAAGTAATGAGCTTTCACAAGCCTTTTAAAAGATTGTAGCGTTGGAGCACACCTGCTAGACTCAGGCAGCGAGTTCCACAGCCGGATTGCTTGAACTGTGAAAGAGTTGGAATAACAGAGAAAGAGTGGATGGCGATATTGAGGATTAGAGTGCTGGATGTTCGCAAGGTGCGGTTTAGGATAGATGAACGAAAGACAAAGCGATTTTTGAGGTAAGAAGGAGTGACAGGATTTCTGTAATTCTCTTTATCGAACCTTATGAGTAGTCCCCGGTGGCCCAGGTGGACCTGGAATACCCCGTGGCCCCTGAGGTCCCTTTTCACCATCTCTCCCGGGTTCCCCTTTGGGTCCGGAAGATCCATCTGTACCAGGAGTGCCATCATTACCTCTCTCCCCTCGTTCGCCCTTTGGTCCCGAAGGTCCTTTTTCGCCTTGATCTCCCTTTTTACCCTTGAAATGATAAAAAAAACCATTTTTTTCGTAAGAAAAACATAGGTTCTTTGTAAAAAAACATTAAAGGTACTATAAGATTTTCTAAGAGTAGTGTAATAATTTCTATTGCGATTGTTGAGGTTCCAAAGCCAAAAATGGCCAAAAATAAATATTTTACATAAAAATTGTCTGTGGTTTTTTTTTCGTATTATACACCCCCCTCACGATTATTAGACCCAGAGTGATAAAATTATACGAGTATGTAGAAGCTTACTAACATAATGTATAGTGAGATACAGAGTCCAAACATAATTTTAAACGAATATAAGTATTTTTGGTACCCGCTCATGTGTTATATTAGAGTGTGTCCACATGAACATTTGGATTGAAGTCGACGATCGCTCCGGATTACTTTGAGTTTTCACGGCGCTCACCGGATGTGATGGTGCCAGGCCCTTATTAAGAAGGTCCGTAATTTAAATTCAAGGTTTTATTTGAAGTAGCATTACGCAATTATTCAGCTCCAAAGATTTTTTTGTCGATAAAAAGGCAGATTATTTAGATTTATAACTTCGGCGGCCTGATACACGCGAGCCTGACTCACATTGTATCGATTTTTGGATCGATCCGATTTTATTTTTTAACCTTATTATAAACTATCGACCTTTGGACTCAATGTAAGCATTAAATGCTCTCCTAAACCTATCATCTATAAGAAATCAGACTTTTTACACTAACCTGAAGGCCTACTTCTCCTTTTTCCCCTGTAAGTCCCGTTTTACCCGGGGGGCCTTTCATTTCTGGCATCGATTTCAATAAGCTCGATACCACTGATTCAGAACATTGACATTTCTGTAAAATAAAATCTTATATTAGATCCTAGCTTTTGCGTGAAAAAGTAACAAACATCCATACATACAAACTTTCACATTTATAATATTAGTAGGATTTTAGCACTATACACTTTTTTTTCATATGTATAGTCACAGACCACAAACTAAAATCAATAATACTAAGGTATGCAGAAGGCTCGAGTTTCCATACAAATGTAGTTCCGCTTTAATACAATAACTACATAGATTAAATCCAAACTTTGCGAATATATTGAGTAGACACATATCGATGTTTGTATATAGCTTTCAATGTACTGATGTAAAACGGAAAAAAATAAGAGAAGTTTTAAACTAATTTAAACCTTCGTTTAGTTATGTTTTAATTAACTACGGTGAAAACTAATTACAAACATCGATATGTGTCTGTTCAATATATTCGCAAAGTTTGGTTTAAATCCGGCATGTAGTTTTTGTATAAAAGCGGAACTACGTTTGTATGGAAACTCGAGCCTCCTGGAGACCCTTAAGCCACTTGTGAATCTGCAGCATAGTGAAAAAAACTACACAGCTTGCAATAGATAATAGAACACTTTTTGGGAAACCAATCGTCGTTTTTCAAATAGATTTGATGAAAATATACTTACGCCCTCTTCTCCTTTCTTTCCAGTTATTCCGGCTGGGCCTTGTGGGCCGAGCGGCCCTTGTGGGCCCACAACAGAAGACCCCTTTTCACCCTAAAAAAATCGCCAACTTATTTCAACAGGAAAAAGGAGCATTTTTGACTACTTTGTCCGAAAATTAATATTTTAATATTATTACAAGCTTTAACTATATTAACTTGCCGAGTTACTTACTCGTAGTTAATCTGTGACAAATCTTGGAAGCTAAAAGAAACACTTCCCGATTTCCGATTAAGCTGAAATTTTGCATGCACGTCAAGTTTGGAGCACAACGCATGATTAGCTAAGTGACGTCATTCTTAATCCAATATGGCGAACTCCCAAAGACGGCGGATCAGTTATTATTTTATGCAAACCCACGATTATGGGTATTAAATGAAAGGGTTTGCTGAGAAAAATACGAAATAATTAATGCTCGTAGAAGTTTTTAGGTTTATCGAAAATTATTTCAGGAACTGAATAACAAGAACAAGAAGAAGAAAACGAAGCTTTATTCAAAATTTCTTGCTTCTAAAGGTTCTTGTGATTTTTGGATGAAAAAACACAAGGATTCTTAAACTTAGAAATTGTAGGCCTGCTGTCTCTGCGAGTGTTAGCGAAGCGAGAGGGAAGGAGGACCAAAAGAAACCTTGTGTTTTAATTTAATTTACGTGGGTATAAAATTAATAGTTAAACTTAGATCACACATAAAATACTAGATCCCCGGTTTCATACAATACAAACTTGAAAAAAACCGGCCAAGTACGAGTTGGACTCGCGGTATAAGGGTTCCGTACCACCACACCTCCCCACACAACTATGACAATGATACTTATTCACATGACAAACAAAAGACACAAACACAAGCAACAGAAAAATACTACTAACGCTATGTAATGGTGTTTTAGTGAACTATTTCAATTTCCTAATTTTTCCCCCGAAAATGACCCTTATTTAAAAAAAAAAATTTATTTACTTTGCATATCTGTGGTTGGGTCATAGGATGACACCATCCTACCAAGTTTCACCTGATTTGGTCCAGTTTATTCGGAGCAAATTGGCTGTGACAGAACGGACGGATAGACAGACAGACGCACGAGTGATCCTATAAGGGTTCCGTTTTTTTTGTACGGAACCCTAAAAACCGCCAAATGCAAGTCGGACTCGCGTAAAGTACAGTTCCGTAGTCTTTTCAAAAATCAACTGTTTATTTTTAAAATAAAATAAAAAATTGCAGTTGGTAATATAATGTTTTGTGAAGAATATCTATGAACTTTTAAAAAATCCAACTGCACATCTTAATTTGGTCGACAATTACTCCTAAACTAAGAAAACCTATAACTTAGCCTTGACAGTTTTCGTTTGAATTGATTTATGTGTCCTAGATGTCCTGAAATAGCAGTTTAAGTGGTGGTGAGAGAGGGGGGGGGGGACTAACAAGACTCTTTTTTTTTTATTCACAGTTGGTAAGCCCTTGGCATCACCACACCTGATGGTAAGTGACGATGATGCCGAAGATGGAAGCGGGCTTAAAACTTTAAAGTTTAATATTTAGCCTGAATCGAAAAATGGTTTTGGCAAACCCTCAGTAGTTTTAAAAGACCTATTCAACAATATCCTAAACGGTCGAGTACGTCAACAAAAAAAAATCATCCTTCCTTTACATATAGGGGAGGATACCCTAAAAAAATATTTTTTCTAGATTTTATTGTACAACTTTAGCTCATAGCTCAACACATAGCTCGTAGAACAGATGGCCGATGGGGCTATAAAGTTCTCGAGTGGCGACCGCGCACCGGAAAACGTAGCGTAGGCAGCCCTCCCACGCGGTGGACCGATGACCTGGTGAAGGTCGCGGGAAGCCGATGGATGGGGGCAGCGCAGGACCGGTCGTCGTGGAAATCCTTGGGGGAGGCCTTTGTCCAGCAGTGGACGATTTGTGGCTGATATGATGATTGTACAACTTTGCTGGCGTGATTAATTTGTATACCCATGCCAAATTACAGCTTCCTACGATTAGTAGTAATAGTCTCTGAGCTAAGCCGCGGACAGACAAACAGACAGACATGGCGAAACTATAAGGGTTCCTTGTTTACTACGGAACCCTATAAACTTCCGAGCAGTTTTTTGACAGGAGACAAGAATAGAAATATTGAAATAGCTATGTCACACTGAGGGGAGAACTGCGAAAGTACACATTAGTGAACAAAAAGGGGGCTTTATGTCCGGACATTTTGATAACGTGACCGTGAATCTCGTTCTTCATCATATCAGATCATATAGGTCCCTACCGAGGGGCTCAAGCCTACCCTGAATTAGGGCACTCGGGCCTTAGTCTACCACGCGGTTCTTTTATATTTTTTTATCAAAAATTTTGGTGCGTTTGTCTACATATCACCTGATGGAAAGGGACGGTATAGTCGAAAACTCAAATTAAGCTTATTCACTCTAGCTTTGAAGATCTCCAAGTTGTAAAAGTTGGGAAATGCAGACGCAGTCAAGGAGTTCCACTACATTTTTGCCTGCATAATAAATGAGGAAGCTGCTTGTGCGGTTAAGTAGAAGATCAACAAGAAAGGGCTGGAACCTCTCCCTGCGTCTCGTTGACCGAAGGTGGAATGGAGCTGGGGGAATGAGGTAGTGTAGTTCTTGCGCACACTCTCCGAAATGAATTCAATTCAATTTAATATATTTATTCAAAATAGGTGAAAATTACACTCTTTCTGATAGTCATAAAATAATAATAACAATGTCATTTGTGAAGAATCAAGAAATAAACAAAAATTAGTTAATAATTTCAAAATTAAATCCTTGATATAAACTAGATTATGTCATTAGAACATGAAAACAATATGACACGAAAATTTATACATAAAAATCATTGAATGCATTTAACAAGAGTAGGCCAGTTCACACGGACAGCACCCGGTCACGAGTATAACGCGAGAGTCAGCCATCGCTCCCTAATTCGATAGAATACCGAAAGACAATAAGTATATGTGATCTAAGTAGTTAAACTGCAGAAAATATTTATTAAATAGTTTTAAAAAAAGGATTAAAACTTACTAGTAACTTACTTTTTCACCTCGGTCACCTTTATCTCCTTTATCACCTTGCAACAAAAACAATGAAGAGGTTAAATTTGATTGACCCGTTGGTCCAGTGGCAGCGCTGCTATCTGCTGGGCCGAGTGTCGTGGGTTCAAGTCCCAACCATGGCAAACATGCGTGTAACGAACAAGTTTATATGCTCTGTGTCTGGGTGGTAAATATCTATATGTGTATGTATTTAAACGTAAATAAGTATTTATATCAGTCTCTAGTTTTCATAATATAGGGACTCCGAGTTTGGAGCCAGATGATAATGTGTTAATTTATCTTGAATGTCTATTATTTATTAATTTATTACAAATAATTTAAAAGCGTCGGTGGCTCAACCGGTAACTACTCGGTCCTCCTAACCAGAGGTGCCGGGTTCAAATCCGGACGGCCAATGTACCAATGAGTTTTTCGACACTTACGTACATACTCACTCACCGATTGCTTTAACGGTGAAGGAAAACATCGTGAGGAAACCTGCACACACCTGCGAAGAAACGCGAAGGTTGTGTGTGAAGTCGACCAACCCGCACTGGGCCCGCGTGGTCGACTAAGGCCCGATCGCTCTAATTCAGGGTAGGCTCGGGCCCCTCGGTGGGGACGTTTATGAGCTGATATGATGATGATGATGATGATGACAAATACTTTATATGCTTATTTATTTATCGCAAAGATTGTGCCATTGTCAAATCAGCCGAAAGATGTCCACTGGTGAATAAAACCCTTCCTCACCGTATCTTCTGATTATAATAATAAATATATACTTTAAGTACCTAAGTAAGTAATACTCTTTGTTGAAAAAAAAATTGACTGCCTTATCGCTCTTAGCGATTTCTTCCAGGCAAGCTAAAAGTATTTACCGACCTATGTTATTGTAATATGAATCTATAGTTTTTTTTTATTGTGGCTCGCACACTTGTGATAAGTAATGCGACATTCACATTCTCAGTGTTCCATTTAATGGAAAAATTCTATTAAAATTCCTTTATTTCTAAGAATATTCCTTTGATTCTGCATCTGAGATTGGTAACTCTATGTTTTGGTCCACCACACTACTACCAAAGTATACATTCGTACTAACATACAGTACGGACACTCCCTGTCGCTCTCTAGATTCCGACCTCACCCCTTCGTCACCACCCATCGCCACCCAGATTGATACAGATTGGTTACAGTTTGGTTATCGAACGAATAGAACTTCGCCGTGATTTCATTTGTTTTTAGAAATGTCATTTCTCGCCCATTGTATGAAGTGTCCGGGGTATGCTCCTACTGTCATGAAGAAAAAAAAATTCGGCGCCGCGTGTTTCTTTACTTCATGTCTACCGTGCTTCGGGAATTACTAACATAGATATAACTAAAAAGTCTCACTAGCAAACAATGGACTTCCAAATGTCTAAAAAGTAATATATTTTTTTCAATTAATTTTGAACTAGGCACTGTTATTTTGAGACAATATAAAAAATGTACTTAGATGCAGTTAATATTTAATAAAAACGGTAGGTACTTACCAGTTTTATCGGTGAACTGTAAAAAGACAAAAAATGTTAATAATCGGTTCCAACAGGTAGTGATGAACATTTCAAATCTTCAAAAGCATGGCTCCAAAGCTTAAACTGTAAATTTAAGTCTTGAAATGATCAGTGTATGAAAAATTGAAGACTTGAAATGATCAGTGTATTTTTAATTATCATTCAAATTTAAGGAATAGGTGTTAATAAACATTGCTGAAGCATATGAAGCTTTTTAAATTTTAATTTCAATTTAGTACATAGAAAAGAAATACCAATATTAATTTTTAGATATTTTTTTTTTTATTCACAATATATATTTTTTTATATTTTAATAAGCCAATCGCAAACATGTTAACGACTTACAATTTTGAGATTCTGTGGTGCCACCTAAAATTATAGCGAAAACTAATAAAGTTCTTTGTAACGAAAAAAAAAACGGTCAAGTGTGAGTCGGGCTCGCGCACCCAGGGTTCCGTACCACAACAAGTCTTCACGTGAGTTCAACAATGATTGGGTACCAACTCAATTCAATCAAATTACATCAACGAGAGCAAAACAATATTTTTTTTTTCAGTTTGTGATTTTTATCATGAGTAAGACTCTCACTTGACCGATTTTGTTATTTTTTATTTTATTTTAGGGGTTTAACTTTAATCACACCAAGTATGACGGTTGTATGTGTAACGATTTACAATAAAGTAGGAACTAAAAAATAAAAAAAAATGGCCAAGTACGAGTCGCACTCGCGTACCGATAGTTACGTACTAGTACCACCATACATCCGCTCGAGTACAAAAAGATACCTATTTACGAGTAATGCAATCAAAAAACAACAACGATAGCGACGCATTTTTCAATTCAGTTCGGGCTCCTTAGCACGAGTACAACTCACACTTGGACAGTTTTGTTGTTGTTTTTGAAATTTATTTTATAGTTTTTACTATAATTACACTAAGTTTTACGCTTATCGTTTTTACGATAGAGCAGAACGACGATACCGCGATAACGTGTATTGAAAACAAAAACACATTTGCAAACCCTACTTAAGAGGCATGGGAAGCTGCGACTTTTCATACAAACGGCGTTAACGATTTTCACCTCTTCAATGTTAACCGATTTGGACCAATTTTTAATAGGTTGTCAGTCAGAACAAAAGCTAGGCTTATACGTTTTTGTATTGGTCCAAATCGGTTCACATTTAAAAGGTTAAAATCGTTAGCGCAGTTTTTATGAAAAGTCACAGCTTCACAATCCTCTTAAGGTAAGTTCACAATTCACAAGGTTCACTTTTGTCTTAAGTCGATTCTAAAACTTTACTTCTAACATTTTAATTTAATTTTTTTTATATCTACAAAGAAGGTTTTAAGTGTCGTGGAACCACAGATGTACAAACTTCATATAGAAGTAACCACATAATAACATACTTTCTACCTGCTATCTGCCTGTAACACTGTCTGACCGTATAGGCGCCTAACGAGCTTGAAATGATGTAAAAAATACCTTTAAGTCAACGCAAAATAGAGGTGTTCACGACGTCGGCCGAGCGGAAAATCCGAAGCTTGCCGGGCCGAGCCGAATGAGGGAAGTGTAACCCTCTTAGTGCGTGGACATAAAGGTTTTTACTGCCGGTTCAAGTCGGTATAAACCTTAGCATATAATTGAAATTAAAATCGTTGGTCAAATTTTAAAATATTTATAGGTTAGGTACTCATCGAACTGAACCACTTTCCACTAAGAATCTATATCATCATAGCAAAAAATTTTCTTTCATCACAAAGTCGGCCAATCATAATTAATCTTTACCTATGAAATTTTCGATTCAGTTTTTGAAGTTCAAGGCTAATTTTTGATTTTAAAAAAAGTTATTGTTTTTTATTATTGACCTTATGGTGACACTACTTCTTCTTTTTCTTCTTTCATCTTTGTCCTGGCCATTGTCCCAATTTATTTGGGGTCGGCCCTCCTAGTACTTCTCCTAGTGACACTACTTATGCTCTTTTATTAGTAACTAGTGGCATGTCTTTCATGTTTCAATCCCCTGAGCTATGTACCACTGAATGGAACAAAGGCGTATTTTTAGTGGTCAGATGGGACAATTTTTAGAGTAGTTAATTTTCTTGAATTTTCCTGTAAATGACGAAATCTTTTCTGCTTTTGTATGACAACTGATCTAAAAAGCTCATGAAATTGACTTTCTAACATAAAATAATTATTTTACATGTCTTGCTTAAGGACATTCAAAATACAATACGTTAAATTTGTCAATTTTCTTTTTTTCGTACCGTCTTCTTGTACTATTTCTATTTTTATTCCACATGCACTAAAGTTTACTTTAGTAGCTACGCTACTGGTATCTACACGGTACAAAACAAAAAAAAAACTGTCACAAGCAAAACAATAAAAAAAATAAATAAAAAAAAACTTGTTTAATGCGTGGGTGGTTCGGCCCTTTTCTCGTTATTTTCGTAGACTGATTACTTATCTAGATTGCTCATTAAATTTCCTTTGTGACGATATTTATTTTACGCGTTGTATTAGATATAAAATAAAAGGCTTTTAAATAAGCGCGCCAATTATAATAATACTAAGCGTACTAATATGGATATATGGAGTATACTTAGGGAAATGAGAATATCAGGGATTTTACGAAATCCCTAAAGGTATTGCACACTGTGGAGTAGAAAAGTCCGAATAAAACCAAGTCGGACGGAGCCCCGTTACGCGGTTCCTTTTTACGGTAGAAAAAGACATGCTAACCAAACCTTACCTATCTAACGAAGCGGGGCTCCGTCCGACTTGGTTTTATTCGGAGTTTTCTACTCCATAGTTCTCATGTCCCTGCGGTGTACTTTGGGCCCACTCAAGCTTAGTATTATCGATGCTGAATGAGAAGCAAATGAGAATATATTTGTTTCGATTATATATTCATTTTCTCTGAAAGTTGTTCAGTTCCACGGGTAGATACTTGAACTTTTACAAACCAACTATTTTAATTTCAACCTGTATATGTATTAAAAACAAAAAAAAAGCTGAAAGAACACTTACTTCACCCGAGTTGGTGTCAGTCTACGAAAAAATAGATTTAATTATTAGTTAGTTTGTGTTTAATAAAATAGTTATAATTTTAAGTTTAATATAGTTGTGTGCTTAATTTATATCAAGTTTTGTAAACAAGAATGAGTTATGTAAGCGATATATCTAATTAATATTTTCTAAAAGGTTAACATTGATAAATAAATAAGTTCAATCATTTTCTGTTGACAATAACTTGATATTGAAAATAGCGGTGCATCATAACGAGTTCGCCCAGTTCCAAGAGAACCGAAATTATTAAGAAACATAAATAAGAAACAAATAAAGTTGCCCCATATTATTTTTTGAAGAAAGTACTTAATTATACAGGGTGTCAGATTTGAGGAGAGAGAGGGGCGTCTACACAAAAAAGAACAGCTTTTTTTGTACAATTTAGCTGAAATCGCAAAAAATATTTTTTTTGTATCGTGAGAAAGACCTTTAAAACATGTGTTTTTTGTCTAACACCCTGTATCTAATTAAAGTTTAGAAAAAGTAAACCTGAAAAGCCTAACCGCATCACAAAAGCACAGAAAGTAATAATAATTTACTAAACATTTAATACTAACACTAGCAGGTAATATCAGTCCCTGTAAAACATAAAAAAAGTTCAAATTTTTTTACAAAACAGTTTTTTTTAAATTTCATGTTTGCGAAAATAAAAACAGCTTTTACTTTGGTGAAGATAACTAGTTATGAGAGCGTCGTTTGCGTAACGGCTAGGGCCGCTACCTCATGTCCGGGAGGTCGTGGTTCGAATCCTATGTGTTTTCGAACTTCCATTTCTGTAACGTACATACAAATATTCGACGCTCTTACCGTGAAGGAACACATCGTGAGGAAACCTGCACACGCCTGCGAAGAAACTCGAAGGTTGTGTGTGAATTTGACCAACCCGCACTGGGCCCGCTTGGTCGACTAAGACCAAATCGCCCTAATTCAGGGTAGGCTCGAACCCCTTAGTGGGGACTATATGAGCTGATATGATGAACTAGTTTTGATAGTACAGATGTGAATTTTAGGTGTGAAAATCGATACGGAAACACTAAGATTATAATTATTTTTATAACTAAACTTACAAGCTTTTACTTCACGATAAGACTGTTAATTTGTCCTGGACAAATCTTGCAAATAGTTTGTCCTGGGAACATCTTGCAAATAATTTGTCCTGGACAAATCTTGCAAATATTTTGTCCTGGGAAAATCTTGCAAATAATTTGTCTCGGACAAATATTGCAAATAGTTTGTCCTGGGAAAACCTTGCAAATAATTTGTCCCGGAAAAATATTGCAAATAATTTGTCCAGGAAAAATCTTGCAAATAGTTTGTCCTGGGAAAATCTTGCAAATAATTTGTCCTAGATAGATCTTGCAAATAGTTTGTCCTGGACAAATCTTGCAAATCATTTGTCCTGGATAAATATTGCAAATAATTTGTCCTGGACAAATCTTGCAAATAGTTTGTCCTGAGAAAATCTTGCAAATAATTTGTCCTGGATAAATCTTGCAAACAGTTTGTCCTGGGCAAATCTTGCAAATAATTTGTCCTGGATAAATCTTGCAAATAATTTGTCCTGGATAAATCTTGCAAATAGTTTGTCCTGGGCAAATCTTGCAAATAATTTGTCCTGGATAAATCTTGCAAAAGTTAAATTTGACGTACTTCCCGGTTTCCGATTGAGCTAATGTTTTTAAGATAAGATAAGATAACATAAATCTTTATTAATAATTAATTAATTATTTATATTTTTTATTCTTTATTTCTTTTTAGTTTAGATAACAGTGCTTATTTAGCTAAGCGATATCATTCTAAATCTCTATCATTCTATCTCTATCTAATAGTATATAATTCTAAGACTCCCAAAAATGGCGGACCAGTTTTTTATGCATATTTATATTTTTTTGTCCATGATATGGACAAATTGGGCAAGTGGGTATCATATGAAAGAGTTAGAAAAAAAAAGAGCTGAAAAAGACACCAAATAATTTAAATTCTTTTTAAATATAACCTTGTACCTAAAAGCTTTTAATTTTTCCGGAATGATCTTATTTGAATTTGGAAATGTGTATTTATATTCACATTTGGAACATCAAACAATTGGCTTTTTTGAGCATTAAAACATTTTCAAATAGAAGCTTGTAACTACCTTAATATATTTGGTTTTCAATGTTTATTTATAAAGTAATTAATGTCCTTATCTCTTAAAATTATGAATGATACTCACTTCTTCGCAGATATCCTCCCTTTTGCTGTCGCTCCCATCTTGATATAATACAATTTCTTTCAGAAGACCCTGAAAAAGAAACATGTACTGAAATTGTGTTCTATAATTTATAATTTGTGTGAATATTATAGGTTGTCGTTCTACCGCGTGGGAGGCCTGCCTACGCTACGTTTTCCGTTGCGCAGTCGTCACTCGAGTACCCAACGGCCATCTGTTCTACGAGCTATGTGCCCTGCCCACTGCCACTTAAGATTAGCGGTTCTGCGATTTCGCGGGCAGCGCCGGACCGGTCGTTGTGGAAATCCTTGGGGGAGGCCTTTGTCCAGCAGTGGAAATTTCTCAGCTGATACTCAGTATGATGATGATGGTTATAGGTTGATGACAACGACAAATTATGAGTGCAACCAATCCACCATCATAACAGCTCATATACGTCCCCACCGAGGGGCTCGAGCTTTCCCTGAATTAGGGCGATCGGGCCTTAGTTGACAACGCGGGCCCAGTGCGGGTTGGTCGACTTCACACCCAACCTGCGAGATTCTCTGCAGGCGTGTGCAGGTTTCCTCATGATATTTTCCTTCACCGTAAGAGCGTCGGATAAACGTATATATGAAATCTTAATTCGAAATCACATTGTTAAGTGGCAGGATTCGAACCACGACCTCCCGGACAGGAGGCGGCGGCCCTAGCCGTTACGCCACCGACGCTCCAACCTCCGACCGACCAATCAACCAATACTCTATAAATCAAATCAATGCCAGATTCAATTTCTTGC
Source organism: Coleophora flavipennella (assembly GCA_947284805.1). NCBI lineage: Eukaryota > Metazoa > Arthropoda > Insecta > Lepidoptera > Coleophoridae > Coleophora > Coleophora flavipennella. The sequence goes on from OX369279.1 coordinate 16,300,868, forward strand.
AAAAGATCCTGAAAAAAAAGTTTCATTGGAATTATGTACTATCTACATACTCGTATATAAAAATCTCGTGTTAGGTGAATGTGTTCGTACTCCTCGGAAACGTCTTGACCGATTTTAATGAAATTTTTCATGTGTATTTGGTAGGTATGAGAATAGGTGGTAAGTATATTTCATCTATAAATAAGTTATAGGCAAAACGACGTTTGCGGGGTCAGAAATAATTTATAATTTATGGAGACTATTGTAAGTTGATGGATGATAAATTAATAGTGCAACAAAAACTCACTAAATCAAATCAATTTGATCATATTTCCAACCATTTAATTTTTTTTAGATATCCTGAAATAAGGGTTAAGCTGACAGTGGAGGGAGGGGGCACTTAGCTCTGCCAAAAATTATCACTTTAAAGCTCAATCTTAGCTTAAACCTGAATCGAAAACTGGTTATAGATAACCCGCATAAGTTTTGAAAGACCTATTCAACCATACCCCACACAATAGGATAGTCAACGAAAAAAAATCTCACCCTCTTTTCGTGTAGGGGAAGAATCCTAATTTTTTTTTATTATTTTTTTATTATACCACATTGTCGGCGTGATTAATAAGTATACCCAAGTCAAATAACAGTTTTCTAGTACTAATAGCTCAGAAGCTAATAGCTAAGCCGCGGACATAAAGACGGCCGGACCAGACAGACATGGCGTAGCTATAACGGTTCCTTGTTGAATACGGAACCCTAATAAAACGATATCTACGCGAGCAAAACCGCAGAAAAAAGCTAGAAAGCTAGCAAAATATCGATATTAATTCAATAAATAATCGATAATTATCGTCGATATTTTAAATCGATATTTTTCTCCGGATGTCAAATTAGATTTTTCTGCCAGCATGTAAACTAATCATCTGATTGTTGTGTTGAAATCTGTTGCAGTAAATACCTCTTACATTCATATGTGTACGATTTCTCAGAACAACTATCAACATTGGTAGTTGCATCGGTTTCTTAACTTTATCTTTAATATACCCAATATTCTTGATGATTGTATTGTAATGTTTTGAATAAATAAAACTACATGACTACCAATTCTTATTTAATTTTCGATACACTAATGCAAATATTTCGATAAATATCGATATTATAGATATATCAAAATATCGATATTTTTACACGATATATATCGATAGCTTTGAATAATATCGATACAATATATATCGATATATTTTTTCATTTGCCCATCCCTACTAGAAGGTACCAAAGTGTAGAATTAAGTACTCTCATTTTTTGTCCTCATCGATAACCGATCCTATTGTTCAGCTCCTGCTAGACATTTTTAATCTTCTAAGATTAAAATGTGACGGTACCTAGGTATTTCAACTACTCTCTTTGTATACGTTGCAAAGTGAAGCGGGTTTTGATGAAACTCACTCTGTAAAAGGTTTGCTTGCCGACAGCGCAGAGCAGAGGCCTGTGTTATGAGATTGGATTTTTGCGTAACAACATTGATAAAATTTTTAGTACCTACCTTTCTATAGATACTACCTTACAAAGTCTTTAAAATGTAATCATACAGAGTGTATTTACTCATGAACCTTGTTTAAAGCCACGTTGAATGCGTAAAACAAGTACTTTCCATACAAATCAATCGATAAACTTTGTATGGGGAACGTGAAATTCAGTATGCGTAGTTCAGTCAAATGCACAGAAATCGTAATAATATATGCATGTCAAATATGGAGGTAATATTTTCAGGAGAGATCTCTTTACACCTTTTATTTTTAGTTACATTTAACCGCCTACGCACGGGCAACACTAATGTCTGATGGCGCCTATAGGGAGTTTTTTGGCGGGATTTGTGGCGGACGCATTCGTAGTTTTATTTTGTTGTTTTTTCATTGTTTTCTGCTGGGATTTTCTTCAAGAAGTGGTGCATTTTGGAGCAAATCGTCTAGTGCACGTGAGCAATGTGGAGAACAAGAAAATAAAACGAAGGAGGACGTGACAACCCAACTTGCTCTGGGTGCAGTTTTATAGACGCCCAACAGCAACTGGGTGTTCCACCTCAGAATGCAGCTGCTGCAAATGCTGTCAAGAACTTCAGAGAAGATTTGTAATGCACCGGCACTAGCATTACAAATCCAAAAACAAATGAAGAAAGTGAAAATTATTTACGAATCCGGCTGAAGGACTAGTTTCCATGGCCAAGAAAAATTTACAACAACAAATGGCGCCTATGTGACGCGATGGTTAGTAAATCGCAGGTTCGATTTCCGGTGTGATCCAGAGATATGCTATATTTAAGGGGAGGTAGATAGGTTACATGCGTCATAAAGGTGAAGCAAAAAAAGATGCCCATTGGCATCTCTTTTCATAGTAGCATTCGGTAGGTACTTATTATAATGTGTGTGTAAATGGATTCGATTTTCAAATGTGGTTTGTTAGTGCATAACCCATCTATGGTAACAAATCTCTGGTGTGATCTAACTTTTTGAAACTCAGTTTGGTTGGCCGTGGCAAAGTTTACAATCACGCCTGGCTAGCTACCACTATCGTCTCACCGTCAAACATCAGTGGAACAGTATTTACCTATGAAATTACCCATTGTACAAAAAAGTTTAAAGATTAAAATTAATATTAAGAACAATAGTTATTAAAACAAAATTTATTCCTAAAAATACCATTAGACTATTAGAAATTAAATTTTAGTAAACATAATATGCCTTATTGTTTACATATTTTGAGAGCACAATGGCTTTAACCTCATGAAGTCGGGATTTTTCACCTAAAAAATCGCCTTTATTGAGGCGAAAAATACACGTTGTTTTAATTTTAAAGCTCTAGAGTTATCGCAGCAGTTTCTTCGTTACTAATGACATATTTGGGAATACTCCGCATAAGATTTCGTCACTTTCAGGAAAATTGAAGAAAATAAACTAGTATAAAAATTGCCCCATCTGACCACTAAGAAAACGCTTTTGTTCCATTCAATGGTACATAGCTCAGGGGATTAGAACATAAAAGACATGCCACTAGTTACTATATAAAAGACCATAAGTAGTATCATCATAAGGTCCATAATAAATAAAAATAACTTTTTTAGTTTCAATAAACATTGGCATCGAACGTAAAAAACTAAATCGTCAATTTCATAGGTAAAAACCTATTATATCCACCTATTGCTTTGGGGAATTCTGGTAAGCCCGCTTCTATCTTCGGCATCTTTGTCACCAAATATATTTCTTGAGGGGAGTGAAATCTTTTTAACTCTGTGGTCGTAACGTACCAACAGGTGAGATGAAGAAGGGTTCATCTCGTAAATATCATTTTATTATCAGTATCTGGGCGGCCGAGGTTTGCTCTTTAAAGGCAAAAAAAAAATTAAAAAAAATATTGTATTTTTTTAGACATAGCTTATTGAACAGATGGCCGTTGGGGAAGTAAAGTCCTCGAGTGGCGACCGTACACCGAAAAACGTAGCGTAGGAAGGCCACCCTCTCGCAAAAAAGCCGCTAGATGCGGGCTGCGCAGAACCGGTCGTCATGGAAATCCTTGGGGGAGGCCTATGTCCAGCAGTGGACGTTCTTCGGCTGATATGATGATGATGACAATAGAGTCGACCGGACCGGGGATCGAAGCCATGATCTACGTGGAGAAAGTCCAACGCTTTGACCACTGATATTTCGCTATTCGCTTACACATGATCTGGTGTGGTAAACTTACCGACCTTACTATTGAGCAGAAAAGATGATGTGCGTAAAAACTTGGGAATATGCACTGTACCAATGAGACCTAGCTAGATCGATTTCCGCCCCCAATGAAATATATAGCAAATTTCATTGAAATCTATATAGCCGCTTTCGTGATCTCAAAACAAACATAAATACAAAAATTGGTATATACATGACGTAGCAAAGTTGGTGTAGGTAGGTCCCGTTTACAGGGGGGCTTCTACTCATTATACTGAATTACATTTGTTTTATAACTTTTCTGAAACGCAAAAAAAACTCTACATACAAATCGATTATCTGATCGAGCTATTTTATGCATTTTTGTATGATTGTTCTAATTTTATTTTGAGAATCGGCTATGGGTTCTTTGAAGAAAGTTGTTCAATATGATGAGTACGCCGATGATAATATGATGAGGTGGACCGATGACCTGGTGAAGATCGCGGGAAGCCGATGGATGCGGGCAGCGCAGGACCAGTCGTCGTGGAAATCCTTGAGGGAGGCCTTTGTCCAGCAGTGGACGATTTTTGGCTCATTTGATGATGATGATGATGATTAGAACTCCCGTTAAAGTGTCCTATACCATTTTTTTACACCCTGTATATAAACATTGCTCGTTTTGTAGTACTCGTATAAGAGATAAAATAAATAGGAAAACATTCACAACTTTAGTCAATAAACCTATTTTAATGTGTTTTGCAAGATCTGGGCTAACGAAAAAGTTTCACTATGGTGTCGTCATGTCAGATTTATTTTAACCATTTGCGTCACGGATTTTTATTGGCAGTGATAATAACATAATTTAGTTTATATTTAACTTCTCAACCTTCAATGTAAAAAAAAACCGGTTGTTTGTAAAGTCGGTTTAAGGACGATAATTTTACGTGATAACAAATACCCGTCCAAGTGCCCGTCCAAGTGGCCGCCTAAGTCCCCATCCAAGTACTCGTCAAATTACACGTCAAAGTACAACTCCAAGTCCTCGTCCATGTACCCGTCAAAGTACACATCAAAGTCAAAAATACAAGGAATCAAAATGAATTTTTGTGTTTCCTCACAGAGAATCGACCGCATTGGTACACCTCTTGTAAGCTCCTGGAAGCCTAGTACTTTCAATCCTTTTTATCCAACACTGATGTTAGGTATAAGAAACGCCTATTTATGGTTTGGACGCTTCGTCCGTCCATCCGTTCGTCCAAGTCCAAGTACCAGTACAAGTACAGAATAAAATGTAAGTAGCATAAATAAAGTCGCTTGGCTCAGGCGTTACGTGACAGGGGTAACGTGGCCGTGCGACACTCAGGCGTAACGCGACATGACGTCACACTTTTTTGTCTATGCAGCCCGAGTTCATCGATTTATAAGACGTCAAAAAAATAAGTTTCCGGAAATACCTATTAATTTTTGTGGACTTATTTGAAAAAGAATTTCCTTGTATTCTGTGTGTTTAAACAAAACGTTAAAAAGCTGTTAACCACCTAGACTCTAAACAAGTACTCTTTTTACTTCTTTTTTGCCTACTGGAAAAAAGAGATAGTTACTAAAAATGCTTTAATAATTTCATCTTTACCTAAAATAATTAAGGATGATGACAGCATCAAAAATAAATTATAAACTCTTGATCCAATTAACTGAAACTTTGAAACACCTCACTCGTTTTGTTTTCGATTTAGTCTTAAATTTTTAAGTCACCAAAATCACAAAATAAGTACCTAAATGACGCTGCTAAACTATGACGTCACGCGTGACAAACCCTAAAACCTACCTAGTACCTATTTCAAACATTTTAAGAACAAAATGTCGTTTTTGACAGATGATAACAAGTAACTTAGACTAGAATACTAGAAGTCATCACCCCTAAATACAAACTGACCTTAACGAGGAAACGTTGAAGAGAAGTGAAAAATTGGGGAAGATTGGTTAGGAAAAATCCGCCAAGTGTGAGCCAACTCGCGCACCACGGATTCCGAACCACTACACCTCTCCGCACAAGTAAAACAATGATACATGTTCAAGTCTATCAAAAGACATCAACGAGACAGACAGATATTTTTTTTATCAGTTCGGTCGGGCTCCTTAGTTCAGTACGACTCACACTTGGATGGGTTTTATTACTTAATGTTGAATTTTAAGGTTTGACTATAATTTAACCCAATTTTACGGTTGCATGTATTACCGTTTTTACGATAGAGAAAAAACAAAAACCTTTGAAAACAAGTTTCTTAATTTCCACTTTTAGGAACGGTGCGTTCCTACTCGAAGAGAGCAAAGGGATACATATCTCCCGCCAGGCGAGGTGGTATGCCTGGGGTATGGCCGTGGACCAATCGTTGATGATTGGTATCTGTATATATACTCAGCGCTGAAGAAATTCTAATAGCGATCTAGATGTTGTATTTTTTGTTTTCTCGTCGCTTGTGATAAGGTTCAGGGGCGGGTTACTGCAGTTGCCGCCACATCACTCCCCCTCCGAGGCCGGAGGTCGATCCAATGAGAGCTGGCAGTCTAAGGTCGCGGGTGCTGTCGACCTCGTTAAGTCGGGTCGATGTGCAGTGTGCCAGGTTGATGTCCACGGTGAGTCGGGATGAAGAAGGCTGGCGTCAAGCGTCATGGCAAGGGAAGTAGGTGATGCGCGCAGAGTTAGCGTGTGACTGCCGACAACTTGCTGGTGCCCGAAGGTGAAGTAGCAGGCTAGGAAACTCGACGTCTCGGGTTGCGATGGTCCTGATTTAACTTCAGTGAGATGCGATGCGACTGATGTGTTGCTGAGGTTTGCTTTACCGGCTGAAGGCTTGATGATGGAGTATCTACCAATTTAGCAACGGTGCGTTCCTACTCGAAGAGAGCAAAGGAAGATATCTCCGCCAGGCGAGTTGGTATGCCTGGGATCCGGCCGTGGACTAATCGCGGATGATTGGTATATACTCAGCGCTGAAGAAATTCTAATAGCGCGTTCTAGATGTTGTATTTCTTTTGTTCTCTCGTCGCTTGTGTTAAGGTTCACTGGCGGGTTACTGCAGTTGCCGCCACAAACTTTTTTTTTTTTTTACGAAGGAGTGAAGAAGGTTTTTCAAGGAAAATAATCCAAGTTGAAATTTTGAAGGGGATCGATTGCCGTACTCTTATATTATTATAGTATAGAGTAAAACAACTAAATAATTAAAAATATGTGTATGTGTGTGTGTGTTTGTGTACATCCGGTGCTCTAGTGCCTATACAACTGGACAGATTTTGGTACGATTTGGGCTAGAATAATGTTAGTATGTTTTTTTTATTTATTTTTGCTTTGCCACATATTTCCTTGTTATGTGGTTGCCACGATAGTTTATAAAACACCTATTATATTTTTACTCAAAAATAATTTACACTATTTTGATGAAACTATCAAAATAATTCAAAAAATCTGTGATAATTTTAGCCAGCAACCTATCATGGTTCAAAATATACAGCTCATAAAAGGTAGGAAAGACGAACAGAAAGGTGGACAGACGAACGGCGTAAGCTTAGTTATAGGGTACCTACCATTAACTGATAAGGAACCTTAAACGTAAGTAAAAGAGACAAAAAATGATAAACAATGATGTAAGAGAGAGAGAGAGATGTAACTCATATACTAAAACGGAAATTTAAATTCATCACTTATCTACGAGTACATACTGGGAAGAGGTTGCAAAGTTTAAATGTTCAGATTATGAACTAGCAAATATTGTTATTAAATGTTGTCATAATTGAAAATTCCGTACAACACAATACGTACCAGGGCAGAGAAAATAAACTACTAAACGAACTCGGCGCCAAGTGCTGAGTTAGGTGCCGCCCACTCGGATCCGAGTGAACGTTCAAACGATTTTTTTCGAACGGTCAAATTACGGTTTCTGTGGCGAGTGAAAATCACTCCGCGTGGCAACTCTGTGGCGAGCGCACGTCACTCCACGTGGCAACTTAGTGGCGAGTGCACGTCACTCTGCGTGGCAACTCTGTGGCGAGTGCACGTCACTCCGCGTGGCAACTCTGTGGCGAGTGCACGTCACTCCGCGTGGCAAATCTGTGGCGTGTGCACGTCACTCCGCGTGGCAACTCTGTGGCGAGTGCACGTCACTCCGCGTGACAACTCTATGGCGAGTGCACGTCACTCCACGTGACAATTCTGTAGCGAGTGCACGTCACTCCGCGTGGCAACTCTGTGGCGAGTGCACGTCACTCCGCGTGGCAACTCTGTGGCGAGTGCACGTCACTCCGCGTGGCAACTCTGTGGCGTGTGCACGTCAATCCACGTGGCAACTCTGTGGCGTGTGCACGTCAATCCGCGTGGCAACTCTGTGGCGAGTGCACGTCACTCCGCGTGGCAACTCTGTGGCGAATGCACGTCACTCCGCGTGGCAAACCTGTGGCGTGTGCACGTCACTCCGCGTGGCAACTCTGTGGCGAGTGCACGTCACTCCGCGTGGCAACTCTGTGGCGAATGCACGTCACTCCGCGTGGCAACCCTGTGGCGTGTGCACGTCACTCCGCGTGGCAACTCTGTGGCGAGTGCACGTCACTCCGCGTGACAACTCTGTGGCGAGTGCACGTCACTCCACGTGACAACTCTGTGGCGAGTGCACGTCACTCCGCGTGGCAACTCTGATAACAAAAAAAGTAATGCTTCCTAGGATTGGGTACACACATTTTGAAAAGAAGTGAATGAGTTAAATCCACGCTCTGCTTATGAAAACAACCTCAGGAAAACGAGAAACATTCACAAACACAAATAAAGCATAACATCTTACATGAAGCTAGGTTAATTAGCTCTCGACTCCGAAATCAATCAAGAGTGAAACCTTTAAGGTGCTCAGGTGAAATTGTATAATTTTAACCCAGTTTGCGTACGTGAACGCAAACATCATACGGGTTCATTACGTCTTCGTCGTTGCAACGTTCATGCATATTCGTACTTGATAAATCCTACTAATATTATGAATTTGAAAGTGTGTATATATGGATGTTTGTTACTCTTTCACGCTTCAAACACTGGAAGGATCGGAATGAAACTTGGCACACATATAGGTTAGGTCCTGGAATAGGACATAGGCTACTTTTTACCCCGGGAAAACGTGTCATTCCCACGGGAAAATCGAATACAACGCGGGCGTAGCCGCGAGCGGACGGCCCGTAATATTTAATATGTGAAAATGTGTTTGTTACCTTTTCACGCTGCAACACTTCGTCATATTTTGATGAAAGTTGACATTCAGGTAGCTTGTGTCACTGGGAAGGACATAGGATACTTTTTATCTCATGAAAATATCATAATCCAATGCAGTTGGATGGAAAGGGAAATGAAAGGTTGCCTGGAAGAAATTGCTACCTAGCAATAAGGCCGCCTATTGTATAGGCTTTCTTCTATATTGTCAATTTTTTTTTGTTGTGATGCAATAAAGAATATTGTATTGTATTGTATTGTATGAAAAAAAAAATCTTTTTGCGGTTAATGTCTTTAAAATCGCAACAGAACAATTAATTATTGTAATTTTTTGCACAGATTATTATGTTTGAAGGGGTGGGAAATGACATAATTTATTAATTAGCATTTCCTGACATAGTTCCCGAGGGATCTGGGAAAAACTCATTTCTACGCTCGCGCACGTCGGCGTCGCAACGGAGCAGCGGATTGAAGTGATTTTTTTGTATAGAATTGGTTGAGAATGGGGGACCTGGGGAAAATTCATGTCCTCTCTCGCGAGCCGGCAGACCAAGATACAATTGATATGAAGCTTATCTTTATACAGGTGTTACAAAATTGGTGTGGGTCCCGTAAATTGTGGCTTCTAATCATCAAACTGAACAACTTTTGTTCTACAAGTTTGCTGAAATCACTTATTTATATTTTGAACTTTTACATACAAAACTATCAGCTGATAGACCAAATTTTTGCATTTTTGTATGCAGTGTCGAATTTTGTTTTTGTGAGTTGACTATGGGTTTCTTGGAGAAAGTTGTTCGGTATAATGAGAAGAAGCCCCAGTTAACAGGACCTACACCAATTTTGTTACACCTGTATAAATCAATGGCCGTTCGTTAGTCTAGCAAACACCCGAAAATGGCTTGACCCGTTATGGTGAAACTTTGGCAAATTATTGTGCGCAAGCCCGGGAAGGTTTATAACAAAAAACGCGCAAAACCGCGCAGCCTCGCTGTCAATGCGGGCAAAGCCGCGGGCATCAACTAGTGATTACAATCCACACCAGGTTTCTAACGAGCCACCAAACGAGCCTGCAAGTCTTCTGAGACTTCTTGTTTGACCTTGAAATCCCATTTTCAGGGTACCGGAGTCAACAAGGTTTCGGTTATGGTTTCGCCATGTCTGTCTGTCCGTCTATCCGAGGCTTAGTGTAAAGACCATTATTACTAGAAAGCTGTAATTTAACATGGTTATACATATTAATCACACCAAAAAAGTTATACATTAAAATCTTTCAAAAAAAATTTTTTTTGATACCTCCCCCCTCCCCTACATGTCAAGAGGGGGTGATTTTTTTTGCTATCTCACTCTATCATGTGGGGTATCGTTGAATAGGTCTTACAAAACAACTGAGAGTTTGCTAAAATTTTAAAAAAAAGTAAGTGTGTGGTTTGAAACTTTGTGTGAAACTTTACAGAGGAGGAAACGATCATGGCTGCTCTCGCTACGGTACAGAGGACGAAACGATCATACCGTCAGACGAAAGTGTCCGTCACGCGACATGCAACACACAGACGGAAAATGTGAGACGATGTAATAAAAGTTTTACTTTATAAAACATTTATTTTTTGGAAACGCTTCGAAACCCTACTATGCCCCGACTCTCACTTAGCCGGTTTTTATTCAAAGGTCTGCCTACGCATGCGTAACGAAACTATTTGATTTTAGTACTCTGTACATTATCGTATAGTCGACGTTGACGGCTCGCGTCAAACACTCCGTCAAAGGAGCCGCCCTAAGTTCATTCACGGCACCGCTTCCGGCGCTGACAATATCGGCCCCTTTGAAGGAGTGTTTAACTCGAGCGGTTGAAGGTGCGGCTAATTCAGCAAATGAACTAACTTAACTAAACGACTAGCATACTCTCTCCAGTATTCCAGATTAAAGGAATTGGAGAAAGCAGCTGCTTCCTATCTAAATACATTAGCTGCCAACTCCCAGGCAACAGTTTCACCGCAGTTGATTTCCAACGGATTTTGGCATGGCGCTTCACTTTGCCTGTGAATCTGTCTAAAATCAAGGATGGCAGAAAATATGAGTGCACGCTAATCTAGTCCAGGACAATTGGAGCTTGTAAGAGCTGAATTATGGATAGAGCACGGATAGCTTCACATCAAAAGGTCGCGGGTTCGATTCCAGAAGGAGTCTAACTTTGTAAGACTCGGTTTGGTTAGTGGAAGGGCATTTTCTAAGCCCGCCTTGTTAACTACCACCATCCCTACTAATATTATAAATGCGAAAGTAACTCTGTCTGTCTGTTACGCTTTCCCGCAAAAACTACTGAACGGATTTGGCTGAAATTAGGTAGGTAGACAGATTAGGACCTGGATTAAGACATAGGCTACTTTTTACCACGCTCGCGAGCCGCTTGCGGCTCGCGCACTGCGCACCCTCGAAAAGTCATAGAAACGTGGTCCACGCGGGTGAAGCCGCGGGAAACAGCTAGTCTTATATAAAGTCTTGTCGCCAAACATCGATGTTGACAACATTGATGTGTTCCGGCTTGAAGGTAAGTTAACCAGTACTCCATTGGGTTGGGGAATCTTGGTAAGCCCGTTTCCATCTTTGCCAAGGGCTTACTAATTGGCCAAGTGAAAAGAACTGGCCAAGTGCAAGTCGGACTCGCACAAAGTGGGCTTTTGTAGTCTTTACAAAAATAAAAGTATATTTTAAATAACAAAGTTGTTTCTGTAGTTGGTAATAAAACTTTTTATAAGTCCAACTGCTCATTTTGAATAAGTTTCTCGAATATCAAGTTTAAACTACGAAAGCCTACTAAGCCATGATAGTTTTCCTTTTAAATTGATTATATTTCCTACTATTTTCATTTTTTTTAGATGTCTTTGAAATAGCGGGTTAGTTGACTTTACTCTAAAGAAATATAAATATAAAGCTTAATATTTCGCTTACGATGTAGTTTTTGAAGTTCTATTCAACGATTATTCCAAAAAAATAGGGTAAGTCTACAAAAAAACAACCCGTCTTTACATGTAGGAAAAGTAACAAAAAAATACATATTTTTCAAGATTTTATTTTACTATGTTTGTGTCGTTCTTCTTTGGGATTTTAAAAATAGTCTTGGAAGCACAGATTTGAACAGAAGGATCCGCCCGTCTGCATATTTTAGTCAGATTTTCTTCATACATGCAAAAAGTAGCGCCATCTGACATAACTCGTACGAACTAGCGTGGGCGAGAGTTGACTGACATGCCGAGTTAAAAGAACCTTGATAGAATTGTCGCTTTAAAAATTCGTTTTTTTAATTTGTTTACAAGAAAAAATACAATGTAAGGTTACTTATCGATAATACGACGTCCCATGTTTCTTTTCAGCCTTTCTTTTATGATATTTACGGCCTCTTACTACACAATAAGGCATTTTTATATGGAATATTTTTCCACCGCACTGAACAATGTCCCGCAGACGACTGAGTCGCGAGTGTGCGAAACTTTCGATTTTCGCACCAATTCGCTGGGCCCATTAGTCGCGCGCGTTGGCCGGGTCCTTACGCCAGTAATATATAAGTCATTGCTTGGAAGTATTTTTTTTTTATTTGCGGTTATAGAGGGGGTGACATGATACGGGCGACTGGCAGGAATAGGAACTCTTACCCTACCTAAACAAAAATATAAATATCAATGTTGTTTATTTTAGAACAAAATCAGCAAATATGAAATAAGTGTAATATCTGGGTATTAGTAGAAAATAACTTTTTTTTATTACAGTTGGAGGACTAACAGCTAATATAACTATAAACATTAAATATATAAAAAATAAAAAGCTACTTAAAATATTCACCAATACAAACATAGAAGTTAAAAAACAGGCCAAGTGCGAGTCAGAACCGCACACAAAGGGTTCCGTACCATCATACTAATTAGCGCTAGTATAAGGGTTCCGTACCATCATACTAATTGGCGCTAGTGCAAAGGGTTCCGTACCATCATACTAATTAGCGCTAGTACAAAGGGTTCCGTACCATCATACTAATTGGCGCTAGTGCAAAGGGTTCCGTACCATCATACTAATTAGCGCTAGTACAAAGGGTTCCGTACCATCATACTAATTGGCGCTAGTGCAAAGGGTTCCGTACCATCATACTAATTAGCGCTAGTACAAAGGGTTCCGTACCATCATACTAATTGGCGCTAGTACAAAGGGTTCCGTACCATCATACTAATTGGCGCTAGTACAAAGGGTTCCGTACCATCATACTAGATGGCCTAGTTTCTTTACGGTTACAAAGAACAGATTTTTTGTATGGAGACACCCTTATTTTTTCACTTTTAGGTAATTGTTGTTATAGCGGCAACATAAATACAACATCTGCGAAAATTTCAACTGTCTAGCTATCAGGGTTATGAAATATAGCCTGGTGACAGACAGACAGACAGACAGACAGACGGATGGACAGCAAGGTCTTAGTAATAGGGTCCCGTTTTTACCTTTTGGGTACGGAACCCTAAAAAGAGAAACTATTATGAACTTTAAAAAGATAATACGAATATTGCTTATAGAATCAAAGTATGATATAGAAAGAGACACACTTTTCGCTGGTTGTCACTTTGAAAGAAATAAATCGACGGACTTTTATATAGTAACGTCTCCGCCTGTTTAACACTCCTGGCCTGGAGAGGCAACTGCTGCAAATCTCAGGCTGCTGCGAAGTTATGACGCGCCGGATATTACCTAACCGAACCCATACATAAATATATACTGTAGGGTACCCACCATGTTTCAACACTGAGTTGTTATTTATTTTTATTCACAATTGGTAAACCCTTGACAACATCTCACCTGGTGGTAAGTGACGATGTTGCCGAAGATGGAAGCGGGCTTACCAAGATTCCCCAACGCAATGTTGCTTAATAATAAGGCTTCCTACTGGCACGTTGACGACATTGGGTTCGATTCCCGAATATAAAAAAAAAATTACATAATTTATTCATTTAATTGCAATAAAGAATAATTAATTGAATTCTCCTAGTGATAATAAAATAAAATAAAAAAGTGATATTATAAGAGTTTCTCTTGTTGAATTTCATAGTGTTGTATGATGTAATATTTTCAAAAGGTACGAAGTTACGAAGGTTACTAGGATCTAAAAAAACCGGCCAAGTGCGAGTCGGACTAGTACTCCGAGGGTTCCATACCACCACACATTTCCCCACAACTACATAGTTATAATGACAATGATGACTATTCACATTACAAACAAAAGACTTCAACGCGAGCGACCAAAATGTGCTGTTTTTGTCACTCAGTTCGGACTCCTTAGCACGAGTACGACTCACACTTGGCCAATTTTTCTTATTTTTTGCTTTTTTTCAGTATCAGTACTATATTCACAGCAAGTTTCACGTCTGTATGTATTACCGTTTTTACAATAGAGCTAAATAAAAAATCCTTTTGAGACCTATAAAAAACAGTTTTTTTGTAAAGAGACTATCTTTTTTTTTCTAATTTTTAATATTTTTGTTGTTACGGCAACAGAGAAACACATTCTGTAAAAAAATCAACTGTCTACCTATTACTGTTCATGAAATACAGCCCGCTGACAGACGGACAGACAGCGGAGGCTTAGTAACAGGGTCCCGTTTGTCTGGTTACCCGTTTAGGTTTAACCTAGTTCAAGCACACATCATCCTGTTCTTCATGTCAGCTCCCCATTGCGTTGGGGAATCTTGGTAAGCCCGCTTCCATCTTCGGCAACATCGATACTTACCACCAGGTGAGATGTTGTCAAGGGTTTACCAATTGTGAATAAAAAAAACTTCGAAATCAGTAGACCTATAAAATAGAAATGTCGTGACTTACGTACTCACTCTCACTGACTGAGTCATCGATGTCTAACCCCAATCCTTGGACATATAAAGCTGTATTTTGCACACTGGTTCCCTGCGAGATATTTTTTATTATTTTTTTTTATTTTATTTATTAGGTTCACCAATGATTGTTTACATCAATACATTAATAGTTACAAATAAAACTTACTAAATGTAACAATGTCTTATAGGTAAACACCACATGCACACAAATACTTGTCTAGAAAATAACCAATTATTAGTAGGTATCTAAGGTAATAATGCTCAAAAGTATACACAGCTTATAAATGAATTAACTTTGACATAAAAGACAGTCATGAACCGCCTTGTAAAATTTAGCCACGGTGTCATTATTTACATCGACTATGTCACTGCAATTATTTAATAATCTAGACATCCTAGGAACAGGAGAATTAGAACCTAAGACAGTTCTTGTAAGCGGTGGACACAATGGTGTAATTCGATTACGTGGTAATCTAGCGGGAGCACGGAAGCGTAACAAATTCAATAACTGAGGACAGTCAATGTTATTTCGCAAAATCTTAAATAAAAACATTAAATCTAATATGTCTCTCCTTAATGCCAATGAATCAGTTTTAAAATGCTGCAATCTTCCTTGAGAAGAGGGTATTCTCTAAGACATTCCACAAGAAAAGGCCAAATGCCACAAAAAACGCTTTTGTATCCGTTCCAAACGCAGAGTGTGTAGATATAGACAAGCCTATCCAGATAATAACCGTGCTTCAGGTCAGTTAACCTGTGCGAGTGACCCAACCACGCAATACTGAGCTACGACCGTTTTTATTTCTTTTTATTATGTATTCATTTATCTCTGAGCTAAGGTACAAGACACAAAAATCAAAAAATAAAACATTTTTGTCTTTTTACCCGACTGCGCCTGAAGAAGGGTTATGTTTTTCGAGTGTATGTATGTAAGTTTATTTATCTCTTTTGCACGCTATGTAGCCCTAAACGGCTTGATGGCTTTTGCACGCTATGTAGCCCTAAACGGCTTGATGGCTTTTGGAGTGCGAGGTGTCGTTAGATTCGTCTTAATCCCGTGAGTGACATAAGATAAAATTTTACCCGACTGTACAAAAAAGGGTTCAGTTTTTATGCAGTCGCGTTTTTAATTAATTCCAAATTCAATTTATCTCATCGATCATTTTTTTAAAAAGAGTGCTCATAGCAGCTCCGACGCGCCACAGGAGTTTACTCATGAAACAATTTTTTTCGGCCTCGCATGAAACGCTCCGGGCTTCGCACTACTCGGAGCTCCTATTGTAATAAGCGCTTCGCTAAAAGTTAGTGTCACTTTTGGTAACGCGTTACAGATCTTCACTTGATATCCCTCCTAATATATTTTCCATAATATTGACCTCTATACAGGGTATAACAAAATTGGAATAAGTCCCGTTAACTGGGGGTTCTACTTATCATACTGAACAACTTTCTCCAAAGAACCCGTAGTAATTATTTTTTTAATTAGACCCTTCACACAAAAATGTACAAAATTGGTCAATCAGTTCATCGATTTGTATGAAGACGTTTTTTTTGCGATGTCAGCGAAGTCGTAGAACAAAAGTTGTTTAGCATGATAAGTAGAAGCCCCAGTTAACGGAACCTACACCAATTTTGCTACACCCTGTAAATTAATCTATTCCAAAGGAGTGAACTCCAATAATATTTCAAGTCCGACATTTTTAAACATCCACTGGTAACACAAAACCATTATTTTGAATTTCATATTTTATTCGTGCGTAATTCATATATTATGGGACGTGTGAAATAATGTAAATTGAGTTTTATTACAAATGCTTTCATGTTTAGTCGAGTACGAAATTCGTGCAAAGAAAAAGCGGAGAATGCACGGCGTAGGAGTCGGGGGGGGAGTGTAGGAGTACTCTCCTAACGGGGCGTCGGCAAATGAGTACAAAGAAAGAGTGCGGACGAAAATCTCATTCAAGTTTTGCATTTTTATTGTGGAAAAAAGATGAGGGTTGGGAAAATTATATACGCAGCCAGTTTCCACCTCGGAATATATCTCTAAAGCGCGGGCTAATTTGTAAAGTGAGCCTTCTCGACCGTAAATTACACGCGTGGAGTTGTAAAGTTTCACAAAAAGTACGGCAATATATCCTGAAGATACATCACCGGGTCTGACGTTTGAATATCTCGGTTCTCAAGTGTTTCCACTTTCATCTCACAGTACAGTACAGTACAGCTGTTTTTCAGGGGTCTTCTGGCTCGAGTTGGCTGTGACGGTTGTTTTTGTCTGGTCCGAAAAGGGACTTTTTGCTGACTGAACAGGTACCAGTGAGGGTCTGATAATTGTTTTTGTTAATCCTCTGACCGTTTACTGGGATGTGTGCGGCCACGCTTTCAGGAGATGGATGGTTTTCAAACCCGTAAAAGTCTACATTTATACTTGGTTGCATGTCTTTCAATAGACATGAACATAAAAGACATGGACAGTTTTTATTATTAATCATGAATAACAAGTAAAAATATATGTCGGAGTGTCATTGAAAACGCGACCAATACCAGCTCGAGATAAGTTTACATAGTTACACTTTGTTTGGATCAAACGTCAGGTATTAGTACCTGGGTGAAACCGGTGGTGGCGTGACGATCGCTTGTACTCGTGAGACGACCGTTTGTGGTAGCAAAGATGATGTATTAACGGAAGGCTGTTTGTGCTGCCACACTGAGTTGAGAATTTATTAGATCTGTGAAGAAGCCACATTAGCTGGACGTCAGTCTCGGAGCAGACACTTTTTGACGGAGCATCGAGCAGAACACAAGTAGTGGTGATCTGTGAGCAAAATGGACGTGTCACGCCATCGCTGTGATCACCGCGTTTGCATCCATTGTTATCCAAGGCATCCTGTACAATTTCGATTACCAAATGATCAAGACTATTGAAGAAGGACCTCTGTGATATAGCTGCATTGTTATTTCGACGCCCAATACCGAAATAGTTAAGGACGTGAACCACGAGGCCATCCATAACCTAACCACTCACTTCCTTCGAGATCAGAAGTTGGATTGTTCCCAGCGCTCGCAACAAGTGGACAACGACGGGAAAATGTGAAAAATGATAATGAAGCAGCGAAATAAAAACCAACTGGCAATTCTTTGTGCTACAGAAACAGAACATGTTGCGATTGATTGAGGTTATGCAAGCACCATCGACTACATTTGCTGCAATCACACTGCCAGAATTCAACCAGAATATACCTGAAGCTAATCCACGTTCACGGTGCTCGTTTGTCGACATCTCCCTTACGGAACGACAGTTGCAATGAGGTGCAATGCTTATTTCACTTAGCAAACCGTTGAAAGGCATATGCTCCTGTGCTTCCGGAATGACTCGGAGCCAGTTTAGAAACCTGTTCCTGATGCGCTGTTTGGAAATGGGCGACAGTATGGGCTGCGCTGGCAGCAGCGGAGATCCACGCAAGCGGCGCGTGCAGCTTCAGCGAAGTGCGTGATGTACGCGGAGCTATGAAAATCCGGTGAGTCGTACCCCTTTTGTTTTGATGGTGGTAGTAGTACGTGCGTAGTACTATTACCTAATCTGTAGTGGTTAGGGTGATTCATGCTTGTATGAAAAAAAAAAATGCTCTTTGATTCCTGCTCCACAAGTCTTATCCCGTTTGGTTAGTCATAAAAACGATATGTGCCAAAACAGGGCTTTCTACGATCACGTTTAGAGGTCGCTATGATTTGCAACTAAAATATTTTACAAAATCGCCAAGGACAAAGTTAAATTTTTGTAATATTTGCGCGCGCGGATCACACTGACTGTTACTATGTGACAATTGATTTGCGGTATACGGGCGGGTGATGCCCGCCCTTCTCCCCCTCCCCCGCACGCACTTGTATAGGCAAATGTTTTGTTTTGTTTTAGTTTGCGAGTGGTTAGTAGAAAAAGTGCACGTCACCCGCATTACGCAATTTTACGCTTGGACGGACATTCGTAAACCTGTGAAATATGACTTCTAGTAGTCGTTCTGTGTCCACTAGGGCTTCAGCAGAAGTGTGGTTACTCGGAAAACCGGTAGAATCTATTTCACACGCGAGACTTCCATCAAATGGCGATGTGCTAAGAAGATTTCACTTTCATCATATAGAAGAGAAGCAACCAGTTAATCAAAGTGTTAAAAACACGGTAAATATTGTTCTGGAAATTTGGAAAAAAGCAAGAATCCCCACGCAAAGAGCTGATTCAGCAGAACGTAAACTAAAGAAACTTTTAGAAACCTATAATCTTTTGAAGAAAAATAGAAAATCTAATCTTGAGTCTTGCCGTTTAAAAGAGGAACTTTTCAAATCTGATCTTTTGGATCTTTTCGATATAGCTGCAAAAAATGCTTTAGAGTTGATAAATAATAAAGAAGATAAAATGTTTCTCACCATGCAGCGTGAAGATACTATGAGCTGTAGTATGGCTGGCGTAGATATGAATCTGTTTAATAAAGAGTCTCGAAAGCGAAAAAGTGAAAAACAGACTGAACTTAGAAAACTGAGGAGTAAAACTGATTCTTGCGCTAGCCAAAAATCTATGTTACTAGACATAGGATCAAGTTCGACCAGTTGTGAATCTTTGTCTTCAGATGATGATTTCCAAACTGCTGTTACTCGTACGTTACCCACCACGGCCACCACCGAGGAAAACCCTGAACAAATCCCACAGATATTAAGTGAAGCCGTTGTTACGACATTAGATCGAGTTAACGTATCTGACCGACAGGCGATGTTTGTGATTGGATCTGTAGCTCAAGCATTGGGAGTACCAGTAGCAGAAACTTCTTTATCGTATAGCACAATTCGTCGTAAAAGGAACCAGACTCGTGAGTCTGTTGTTGAATCCGAAAAGGCTACATTTACTCCTTCAAATCCTGTGGTTTTACATTGGGATGGTAAGTTGCTTCCTAATATTACCGGGGGTGTGGAAAAAGTAGATCGAGTAGCTGTCATCATATCTGGAAATGGAGAAGAAAAGCTGTTAGCAGTTCCACCAATAAAAAAAGGCACTGGACAAGAGCAAGCTACTGCATGTTTAAAAATCCTTGGAGAGTGGAAGCTTAAAGATCATGTGCGTGGCCTCTGCTTTGACACAACCGCGTCCAATACTGGGCTGAATTTGGGTGCATGTTCTCTGATTGAAAAAGTTCTAGATAAGGAACTTGTATGGATTGCTTGCCGACACCACGTTTTGGAAGTTATCCTCTCTGATGTCTTTAAAGCGTTGTTAGGAACAAGCAGTGGACCGGATATTACTCTGTTCAAACGTTTCCAAAAGAAGTGGCCTGAAATCGATCAACACAAATTCACAGTTGGCGGTGACAATTTGTACAAAACCACAGAACTTATTTCACTCCGTCAAGAAATGAAGAAGTATTACAGTGAAGCAATAAAAAATCAACAGCCCAGAGAAGATTACCTCGAACTGCTGAACTTGTGTAGCATTTTTCTTGGAAGTTCCGAAGCAACTGCTGGAGCAAAGTTTCGTGCACCTGGGGCTTTACATCAAGCTCGCTGGATGGCAAAGGCTATTTACTGCTTAAAAATGTATTTATTTCAGGACCAAATTAATCTGACTGCAGCAGAAAAACGCTCCATTACAGAGTTATCGTTGTTTGTTAGCCTTATTTATGGGCGTTACTGGAACGAAGCTACACTGGCAGTAAAAGCCCCATTGAACGATGCAAACTTCATATCACAGTTAACTGATTTTCCGAACCAGACAATCAGCACCATCGCCCTAAAAGCAATTCGCCGCCATCTGTGGTACTTTTCCGAGCATTTGATAGCTCTGTCCTTATTTGATCCAAGAATCACTCCTGAAATTAAAAGAATAATGGTTCAAAACCTACAGAAACCGCCCACAAGGAAGGCTTTAAAAAGACTAGATGGTAAAACCTTTCAACTGCAAAACCCTTTGCCGTTACAGAACTTTTTCACGCAACGATCAAAAGCTCTGTTTGACTTGCTGATCACCAATGGTCAAGAGAAATCAGACTCATTTTTGGCTAAGGACCCATCAGAATGGCATACAGACGAAATATACATTGAAATGGAAAAAAACGCCCACCAAATGAAAGTTGTGAATGACTGCGCAGAGCGAGGCATTGCGTTGATAACAAAATTTAATTCGAGCATCACAAAAAACGAAAAACAAAAACAATATCTTATCCGAATCGTCGATCTTCACAGAAAGAAATACCCAGTGCCCTCTAAATCAAACATCCAAAAAATGGACTAGGCAAATAGGGAAGAACATTGATTTAAAGTGACAATTACTACACTAAGTTCAAGGTTTTTTATCTTAATTTTACTTAAATGAGTATTGCATATGTTATTTTTAAAAATTATGATTAAAACTTAATACGTAAAAAAGTTGTAGTTTTTCCTTTGTACCAAAAAAATGATCAAATCATAGCGACCCCTAAATATTATTATTTTTCGCTCAAATTTTGTTTATATGCGTTTTAGAACTAATCGAATAAAAAGAGCCTTGTGGAGGAAGCAAAAAAAAAAAAAAGTTTTTTTGAATCACCCTAGTAGTGGTGCCTACTGTTCTCTCGTTAAAGAAACTTTCGTGTATAGACTTTCGGGAGTGTGTTCAATACTAACGCACTATTGACTTTTGTAGGCAACTCTTAAGTTTACTGTACAGAACAAATATCGAGTGAGGGTAATATTGACGGGCATCGTTCAGAATGGTCATATCTTGTTATGCCAGACGAGTACGAACGATATTATGATCGACTCAGATATTTTAAATCTAGGATTGACGGTATTCTTAAACGAGTCTGTCAATAACAAAACAGCTTGACTGTCGGTAAGGATGCGAATAGAGTAGTTAGTCCCTTACCCTTCTAGTAGTGATTGCATTAGCACCTAAAATGATGCCTTGTGGAAAGTACTCTTTCACATGCTTTCGGATTTTTACTTGTGACACAACGTCGTGATTGAACGGAAGATTTAAAAAGAGGACTCATTGTAAATATGATGATTCATTTAGTTAACTAGTTTCGGTTATACAAACCTAAACCAAGATTGAAAGTATTGAAACCCCTTTAAGCTTTTATAATATTGAGACTGTCATTTTTACATGGAGTAAAAAAAAAACCTTTATTAGCTTTCGTAGTATTGGGACTGATATTCTCATTGATCATAGGCCAAAGTTGTTGCCTATTTTTAATAGCTTTCGCGATGAATTTGTTGAGGGCATCCTTAATGCCCCGCTATCGTATAGACTATAGACCCTATGTAGGTAGATGAGTTTCGGGGACCCCAATAAAATAGTTTGTTTACCAATTGTAAAAAAAAAAAAAAAATAACAGGGTAGTATGCGGAGTGCAGTGGTGGACGTCTTACGGCTGATGTGATGATGATACAGGATTCATGGGCTGGAGGCTGCGAATGTCATAAGCCCCGAAGCTTTCCCTTTTTGACGGCCTTATCATGCTGGTAAAGAAAAAGGATAGCATAGAACGCAAGTGTTGATAACCGTGAAAAAAAATGACAACAACATGCCTGAACGGAAATTGTTTCCTCTGATAGATTAGCACATCGATTGACTTCATAGGTGGTCACTATTTCACCACGTCAGGCATAGCTAGTGGTTACATCAGGTGCATTCTTTACCTATTAAATCGAAATGACTGATTTTGTAACCTCTGTTCAAATACGTCCACGTGTCATTCGATCTACGTAATGCCCCCTTGTATTTGAACTTACGTTCATAAACGCTTTAGGTGCATGGCAACGGTCAGGTGAATCTTAATACGTTTAAACGTTGGTATTCTTAGTTAAGTGTCCTTTAAAATATGCTCACTTCCTTAGAGTATAGTAATGAGATTTCATGTTACAAGTCCCTACATGATGATCATTTGGCAACAACCGAACTGTTGGTTAACCGAGTTACGAAGTACAGCCTCCTGGAGTTGCTTCTAGGTACGAGTAAAGTAGCTTAACCTCTGAATGTCATGTTTGTCGAGTATACTTGCTGTAATTTTTAAAGTGAAGCACAACAACAGACTACTGATAATATGGAGAGTAGCGTATCGTGTGACCGAAGTTGTTAATCAGCTTGCTGCTGATGTGATATTAGACATGGGCCTCCCCCATGTTAAGGCGGTTTTACCAATTGTAAAAAAAAAAAAAACGCTACACTTGGCGGGTTGTTTGGCGGTACAGTATGAGCGTGAAGGACGATGTTGCTTGTCCTCAAATTTTTAGTCCCTTAGTCACTTCTTGTGAAACCCTTGGGAAGAGATGGGGTGGTGTATTGCTCTGAGGCAGCGCCACTGGCTGATTTCTAGACAAAAGCTTAGTTTCACAAGTTACCTAACTTTGTGTTGTTACAAATGGAGAAGCGTTACCTACCACTTTAGATATCAAATACCGTCAGTTATTGAGGACAGACTACGTTAAATGCCCGATAGTGACAGTATTATTGACTTGGACAGAATTGATGGAGAGACTGAACCTTAACCATCTACTAGTGCAGATAAAGGACTTTTGTACGTGACCGTGATTTTAACGTTCACTTGTTTGTATTTTGAACCTTAGACGTAAACAATTTTTCGCAACTGGATGCCAATAGCCTCAGCCATTCGTAGACGTAGGCGTAAAACACCGAGTTATTTTCTCGTTGCTGTGCGGCCACAACTGTGTGTGGCGTGCGTTTGGCTCGCAGGCGTATCACCGGAGGGAGGTGATGTTGGCAATTACCAAAATTAGGTGAAGTTCGAGATCGCTGGTTGAATGCGATAGTGTGGTTGGACACCGCCGGATGGAGGTGTCTGAGAGTCGCCAGGTAGAGTGACTGTTGTTTGTTTGGGCACCGGATGGAGGTGGCCCAGAGTTGCCAAGATGGGTGACTGTTGTGGTGATACAAAATAAGGAGCGTAACCAAACCAAGTTAGATCCCAAATACCGAGGGCCGTTCAGGGTCGTAGAGGTCTTAGAAGGTGACAGATACAAATTACAAGCTTTGAATTTGAGACGAAGTTACAAGTATGCCCATGACCGTTTACGTAGTATGTCCGAAGGTTATTTGCCTCCGGATGTTGACGATGAATCTGGTGCAGAGGCGTCTACCTTTCAATGTTAATTGTATTGACAGATCGTAACTCAATCAATTGTGTACAGTTGTAATTTTTTTCTTTATCGTTTATTTTTGTGTGTAGTACTGAAGTATTCCAACATGTTTCAGCGGTAAATGAAGAGTGCTGAATGGCGCTATATGTTTGCATGAATTGGCTGCTGCTTGTTTTGTCAGACTCGTTCTGTCATGATGTGTAGCAGGTACATTCGTGTTTTTGTAAAAAAGAAGTATCCCGTTTACCGGCTAAAACTGTTGATGGTATTCCGTCGCCTGTACTGGCGATGATGGTATTCCGTCGCCTGTATTGGTGATGATGGTGTTCCATTGCCTAGATTGGTGATGATGGTATTCCGTCGCCTGTATTGGTGATGATGGTGTTCCATTGCCTAGATTGGTGATGATGGTATTCCGTCGCCTGTATTGGTGATGATGGTGTTCCATTGCCTAGATTGGTGATGATGGTGTTCCATTGCCTAGATTGGTGATGATGGTGTTCCATTGCCTAGATTGGTGGTGATGGTGTTCCGTCACCTGGACTGGTGATGATGACTGATTGGTATTCCGTCGCTTGGCGTTAGTGATGATGATTCTTTGTGGTGTCCCGCCACCTGGATGTGGTGATGTTCAGTTCTGGTGTTCCGTCGCTTGTGATTTGCGATGATGATTATGTTCCGTTCTATGTGCCCCTAAAAGTTGTAAATGGTTGTAAGGTTTCAAGCCTTGCAGCTGTGATTTACCTTGGAGACCTAAACTGATTTGAGATTGTTTGAGTTACGATGCTAATGCTGAGGTTTATTTAGTTTACGAGAGTGAAATTATTTTGGTTTTTTGAGGCTGTTAAAATGTGTTGTCACCATGATTGTAGTCTTGAATTAAAGCTTCACATTATTAGCGTTGCTTTTATTCCTTGAGCTGTGGACCTTCCTAATGAAGGTCAGGATTGGCCAAACGAAATGGAATCTACTGGCTACCCTTTTCTTTTTCAGGTTAGTCACCCGAGGACGTGTGACTCGCAGGATGGCCGTGTCGGAGTGTCATTGAAAACGCGACCAATACCAGCTCGAGATAAGTTTACATAGTTACACTTTGTTTGGATCAAACGTCAGGTATTAGTACCTGGGTGAAACCGGTGGTGGCGTGACGATCGCTTGTACTCGTGAGACGATCGTTTGTGGTAGCAAAGATGATGTATTAACGGAAGGCTGTTTGTGCTGCCACACTGAGTTGAGAATTTATTAGATCTGTGGAGAAGCCACATTAGCTGGACGTCAGTCTCGCAGCAGACACTTTTTGACGGAGCATCGAGCAGAACACAAGTAGTGGTGATCTGTGAGCAAAATGGACGTGTCACGCCATCGCTGTGATCACCGCGTTTGCATCCATTGTTATCCAAGGCATCCTGTACAATTTCGATTACCAAATGATCAAGACTATTGAAGAAGGACCTCTGTGATATAGCTGCATTGTTATTTCGACGCCCAATACCGAAATAGTTAAGGACGTGAACCACGAGGCCATCCATAACCTAACCACTCACTTCCTTCGAGATATATATAGATCAGTTTAAATTTAAAACCTCTGTTATAGCTTTTACAATTTTATTTTAGTAATTTACGAAATTATTTTATGTTGTAGCGTTACACGTAATGAATGAATAAATAAATATAAATTTTTCATGTAAATATTTGTGTGCAATAAAAAATATATATATTCCCAAGCAGATCCTGAAAAGTCTAGGCATTTCTTCGCGGGGCTCCGAAAAATACTAAAAGTAAAGTTCGTTTAGCATGTCTGGTATTGCCGTAGAAAGAAGCCCCGCGAAGCGGCGCTCCGTCGACTTAGTGTTTTTCGGAGCCCCGCGATCGAATACCTGGGCTATTCACGATCTGCCTTTCTGCGTTTATTTCTGGGATTTAATTTTGACATTATTAACTAATGATTGTTATATTTCTTGATTTTTCACAAATGAAATTATGTTATTATTATTTCATGACTATCAGAAGGAGTGTCATTGGCACCTGTTTTGAATAAATACCTTGAATCTGGAATCTTGCCTGGGAATATCTGGGCAGATTGCGATCTATACCTATGCCGGATTTTTGCGACCTGCCGCCGCCGTGTATAAAACCAAAGTAGATAGGTAATTTAAATAGTGAAAATAGTAGTTTCCGACCGTCTCCAGCACTAACTCAGCGTGAAGTATTAGGGACGTGCAAGATTATGATAAGGCTTTAGCTCGGTAAATCATTGGATTTCCGCTTGAGTACTGGGGCAAATTTAAGGAGCGTCCCGGTTCGTATATACTTTCGCATGTGGGGTCAGACGGGAGCGTGCTTCTGAATGAACATTTTGTTTTATATCAAGCTAAACTTTTGCCCGCGCCTTCACCCGCCCTGATATAGTTTTTCAACTATAATCGAAAGTTCCCAGCTCACGAGCGTGGAATAAATATTTTCCCATGTATGCATTTTTGTTATGCATTTTCCAGTATGAAAAAAATATTATATTGTTCTTCGCCTTTTACTTTAGATCCTTGCCAAATTTCAGTGTAATCGGTTTAGTAGGTACCAAGTTATTTAATACAATGATAGTTATCCTAAAGAAACCATGCATTTTCCAGAATATAAATTAGCCTACGACTATGTGTAATCCAGTGGTTGATTACTAACTTTATCCAAATTCGTTGGCGTGACAGTGGAAAAAACCAACAAACATCCATACTTACTAGATTTTGCCCGTGGCTTCGCCCGCGTGGACATTGTTTTTATGGCTGTGTTTGAGGGTGAATGGTGCGCCAGCCGCAAGTGGCTCGCGAGCGTGGACATGATTTGTCTCCAGATCCCTCAGGAACTATATCAAGCTATCCTGATTAGCAGTCTTTATCACTTCCCGCCTCCTCAACCAATTCTATACAAAAATTTTTGTTGCGACGCCGACATGCGCGAGCGTGGAAATGAGTTTTCCCCAGATCCCTCGGGAACTATGTCAGCATATGATAATCAGTTAATTATGTCATTACCCACCCGCTCAACCATCTCTGTGTAAAAAATCACAACAATCCATCGTTCCGTTGCGATGTTAAAGAAATTAACCAAAAAAAGATTATTTTTTCAGTTCCCTCAGGAACTGCATCGGACTATGCTATTTTCATGGGATAAAAAGTAGCCTTTTTCCTTCCCCGTGAAACAGGCTACCTGAGTCGCTGAGGAAAGTTTTTAAGAAGTAAAAATAGTAGGATTATAGTAGGCCACAAATATTGACTTGTGTAACAAAATTGGTGTAGGTCCCGTTAACTAAGGCTTCTACTCATTAAACTGAACAACTTTTGTTCTACAAGTTTGCTGAAAACGCAAAAAAAATTAACTCTTCATACAAAACGATCAGTTGATCGACCAATTTTGTGCATTTTTGTATGGAGCGTCGAAATTGACAATGGGTTCCTTGGGGAAAGTTGTTCAGTACGATGAGTTGAGGCCCTAGTTAACGGGTCCTACACTTTTTTTACACCCCGTATAAGCGCTTAATCTTAGTATTTTGAAAGCCTTCAATTGGTCTGGTATCCCCGCATTTTCGGGATTCGACATTCCGGGTCGCGACCCTTACTTATTAATTATAGTTTGAGACTACGTACGTGGATGATTTGGGTCTTTTAAGCAAGATCCGATTGACTGGGTGGGTACATACTATCACTTGCTCTATCTTTTCAAGATTCAAGATATTTATTCAAAATAGGTGCAAATCACACTCTTTCTGATAGTCATAAGATAGTAATTACATAATTGCATTTGTAAGAAATCAAGAAATAAACAATCATTAGTTAATTACGTCAAAATCCAGTCCTTGATATAAAAAAAACAAATTATGTCATTAGAACATGAAAACAATATGACACGAGAAGTTATACATTAAATCATGAATGCCGTTGAAAAGTGTAGGCCAGTTCACACGGACAGCACCCGGTCACGAGTATAACGCGAGAGTCAGCCATCGCTTCTCTCAACCATATTAGAGGGAAAGGAACAACCCGGCTCCCGATGCGCCACCATCCGCACGAACATTTAAGCGAGCGTGCACCACTCATGTCAATGCTAAGATAAAAATATTAATTAAGAGAAGTACTATATTCTTGTCATGTCTCGTCGCTTCCACGTCAATTCTTAGTTTGATCTTCATTTTATTACTATTAAACATGATTAGTAGCGTTGATAGAAGAAACACTGTCTACCTATACATTTTTGTCATTTAAATATTCGGATGTCTTATAGTAACCATCTATACCTATCAGTACAGCTCAGTTTGTTGTGGTTGGTAATACGTCTTTACATTGTCGTTTTTAGATAGTCTAGACATGTTCTATTGGCAAAAAATGACCCATAATGTAAGTCGTTTATTTGCAATTGCACGAAATCAGATAGTCTAAAGTCTAGACACATTGTAAGATTGATTGATATGATCTGTTAGCGCAAACTGACCTTTAATTAAGATCCTGAGTTTTTTGCCATTTACGCATGCAATCAGTAGTTTCGATGCACAACAACTGTACAACAATTTAATATCAGTTAATGTTAAGTGGGGGTATTCAAGTATTGTCAAATAAAATATTTGAGTAAATTGCGGGTAGATAACTTACTTTTAAGGTTTCCGTAGTCAACAAGGAACTCTTTCGCCATGTCCGTTCGTCTGTCTGCAGCTTAGCTCAGAGACTCATAGTACTAAATAGCTGCATTTTGGCATGAGTCATCATAATAATCCCCACCGAGAGGCTCGAGCCCACCCTGAATTAGGGCGATCGGGCTTTAGTCGACTACGCGGGCCCAGTGCGGGTTAATTACGCCGACAAACTACGAGTAGTAAAGTAAAACCTTGAAAATAGTACATTACTGCAGTGGCCAGCAAAAGAGGCATTGATGGGCGAACGTGTAAATGTGGGCCGAGGCGAAGAAAAAAATAATGTTTTAAAAACTACATGTGCAAAATTTCATTAAAATCGGTCCAACAGTTTCCCTGCAAAACAGTTGGATGACACATACACACACAAATCCACATAATTTTTTTCTCGACCACTTTTTTGGCGTCTCTTAGTGATGCAGAGTACATTTTCCTCGAAGTCGGTTTTTCGGAAGATCACATAACCTTTTATTTGTTCCTTCGTCGTTCGAAGGTAAAAATAGTCACGTAGTTTTGCCCAGCATAAAAATTAAATGTTTTATAATTTCAACGTGCTATAAAACAGTACCTTACCATCGCGCGGCCTACTAGGCGGAGGTGTACGAGTAGCAAGCTCTCATTGCGTGATCAAATTGAGGCAGAGGTAAAACGCGAACAAAGTTAGTTGCCTGACACGGTGGCTCAGTGGTTAGTGCTCTTTACTGCTGATCCAAGAGTTGTGGGTTCGATCCCCACCCAGGGCAAACATTTGTGAGATGAGCAGATTTGTTTGCTCTGTGCCTGGGTGTTAAATATCTATGTATGTATGTATTAAACGTATATAAGTATGTAGGTATATCAGTTTCTGGTTCCCATAACTCAGGGAATCCTATTTTGGGACCAAATGACCATGTGTGATTTGTCCCAGAGTATTTATTTATATAAAGATCGCTTATCGCGGCACCCTTTTCCTCTGGAAATCTTTACTAATATTATTAAAGTGAAAAGGTGCTTGTTTTTATGTTTGTAACTCTTTCACGCTTCAACACCTTGACAAATCTTGATGAAATTTGGCATGCAGGTAGCCTGTGTCGCGGGGAAGGACATAGGCTACTATTTATCCCGTGAAAATAGCATAGTGCGATGCAGTTGCTGATAAATAGTCATTTTTTGTTTCTTTCTTTAGCATCGCAACGGAACAATGGATTGTACTGATTTTTTGCACAGAGAGGGTTGAGGGAGTGGGAAAGGACATAGATTGCTAATCAGAATAGCCTGATCTGGGATAGGGACAGGGATCTGGAGAAAACCAAAGTCCACGCTCGCAAACCACTTGCGGCTCGAGCACCACGGGACGTCAAAAGCAGTCATAAAAACTATGTCCACGCGGGCAAACCCGCGAGCAAAAGCTAGTCTATCTAAATCTAGCTGGTGTATATAATAATTATTCTCAAATCTGTACTAATATTATTTAGATGTAAAGTTTGTATGTAAGTTTGTAGGTTGTAATCTTCAAAACTAAGTACCTACTCATCCGGGTCGTTCCTTTCCCTCTAATATGGTTGAGAGGAGCAACGGCTGACTCTCGCGTTATACTCGTGACTGGGTGCTGTCCGGGTGAACTGGCCTACTCTTGTCAAAGGCGTTCATGACATTCAATAATTTTAATGTATAACTTCTCATGTCATATTGTTTTCATGTTCTAATGAGATTATTTGTTTTTTTTTTCTATCACGGATTGGATTTTGTTGTTATTAACTAATGATTGATTATTTCTTGATTTTTTACAAATGAAATTATGTAATCACTATTTTATGACTATCAGAATGAGAGTAATTTGCACCTATTTTGAATAAATATCTTGAATATTGAATCCGATTTTAAAATTCTTTCACCAATAGTTAGAATAGAATTTCGTTTTTTTGGCAGTCGGGTCAAAATAACAGTTAACGTATGAACACGCGCCTCATTCATTACTTAGTATGACAAATATCGCGCCGACTTCAAAGGCGCCGCGTTTAATTTTTTCGCCCATAAATCTTGGAGTGTTATTGAGGATGTTATAATAAGTAATGAGATCACGTCGAGAACGTGCTCCTATGAGATGAAAATGTCTTTCAGCGCACCCTTTATGTGACCTAATGGTCTTTACTTATTTGTTTGCTTATTTTCTTCTTTGCTTACTTGAAGATTTACACAAATGTTTTCGTCTTTCATTTTTTGAGCGTGTAGCGTATTTTGCGCCTCTGTTCTTGAATCTTGAAATAATTGATTGCAAGCTTTTAGGTTTGGTTTAGAATTCAAATGTGCCTCAGTTAAATGAAACTGTCACAAGTTATAATACATATAAGACGTTATACAATTCTTATTTTTCAACTATTTACTGTAGTAGAAACATTAAGAAGATAAGGCCGCTTAATTTTTATATTGTTTTATAATATTTTTTTTGACATTCAATGCGATAATTTATTTTACTATCAAAGTTGTAATTTTTTTTTACTAATAAGTCATCCTTTTGAGCCACAGTTTGGCAAACAGATCTTCCGTGGATGAAATTACAACAAATCTGTACAATAATAATAATGTAAATGCATGCCGAAGATATCCTGGACGTCAGCCTGTACGAGATTAGAATGGCTCCTTAACAGCTTAAAACAATAAGGCAACGGGTGGGTGGAACACCGGTACTTAAAGCTCTTCAGAAGTTATTTAATTCCGATATACTTAAGGGACAGACGCCTAAGGCATGACACAGAAATGTGGTCGTGCTTTTCTTCAAATAGGTAAACAATATCCTGCTGAAGAACTACAGACCCATCTCACTTCTGAGCCATGTCTACAAACTGTTTTCGAGAGTCCTTACGAGTCGTCTCGCACGCAGGTTTGACGACTTCCAGCCTCCCGAACAAGCCGGTTTTCGAAAATGATTTAGTACCATAGACCACAATATACATTCGCTACAGCAGATTATACAGAAGACCGAAGAGAACAATCAGGCACTATGCTTGGCGTTCGTGGACTATGAGAAAGTCTTCGATTCGGTCGAAACTTGGGCTGTGTTACAGTCTCTCCAGCGGTGCCAAATTGACTATCGATATATTGAAGTGCTGAAGTGTTTGTATGAAAACGCCACCATGTCGGTTCGCCTCCAGGATCAAAACTCGGAAACTGTCCAGCTGCAGCGAGGAGTGAGACAGGAAGACGCTATATCTCCGAAACTGTTCATCACCGCCCTTGAAGATGTTTTTAAGCTTTTGGACTGGGGTGAACTCGGCATCAATATCAACGGCGAGTACATCACCCACCTTCGATTCGCTGACGATATCGTGTTCAGGCTGAGATTATGGACGACTTTTTTAAGCTATTGTATAGCTTTTATGGCGGGTTTGAGGGGACCAAATCAAGAAATTTCGTAACGAAAATAAAACCTGGAACCCCAAAAAAAATTAAAAATATATTGAGTTCTAAAAAACTTACAGTGCCATCTATCTATCCATCAAAATGATGATGATAACGATGAAAAAGATGAAGATGAAGAAGATGAAAAAGGTAAAGATGAAGATGAAGAAGATGATGAAGAAGGTGAAGATGAAGAGGATGAAGATGAAGATGAAAGATGGGTTGGCTGGAAGAGATCCCTGTTTGGGGTTAGTCCACCTTTGTGCATGCTACTGCTATTTTGTATCAATAATTTTGTAATTTCTTGTACAATAAAGAGTTTACAAACAAACAAAGATAAAGAAGATGTAAGATGATGAAGAAGACGAAGATGTAGATGAAGATGATGAAGATGAAGTTGATGAAGAAAATGCTGATGAAGATGATGATGACGATGATTAAATTTCTTAGTGTTAATTTATTACATAAACATCCCGCGCCCCAAAGACTATATGGTATTGATAAATACTGCATAAATAAAAAAAAATATAATTGCGTAAGTTGATGAAAAATGCTATGCAATAGCTTTACCGCGGCTGTCCCCGAGTGCCACACGTCTTTTTTTACCTCGGACTGCGGAGGAGGGAGGGAGGAGAATGCTTTTACGCATACGAATAACAGCCGGCTGTACTGGTTATGTGGGACTCACAGCCCTGCGCCTATATGCACACATACACATTTATACATAAGGTATATATAAATAAATATGCACAGGCCCAAGACCACACTACCCATGAAACTCCCCCTAAGCTTTGGCAGCTAAGCCACCTAAAAAGCGTGTAAGGTCAGGTCACAGTAACCATCGTACCACCATGGGAACATGGTGTAATGAGTCCACTTAGAGACTTAAACACCCGCCTGTACCCACAGGCGTCCCACCCAACAATAATAATCTTCAATAAGCTTCAATTTTTTTTGTTATTTGTTGTTTTAACGGCATTAGAAATACACTATGAGAATTTCAGCAGTCTACCTATCACAGTTCATAAAATACAGCCCGCTGACAGACAGACGGACAGATGTAAAATGTAAAAATGCACAGATGGACAGATAAACAAACAGACAGGGGAGGCTTAGTAATAGGGTTCTGTTTGTCACCCTTTAAGGGTAAAGAACCCTAAAAATACTAAAAAGCTAAACATCTAATAGTATCTTGTGAAACGAAAAGTTGTTTAGTAAGATGGGAAAACCCCCAGTTGACAGGCTCATGTGAGGTCAATTCATATCAGCTCATATACGTCCCACTGAGGGGCTAGACCCTACCCTGACTTATAGCGATCGGGGCTCAGTCGACTATGTGGGCCCAGTGCTGGTTGGTCGAATTCACACACAACCTTCGAAGTTTCTTCTCACGCGTGTGCAGTTATCCTTACGATGTTTTCCTTCACCGTAAAAGCGTAGGATTAACGTACATATAAACTAAAAGTTCGAAAGCACATTGGTACGTGGTAGGATTCAAACCATGACCTCCCGGACAGGAGGTAGCGGCCCAAGCCATTACGCCACTAACGCTTTTGACGCTGTTAGTTCAATTATTTTATTTCTAATCATCAAATTTCAAATTTCTATGCCTTGGATAATTAAATCGCTGAACTCTCTTGAATTACACCAAAAACCACACGAAGTTTAAAAGGTACGTGCGCATTGTTCAGACAGGCACTGTCGAGTCTTTTTTTTCTCTTTCATACCCCCACCCCGACGATGCACGCGAGAGCGGGACCAAAGTTCACTACAATTTGTCCAAGGACTCAGTCTTCGGGGACATTCCTTTTAAGTATGCAACATACACCAAAAACTTTCTGTCGTTTCCAGTGAACCGAATTCACCAAATTTTTCAGAACTTTTCCTTTTGTTGACTTCGAAATAGACATGTCACAAAGGAATTATTATTCTTATTTCGTTTTATACCAGCGCTGTTTGGAGACTAATACATTTAAATCCAATGAAAGTCAGCCAAGTGCGTGTCGGAACACGCGTCGTAAGGGGTTCAGGAGTTATTACTCTAAAACTGTTTGTCTCAGGATGCCCTAAATAGTTTTTCTTAGGCCTCATCACATCATCTCATATATACGTCCCCACCGAGGGGCTCGAGCCTGCCCTGAATTAGGGCGATCGGTCCTTAGTCGACCACGCGGGCCCAGTGCGGGTTGGTCAACTTCACACACAGCCTTCGAATTTCTTCGAAGATGTGTGCAGGTTTCCTCACGATGTTTTCCTTCACCGTCAGAGCGTCGGATAAACGTACATATGAATTTGAAATTCTAAAACACATTGGTACGTGGCAGGACTCGAACCACGACCTCCCGGACAGGAGGTAGCGGCCCTTGCCGTTGCGCCACCGACGCTCTTAGTTCTTTCTTAGGTCTCATAGTTTACAAACATCAGGGACACGTTTTTTACAACTTTGAAGAGCTATATCTTTGGAACAGCACATATGACAAAAACATGTAGTTATAAAGCAGTACTTTATTCAAAAAAACCAATTTAATGACACATTACTCGAGGGGGTTTACAAAAATATTTTTTTCGTGCCGCTTTTACTTGTACGTATGAGAGGCACCTTTACAAAATAGTTTTACAATAGGACTACATTTTTTATTTTAAATTATAATTAGAAATGAACCTAAAATAATTTATGGCTGCACATCTTTATAGTCGAGGAGGTGTAGTCAAAAACAACTTTCACTTGTATGGGAGGGAGTACAAAAATGTATTATGACCAAAATAACTTTATTACCATTGCCCCTCTAATATTTTATTCACTGAAAACAGTGAATAAATAGTTTGTAGTTTATGCAACTGATTTAATGACAGGTCTTAAAACATGAGTGTGTTTTAACGAAATGAGGCAATTTGATTTGATTTGATTGTTCGACATTTTCGACAAAGAGTTTAGCATTAGAATAAAAACTTTTTTGGGTCCTTTGCTGTCATTTTATAAGTAAATTGCCGCTATTTTGAATAGGTACTTTAAGTTGTACAAACACAATTAAAATTGCTCTTAAATTTAGTAATTTTTCTAATTTTAATATGCATTTTAATTAATTGAACCTTCCTTTTTTCTTCATTAACTCCATATTTTCGCTTAAATGTTTCTTTTTCTAGAAGTCATGGTATAAAGCACAGTATGCAACTCTTGAATAAAACTAATTTATATCAAGGGTCACTCCGGATTCTAAAACTTGAATCACTGTGAATCACTTCCTTCTGTCGTGATTCAGTCGTTAGGATCATTCACTTGCTCGTGATTCATTTATGGCCCTCACTTTAAATCCGTCCTTTATTCACTAGTTGCATAATATACTATTTATTATACCATTGCCCCTCTAAAACGCTTATTTTATTCACTGAAAACAATGAAT
The DNA here is from genome assembly GCA_947284805.1 of Coleophora flavipennella. Classification (NCBI taxonomy): domain Eukaryota; kingdom Metazoa; phylum Arthropoda; class Insecta; order Lepidoptera; family Coleophoridae; genus Coleophora; species Coleophora flavipennella. The sequence continues at coordinate 16,336,210 of OX369279.1, forward strand.
AAAAAGCTCTTTTAATCACTATTTTGGTGTTTAAATTTTTATCATCATCATCTTCATATCACCCGAAAAATCGTCCACTGCTGGACAAAGGCCTCCCCCAAGGATTTCCACGACGAACAATTTTATTTTTGTTTGATTTCCCTTTTCAGGGCAGGCTAAGGCTCATTGAACATACTGCCTTGTTTTTAGTACATAAATTTTTCAGTAGTATTAGTTTACGTCTTCAGTCATTTTTGTTTCACAGTCTTCAGTATTTTTAGCATCATTGTATTTTTTTCACTGTCACTATATAACTAACTTTTAACTTGCTTTGGCGGACTTCGTGTAGGAACTCTAAACACAGCATACACACTTTTATTTCATTATCCTACACAATAAACACATACATGGTACTTTGCTGATTAATACAATATTAATATTATACATCAAAAACCGCAAAATCTATATAATAAAAGAAAAATGACAAAACAATTAGAAACCCACCAAAAAGTCTAGAACACATAAATATTATATTCGATCTCCATCTCAATGCTATACAACCTCCTTGCAAAAAAAATGCTAGATACAAACTCCTGATTCAAAGAATATTTGACATACAAACTCTTTGTGCAAATAACTCCTCGCGATTTGGTTGTTCGATATTTTCGACAATGAGTTTAGCATTAGAACAAAAACTGTTTGGTGTTCTTTGCTGTCATTTCATTAGTACATTGGCACTATTTTGAATACTGTAAGTTGAATAAATACAAAGAAAAATACTCTTAAATTTAGAAATCCTTTCTTTTTTCTTCATTGAATGTTGATTTTCACTTAAATGTTTTCTCGGAGTCATGGTATAGACTATAGTATGCACCTATTGAATAAAACGGATTTATACCAAGGGCCATGAATCACTGTCAGGGCTATGATTATAATACTTGAATCACTTGCTAGTCATTAGAATCCTTCACTTGCTCGTGATTCATATATGGCCCTCGCTTTAAATTCATCCTTCATTCACTAGTTGCATAATATACTATTATACCATTGCCCCTCTAAAAAAGCTCATTTTAATTAGTGAATAAAAAGCTCTTTTTATCACTATTTTGAATTTAGAACACACCAATATACTAAATATTCGACCTCCATCTCAATGCTCTACAACCTTCTTGCGCAAAAAATACTCGATACAAACTCCTTATCCAAAGAATATTTGACATACAAACTCCTTGTGCAAATAACTCCTCGAGACTTATTGTTCGATATTTTCGAAAATGAGTTTATCATTAGAATATAAACTATTTTGTGTTCTTTGCTGTCATTTCATTAGTAAATTGTCGCTATTTTGAATACTAAAAGTTGTACGAACACAAAGAAAATAACTCTTGATTTAAATTATTGTTCCAGTGAGCAGTTTAATTAATTTAACCTTCCTAGTTCTACATCATCATAAAAAAAAACGAAAAACGTTTACTGCTGAACAAAGGCTCAAGGATTTCCACGACGACCAATCATCCTAGGCTAATTTTAAGATTAGTAGCACCATACTACAGTGCACATTAAAATAAAATTTAAATTTCTAAGCTACACCCAATAGTTTTTTTTTTTAATTCAAGTTTAAATGCAGACTTCTGTAGTTTCTTTAAAAAAATTGTCAAAAAATTAAGTTAAAAAAAATCCGTAGGGCATAGGAAAGATTACGAGGGCTGAAGGGATAGCTACTGGCCTCTCCTATCAGCCATTTCAATTTGGCACACGATGCACCAAACACCATGTATTATAACTTAAATCCATTATATTAGTACTACCTGGTGTTTCCTTAATGCGTAATGGATGAGTAGGGTTACAACATTTAATTATTACAACTGTTCTACGTTTCATGATATTTCATTTCAACCGTACACCTAAATCCACTTTATTAAGGCTATTACAATTCAAATACCAAATGTTACAATAACTCCTTTTACGAATTCATTTTCAACTAAGCTGATTAAGATTTGCATAACATGTGTTACTAAATTATCGTTTTATACCAAATCGTCGAGTTAGTTTAGTTTATGATGCGAAAACTGGCAACACTTAGCGCTCCACCCCGCTAATTGGTTTTTAAACATATTATACAACAGGCGCATATGCGAAATTATTTCGTGAATATTAGACGATCGTTATGCACTATAATTATACAGTTTAATTACTTAGATGCTAATAATGGTTGAGTAAGTAGCTTGCATTTGGAACGACCTGCAAAGTAGTTGGTAAATAAGTTGCGAGTGGCGACCGCGCACCGGAAAACGTAGCGAAGGCAGACCTGGTGAAGATCGTGGGAAGCCGGTGGATGCGGGCAGCGCAGGACCAGTCGTCTTGGAAATTCTCGGGAGAGACCTTTGTCTAGCAGTGGACGTTTTTCGACTGCTATGATGATGATGACGATGAACTACTTTTTATAAATAATAAATTGAAGAAAAAGGTGGTAAGAAATAGGTACAAAATTTTATTTGAAAAGAGTTTTTATGCTGAAAATCCAAAGGACGCGTCTGATATGATAATGAACGGCATCCTCAGATCAATAATCAATATTGATCAGAATTCTAGATTCAACTGTGGCGTATGAACGTCTAAGTTAAATCAAATTGGCAAAAAAGAGGGAACTAAACAAAATCACCGCGAAGAAGAACGCGAAGATATGCCTATCAAGGTACATGGTTGCTTCGCTGGTTTGTTATCGGGGATAGAAACGGAAAGAACGCGAAGATATGCCTATCAAAGTACATGGTTGCTTCGCTGGTTTGTTATCGTGGATATAAACGGAGAGAACGCGAAGATATGCCTATCAAGGTACATGGTTGCTTCGCTGGTTTGTTATCGTGGATATAAACGGAAAGAACGCGAAGATATGCCTATCAAGGTACATGGTTGCTTCGCTGGTTTGTTATCGTGGATAGAAACGGAAAGAACGCGAAGATATGCCTATCAAGGTACATGGTTGCTTCGCTGGTTTGTTATCGTGGATAGAAACGGAAAGAACGCGAAGATATGCCTATCAAGGTACATGGTTGCTACGCTGGTTTATTTTCGTGGATAGAAACAGAAAGAACGCAAAGATATGCCTATCAAGGTACATGGTTGCTTCGCTGGTTTATTTTCGTGGATAGAAACGGAAAGAACGCAAAGATATGCCTACCAAGGTACATGGTTGCTTCGCTGGTTTGTTATCGTGGATATAAACGGAAAGAACGCGAAGATATGCCTATTAAGGTAGATGGTTGCTTCGCTGGTTTGTTATCGTGGATTTAAACAGAAAGAACGCGAAGATATGCCTATCAAGTTACATGGTTGCTTCGCTGGTTTATTTTCGTGGATAGAAACGGAAAGAACGCGAGGATATGCCTATCAAGGTACATGGTTGCTTCGCTGGTTTGTTATCGTGGATATAAACGGAAAAAACGCAAAGATATGCCTATCAAGGTACATGGTTGCTTCGCTGGTTTGTAATCGTGGATATAAACGGAAAGAACGCGAAGATATGCCTATCAGGGTACATGGTTGCTCCGCTGGTTTGTTATCGTGGATAGAAACGGAAAGAACGCGAAGATATGCCTATCAAGGTACATGGTTGCTTCGCTGGTTTGTTATCGTGGATAGAAATGGAAAGAACGCGAAGATATGCCTATCAAGGTACATGGTTGCTTCGATGGTTTATTTTCGTGGATAGAAACGGAAAGAACGCAAAGAAGAAATAAAAACCTATCTATATGATTGCTTCGCTGGCTTGGTCACGTGAAAATAATGGGAGAAGATTGCAGTGGAGAGAGCATGTCTGGATAAGCGGCAATAGATGTGAAAATTTTTAACTGTCTACCTCTTACGGTTCCTGAAATACAGTCCGCTGACAGACGGACGGATAGATGAACAGAGGGACAGACAGCGGAGGCTTAGTAACAGGGTCCCGTTGGTCACCCATTGGGGGTACGGAACCCTAAAAAAGTGTAATTTTTATCAGTTCTCGCTGGAGCTGTATCGAAATAAGCTATTTTCACGGTATAAAAGTAGCCTATGTACTCACCCATGACACAAACTACCTCCATGGCAAATTTCTTCAAGATTGGTTGAGGTATTGAGCGTGAAAAGGTTAGAAAAAAACAAACTAACACATTGTTTCATATATAATACTAGCTTTTGCCCGCGGCTTCGCCCGCGTCGACATCGTTTTTTTTTTATGACTGTCTTTGAGGGTGAGTGGTGCGCGAGCCGCAATGGCCATGAGTTTTCTCCAGATCCCTTACAAAATATATCAGACTATTCTGATTAAAAGTCTATACGTCACTTCCCCCCCCCCCCCCCTAAACCAATTCTATACAAAAATATCACGTCAATCCGTTGCTCCGTGGCTATCCGACGTGCGCCAACGTGGAAATGAGTTTTCCCCAGGTCCCTCGGGAACTACAAGTATGTCAGAATATGCTTATTAGAAAATTACGTCGTTTTTCACCTCCTCAACCACCTCTGTGCAAAAAATCACAACAATCAATTGTTCCGTTGCGATGTTAAAAAATCACAAAAATTGATTAATTTCTCAGGAACTGCATCGGATAATATTATAATAATATGATAAAAAGTAGCCTATGTCCTTCCCTGTGTCACAAGCTACCTTCATGCCAAATTTCATCAAGATTGGTAGAGGTGTTGAAGCGTGAAAAGCCAACAAACAAACACATTTTCACATCTATAACATTAGTAAGGATTCAGTAAACTAGTAAGATGATAATTTAATGTAATAAGGATTAGGCCCAAGCTCCACTTTGGGTTTTCGATCCAGCCAAGCCAGCAAGTAAGTAAATAATAATACAGTATTAGAAATAATTAGAAACAATACATCAATTTCACAAATTGACGTAAATAATTGGTGAGTTAGTAACCTACTTAACTCGCTCGCACATGATAACAGTTAAGTGGGGAAGCTTACAAAGTTGCTTCAGGAAATTAATACGACTCGCTCGTGCCGTAAAATTTAATCTGCACGCGCTTAGCGAAGCACAGAAGTACGAGTAGGTACCTATGTGACTTGTTTCCTAATTTAGCTTTGTTCTGACATCTCATTTTAGGAAAACATTCTAATGAATGCAAAGCAATATGGAAAACCTTGACATAGATGATTTTGCGCTTGACAGCTTAAATTTTGCGCTTAACAGTCTATTGGATCGGTTTTGGTAAGGTAGGAAAATTTTATGACTAATATTTCTTTATGAATTTAACTATCTATGTTACGTATGTGTATAACTTTGTTTGTGTTTACGTATATATTTTATTTGTATTTTATAGAGTATTATTATAATATTTTTTTACTTTTACTTTTTTAAGTATTTTATGTTACGGCTTATTTCTTTGCTATTTCTTATTCTTTTTCATTATTTCACCTTCTCCTATATTATTTTATCGTTTTTTTCCTACCCAAAAAGTTGCCTGGAAGAAATTTCTACAGCGGCCGCCTACTGTATAATATTTATTTCATGTTATTTTCTTTTTCTAAAGAAGTGATGCAATAAAGAATATTGTATTGTATTATAATAAGCTATATAATCCTTGTTAACATTTTCTTTTTTTTTATTTGCATCGGTGACCAATTAAAGTATTTTATAGAATTTTATTATCAAAGACTATAATTATTAGCTTACCTTAAAAAAGTCTTGTCCTCGGCCAGAATGACCCAAATGTAGTTTTGCGTCGTTTGGCAGCTCAATTGTTTTCACCAGACCTTCATCTTTCCTTTCTGGTAATTCTTCATCACAGTCCACATAAAAACTTACTTCTTTTGTTTTAACTTGCACTAAAACCTTTGTAGATTCTGTCAAAGTTCCCGTATGTACAATGGAAACATTTCCTTTTTCCAAAGAATTACTTTCAAGTGTCACTCTTGTACTGTCCTCTCCTATAAGTGTAAGACTCAGCGCCAATATTACCCTTTCATTTCTATCAACTATTGAAAATAAACATGCTGAAGCCATTTCATCTAACGTGAAAATGGCATTTATAATGAATGGACTACTTAATTCCTTATTTCCCAAGCTGAGGTTTTCTAATGCTATTGTAATCGGCTTCGATTCGTCTAATCTGTATTTTGTTCCTTCTTTTATTAACTGTTTTTCTATGTCCAGCTCCAGTAGTAATTTGTAATAATCTGCAACAAAAAGAAATTGAATTGATGGCAACAATAAAAACATTATCCTGATTTCAGCTAATAAAAACCAGTTTAAATATAGATATTCCAGTTTGATCTCCAATGAGGGATTTTCTGACAGATGAGTTTAAAAAAAGTTGTTCCAGCCTGTATCGATAGACAGAGCTGGCAAGAGATGGTTCTCGGTGCTCTTTTGACTGTATGACTTCTATTGTTTTGTTTTCTCGTGAATAAATTGATTTTTATAACAGTTCAGTAACTGTTAGAAATCTTACTTTTATATTATCTTCATTGTCATGCCTCTTCCGTCTATCGAGCTATTCGACAACTAATTTTAATTAAGACGGAGGTATTGCGATGGCAACAAAAATTGAAGTTGATATTTTGATTGGGATCGATTGTCTTACCCTAATAGAGACTAAAAAACTAAAAATCAAAAATTCAAGTTAAAAATCAAAAATCAAAAATTCAAGTTAAAAATCAAAAATCAAAAATTTAAGTTAATAATCTAAAATGAAGTTGAGATTTTGATGAGGATCGATTATCTTACACTAATTGAGACTAAAAACTAAAATACAGAAATTCAAGTTGAGATTTTGACGAGGGTCGTTTGTCTTACACTAATAGAGACTATAAAACTTTAAAAAAGTGTGTGTGCGTTAGTCCGTCCGGTGCTCTAGCGCCTTAGCTACTGAACGAGATCTAGTTAACATTTGGGTTAGATCAATAGTATTTTATATCTCCAGCCATTTTTAAAATTTCCTTACAGTGATTATTAGGGTTGATAAAAAATTGTGAATGGCAAGGACTAAATAAGGCCTACTGCATTGAGATATTCCAGAAAAAAATGTGAATAAAATACCTCCCATACAAACTCAAATTATTTTTCAAATTTTTCATTATGGGGAAACCCTTTCAGAAAATAATGCAAACCCCGAAGTTGGGGGTTGGAAAAAGTCATTTTTCTGCGGCTGAAACTGCAATACATTCATCTTTTCTTTTATAAATGTATTACAATATGTCTGCTACAAAGAGTAGGAGGCCAAAACACGATTTGATAAAATTTTCTCGATAAAAAAAATGCAGTGTTCGCTTAAATTTATCAATATTCGCTATGTTTTAGCCCACTAAAACCAGTTTTACTTCACTATAGTTAGCACCTTATTTTTTTTTCTCTTATTCCTCAATAAAATCCTGACATATTGTCGGACTCACTTTTTTTTGCAAAAATATAACTAAGTAAACGAAACATTGAAAAAGTGCAAAAGTGTGGTTATTTTCTTTACTCTTTACACGTAAAGAAAAAGACAGAGAGAATTGTCCAATACGTATTGGGCCTTAAATATAATTTAGGTATATCGACGTCCCAAATGAATAAACCGGTAAATGCAAAATTCAAATTTTACAGGAAAATTAAAAAATAAACTATTTTTTATGTTGAACTTCTTTCGAAATGATTTTACACAAGTTGTGTAAATATCAAATTAAAGCTACTTTTTTTCAATTTGAAAAATGTAATAAGATTCGGCTTATTACTGACAGTGTTATCACAGTTTCGCAGTTGGATAAAATGTTATTTACTGGTTTTGTATCACTGATGCCTTACGGTAATATACGATTACAATATTATGCGTGGTAATTGTGTTTGACGAGTTTTACAGTAAATGCTAATTACGACATTATTCCATTGATTTTTTTATAATAGGCATACGTAATTAGTTGTTACTATATTATTAGTGTATTTACGTAGACGTTTATTTTTAAGGTTATGCAAAAATTTTGATATTTTTCGGTAAAGCTTTAGATTTTTTTTTTATGTAAATGCAGAATACTGTGTTGTTCTTGAACTTTATTTCAGTGCTATAGAAAAGTCCAAAGGTGATATTTATTTATAATTATATGTATTAACTTAGTTAAAGTGTTGTAAATTAAACTATGTAGATACTGAGTTGACAAAACTATTTATTTATTATCGATAATAGCTTTTTATTACAAATAGAACCATCATCAGATTAGGAAGTCTCTATCAACGTAATATTAATATTACAAAAGTATAATCAATTGAGTAAAACCACTAATCGTAATCAATGTCAGAATTGTCATAATTATCACCGGCAGTATTATCAGCATACGTCAAAGACTCGTAAAAGAATTCTTCGGAGTTGCACAAACTTTGTAAATCATTGTATAACGCCTTGCTTATCTTATAGATAAAGTTTTCTCATAATTAAAGGTGGTATTAATTCAGAATTATCAATCAGTTTCACCTGTTGTGGTATTTGCCCACGACTCGCTCTGTTCCGTGGATTGATATCCAGTTCAGAGTAATCCTTATCAAAATCAGTCTTGAAAAGGAAGCTATTTGGGTTTTCATGATAAATACTTAACCGCCTTCGTGGCGTAATGATTGGTCCATTCGCTTCTCACTCGTCGTGGGTTCGATTCCCGGTGAAGTCAACTTATGACTCGGTTTGGTTGGCGGTAGAGCATTTTCCAAGCCCGCCTGGCTAGCTACCAGCATCTTATCTAAGTTTTGCCTCCAAACATCAGTGTTATCAACATTACTGTGTTCCGGCTTGAAGATAAGATAGCCAGTCCTCCATTGCTTTGGGGAATCTTGGTAAGCCCGCTTCCATCTTCGGCATCTTCTTAACTTACCATCAGGTGAGATGATGCCAAGGGCTTACCAAATGTAAATAAAAAAACTGACTTTACCTATAAGCAATATTGTACTCTTCAGTGCTCTGTATAATCTGCCGCAGCGTACGTATGTAGTCTATGGTACTAAAGCCTTTTCGGAAACCGGCTTGTTCGGGAGGCTGGAAGTCATCAAACCTGCGTACGAGACGATTCGTAATGACTCTCGAAAACAGCTTGTAGATATGGCTCAGAAGTGAGACGGGTCTGTAATTCTTCAGCAGGATATTGTCACCCTATTTGAAGAAAAGCACGACCATACTTATGTGCCTCGCCTTAGGTGTTTGTCCCTCGAGTATAACGGAATTAAATAACTTCTGAAAAGCTTTAAGTACCGGTGTTCCACCTGCTTTCAGAAGTTCGGCTTTTTTTGAAATTTGATAAACAATGATTATTATGTTTCTCAGCTTTTTTAAACTCGGCTTTTTAAAAGACCGGTCCTTTGGAAAGTGTACGTGGGGATACACATCCAACACGCAGAGTCCCTTTAAAGATATTATAATATGTTGTGATGTATACACCTAGCGGTTGCCGTCTCTGCCTCTACCATAGAGATTCACCCAAAGACAGCACCTGCCAGGTGCTAGGACTATTGTAGAAAAGTTGGGAACTATACCGCTGCTATATCAATTGTTTCATCTTGAAATCATAGCAGGCGGTAACTTGCCGCACAAAAAATTCGCCCCCTCTATAAATGCTACCAAATGGCTGCACGGTGGCAACATTGGTGTGAGCATCTAAGGTTGTTGAGAGATGAGTCTGCGGGATCCAGATCCCTGTACGGTCAGCAGGCCCCCGTCGTTATGATATTTTATACTTTCAACCTGGAGCATAGGTTCCACTCTTGCTTTCTCCACTCTTGGCCGGCCAATTAAGTCAAGCACAAGAGGCGAGGGCCTAATGAACACGGGCCCTCTGGAGTCGGGGTGCGAGGTGTCGCCACTCACCTACAGCTCGCCACAAGCTGCTTATATTATTATTTAATATTATTAAGTATTAAGCTTGTATGTATTACCGTTTTGACGATAGAGCCAAATATATTTTTTTCTTAAATATTGGTTTGGAAATCCGCCATAATTATAATTATACATACTCTGTCAAAATTTCAACTACCTGACCATTACGATTCAAAAGGTAAAGCACTTTACAGGTCAGACAGACAGTCGAACGGACGACGGCGTAGGCTTAGCGATACAGTCCCCCCTTACCTTTAGGTACGAACCTCTAAAAACGCAACTCTTTACCATCATATTAGCCGAAAGACGTCCACTACTGGATCAAGGATTTACACGACAACTGATCCTGCGTTGCCCGCATCCAGCAGTTTCCCGAGACCTTTACCAGGTTTTCGGTCCACTGTGTGGAAGGCCTGCCTACGCTTCGTCTACCGGTGCGCGGTCAGCACTCGAGAACTTTACTGCCCCAACAGTCATCTGTTCTACGAGCTATGTGCCCTGCCCACTGCCACTTAAGTTTAGAAATTTTGTGAGCTATGTCGATTACTTTGGTTCTCCTACTGACACTCTGTATGTATGCCTAACCACAGTATAATAAAGAGTACGCCTAACGGAAAAAAGAAAAGCACCTGGCTAAAACAACTAAAATTAACACAAATTTCTTATCTATCGCTATTTGTCAAAGTGGAAGCAAAACAAATGGCTGAATTAGTAAGTCCCTTTCCATTTGGAGAGCGCGTTCAAATGAATTAAAATATAGCCAAAACGAATGAAAACTTGAACAGAGAAATAACTACAAAAACTTTAGGAATTAAATAAAAATTAAAAACCCGACTGCATACTAACTTAACTCCTCTTTTTTGGCCAGTCGGGTAAAAATGTATCATATTTCACTTACAGGATCAAGACGAATATAACGACAACTTGCACTCCAAAATCCATCAATCCGTTTAGACTACAAAGCGTGCCAAATATGTACTTCTAGCTGTTTCCCGTGGCGTCACCCGCGTGGACAACGTTTCTATTACTTTCCGAGGGTGCGCAGTGCGCGAGCGCAAGCGGCTTGCGAGCGTCTAAAATAGTAGCCTATGTGTTAATCCAGATCCTAATCTGTCTACCTACCAAATTTCAACCAGATCCGTTCAGTAGTTTTTTGCGTGAAGAAGTAACAAACATACACACACACTTTATTATATACCATTGTTAATTAAGTAATATTTGACACCCTTTCTGTCTAACATTGCTATTCGAATATTTCTATCCTTGTTAACTGTCCGGTCGTTTTATAAAGGGTTTTGAAATTGGTTTTATACGAAACCTGGGATCTAAGTTATTTTCAAGCGACTTCCAAAAAGGAGGAGGTTCTCAATTCGTCTGTATGTTTTTTTATGAATGTTACTTCATAACTTTGGACTGGGTAAACTGATTTTTATGATTCTTTTTTTATTTGAAAGCTAGTGCTTCCCATGTGGTCCCATATAAATTTTATCAAAATCGGTGTAGTATTTAATTAGAAAATTAACAAAAACAAAAAATAACAATGCAAAAATTTACTAAGTTGTTGCGATGGAAGTCGGTTTTCTAACGTATTTAGCGTTTTCAATTACATGTATTGTGATCTAAGATAAGGTTTAAAGTACTTATTTAAATAGTCTTGTATAAGTACCTAATACCAAAGAATTAAGACTATTTGCTAATACTGCTATTTGCTATGGAGCTGGATTTTCCGATCTAATCGAGGCACTAAGACGCGCCCTTAACATTACCAGTAGCTGTTCCAACTAATCTTGATCCAATGCTAATGCGATCGGTCACGGTAGCCTTTTCTGGTGCGAATTAACAACAAAATACACTTTCGTTGTTAACAAACAAATTCACGAAACACTCAATTTGGTTAATAATACTGGTGTTACTAAAATGCGAGCTAACTATAATGAGGAAATAACTACATCACGAAAAATGTACACGAAAATAACAATATAAAATAGTTGTGTTAGGGGAAATACTCACCATTATTCTCAGCCATTGTGTTCATTAATGTTAATATTATACTGATGTACCTGCAACACGAAAAATAAGTATTTTAAAAGTCTCGATGGGTCATAAGCTGAATTGATTATAACATTATTTTGTATTTTTGTGTATACCTTTAACAAAAGAAAAACTTAAAGTGATAGCAACTGTAGTTTTTAGATGAGAGAGGGCGATATGGGTTGCAGAAGTGGGAATTATCAGACCTAATTAGGGTTAAAATAAAAGTGTTAAGTACCTAATAAAAATATAATATTAATATTATGATCTCTTTGAAGATCATCATTTTTCGTACACTAATTCGAGGTAGATAATCTTATAATCTAAAAAAGCGGCCAAGTACGAGTCGGACTAGCACACCAAGGGTTCCGTGCCACCACACCATTCTAAACAGTCAATCATAACAATAACGCTCTTACGGTGAAGGAAAACATAGTGAATAAACCTGCACACATCTGCGAAGAAACTCGAAGCTTGTGTGTGAAGAGTTGACCAACCCGCACTGGGCCCGCGTGCTCGACTAAGGCCCGATCGCATATAAGCTGATGTGACTAATATAGTATTAAATATGAACAACAGAATTTTTTTAAAACCAAACAACACAGTAGAAGTAGGTAAGTGCTTCAAATACCAATTAAGCCTATTGTCTTCAGGAGTGTAGACAAGGTGCCAGAAGACTTAGTTGGGTAGGCAGTTTACTTTGGCGTTATCTAGTAAAGCTTGCTAAGCAATGGTTTATCAGAATAAAGCCTATTAGCATAATATCTGATTCAATCGAGCAACGCGCTTCGTTACACAGGCTTTTAGGGTGGGGCATTAATGCTGGCGATTTAGGGTGCAATTGAAACTACCAATATACATTATTCAGGAGCCGGATCCTTTACCTCTAATATGGTACAAAGGAGCGATGAGCTTACTTTTGCGTTATACTCGTGAGCGAGTGCTGTCCGTATGAACTGGCCTACTTTTGTCGAAGGCAACAATGACAAATTCAATAATTTTAATGTTAACTTCGTGTGTCATATCATATTGTTTTCATGTCTTGATGACATTGCTTGTTTTATGTCAATGATTTTATGCCTACAGGTGAATCTGTGGCGATGTTGCCAAGATGGTGAAAAAAAAACCATCACCTAATTAACACAGAGACAGACAAACTGGGCTCTATGATATAAATTTTGTTAAGCAAAGCCTTGCAAAGTTTGACAAAAAGTCATATTTTCTAGTCGCTTGCTCAACTGGATCCCGGTTGCTGACACATGCCCCCTTGTCCATCGCACCACCGAATCCCGGTTGATGACACATGCACCTCTGTCCATTGCACCACCGGGTCCCGGTTGCTGACAAATAAACCCCTGTCCGTCCCACCACCGGGTCCTGGTTGATGACACATGTACCCCTGTTCATCGCACCACCGGGTTTCGGTTGAAGACACATGCACTCCTGTCCATCGCACTACTGGGTCCCGGTTGATGACACATGTACCCCTGTTCATCGCGCCACCGGGTTTCGGTTGATGACACATGCACTCCTGTCCATCGCACCACTGGGTCCCGGTTGATGACACATATACCCCTGTCCATCGCACCACCGAATCCCGGTTGATGACACATGCACCTCTGTCCATTGCACCACCGGGTCCCAGTTGCTGACAAATAGACCCCTATCCATCGCACCACTGGGTCCCGGTTGATGGCACATGTACCGCTGTTCATCGCGCCACCGGGTTTCGGTTGATGACACATGCACTCCTGTCCATCGTACCTCTGGGTCCCGGTTGATTACACATGCACACCTATCGGTCGCACCGCCCGGGTATACCAGTTGCCCTATTTTTTTTCTGATTTACCGCCAAATGTAACGTCTTCATATTATCTTGCATCCTTTTTTACGTTATAATATAAGTAGCCTATACTTACGAAGAGGTACGCTTCCTCTCATTTATTATGCGGACAGCGATGAAGTGGAACTCCTTGTCTGCGTCTGCGTTTCCTGACTCCTACAATTTGGGGATCTTCAAGGCGAGAGTGTATAGGCATTATTTGAGTTTGCGTGCAACGTTCTCGACTACAGCGTCACTTACCATTAGGTGAGATTTAGTCAGACGCACTCAAATTTTTAAGTAACAAAAAAAATATAACTATGCTAGACACGTGAAAAAACCGACTGTTATAGCAAGAGTTAACTAAATGCAAAATTTTGCTACATTTTTATGTTTTAATAAAATTTCTACAAAAGTTCTGAACCGATTTGTATAAAATTTATATGTGACCAACCTGGCAGTAACCAGCGCTATAAAATAAAAAAAAATTCTTTCAAAATCGGTTTTTAAATCATAGAGTTCTGAGGTAACAAACATTAAAAATCAAAATGTAAAAAAATTGAAAAAAACAACCGAATTTTTGAAAGTCGGTTAAAAACGCATAAGAAGGGGCAGATAAAGTCGAAGTTGACGAACGCTAACGTTTTGTATACTTTCTCGCAAAGCCTTCACTACCCGAAACACATATAAAAGCATTGAAAACACGCTTACCTGGTAGCAAATTAAAGGGATGTACCTAGCAGACTTGAAGAAATAATTACCTCAAACTTTTATTTTTATAAGGCACCACCTCAAACTCCAATTTATAATCGGATTATAGTTGGAGTTTCCATGGGAGAGGTACCTTATCACGACTTTTTATGGAATAATGAAATAGGCAACTGATGTAGCAGGCCTGGTAACTCACAAAGTTTTAATAAAATGCTAGCCATTAAAAAAAACATAACAAAGAATAATTAAACATAAAAGAATTACCTATACATAAAAAAATAACAAGTGGTTTTTTTACTATATTTTGTCAACACAAAAAATAAATACAGAAAAAAAAAGGCTGGAGATAAATAATATTATATGCCTTTACAAAAATTTCTTACAAATTCGATCTATATTTAAGAAGCTAGCCAAGACAGACAAAACACACCCACTTGAACATTTCATATTTTTTGTTTTTTGGACTCCACGTTCTTCGCTCAAAAGTAATAAGTACTGCAGGTTCGTGTAAGATACATGAAATTAGGTATTCAATGAAGTTAGTACACGCAAATTTCTGAGCACACCAAATTTAAATTTTGCTGACACTAAAAAAATAAAACCCCACTTCAAAAAGAAATTCACAATTCCGATAGTTGTATTATTTCTACGTTGTTTATATGTTGTTTGACAACTTTTACTGCTGCTGAGATGGTGATAGAAGCCACAAAATTCTGTATCGGTTAATGAAACACAAATGCATTATGATTTGATGATTCCTATTGGCGAGTAGTTGCTTGGATTTAACATTGTTAGACAAATATAATTATTATTAAAATTTAATGAAATTAAAATAAAAGTTAAAACTAAAAACCGACTACTAAGAGAAATTCACTTAAAATTATGAACGTATTTTAGTGTTTAAATGTACTAAATTAACAAACAGTAACGAAATCAAAGGTAGGTACGAATCAAATTCACTTCTGAGCCATGTCTACAAGATGTTTTCAAAAGTCCTTACGAATCGTCTTGCACGCAGGTTTGACGACTTCCATCAGCCTCCCGAACAAGCGGGTTTCAGAAAGGCTTTAGTACCATAGACCCCATACATACTCTGCGGCAGAAGAGTACAATCAGCCACTGTGCTTGGCGTTCGTTAACTATGAGAAAGCCTTTGGTTCCACCGAAACTTGGGCTGTGCTACAGTCTCTTCAGCGGTGCCAAATTGACTATCGATATATCGAGGTACTGAAGTGTTTATAAGAAAACGCCACCACGTCGGTTCGCTTCCAGGATCAAAACTAGAAACCTATCCAGCTGCAGCGAGGGGTGAGACAGGAAGACGTTATATCTCCAAGACTTTTCACCACCACCCTGGAAGATGCTTTAAAGCTTTTGGACTGTGGTGGACTCGGCATCAATATCAACGGTGAGTACATCAGCCACATTCGATTCGCTGACGATATCGTGGTCATGGCTGAGACTATGGACGACTTAGGCACAATGCTCGATGACCTCAGTAGTAGGCCAATAAGTAGATCTTCGAATAAACATGGAAAAGACGAAAATTATGTAAAACGTCCGTGCCGCACCTACTCCTCTGAAGGTTGGAGTTACGAAGTAACTATTTAGTAATCTGTGGTTGGAGGCTCTACGCTTGAAGTTTTTGCGAATGTATGTACCTGGTTCAAACAGTACAGTTAGGTAAGTCCAACTTCAAGAAATAGATCAATTGTCCATTCCAACTCGGCTGCGCAGCGTTCGGAAAGCTTCGCAATATTTTCACATCCCAATTACCGCAGATTCTTAAGAACAAGGTCTTCGAACAGCGTGTGTTGCCAGTGATGACATACGGAACTGAGACATGGTCGCTTACTATGGGTCTCATAAGAAGGCTCAAGGTCACCCAAAGGGCAATGGAGCGTGCTATGGTCGGAGTTTCTCTGCGTGATCGATTCAGAAACGAGGAGATCCGTAGGAGCTCCAACGTAACCAACATAGCTTTTAGAATTTTTAAACTTAAGTGGCAGTGGGTGGGGCACATAACTCGTAGAACAGATGGCTGTTGGGACCGTAAAGTTCTCGAGTGGTGACCGCGCACCTGAAAACGTAGCGTAAGCAGGCCTCCCACTCGGTGAACCGATGACCTGGTGAAGGTCGCGGAAAGCTGCTTGATGCGGGCAGCGCAGAACCGGTCATCGTGGAAATCCTTGAGGCGGCCTATGTCGTTAAAAACCGCCTCCGTGTTTCACAAATGCACGCACAAATTCGCTTCACACTAGAAAGTCGCGGGTTTGATTCCCGGCGGAGTCTGACTATGTAAGACTCAGTTTAGTTGGTGGTAGAACATTTTCTAAGCCTGCCTGGCTAGCTACTATCGTCGTATCTAGCCGCCAGACATACATGTTAACAGCATTGATGTGTTCCGGCTTGAAGGTAAGATAGCCAGTTCCTCATTGTGTAAGCCCGCTTCGTTATTCAGTATTACTGTCACTCACCATTAAGTGAGAGGATACTAAGGGCACAGTCTAAGATGGATTCTTAGACTGTGCCTTAGCTTAGGCTTGTCAATTGTGGACTTAAACGTTAAAAGTTTTTTACCCCATATGAGCTGTGAACAAAGTAGTTTCCACTTCCGAAACTCGCTGACACTTGGAAGGCGCACCTATTTGTAACAGAAGCGACTAACAATCCAGAGGCCTTGTTGAAACACACAGGCCCAGCTGAAACCCTACCATCGCTAGGGTTCCCAACTATACTGTTAGAAATAGTATTATATTGTATTTATAACACTATACTTTTTACTGTTCAACAAATATAATGTATACAAAATACCGTTTTCAGCATCACTCTCTCTTATCGTGTGGCACAATTAACCGTGCTATCCATGGGATAGACGACAGTTGCCTGGTGTTGCACTTAGCATCACCCGAGGTCACGTGTAGCACATGTATTTTTACACGTGTGGAACGCGACCTTCATACACATCTGCAATCAGATGTGCAGGTTTCCTCACGATGTTTTCCTTCACCGTTAAAGCAATCGGTAAGTAAATGTACGTAAGTTTCGAAAAAGTTATTGGTATATTGGCCTTCCGGATTTGACCCTGGAACCTTTGGTTAAGAGGACCGAGTCGTTACCGGTTGAGCCACCGACGCTTTATGCCAGCATCACTTCCATAGCCTGTTTAAAAAGTAAAATGGTGTGCGTGAGGTGATTGAAATACATAACACCACATATGTTTTAGGCCACCGATGCAGCGCGCAGCCCTCGTTTCAAAACAAAACTGTCAATGTCAATGCGGGAATCACTAAAAAATATGTGTTTTCAATACAGTTACTCGAAATGTGGTACTTAACATGCCAGTTATTTCTGTGCAAAATTGATTGAACGCTTATGTGCATTTTACTTTGCCACTTTTATCAATTTCTACACTAGTAAATAAAAAAATGTTTAATAACCTAATATATGGAATCTTCTTGTTGCAAACCTGTGAAAGGAGAATTTTAGAATAGATAGTTTAAATCTTAACAAAGAAAGGAGATTATAATATTACCCACAGAGGCCTATGTCAGAAGGAGTAATATTGATGACGCATCAAGCGCACAAAGAAAAGGTCATCATTGCCAAAATGGTTAGATACTTATCTACCTTATTAAATTTAATTGTTTTTAAGACCAGTTAACTTTATGTGTTTGACGATAATACTTTTTTTTCCGACCAACTTTGGTTTTCGTTTTTGGCATTTTTATTACTTCATCTATTTACGTTACACATCCGTCTTTGGCTTTGAAATTTTAATATTTAATACCGTCTAGGTTCAAGAACGAATTGTATATACTTACTGCCAGCGCAAACTGGGTTCTGTAACGTCCAGTTTCATGGGTTTTAAAATAACTACCCTTTACTTTCAATAATAACTTAATCTCATGACCATCAACCTTTTCTTTGGTTTCATAGTGTAGCGGTGATAAAGTTTAGCGTTTTGGAAGCAGCAGAAAAATCAATCGTAAAGTTACATCCACATCACTTACAGTTCAGAAAATATTTTTTTCTTTTTTTTTTCTTTTGAATGTTTTCATCATATCAGCCGAAAAACGTTCACTGCTGGACAAAAGCCTCTTCCAAGGATTTCCACGACGATCGGTCCTGCGCTGCCCGCGATCTTCACCTGAATATACATGTTTATACATATGCATGTATATTTATTTGGCACGCTCTGTAGCCTAACCGGCTTGATGGATTTTGGAGTGCGAGATGTCGTTAGATTCGTATTGATCCAATGGGTGACATATAATATTTTTTAACGCGATTGGCTAAAAAGAGGAATTAAGTTTCATGCAGCCAGGTTTTCAACTTTTAGTTGATTCGTGTAGTTTGTGTTTTTTTTTACGCGATAAAGATATTAAAGATAAAGATAAAGATATTTTATTGCAGTAAATGTGGTAAATACAATAGATCTTACAAACATAGTGAGTTTCAGCACATTTAGTCTTTAGTACGACATACAAAAATTTAAGAAAAAAAAAGTAAATATAAATTATGGCATTCATGTAAAAAAACAAAATTAAAATGATATCTTAGTCAATTGTGAACCGATCATCGTTATTATTATTTTTTATTAGACAGGGTATGCTTCCAGATTGGTCATATATAAATTTTAATAAAATCGGTTAAGTGCATTTTTTTAGAAAGTTAACAAAAAAACATGACAAATGCGAGTTAAAGTTTGTGATGGCCAGAAACGCCATCTTTATTTCAGAACCGCACGGAACCCTAGAATAATTAGTTGTTAAGAACGGATGTATTATTATTCCTGGAGAAACGGCGAGGTTGCCATTCTTATCTATTCTAACATGTGCATGAGGCTTGCAACGTTGCATTATATGCGTCCGACTGTGTGAAGAATGATTCAGGGAATTAACAAAAGAAGATTTGTACGAGACAGAAAGAGAAAGAACGATTGGGCGTACATGTGTGCGAATGCGACGGGAGTAATGTGGTTTTAAGGGCTGCGCCTGAGCGTCAGCGGGACGGACAAGGGAACACGCGCGGAGAGGCTAGAGGTCGTCGGTCGTCTCCTGACGGAAAAAGGAGCCCTGAGATTCGTTCTGAGTGAAGTGACTGAAAAGAAAGCGCGATGTGTTTGGCGAGACTGGAATTGGTATGTTTTACGCTTGCTTCTTGCTTGAGTGCAAAATAATCTCACAGAATCGTCACATTAAGGACTTGTTCCGTATGTCATTTTAGTTTAATTCTCCCTCAGTTAAAATGTTCACAACCTCTATAATAATTGCGAAGTATTGTGAAGATAGATTCTGTGTGATTAACTAAATAATCTTGTTCCGTGCTAATGAATCTAACTATCATCTTAAACAATATTCATAAGGCAGAATACGTATGATTTTAGTTCATTTGAGCCTGACTATTCACAAGTCGTATCTAACACTAGCAGATTATGTTTATTGCTAGCTGTAGTAGGCTTAAGCCTGTACAATACCCCTGTGATTTTATACTTACAAATTGTACTCTTGAAAGACCGGAACTAGCGAGAAGTCAGGGCTCGCTATAACCTAAAACTTTGTTCAGAATAATAATAATAATACGTGAGTCTTTATAAAAATGTAACGTAAGTAATAAAGACTTGCCAGACGCGCTTACGGCTGTAAAGATTTGTACTCTTTGGTTGTCAATTGAGTAGTCAAACTAAAATTTTGGGTTCTCTGTGAGTTACAGAAATGTACAGTGGTTGCAATATTGTTTGCTTGGCGGAAATGTATAATATAAAATATTTAAATTACCTTTCGTTACTGTCATAAGTCTATTCAATTTTGTCTAATTTTAACCTTACTTTATGTAGACAAATTTAATACAAATTTATATACATCCGTACGTATATAGCGCTAATTGATCATTGCAACGTGGAGTTTTACGCCTATACAAAAAAAAGGTTTCTCCACAATTTGAGTCCAATCAAAAAAGCTTATACCTCCTTTTAGACTCAATCAAGTTTTTTATTTTTTTTATTTTCCTAGAACCTAAGAATTCCCGCCACTTAGGATTGTAAAAATGCAACTTTCAATCTGGAACCTCCCAGATTGGTGAGTAAGTGAAGTAAATAATAGGTAATGGAGTAGGATTGAGCCCCACGATGGGGACATGTATGAGCTGATATGATGTTAGTTTATAGATACGATACATTTCGTGGGAACTTTCTGTCCTATAGGTATAGCTTTTCACCAGTAGGGAACTTAATCCAGGATTCACTCAAAACAAAGAGTTTAAATTATATCCTTAGACGTTCACACACGAGACACAGGCTTCCAGTTTCATGAGGCTTTCGCCCTTAGCAGCTTCAGCAGGCCAAAGGCCACATAAGGCCAGACATAGATAGGGGGATAGGGGGGGGACCTCCACAAGTTGAGAGGGTTGCGTACGTTGATTGCGAAATTTAAATACCATAGACTTTTTATAGGTTTTTCTGTAATCGATAGATGAAAAACTTTTTTTTGTAATTTATTTTTTAAAATTTTAGGCCCAGTATTTTTGGAGATAAGGGGGATTGACAATATTCGTCTATTCAATTCAATTCAATTCAAAATCTTTATTTAAAGTAGGTACCTTAGATACACTTTTTAAAATTCAATCTTAAGAACAATTCACACTGGTTATACTATAAAAATACAATGAAAATAATTGAGTGCTTGGTGTGTGCTAGAGAGCCATAATTATTCCAAGCGTTTCTATCATTGAATAAATCATTAATTTTATAGTAAGCTTTATTATAAAGATCAATCGTAATAAAGGTCTTAAACTGCCCATCTGTAAGATCTTGAACGGCTGCAGGTAGGGTGTTGTACAACTTAACACCCAGCACTTGAAAGGATTTGTTAGTTTTACTCAGTCTTGAAAACACAAGAGAGAGCTTATTCCTATTTTTCTTTTCTATATTTTTAAATATGTATAATAACTTCAAAAAGGTTTATCCTAAAATTATAAAAAAGGTATTTGAGATTCTCACTTATCTTATAAGTCACACAATATAGTTTGCAAAACTTTTTTTTATTTCTCAATTACCCCCAAAAGTGGCCCCCATGTTTATTATTCATCTATTTACGTTACACATCCGTCTTTGGATCACCGACTTGCAATGTGTACCAAATTTTAACTCAATCGGTCTAGGTCTAGTAGTTTTAAAGCAAATTGGTCATGACAGACGGATAGACATAGACGCGAGCGATCCTTACATTCGTTCCGTTTTTTTCCTTTTAAAGAAAAAATAGTTTTTTTTAGTTATTACAATTGAAATCGGTTTTGTTGTCAATTATGTTTTGTACATTTTACGTGTTGTGCACAATTTGCATTTCACACATTTTGGGTGAAATTCATGTGATATTCAATTGTTTTATATCTGTTTCCATTGTTTAGCAGGCTTAGGAAGCCACGCAGAGGTTCTTCAACGTTAACGTGGTTAAATGTTGTAGAAGTATAAGTAATATTACCAAAGTCCCTTCTAGAATTGGTCAGAATCGTTCGTAAAGATATTGCAGGAGATGAAAGTTTATAGCTTTGTTCTTTGCACAGCCACAGATAAAAAATCAGGTCGGGGCACACGGCCGTTGGTTTAACGTGAAAAGAGGTGTTTGCGGAGTCAACATCGCTTACTAAACGTGCCTTGGCAGCTTTGAGACGTTCCAGTACTGACAATTTGAATTTTAATAATTTTAACACACTACCTCGTTATTTTTACCTGTAAATATTATTATTATTATATCAGCTCATATACGTCCCCGCCGAGGGGCTCGAGCCTACCCTGAATCAGGGCGATTAGGCCTTAGTCGACCACGCGGGCCCAGTGCGGGTTGGTCGACTTCACACATAACCTTCGAGTTTCTTCGCAGGCGTGTGCAGGTTTCCTCACGATGTTTTCCTTCACCGTTAAAGCAATCGGTAATTATATGTACGTAAGTTTTTGAAAAACTCATTGGTACATTGGCCGTCCAGATTTGAACCCGGTACCTCTGGTTAGATGGACCGAGTCGTTACCGGTTGAGCCACCGACGCTTTTAATGAAATAAAAGTCGACCTGTAAATATAGTCGAAACTAAATTTACTCTTGATTGAATCGATTGGTATAGAGTTTATAAACACACCAAAGAATCACCGCGCTATTACGCGTGAGTCGTGAGTTATACTAAATAGAAATTAGCGAAAGCGCCGGTTTCAGTCATTCTGCACAGTGGCGCCATCCCCCGCCGCCCCTCCCGGCCCCGACGCAAGCTCAAGATTACGGCAGTGAGCTTTTTCAATTCAATTTAATTCAATATATTTATTCAAAATAGGTGCAAATTACACTCTTTCTGATAGTCATAAAATAATAATAACAATGTAATTTGTGAATAATCAAGAAATAAACAATAATTAGTTAATATATAGTTTACTAATGCCCGGTTGTTCCATCGAAGATGGAATATTGGCCGAGACCAGTGCCCTCCGGGTGATATCATTAAGAGCGTGGTGGCGTGGGAATTTTCCCAAACAACGACCGCAACTCAGTGCGTGATAGCCAATTGCCTCCACCGTGGACTCGCAAATGCAGTGTTGATGTTCACAGATATTGCAGCCCAGGCGGAAAGTAACTGCCACACGCAAAGAGTCGCTGTCGAGAAGAATTCCCATATGTGGTGAAGGCAAAGCTTGCAGCCAAGCGCCGGAATCTGCACTCGAACCCGCCTTGATACTGGCTTAGTCAGCACCAACGGCCGCACCCAACAATCGATCCAAAGTATACTTAGCTCCCACTTCATCCCACACCCGCTGCACATTATAGGAACTTTGGGCACAAGCGCGTAGGGCCCCGTCTCCATGGGAAGATAAAATTTCAGAGACAAAACCAGCAACCCCTTGCGTCGAGGCCAGAAAAGCTGGTAAATTCGCGTCTTACACTCACCGCAACCCAAGTCCACCGTACCGTTGGGCAGAGACGACTGACTCCACTAGTCATTGCTAAGTGATATGTTCATAAGCATCTTAACTGCATCTTTCAAAGTGGCATCGAAAGAGGCGACGTCATTCGGAAACAGCCAAGTCGGGCCATCCTTAAAAGCTAAATTACCCTGGGGACTACGAAACACATCCTCAAAAACACCAAGGCAACATGAGCAGACACTCCTAAGACGGTCCTAAGCGAGGAGAAGGAGACGTCTCCTAGCATCTAATGCGTCGGGAATAGCCTCAGGGAATATAGGTGATCCCAAGAGTTTAATTATTCTGGGGATAAGTTCCTTCAGCTCAGGGAGAATGGAACTGATAATGGAAAAAGATGGACGAGCAGTAGGATTGCAGGGAAAAAAACTCGCACTTGGAAACATTTATCTCCAGATCTCCAGACGTGAGGTAGTCTTGTTTCACGTCCTCTGGCTTTCCCCAATGGTTCCATCTTCTAAGTACCATAAATTGAGAGGAGATTTCAAATTGAAAATTGCTTTATGGATAGCTAGGCTGATGACACTTACTATTTACATATTTCATCATCATCATATCAGCTCATATACGTCCCCACCGAGGGGCTCGAGCCTACCCTGAATTAGGGCGATCGGCCCTTGGTCGACCACGCAGCCCAGTGTGGGTTGTTCGACTTCAAACACAGCCTGCGAGTTTCTCCGCAGGTGTGTGCAGGTTTCCTCACGATGTTTTCCTTCACCGTAAGAAAGTCGGATAAACGTACATATGAAATCTAAATTGGAAATCACATTGGTACGTGGCAGGATTCTTACGACGACCTCCTGGACAGGAGGCGGCGGCCCTAGCCGTTACGCCACCGACGCTATATATTTATTTACAAAGTTGTATTTACTTTCAACTGTCCCGGTGCCTGTAATAAAATCTTGCAGGTTAAATTTGACCCAATTTCCGGATTCAGATTGAGCTGAAATTTTGCATGCATATGTATATCGCGTGACAATGCAATATTAATAGCTTATACCTAAAAAAAATAGGTTTTCGAAATTCTTTTCTTCAAAATGGCGCCAATATATTCTGTATTTAAAAAAAACTTCTAGAAAAGGTACCTATACCTAAGGAAAACCTACCTCTAATACAAATTGCAAAATATAAGACACTCTTACGAGAAGGTATGTTCTCCGTGTGGAGTTCAGTTTATTCTATTGACCTTGTTAAAGTTAAACTTTTATTAAATCGTCTCAAATTCTTTCGTCTGTGTGTTGCATGTCGCGTGACGGTCGCATTCGTCTGACGGTATGATTGTTCTGTAAAGTTTCACTTTTACCGTGGTTTCATAAAACCACACACTTATTTTTAATTTGTATTCAAGTTACTAACGAGCAATTTAATTACTTTTCTATGTGTCACAATCATCTCTGTATTCGACATGAATAATAGAATCTTACTCAGGCACCTCTAACTTTGTTATCAATTCCAAATCACTGCTTCAAATATCTAACTCCACAAGATCGTTACGCGTTAGTTCATTCCTTCCTTTATCTGTTAATTCTACGCCACAGAGTAAAATATCGTTAGTACTTCTATGTTGGCCTTCTGTAATATCGATTACTTCATTAACAGAACTTTCATACTCTGTCGCATCGAAATCACGTTCATTGACGTTTTGCATAAACACAATCTCTATACGTCTATTGCTATGCAAATTAGTAGATACTGGGTTAATTTGGTACTTCACTTGTACACGAAATTGCTTTCATGTTAAATTAAATTAGAATATTCGTATGAAGCTAGACGAAGGGTTTTAGTACGGCAGGTAGGCATTAATTAACTTGAGTTTTAGTGTCTGGTATAAAACGCAAAGAGAAAATATTTCGATAAGTATACCTCATTGTTTCTTAATGTAACTAGTTTTGTTAAAATTATTTATGCTTGGGTATATAATTATACCAATATATTATTATAAAACTAGATGTTTGGTATGTACCCGTGTTGTGAAGAAAAAAAATATTTTTATTTTTAAAATTTATTTATCTTTTTTGGAGTTTACTCCTTAAGAATCGATTTGCATATAAGGCGCCCGGTATGAAAAAAATATAAGGAGTAAAATCTAGTGATCGAAAACGTAGTTTGTGATATTCTCTTTGCGCGTTACGTTTTTTACGCGCAACCTATTGTGCGCACCTCTGTCACGTGATACAAAACAGTCAGGATTGGCTGAATCTGACAAAAAGAATATAAGTCACTACGAAATCTAAAATGAAGTCACAACACAGTAATCAAATCAGATCTGTTATTGTTGCAGTCTTACAATTTTTGATCTGATAAGATTTTAAAATTTGTGATTTTTATATAATTTGGTATTCCACTCCATCATGGGTGTCAATTTTGTGAAAGCAGATAGCAGAAACTTGCCCAAAGTGGACGCAATCATGTTCTTTAAAAATAACCCCGATTTTTATTCTGCAGAGCTGAGACATGTAAAAACAGCAATGTAAGTACTATAAAATAATATAACACTACCTACGTAAGTAACTTTAATTCTGCTAAGGCGAAATAATAGTCTTTCTTTCAGTAGTAGTTTTTTAGGTTATAAAGAATAAATTTTGTTTACAGTAAGTAATTAGTTTGCATTTTCAGGGCTGCACGACAATCTTATGGTGACGATGCTATTGGGTACGTGCAACTTCGTCGTGGATCAGGACTTTGCACACTCAATTGCAAGATCTGCCCCGAGCACAAAGTGAGGGCTAGTTCATACAAATTCACTATGGTGATAGACGAGACTAAAGGTGAAATCGTCAGTTGCCAGTGCTTGGACTGTGCAGCTTTAGCTGGTGGTTGTAAGCATGCAGTGGCATTTTTGATGTGGACCCATCGTCGCAGTGAAGAACCTTCCTGCACCGAGGTTGAATGTTACTGGAAAAAACCCGTCCTCTCGAGAGTAGGGACTACTATGAAATACGTCACTGTATATCAAATTTAAAAAAAAAACAGCTCCACATCATGAAACCAGCACAGACCTTTTCCACGGGTTTCTTCAAGAAGCAAAAAAGAAGAAAATTATGAATTGTGAACTTTTAAAGTATCAGAACGACTTTAAACACAGTGATGTTCGACAGTTTTCATTTCCTTATTCAAGTGAGTGATGATATAAAGAAAGATGTCAACAAATTACTAGAAACATTACAAGAGAAACTTAACAAAAATGCTCTTGATATAATTGAAAAGTCAACACAAAACCAATGTTAGAGCCCTTTATGGTATGACCTAAGATATGCTCGTATAACCGCATCTAAAGCATACGAGGTTAGTCGCTGCCAAACACCAAATGGATCATTAGTAGCTGCGACCATGGGAGCTAAAACACCTGACACATCAGCTATGAAAAGAGGCCGGAAATTGGAATGATTAGTTATACAAACTGTGCAGAGTAAACTTAAAACTAAAGTCAAGCCCTGTTTTTTGCCTGTTTAGACAATCGTACTTAAGTAGTAAACTCCAGTCGTGCGTCGGAGCTGACACACACACTTTTATTCTTTTTTTTTTATTAAAAATTTGAGTGCACATTTTCAGTTGTATACACTTCGCTTCGTTCTCAACCTTTTTAAGCCATCAAAAAAGTAGGACTTCTTGAACTCTTCAAAATAGCCCTCTGTTGTAGCGATGACCTCTTCGTTTGAAGTGAATCACATTTCACCAAACTTGAAGGGTTCCTTGTGGACTACAGAACCCTAAAAAGTGGCCAAGTGTGAACCGGACTCGCACTAACAATACCGAATTGAATAAAAGAAAAAGCATTTTTTACTGTTAGTCTCGTATATGTCTTTTATATGGATCCCGAGCTGAATGCAAGAAAACAGTTGACTTTTAATTATATTACGTGGTGGTACGGAACCCTCGCTGCGCGACTCCAGCTCGCACTTGGCCGGTTTTTACAAGCTGTATATTAGCTTGCAGTGTTAATAGTTGGTAAGTTTGTCTGTTAGTTTTGGACACTTTACGGTTTCCCATTGAGCTACAATTTTGGATACACGTTAAGTTTAGAGAACAATGCATGTAAAGCTAACACTCCACTGGCAAACGCCTGAATATGGTCCGCGGCGAGGACAAATCAGCTGGCGCTGCCAGCTGCGCCATTTTGTTTCAACTGGCGGGGCTCTTCGTGGGTGGCCGCCATTATTGTCAAGGGTTACAAAAACAATTATTTCTCAATGTTTTTGTATGGACACTATATATAAAACTTATAACGGTGAAATGTTCATAAACTGACTATCTGACTAAAATATTTGTGTATTAAACTTTGTGAAATATAATTAAACAGTCTCAGCCAAAGATAGGGTAAGTAGGTATTAGTAGGTATTGCACTTGAACGTAAAAAAACGTGAACTTTGAATGCTGCAATAACAATCCCTACTAATATTATATATTATAAATATTATAAATGCGAAAGTAACTCTGTCTGTCTGTTACGCTTTCCCGCAAAAGTTACTGAACGGATTTGGCTGAAATTTGGTAGGTAGACAGATTAGGACCTGGATTAAGACATAGGCTACTTTTTACCACGCTCGCGAGCCGCTTGCGGCTCGCGCACTGCGCACCCTCGAAAAGTCATAGAAACGTGGTCCACGCGGGTGAAGCCGCGGGAAACAGCTATCCCTACTATATAATATAATATAATCCCTACTAATATTATAAATGTGAAAGTAACTCTGTCTGTCTGTTACGCTTTCCCGCAAAAACTACAGAACGGATTTGGCTGAAATTTGGTAGGTTGACAGATTAGGACCTGGGTTAAGACATAGGCTACTTTTTACCACGCTCGCGAGCTGCTTGCGGCTCGCGCACTGCGCACCCTCGAAAAGTCATAGAAATGTGGTCCACGCGGGTGAAGCCGCGGGAATCAGCTAGTAATATTATAAATGCGAAAGTAACTCTGTCTGTCTGTTACGCTTTCCCGCAAAAACTACTGAACGGATTTGGCTGAAATTTGGTAGGTAGACAGATTAGGACCTGGATTAAGACACAGGCTACTCTTTACCACGCTCGCGAGCCGCTTGCGGCTCGCGCACTGCGCACCCTCGAAAAGTCATAGAAACATGGTCCACGCGGGTGAAGCCGCGGGAAACAGCTAGTAGATAATATAATAACATTGTATTGCTTACCCGGTTTATTGGAAATTTCAACAACACCGAGTTTTTCTATGCAAAACAACAAAACAATCACTAAACAATCACTTTAAAAACACATACGCGCACCGCCCGAGCGCAGCTAAAAGCACTGACTAATTCGAAGGAGATTTCTATCGAAAATCATTCACCGTTGGCTTTGCACTCATTCCTAAATCTATCCTTGTCTTATCAAGGCGCTTTAGCAAACGATAGAACAACGCAGCGATAGTTTTCGCTCCATACTCAGGTATGAAGTGAGTCGCTTTCCGCGTAAAGGGATCTGTCCAGATTCAGGCGTTTGACGTAAGCGTCAAATTCCCGCCCCGCCTGATAATGGTAGAAGACAGATCCGCATAATCTGCCAAAATGGCGCGCCATCGGAGTGGCTAAGTAACGTCATTCTAAATCCAATATGGAAAACTCCCAAAGATGGCGGGCCAGTTACTTTTTTATCACCTTCATGACATCGATATCAAATGAAAGGGTTTTTTTGAGAACAATACGAAATAATTAAAATTATTTTCAAAGTAAAGGAAGTTTTCAGATTTTTCGAAAATTGTTTGATTAATTACTTTCATCGCAACGATATCTACATTACTTACTTTTGTTAGATGCGAGTTATTTTTTTTATTAATTATTAAAAATTTTAGTGTTTGGCTGCACCTGACCTGATGGTAAGTGCCGATGCAGCCGCGGATGTAATAGGCACTTTTAGAGCATGCAAAAAGTTCCTATTCACTCTCGTCTTGAAGATTCCTAAATTTTACGAATATTCTTACTGTTTATCTACCCACATGTTGTTTATATATCACTAATTGGTCTTATTGTACAAAGATAGCATGAGTTATGTCAGAACACGTGCTGACTGGTGAATCATCTCTCTGATCTCTAGACGAGAGACGAGAGACTTCAGACTTCTACGGTGTCAAGTAGGTAAAATAAATACATACTCTGTGTGTTACAGTTCAAGTGCCTAGATCACAGTATAAATGCAACATTCATACTCGTAATAGTATCTAGGATCAGATGTAAATTATATGTTAATTTGTCACGTATCATATTACATGTACGTTGAAGTCGATGATTATGCATGCACTGGATGTAACTATTTTATTTTAATTAGTACATAATAATATGGTAAAGTAAATTCGTCGGTGGCGTAAAGGCTAGGGCCACCACCTCCTGTCCGGGAGGTCGTGGTTCGAACCTGCCACGTACCAATGTGATTTCGAATTTAGATTTCATATGTACGTTTATCCGACGCTCTTACGGTAAAGGAAGACATCGTGAGGAAACGTGCACACGCCTACGAAGAAACTCGCAGGTTGTGTGTGAAGTCGACCAACCCGCACTGGGCCCGCGTGATCGACTAAGGCCCGATCGCCCTAATTCAAGGTAGGCTCGAGCCCCTCGGTCGGGGACGTATATGAGCTGGTATCATCAATATGGTAAAAAGTGTCTTAAGACCAAGGTCTTCGACCAGAATGTGTTGCTAGTGATGACATACGGAACTGAGACATGGTCGCTTACTATGGGCCTCATAAGAAGACTCAAGGTCACCCAAGCGTGCTACTCGTATGCTCGGATTTTCTTTGCGTGATTGAATCAGAAACGAGGAGATCCGCAGTAGAACCAAAGTAACCGACATAGCTCTCAGAATTGCTAAACTTAAGTGGCAGTGGGCGGGGCACATATCTTGTAGAACAGATGGCCGTTGGGGTAGTAAAGTTCTCGAATGGCGAACGCGCAATGGAAAACGGAGCGTAGGCAGGCCTCCCACGCGGTGGACCGAAAACCTGGTAAAGGTCGCGGGAAACCGCTGGATGCGGGCAGCGCAGAACCGGTTCTCGTGGAAATACTTGGGGGAGGCCTATGTCCAGCAGTGGACGTATTTAGACTGATATGATGGTAAAAAGCACCTCACAATAAATAGGTGCTATAAAAAAAAAAAAAAAATTGTGATTTTCTCAATCATGCTTGGAAATATGAGTAATATTTTGACAACCTTTTTCGAGATAATTCTTTCTCGTATATCTACCAGATACGCAAAACTACCAGGTTTATTATGCTCTTAAATCATTGACTTTTTTAATCTATACATTGGCGTACTCATTTTGTTAATTTACTAAAATAGGTTGGTTAAGTTTACTAACGAAATGGAACAGTGTATTCTGCCAAATTAAAATAAGTAATAAAAATAATAATAATATAGACTATGCATTTACTCAACCGGTAACGACTCGGTCCTCCTAACCAGAGGTGCCGGGTTCAAATCCAGACGGCCAATGTACCAATGAGTTTTTCGAAACTTACGTCCTACATATACTCACCGATTGCTTTAACGGTGAAGGAAAACATCGTGAGGAAACTTGCACACGCCTGCGAAGAAACTCGAAGGTTGTGTGTGAAGTCGACCAACCCTCACTGGGCCCGCGTGGTCGATTAAGACCCGATCGCCCTTATTAAGGGTAGGCTCGAGCCCCTCGGTTGGGACGTATATGAGCTGATATGATGATAGCGTCCCCACTTACCGATCCACTTGGGCATAGAGTGAGGGCCGCTATTCCTGCCAACAACATAAGGTAAAGCCAAGGACCAGCTGCGGTAGGTCTTGCTGCCAAGACGCTTGTCCTGGTATCTACAAGACGAGTGGCTAGTGGAAGGAACCACTACATACTCTCCAGGTAGTTCCCGGAGCTGTAGGCACGCTCACCTCCTGCGGCTGTCGCTGGGACGCCAGAGAAGCTGGCTCCCACATCTGCAGTGTGATACCAGAGCTGTAGGCACGCTCACCTCTCGCGGCTGTCGCTGGGACGCCAGAGAAGCTGGCTCCCACATCTCCAGTGTGATACCGGAGCTGTAGGCACGCTCACCTCCCGCGGCTGTCGCTGGGACGCCAGAGAAGCTGGCTCCCACATCTCCAGTGTGATACCGGAGCTGTAGGCACGCTCACCTCCCGCGGCTGTCGCTGGGACGCCAGAGAAGCTGGCTCCCACATCTCCAGTGTGATACCGGAGCTGTAGGCACGCTCACCTCCCGCGGCTGTCGCTGGGACGCCAGAGAAGCTGGCTCCCACATCTCCAGTGTGATACCGGAGCTGTAGGCACTCTTACTTCCCGGCGCTTATCGCACCAGTCCAGACTTACTCCTACGCAACTGGATTGGCCGGAGAAGTATTAGCGTGTATGCATACTGTATGTCTGTTTCTCTGGCTGATCTTGCCGCCTAAACAGCTTGGTATATTTTGGAGTGTGAGGTATTATTACATAGGGTACAATTTTAATTAATGTTTAATGCATTTTCATTTTAATTTTTAACAAAAGTTCTCAATACATCTCAAATAGACAGACAGACAGACAGATTTTTTTTTTTTTTTTTTTTTATGCCTTTACACTTGAAATAGTCTCATGACAAGGACTTTTTCCACGTTCCTGATACTCGACATTTGCCTTATACCTGGTGAATTTATGAACTAGCGAACATAACATAAAAATAACAATATAATAAATAAATAAATATAAAAACCTAACCATTCCAGGAGTGCCGACAAAAGTGAAAACTTAAGAGGTGTCGGTTACGGTAACGATAACAGTGTCGCGAGTTCAATGGCTTTTGCCCATCTCAAAAAATTCCTAATGCACCTAAAGAAGTTTTCACTTCAATAATAATCTACATTTTTATAGAAGTCAATGTTTGTGTGTATTGACACCAAAACGGCTGGAGAGATTACGATGAAACTTTCATGGAAACTTCAGATTAGCAAAGCAGAGCAAACAAACCTATTTGTCACACGAATGTTTGCCCTGAATGGGGATCGAACCCACAACCCTCGTTTCAGCCGGCAAGATCGCTGTCACTGGACCAACGGATCAGTCAGGACGGATTTCTACTTTATGCAGAAAAGTTTCCTTACCCACCTTTTTCTAGCGTTTGCTTCTCTAATGCAAACACTCACTATTGAATTCCTTTAGTGAAGTGAAACTTTCGGCGGGAACTGTTCATAAATCGACACTGTAATAGTAGTTTAATGAGTCCTAAAGTGCACCTTAAGAGGAAAGTTTGAGATGAGCAGAGATTGCGCTTAGTACCTTCCTACTCTACTCTGATTGCTTGCAGAATGAAGGTAGGAAGTAGTTGCTAATGTGCTTAGTAGCTTGCTTCTATCAAGGCTAACTATAACGTTCATAAGGTACGCCATTTACTCGTATAAGTTTATAAGTTTACAATTTTAATATAAGTACAGGAATATAGGAATAAGTCACTTTTAAAAGAAAAAAAACAGTTTCATTAAGTATCTTCTTCTTGGTGTGCCATATCCTATAGGATGTCGACGACCACCACACGGAACTCTTCTCTTTTCTATGCCAGTCTGCTTAGACTGGCAGCGTCTTTAATGTAGTACATTAAGTATGCTTTTACATAAATTATGGAACTTATCACAAATATTTTTTACTAAAGATAGCGCCCAAGGACGGGCCGCATCAGGTCAGTCCAAATCGCTTCTATACAATTTATATGACTTATCGCTCCTTTCTCGAGCGATGACCGCGAAAATGAAACCAGAAAATTTCTCCCACTCGGTGGACCGATGATAAAGGTCGCGAGAAGCTGCTGGATGAGGGCAGCGCAGAACTGATCATCGTGGAATCCTTGGGGAGAAGGCCTTATACCAGGCCAGAGCGGGCCATTGTGCGGCGGATTTACGTCCGTGCAATGGGGTCCACCCCGACTCGCTGTGAGTCTTTGCAGTATGCCATACCCAGCAGAATTGCGTCCACACATCTGCCACTGAAGTTATGCTCAAACTGAGCGTGAAATCCGTCAATGCGTTGCTACCAGGCACGCTCTAGTGCAGGAAGTACGCTTTTCTCGCTGCACCGCGGCCTGCTCTGCCCAAATGCGACCCGTCGCAATATGCCTACATTTATGACAACATTATGGCCAAACATTTCTTTTAATCCCCAAGTGGTGATGTCGCGTCGCATCGTTAGCTGAGATTGAATAATTAACACAGAAAAACTTAACACCGACATTGTAGAGATTCTCTCGAGCGGGCTTGACTAGCGTTGCCTTGCCAGATGCTAGAAATGTCTCAGATGATTCGTAACTGGGTCACTCTTATACGCGACCCAGAATAGTTTGCTGCAGAAATGAAGTCAGCACAAAATTTTTCATAGGGCTTCTTTATTTATTGTTTCTATGACATTTTTAGGGTTCCGTATCCAAAGGGTAAAAACGTGACCTTATTACTAAGACTTCGCTGTCGTCCGTCTCATAAAGTTCCTCCATAGAAAAAACGTGTTTTTTGAAACATGAAGAAACCAGTGCCATATAATATGATGGTATGGAACCCTTTGTGTGCGGTTCTGACTCGCACGTGGCCGGTTTTTGTTTAAAAGTTGTCTCTAATATAAAGTGTAGTCAATTAAGGATAGTATTGGATTTGAATTATGGCATGTAACACATGCCCGCATCCATCGGCTTCCCGCGATCCTTACCAGATCATCGGTCCACCGCGTGGGAGGCCTGCCTACGCTACGTTTTCCGCTGCGCGGTCGCCACTCGAGAACTTTACTGCCCAATCGGCCATCTGTTCTACGAGCTATGTGCCCTGCCCACTGCCACTTCAGTTTAGCGATTCTGTGAGCTATGTCGGTTACTTAAGTTCTCCTGCGGATCTCCTCGTTTCTGATTCCAGGACCGGTCGTCGTGGAAATCCTTGGGGGAGGCCTTTGTCCAGCAGTGGACGATTTGTGGCTGATATGATGATGATGATGATGCAACACATAGAAATACGACTCTCTTTCTACCTCTTGTGCCATTATGATACTTGCATTAGGTAAGTACTATACGATACTATACTCGTATGCAAAAATCACAAGCGTAAGCATCTCACTCGCCCATACCTACACGGTATATCGTTTATATGCACACAGTGTATTAAGCTACTTGTCCACCGGTTGGGCTAGGATACGATAAGATGAACAAGAATTGAAATTAGTATGACAAAATTTATATTCCTTGCTACAGCATTTTGAGTGGAGATGGTCTGGATGAGCAAGGATGTGTGAGCCAAGAATTGAAATGTTTGCTGGTATAAAATTAAACCAAACTGATGTTTGTTAGCTCTGTAACGTAAGCACAATAGCGGTGACGACAGCATCAGAAATAAATTATGAACCCTTGATCACTAAATTGTCCTCCTACTTAAACTTCGGAAAACCTTATTTTGTTTTCCATCAAGTTTTCGATTTTTAATTCACGAAAATCACAAAATGAGTACGTAAATGACGCTGCAAAACTATGACGTCACGCCTAGGTATTTCAAACATTTTTAGAACAAAATGTCGTTTTGACAGATGATAAAAAGTAAATCAGATGACTAGCATTCGTCATCCCTATTGTTGCGATTGATATATGGATATTGCTGATTGATGATCCACCGTTATCAATCGCAAGAAGTCAGCAAGGAAAGGTTAGAGATGAGGAAAAGATTATAGCACTAGTTCTATTGCACGTATCCCACCATAGCTAGATAGCGATATCTTGGAATAGTCATCGCTGTATATAGCGCTAGACATCGCGAGACATCGCAAGTTTGGAAATCTTTGGTGGAAATTTATCAGTTACCTACTGGTCATTCTGACTTAATTTTTATGAACTGTTAAAAATGAGATTTTGTTCTTAAAATGTTTGAAATATTGCCATGGATGTATTATTTTGCATATTCGATAAATTTGTTAAAATAGAAAGTGTTTTCAAAACCAAATGAGTAAAATTTTGAAATTTAAAGAAGGAATGTGAATTTAATTATTTACTTTTTTTTCGAGAGCGTCGGTGGCGCAACGGCAAGGGATGCTACCTCCTCTACGGGAAGTCGTGGTTCGAGTCCTGCCACGTACCAATGTGTTTTTGAATTTTGACCTCATATGTACGTTTATCCGACGCTCTTACGGTGAAGGAAAACATCGCGAGAAAACCTGCACACATCAGCGAAGAAACTCGAAGGTTTTGTGTGAAGTTGACCAACCCGCACTGGGCCCGCGTGTTCGACTAAGGCCCGATCGCCCTAATTCAGGGTAGGCTCGAGCCACTTGGTGGGGACGTATATATGAGCTGATGGTGATGAATTTACTTTTGATGTACTAAACTAACCATGTATCGCTTATATATTCTTATCCTAGCATACCCAGTGAATTAGCACCTTTATATGTGCCTCGCCGACTCATTAATTTTGACTCAGTGTCGTGTTTCTGTTTCCCTGTGAGTGTGATGAGTAGGAAATGAAAGCTAGCATAAGATAATAAACAAAGTTAAACGCTGAGTCAATTCGTAGTGAATATACATTGCCGTGCATCGCGCTCGACTGAATACTAGTTTGTGGAACATAAATTTCGTTATCAACTTCGTTCTGTAGACCAGTTAGACAAAGAAGACCGTCAACGCTCTGCGTGTGCAATACAACAATGGTTTCCAGGTGCTGATGGGGTTTCCTCGGTTGTGCAGTGCATCGGGGATGTTTGCAGAAGCTCGCACTGACGGCTTCCATGCAATTGTGTGCAGAAAAGTCGCGTCCTTAATGCAACGTGTGAGAAGCAGCACCAATGGCATCCTGAAAGCCATCGCCAGCTAGTCGGACTGTCCTATACTTGGCCACTGTTCACTATTAATCGTGTGAATATTGAATATGTATCTAAAAGGATACGATGGCAACGAAATTCAAGTGTGTTGTTTTGAGTAGAGTGAATACGATAAGCAAGTTTCTGTTTCACAAAACTAGAATTTAATCGAACGCGATACACGGCAAGGTTTTCACTATGAATTGAGTTAATATTCAATACGTATCCAAAAGGATATGATAGAAATGAAAAGTTATCGTGTTGTAGAGATAAACCTTTTGGAAATTTCAGTCCTAGGTAGTCCTTTTACTAATGTATTTACAAAATAAGGTGACTACATTTTAATCTTCTTCAAAACAGGAGTTCTCAGTTTGACATGTGTTTGTTTACATGGTGTAAAGTAATTGGTTTAGGACCTGTTAACTGGGGCTTCTATTTGTCATACTGAACAACTTTCCCCATGGGACCTATAGTCAATTCTGAAAACAAAATGTTGACCCTCCATACTAACATGTAAAAAATTAGTCGATCAGCTAGTCGATTTGTATGAAGAGTAACTTTTTTTTTGCGATTACAGCAAAGGTTTTAGAACCAGAGTTCTTCAGCATTATGAGTAGAAGCCCCAGTTAACGGGACCAAGACACCAATTTTGTTACACCCTGTATATTTTACGCGATTTATTCGCCGATTGTAAATCCATTAAGTCTCCAAGATACTTTTATAAAATAAATTATATTTTAATGATCATGGTATATCATCGTCATAATATCAGCTCATATGCGTCCCCACCGAGGGGCTCGAGCCTACCCTAAATTAGGGCGATCGGGCCTTAGTCGACCACGCGGGCCCAGTGCGGGTTAGTCGACTTCACACACTACCTTCGAGTTTCCTCGCAGGTATGTGCAGGTTTCGTCACGATGTTTTCCTTGACAGTAAGAGAGTAGGATAAACGTACATAATATGAAATCTTAATTCGAAATCACATTGGTAACGTGGCAGGATTCGAATCACGACCTCCCGGACAGGAGGCGGTGGCCCTAGCTGTTCCGCCACCGACGATCATAGTATACATTTTATAAAAAGCGGTTAAGTATTTTTTGTTAAAAACATAGAAACATGAAAATATAACGAAATCGTAGTTGTTACGATTGAAGTCGATTCTTAGGGTTTCGAACCAGGTAACCCTTTTTCTAAGCCTACGCTCTCCGTCCGTTTGTCTGTCCATTTGACCGTCAATCCCACTTTAAGGCTGTCTTATGAACCGTGATAGGTATCCGGCAGAAATTTTACAGAATATTTATTATTATGGGGGATTTATTAGATAGCGGTCAAAAACTGGGATTTTATCGGAGTCTAGACCTAAGCAACTTGTGTTGAAATCATTACTACACCACTTTGCCAAGGCAAAGGCCTCTTTTTAGCTCTACTTTTTGTATGATAGTTTCCGTTTATAAAAGTAACCAATTTTATTTGTTTATTCAAAACTTCTCTGAGCGTTACTTGAGAGTTACTCAGATATTTTTTGACGAAAGTAACGCTCAGTGGTCTGTAGAGAGGAGAGTTAAGTTGTAGAGAGTAGAGGATATTGGTGGAGAGTAGAGGCAGAATAAATAGGAGAGTAGAGTGGACAGTACAGTGGAGAGTAAAGTGGTGGAGAGAAAAATGGAGAGTAGAGAGAAGAGTAAAGTGAAAACAAGAATGGACAGTATAGTAGTATAGAGTAAAATGGAAAGTGGAGTGAAGAGTAGAGTGGCGGAGAGTAGAATGGAGAGTAGAGAGGAGAGTAGAGTGAAAAGTAGATTGGAGAATATAGTGGTAGAGAGTAAAATGGAAAGTAGAGTGAAGAGTAGAGTAGAGAGTAGAGTGGTAAAGAGTAGAGAGGAGAACAGAGTGAAAAGTAGATTGGAAAGTAGAGTGAAGATTAGAGTGTAGAGTAGAGAGAGTAGTGGAGAGTAGAGTGGCGGAGAGTAGAGAGGAGAGTAGAGTGAAAAGTAGATTGGAGAGTATAGTGGTAGAGAGTAAAATGGAAAGTAGAGTGAAGAGTAGAGTAGAGAGTAGAATGGTGGAAAGTAGAATGGAGAGTATAAAGGAGAACAGAGCGAAAAGTAGATTAAAGAGTATAGTGGTAGAGAGTAAAATGGAAAGTAGAGTGAAGACTAGATAGGAGAGTAGAGTAGAGTAAAATGGAGAGTAGAGTGGAGAGCAGAGGGAAGTGTATAGTGGAGAATAGTTATTAGGTTTACTTCAATCGCACGTGAAGATGTGTAATCTTTTTTAAAGCACACATTTTTTAATAAATTACGCAAAACTTGATAACCTTAGCACTAACAGTCGGTCAAACAGGGCTTAAGAATTGTGGATAAAAAACCATGTTAAATTGATTCATGTTACGTATACATGCATATACAGGTTAATTAATCAATTTAATTAATAAATAAGTATGCTAATTTTGTCTTTTTTACGTTGACCTCAGTCTATTTACTTGAATATAACGAACGTTACGAATAAATAACGGAAATGAATGAACTTGTAAATAATGATGACATTATAAATCAGTTCTACTACGTAATAAAACACGATTTGAATACATTAACTTGAACCGTGTTATGCTTGTTACTAATAAAATGTGTTTAGAAGCCATATTACCTAGATTGTACCTACCAGGCTAGTGTTGAATAATTATATGGACGTGACTAAAAGCCGTTCAATTAATGCGGCGTTCATTTTAATCTATTATTATGTATCTAATCTTATTTATTCATAACTAGAATAAAGTAAGCGGTTGTCGTTATAAATGGACCTCATTTGAACCAGTCGATTCACATGCATTTGGTCGATTTTTCTCAGGTATTTCAGAGAAAACTTGCGTAAAAATGCAACAAACAAACTAGATGCATACTTGTGACAGTTGAAGACGTGTAAAACAATGGACAACCCTTCCCGCTAAGATGCGTAGTATAAGTTGGAATTTTATTTTATTACACGATCGCCCACAAAAAAGAAGTGTATGAATGTATGTCATCATATCAGCTCATATACGTCCCCACCGAGGGGCTCGAGCCTACCCTGAATTAGGGCGATCGGACCTTAGTCGACCACGCGGGCCCAGTGCTGGTTGATCGACTTCGCACACAACCTACGAGTTTTTCCGCAGGCGTGTGCAGGTTTCCTTAAATACCTGTTTTGAGCTAAATTCGCTCGTTCACTTATCTTGCATTAACTTATATTTTCGATCTCCAAAATAATGTAGTACTAGCGTCAGTTATGTATTACGTTATTCCGAGCACTGGGGGCCGGCTACCCTCCCCAATTTTGGGGGGGGGGGGCAAAATAGGGACCAATCTCAGTAGGAAAAGCAGGGTTCCGTGCGAAATACTTCAATATTCTTAGTTAGACTACATCGTTCTTCCAAACACAACGTAATAAATAAATCACTTTAAAATAAGTTTTTCATTCACCTTCAAAAAGATTCTGGGTTACTACGATCACAAATTAGGGTTCTCTAGACGATCTGGCCAAACGTTTAATTGTATTTTAAAATGCAATAAAAATTAAGTATAGTTTACATATTTCTTATAGGTATATGGTGGAAGGTTGTATGTTGTATGTACGTACGCATATTTTATGTAGGTTAAGTAAAGAGGAGATGTTACAGCTTGATATGTATATGTTTGGAAAATAAATAGTCCTAATAATCATCATATCAGCTCATATACTTCCCCACCGAGGAGACTCGAGCCTACCCTAAAATAGGGCAATCGGGTCTTAGTGGACCACGCGGGCCCCGTGCCAGTGCCTAATACAAAATCATTATTTGGGCAGTAGGATTAAAGTATTATAATAACCGCCTCCTTAGGGTAACGGATTGTAATCCATTCGCTTCACTCCAGGAGGTCGCGGGTTCGATTTCCAGCGGGGACTACTTTGTAAAATTTGGTTTGGTTGGTGATTTGTAAAACTAACGACGAAAGACAAAAGAAAAAAACCGGCCAAGTGCAAAACGGACGCAGTAGTCTTTCAAAAA
The DNA here is from genome assembly GCA_947284805.1 of Coleophora flavipennella. Taxonomy (NCBI): domain Eukaryota; kingdom Metazoa; phylum Arthropoda; class Insecta; order Lepidoptera; family Coleophoridae; genus Coleophora; species Coleophora flavipennella. The sequence goes on from OX369279.1 coordinate 16,376,335, forward strand.
TAAAAGTACCTACATTTTGAAAAACAAAATTATTTTTACAATTGGTATTAGAACATTTTGTATGAACTTTTACAAATCCAATTGCATATCTTAAGTTGGACGACTATTACTTCTAAACTAAGAAAACCTAACAACTACTTAGCCGTAACAGCTAGTTTTCCTTTTAGATTGATTATATCCTACTATTCTCAATTTTATGAATCATTTTAGTTAGTGGAAGGGAATATTCTTCTAAGGCTAGCTATCAACATCTTAATAACTCTTGCCACCAAGCATCAATGTGAACAGCATTGATGTGTTCCCGCTTGAAGATAAGATAGCCAGTCCCCCATTGTGTTGTAGAATCTTGGTAAGCCCGCTTCAATCTTCGACATCATTGTCACTTATCACTTGGTGAGATATTGCCAAGGGCTTACCATTTGTGGATAATTAAAAATAAAAAAATATATTGATGTCCTAAAATAGCGGTTTAACTGGTATGGTCCCCCAGGAATCACATAACTCTAACAAAAAATTGTACTTTTAAGCTTATTTTTTGTAAGCGGATCCCTACATCGAAAAATAGTCTTAGTAAACTCTCAGTAGTTTTTAAAGACCTATTCATCAATACCCCACACAATAGGGTACCTCAACGAAAAAAAATTAACATCGTCTTTACAGGTAGGGGGTAAAAAATATTTTCAAGATTTTACTTTACCTTTGTCGGCGTGGTTCATGTGTATACCCATGCGAAATTATATCTTTCAAGTACTAATAGCACAGATTACTAATTAGTTACCTAATAGTCTCTGAGCTAAGCCGCGGACAGACGGACAGACATGGCAAAACTATAAGTGTTTATTTTTTACTAAGGAACACTTCAAAGTTGAAGTTTACTCCAAGGTTAGTTAGTTGGTTTATAGCAATAGGCGAAGCGACGAGCTGTTAGTTTTGATCTCATAGACAGCGCGCGAGCCGAGCAAGCGAAGCGAGCGTGTCATTTTTTAAAGCTCCTGTTGTCATCAATTGCAACGAGATCTAACATAGCTGCATTTTTTGTTAAATCTACAATTGGTATGCCTTTTGGCATCACTCATCTTGTATGTAACGATGATGCTGAAGATGGAAGCGGGCTTACCAAGAGCTAGCTATCTTCCAGCCAGAACACATTTTTGGCGGCAAGACTAAGATAAGATAGTGGTACGTAGCTAGCCAGGCGGACGTAAAAAATAACCATACACTTAACCAAACCGAACTTTACAAGGTTAGACTCCGCCGGGAATCAAACCCGCGATCTCCTGATGTAAAGCTAATGGACTGAACCAATACGCTACGGAGGCAGTTAACATTGATGTCTGCCGGCAAGGCTAAGATAAGATATTGGAAGCTAGCCAGGCGAGCGTAGACAATGCCCTTCTACAACAAAACCGAGTCTTATAAAGTAAGACTCCGCCGGAAATCGAACCCACGACCTTCTGAAGTACAGCTAATGGACTTAATAATTTCGTCACGGAGGTGGTTAAATCCAAGAGTTGCTTAATCCAATTTTCTCTAATAAATCAGCTGACTATGAATGTGTTGCTGTATTACAATTTCCAGTCGAGGTTGCTAATATCGGCTCCAATAAAATCGCAATGAAACTTCACATCTTTTATATCGCAACTGGAATGCAGTTCGAAATATACCGTGTCTATGGTATCGGAAAAACATTAGTCCTGGATAGCAGGAAAGATATGACAATGGCCTCGGAAGCTTTTCTTTTCAATTCTTTGTTCTGAATATTTACTGCACGAATCGGTGCTATTGAAATAAGAAGGTTTGCTTGAAACATGGATAGTAAAATGACGTAAGAAATTCTCAGGAAAATTCAATAGAAAATTGGCCAAGTGCGTATCGGACCACGCATGTAGTGCAGGGTTGTGGAGTCATTACTTGAAACTGTTTGCAGATACTCTAAGTACGTTTAGAAAGTCCAAAATTTGTAAAGTTTAATATACATTTTTGTTTTGAAAAGACTACGGAACCATAATTTTGTGCGTTGTATGACATTTTTTTTTATTTCGCATTATAAGTAACCATGTGCATGCAAAATGTAATATCTGTACCTACGAGTTGCAGTCAAAAACGACTTTCAGTGTTCGTGACAAAAATAGTTTTTGTTTGCTTCTTTTTGTAAAGTCTAGCATATTGTATCTGAAGGTTTTTTTTTAAGTTTAAAGTCTCGCAGTTCAAAAATAAGACGAGGGGGAGAGATGTTAGATGGTCCTTTTTTTAAGGAAAGTTACAAATAGTTGACACGAATAATTACTTTGTAGCTCAATATTTCATAAATGCTATTTTAATTTAAAAAAAACATTATAGGACACCTATTCGTCCATAGCTTATTGGGGCTACCTACACGATTTTTTTACTACTTTTACATGTAGGGAAAGTATTCCTCAAAATTGTTTTTATATATTGACTTCTTTTTCTACTTTGGGTCATAAGTTTACATATTATGGCCAGACCACCTGCGACCATTTCATACAATTACGAGGGTGGCATACTTAAATGCCCTCAGTGCGCGAGGAGTTTCGCTGCGAAGATTAGCTACATAAACCATCTTCGAGCGCACGCGCGGCAAACCGACTAGGAGTCGAAGTGGTCGCCATGACCGAAATCGGTCGAATAGATCATCATCATCATTATGTGTACTAAATTTCATTGCCAAAAGTGGCAGAGAAAATTTACTGTGACCAACGGATGGACAAAAAGACTGACGGACGGACGTGACGAAATTTTAAGGGTTTCGTTTTCTTGCCATTTTGACGTGAAACTCTAAAAACAAGTGGCATCAGCATCGAATACACCAATCATTTTGAATATATGTCGAAGGGGGTGGTTAGGTTATGGATGGCCTTGTGGTTCAGTCCTTAACTATTTCAGTTGTAAGCGTCGAAATAATAATGCAGCTATATCACATAGGTCCTCCTTTCATAGTCTTGATTATTCGGCAATCGAAATTGTACAGGATGCCTTGGATTACAATGGATGCAAACACGGTGATCCCAGCGATAGCGTGACACGTCCGTTTTGCTCACAGATCACCACTACTTGTGTTCTGCTCGACGCTCTGTCAAAAAGTGTCTGCCTCGAGACTGACGTCCAGCTAATATGGCTTCTTAACTCAGTTTTGCCACCTCAATCACAAACAGCCTACCGTTAATGGATCATCTTTGCTACCACATACGATCGTCTCACTAGTACAAGCGATTGTCACGCCACCACCGGTTTCACCCAGGTACTAATACCTGAAGTTTGATCCAAACGAAATGTAACGATCTATGTGAACGTATCTCGAGCTGGTATTGGTCGTGTTTTCAATGACGCTCCGACATATAATACAATTTTTCAATTAGAAACGCAGCAGACAGTGGTTGCACCGGATCAGAAATGTAGGTTACTCAAATCTGTAACCTTGCTCATTGTAATAAAACAAGATATTACATCATTGATAAGCAAGAACAAAGGAAGACCTTAGGGAATAGGTTGTTTGAACCGACGGAATCAACAATCTTTGATTGAACAGGCTGTTTTCATATAAACACAACGATATTGGTAAAGACCTATGGCGACACTAGTAAGTTGTAATGTTCAATTCAATTCAATATTTCATTCATTCATATCAGCTCATATACGTCCCCACCGAGGGGCTCGAGCCTACCCTGAATTAGGGTGATCAGGCCTTAATCGACCACGCGGGCCCAATACAATATATATTTTTTTTAACTCAAATAATGCCTATTCACTCTTGCCTTGAAGATCCCCAAATTATAGGAATCGGGAAACACTGACGCATTATTTAAAATAGATGCAAATTACACTCTTTCTAATAGTCATAAAATAATAATAACAATGTCATTTGTGAAGAATCAAGAAATAAACAATAATTAGTTAATAGCGTCAAAATTCAATCCTTGATATAAACCAGATTATGTCATTAGAACATGAAAACAATATGACATGAAAAGTTATACACATAAAAAACATTGAATGCCTTTAACAAGAGTAGTCCAGTTCACAGGGACAGCACCCGGTCACGAGTATAACGCGAGAGTCAGCCATCGCTCCCATCAACCATATTAGAGGGAAAGGAACGAACCGGCTCCCGATGCGCCACCATCCGCTCATTAAGACCTTAGGGAATAGGTTGTTTGTATCGACGGAATCAACAATCTTTGATTGAACAGGCTGTTTTCATATAAATACAACGATATTCAATTCAATATTTCATTCATTCATATCGGCTCATATACGTCCCCACCGAGGGGCTCAAACCTACCCTGAATTAGGGCGATTGGGCCTTAATCGACCACGCGGGCCCAATACAATATATTTATTTAACACACTAGTAAGTTGTAGTGTGCATAGGGCGCTTGCTGAAAAACAAATGATGGCGTACAATTAACAGCGTTACGGAGTCAGTAAGTCGCGATCAGTCAGTTTTTTAGACTACCGATCGCCATCAGAATTGAAACATAGATTTTTTTCGCCATCACAACACCAGATATTCTCTTCACTCCTTCGTCCAAAGCCTTCGTCGTCGCTCGAAAGTAAATATCAATTCCAACTAAACATAAATGTGAAATGGAGCCATTAAAGAAATAACAGCGATCTAAATGGGTTGGTACCAAGTTTTATATTGGTTCTTGAATCATAGCTTCGGAACTTCAAAGAGCAATATTTATTTAAGACTTCTCCAAATAATAGAGAATGTACAACGGTTTTTAGTTTCTAAGAAAATGTGTTATATTCTGTGCTACAAAATGGTGTAACTTGACAAGTTTTCACTATCCAATTTTATTCTGTACTGATATTTACTTTAAAAATGTAAGCTTTTCTTGTTTGGCGCCTTGACTATTTAAACTTGCCAAGTTATACCATGCACAAAATATAACGAATTTTCATTTAAGCAACCGAAAACCGTTGTGAATTTCTTTATTATTTGGAGTAGTCTTAAATAAATTCCTATTTAAATTTCCGTAGCTATGATTTAGGAACCACTATAATATAGAACTTGGTACCTACCCATTTAGATCTCTGTATTTTTTTATATCCAACTTGGCTCTATTTCACATTTATGTTATGTTAGGATATAATTGAATTTTTGTAAAGTATTAATACTATATAATAAATATTAATAATAAAGTGGAAATCTTTGGGGCAGGCCTTTGTCCAGCAGTGGACGATTTGTGGCTGATATGATGATGATTAATACTAGTTACCTATTTTTATTCAAGTAAAAGACATACATATAATATATTTTTGGTAGTATCTAGCCCTCGGGGCGCAAGCCAGAGTCGAACATAGCCAGTTTTTTAATTTTTTACTCAATACGCCCAATAAACCTATTTCGGTTCCAAATTTCAAATTAAAAAATCACCCGGATGTGGTCTGTATAATTATTTCAATAAGTAGTGGTGGTATGAAACCCAAATTCCGTGAGTCCGACTCGCACTTGGCTGGTTTTTCTTTTTTCTTTGTATACGCCCAATAACCTACCTATATGCTAAACCAGTTTCTAAGTCACCTGGATATGGTCTACAATTCATAAATAGTAGTAGTAAGGAACCCTAATTTCGCAAGTCTGACTCGCACTTGGACAGTTATTAAATTTTTTTCTTTGCATACGCCTAATAACTTATCTCGATTGTCTCCAATCCATCTATCGGGAACTTCCCCTGTCAGTCGTGCGGTAGACTGTGCCGGTCTCACATCGGATTGTACAGTCACCAAAAACATTGTATCCGATTCACCGACTAAATCGTCTGTTACAGACGCATAAGGCTACTGATGATGAGTGGTGATACGGAACCCTTAATGCGCGAGTATCACTCACACTTAGCCGTTTTTAGAATATTTCTTTTGTATACATCTAATAACCGTACCTCGATGCCAAATTTAAAATTTATAAGTTACCTGGAAGTGGTATAAAAATTTTGCTGAGTAGTGGTGATACGGAGCCCTTAGAGCACAAGTACGACTCACACTGGTTCTTTTTCCTAATTTTTCCTTTGTATACGTCCAATAACCTACCTCGATGCTAAATTTCAAGTTTTTAAGTTACCTGGAAATGGTCTATTCTATAATTTTGATAATCAGTCAGTCAGTCAGTTAGTCATAAAAGTAGTTATTTCTGACGTCAATATCTTAGCAATAGCAAAAAATATATTTATGAAAATTGGGATACTAGGTTATCGAGGGCGTTTTACTAGACACACAAAATCGGAAGTGTGTAAGTCAAACAGATTCTAAGTAAAAGGTAGGTCGAAAGTGGCGCGAAATTGTTGGTGTAATGTAACCCACGGCCGGTGCCGCCTTTTTCTTTTCAAACTTGGCTGACACACTGCCGTGTGTCTAGATTGCCACATGTATGACGGAGCATCACTTGAAAACGGCTCGAACGATTTTAATTTTTCCTTTTATGTGTTCGTAATTGTCAGGACAAGGTTTGTACAAAACATAATTGAAAACGCTAAACACGTCAAAAAACTGACTTCCATCGCAACAACTTAGTACATTTTTGCATTGTTATTTGTGGTTTTTGTTAATTTTCTAGTAAAGAACTAAACCGATTTTGATAAAATTTATATGGGACCACACGGGAAGCACTAGCTTTCAAATAAAAAAAGAATCATAAAAATCGGTTCACCCAGTCAAAAGTTCTGAGGTAACAAACATAAAAAAAAACATACAGACGAATTGAGAACCTCCTCCTTTTTGGAAGTCGCTTGAAAAGACCCCACTATGCAACGCGGGCGGCGCCGCCGGTGAAGGTTATTTTTTAATAATAAACACTGTATACGCAAAAAAACATTTCTAAATATATTGTGCAATCCATTACAAAGTGACGCTGAATGATCATCTAACATTCATTAGTAAAATGTAGGTTATTGGATCTAAATAGATTTACAAGAAAACTAAATTAAATTTTTCTTTCACTATTTTTGATGTACGTACATATCGCATTTACATATTATTTTGTAGTGCGAGGTTTGAATAACGACTTCTTTGAAATCTATATTTAGCGGGATTAAGCGGTTTGTTAGCGGTATTTAGCAGGATTAAGCGATGTGTTAGCGAGCCGGATCCTCAAAGTGATGTCTGGTGGTGTGCTAAAAATAATTTATCCATCTCAGAAATGAAGTCATGTTATTTGAAAACTTTGCGTGGTTTTTTTTCTTCAGATTTGTACTACCTACCTATTCCAACAGTGTTAATTGAAATGTAACCAACAAAAATATTTAAATATTAAGTCAAGAGATACGAGTTGAGAACTTAAAAAAAAACGGTAATTTAAAAAACTAAAAAACCCGCCTGCGTTTCTGTGTAATTTGGAAATGAAAAACCCTAAAACAAGAAAGTCGTCATACCCGATTGCACTTAACTTAAGAAAAATTGTAGCAGTCGGGACATATTCTAGAAAGTCAGCCGTCTAGTCAGTATATTGGAGTAATCTGCAATGTAATATAGGTATGTGCTCTCAATTCACTATGCCTCCATTTCTAGAATGAGTCCCGACTGCTACAATTTTTTTTAAGTTAAGTGCAATCGTGTATGACGACTTTCTTGTTTTAGGGTTTTTCATTTCCAAATTACACAGAAACGCAGGCGGGTTTTTTAGTTTTTTAAATTACCGTTTTTTATTTTATTCATTTTTTAGTTTTATTATTGAATGAGTTCATTTGAATTTGGCGCAAAAAATCCGCCATTTTGTTTTTTTTATTATTTTGATATACCCAGTGTCATTCTCACAGTAAAAACGTATCTAACGACAACCCTCAAGCTATAACTCATCGAGCCGTTCAGGCTTCAGAGCGTGTCAAACATTTGAATTTGGCGCCAAAAATCCGCCATTTTGTTTTTTTTATTTTGATATACCCAGTGTCACTCTCACAGTAAATACGAATCTAACGACACCTCTCAAGCTAAAATCCATCCAGCCGTTCAGGCTGCAGAGCGTGCCAAACAATTATACATACAAACATACATACATACATAAATACATACATACTCTCGAAAAACATAACCCTCTTTCTGGCGCAGTCGGGTAAAAAGTGAATTCATTGTTCACTGTGACGTAAAACTTTACTACATAACCTTACCAATTCAATTAAAAACGGGTGACTGCTTAAAAGTATGCTAAATGTCACTCAGAGGATAAAGACAAATAAAATCACCTCGCACTCCAAAATAAGACATACATGCATACTTACAAAATAAGACATACATACATAGCTACAAAATAAGACATACATACATTGCTACAAAATAAGACATACACACATACCTACAAAATAAGATGTACATGCATACCTACAAAATAAGACATACATGCATACCTACAAAATAAGACATACATATATAGCTACAAAATAAGACATACACACATACCTACAAAATAAGATATACATGCATACCTACAAAATAAGACATAAATGCATACCTACAAAATATGACATACATGCATACCTACAAAATAAGACATACATGCATACCTACAAAATAAGACATACATGCATACCTAAAAAATAAGACATACATGCATACCTACAAAATAAGACATACATGCATACCTACAAAATAAGACATACATGCATACCTACAAAATATGACATACCTGCATACCTACAAAATAAGACATACGTGCATACCTACAAAATAAGACATACATGCATACCTACAAAATAAGACATACATGCATACCTACAAAATTAGACATACGTGCATACCTACAAAATAAGCATACATGCATACCTACAAAATAAGACATACATGCATACCTACAAAATAAGACATACATACCTACCTACAAAATAAGACATACATGCATACCTACAAAATAAGACATACATGCATACCTACAAAATAAGACATACATGCATACCTACAAAATAAGACAAACATACCTTCCTACAAAATAAGACATACATGCATACCTACAAAATAAGACATACATACCTACCTACAAAATAAGACATACATGCATACCTACAAAATAAGACATACATGCATACCTACAAAATAAGACATACATGCATACCTACAAAATAAGACAAACATACCTTCCTACAAAATAAGACATACATGCATACCTACAAAATAAGACATACATGCATACCTACAAAACAAGGCATACATGCATACCTATAAAATAAGACATACATGCATACCTACAAAACAAGGCATACATGCATACCTACCAAATAAGACATACATGCATACCTACAAAATAAGACATACATACCTACCTACAAAATAAGACATACATGCATACCTACAAAATAAGACATACATGCATACCTACAAAATAAGACATACATGCATACCTACAAAATAAGACAAACATACCTTCCTACAAAATAAGACATACATGCATACCTACAAAATAAGACATACATACCTACCTACAAAATAAGACATACATGCATACCTACAAAATAAGACATACATGCATACCTACAAAATAAGACATACATGCATACCTACAAAATAAGACAAACATCCCTTCCTACAAAATAAGACATACATGCATACCTACAAAATAAGACATACATGCATACCTACAAAACAAGGCATACATGCATACCTATAAAATAAGACATACATGCATACCTACAAAACAAGGCATACATGCATACCAACCAAATAAGACATACATGCATACCTACAAAATAAGACAAACATACCTTCCTACAAAATAAGACATACATGCATACCTACAAAATAAGACATACATGCATACCTACAAAACAAGGCATACATGCATACCTATAAAATAAGACATACATGCATACCTACAAAACAAGGCATACATGCATACCTACAAAATAAGACATACATACCTACCTACAAAATAAGACATACATGCATACCTACAAAATAAGACATACATGCATACCTACAAAATAAGACATACATGCATACCTACAAAATAAGACAAACATACCTTCCTACAAAATAAGACATACATGCATACCTACAAAATAAGACATACATGCATACCTACAAAACAAGGCATACATGCATACCTATAAAATAAGACATACATGCATACCTACAAAACAAGGCATACATGCATACCTACCAAATAAGACATACATGCATACCTACAAAATAAGACAAACATACCTTCCTACAAAATAAGACATACATGCATACCTACAAGATAAGACATACATGCATACCTACAAAACAAGGCATACATGCATACCTACAAAATATGACATACATACCTACCTACAAAATAAGACATACATGCATACCTACAAAATAAGACATACATGCATACCTACAAAATAAGACATACATGCATACCTACAAAATAAGACATACATACCTACCTACAAAATAAGACATACATGCATACCTACAAAATAAGACATACATGCATACCTACAAAATAAGACATACATGCATACCTACAAAATAAGACATACATACCTACCTACAAAATAAGACATACATGCATACCTACAAAATAAGACATACATGCATACCTACAAAATAAGACATACATGCATACCTACAAAATAAGACATACATACCTACCTACAAAATAAGACATACATGCATACCTACAAAATAAGACATACATGCATACCTACAAAATAAGACATACATACCTACCTACAAAATAAGACATACATGCATACCTACAAAATAAGACATACATACCTACCTACAAAATAAGACATACATGCATACCTACAAAACAAGGCATACATGCATACCTATAAAATAAGACATACATGCATACCTACAAAACAAGGCATACATGCATACCTACCAAATAAGACATACATGCATACCTACAAAATAAGACAAACATACCTTCCTACAAAATAAGACATACATGCATACCTACAAGATAAGACATACATGCATACCTACAAAACAAGGCATACATGCATACCTACAAAATATGACATACATACCTACCTACAAAATAAGACATACATGCATACCTACAAAATAAGACATACATGCATACCTACAAAATAAGACATACATGCATACCTACAAAATAAGACATACATGCATACCTACAAAATACACCTGATTAACATTGCCCACCTTTTAAGGCAGTCGGGTAAATTATCTAAATCACATAACGGCAATCTTAAAAACGATCATAGAAATATTATTATTTAATAAATTATATAATTAATTAAATTCAAAGGCAATAAGGACATTCAATGATTTAAATGTACAAATTCTTGTGTCATATTGTTTTCATGTCCTAATGACAGAATTTGTTTTGTATTCACTGATTGTATTTTGACGTTATTAACTAATGATTGTTTATTTTTATTATTTTTCACAAATGACATTATGTACATATAATTACTATTTTATGACTTTCAGAAAAAGTGTAATTTACACCTATTTTGAATAAACATCTTGAGTCTTGAGTTTTTTTAATACCACAAAATAAGTTACATTAGGCAGTATATATAAGTCTAGTGACTCACATGAGGTCAATGGATAGTCATTGACCCGAACGATTCTAGATAAACCGTGATTCACGATAGATACAGATTTAGGATGATCGGTTTGTTTGTACAGTTATTAACGATAGCTGTTAAAAGCAGTTGAACAAAATAAAGCAAGGTATATATTTTCTATTTTTATTACGTTTTGCAAATCTCTTTGTAATTTCGCGTAATGTTATGTAGAACTAGAGAGACGCAAGCGACTGAAAATTCTGAAAATTTGTTCGATAGTTTTTGAGTTTGTCGCGTTTAGACAGACATCTATGGCGAAAGAATTTGTTTAATAATTTGTAAAGATGACAGCTTTTTCAAGGAATGGATTGATAAGTTTTTCGAAGATCCTTCAAACAAAGTGGAATTATTAAGATCTTATGTAACACGGCCACAAAAGTAACATGGCCACAAATGTAACACGGCCACAAATGCTGAGTCTCTTCCCATCTAATAATTGGGATGATGACTGCATTGAAAATAATTTTGAACATCATCATCATTGAATCAGCCGAAAAACGTCCACTGCTGGACAAAGGCCTTTGAACAATTGATCACAAAATGTTCCTTCTACAAAAATTTATAAAAAACTTACACGCTTCATTTTCCAATAAGTTTAGAATTTTTAGGCCATTTTAAACGTTTTAGTTACTGGACCGAATGCTTCCAAAATCGATATCTGTGGGTCCCTGCTGAATTCCCTTATCACGAATCCGTTGTCAGAATTGAAAAAAAGGAAACAAGGAAGTTTCGCCATGTCTGTCTGTGTCCTCCCCCCCCCCCGCAAAACTGCTATTTCAGGACATCTAAAAACAATACAATCAACATAAAAGGAAAAATATCATGGCTAGTAGGTTTTCTTAATAGTAGTAATAGTTGACCAACTTAAGATGTGCAGTTGGATTTGTAAAAAGTTCAAAGATTTCCCGTATAAAATGTTCTATTACATTCTGCAAAAATAATTTTGGTTTTTGGAGTTCACTTTTTAAAACTCAATTTTTAATTACAGCTATAAGTCCGGGGTATGAAAATTTATGTAGAGTAAAATCAAAACGTTATGCGATAGTTGTATAAATAGTATGGTTATTAATTTTGTGCGCAACTTATTTGGGTTTATGTATGTATGTTTGTATAGATGTATGTATGTTTATTTTTTGGCACGTCCTGTAGCCTAAACGGCTTGATTGATTTTGGAGTGGAGGTGTCGTTAGATTTGTCTTGTTGTTCTGAAGTTCCTAATCACAATTCCGTTATCAAAATTGAAAAAAAAGTGACCGCCATTTTGAACTTTTTAGTTACTGCTTAAGTTTACTGCGGAGCGAATGCTTTCAAAATCGATTTCTGAGGGTCACTGAAGTCCTTTATAACGAATCCGTTGTCAGAATTGAAAAAAGTGGCCGCCATTTTGTTTTTTTATTTACTCGACTGATTGCTTCCAAAATCCATTTCTGAGGCTTCCTAAAGTATTCACAAACCGTTGCCAGAATTGAAAAAAAAGTGGCCGCCATTTTAAACGTTTTAGTTAATGGACCGAACGCTTCCAAAATCGATATCTGAGGGTCCCTGAAGTCCCTTATCACGAATCCGTTGTCAGAATTGGAAAAAAGGGGCCGCCATTTTGATCTTGTTAGTTACTGGACCGAATGTTTCCAAAATCGATATCTGAGGGTCCGAGAAGTCCCTTAACACAAATCCGTTGTAAGAATTGAAAAAATTGGCCGCCATCCCCCAGAAATGTATAATCGTTAGTAACGGGTAAAGTCCAGTCGTGCGTCGGAGCTGACACACACACACACTACTTTAAAATATACATTTATTTTTTGTAAAGATTACAGAACCCTACTTTGCGCGAGATCGATTCGCAATTTGCTAGTTTTTAATTCATAAAAATCACATTATGAGTACACAAAGTACTCTTACCTCTGCTGTACGACAGTGTTGGCTGAGGCCGCCGCTGAGTTTGCGGCCACCAAAAAGCACGAAAAGTACTTCTTGAAGAAAGCTATTGCTTTGTGCCGTTGGCGTGTGAAACTACAGGCTGCTGGGGATCAGAGGCCTTGGTTCATAAAAGAGGTGGGTCTTCGGCTTCGTGAGAGGGGTTGTGACGTTCTCTCTGGGGCCTACCTGCTGCAAAGGTTGTTCATTGCAATCCAACGCGCCGACGCGATGTGTGTCATGGACTTCTTTGCGGCTGGTATGACCCGGGGGGCATTTTTAACGAGTGACCCAGTTCATTTCTTCTGTAAAACTCTGATTTATTGTATATTTGCAATGTACTTATGTTACGATGTTGAATAAATTTTGTTTTTGTAAATAAAAAAAGAGGATATTCTTATATTCTTTCATTTTGGGTTTCTCTTAAAAAAATCTGCCAATGTCATGTCAATCATGGGAGTGATACTTCAGCAAGTGACCGTTTGTCACTTCTAGGTATTTCACACTTTTCTAGAAAGGAATTGTGAATAAAAAAAAGAAAAAGGAATGTCGTTTTTGACATATGATAAAAAGTAATTCAAATGACTAGCCGTCATCATCCCAAAGTACCTATTTATAAGTTATTTTTTTCAGTAACCACAAATATTTATCAACAAAGATTGCTTGTAGAATAGTGGTTTATTTTCATGCTTTCGGTTTCATTTTTTTAATAAAAAAATTGAGTTTGTTTGTCTGCACCTCACCTGATGGTGTGTCGATGCAGCCAGGATGTTTCACGGAAGCTCAAATAGCGCCTGTTCACTTTCCAAAATTATACAAATCGGGGAATACAGACGCCGGCGGGGAATTCCACTCCTCATCCATTTGCATAATGAACCACATAATTTTATACAGTTTTATAACTTGTAGTAACTGACATGAAAAGTAATTTTTTTGAAAGGCATTTATGGTAGAATATTGGACTCTTTTTATTTAATTAACTTTAACTTGCAAATGTTCGAAATGTAAGTACGTAAGTTGTCCGCCTCAAAATTTTAAAGTTAAATTTTACTCACGTATCGGATCGGTTTCTGATTGAGCAAAAATTTTGTGTAGGTACATACACTATACGTTTAGTATGGATGGTTAGCTAAGTGACGTAACACAGGGCTTCTGTGCCTTACACGAACTCGGGGGGACCGCTCCCTGTGTACCACTTACGATACACCGGACTGTAAACCAGCCGTCATACGGAAAAAGGCCATAACTACATTTTTGGTACAAAATGAGCTAAGTACATGACTGAAGTCGGCAAAAATCTTATAAACAAAACCATAACTTCCAATCGTGGCTTATATTTGACTACTTTGGTGGATATCCCGTCATTTCCAACACTGTTTTTATTCTTCAACTGTTTTTCCCTGTGTACCACTGACGATACAACGGTCTGTAAACGTGTTAATTCGTTTCAAATAAAAGCTTGTACCTAAAAGTCTTTAGGCTTTTCAAAATGTGCTTATTCCTTGTTTGATCAATACGTTGTTATCGTTTCGTGTTTTCGACTTTGGCGATAATATCATTATAATTAGTATTGTTTACTTGTATTTGCTACAACCACCGATAAGAGCGGCGCGTAAGATGTGATTATATTATTTATTAACACTAACATTACAACTAGCCTTTTGTCCCCGGCTTTGCCCTCGTGTATAGTTTTTATGACTGGCGCTAAGGAGCGTACAACATAACGGAAATGGATAACCCTCTGATGTTAAATATGTCGGTCTGCGGTTGCGTTATGTACTTATAGCGTCTGAAAAACTAGTTATCGTGTCCAAAAAAAAAACGATAAGGGAAACGGCTGAGTAAGATATAAAATGAAAGTACTAGTTGTACTCATGATAATTATGCAAAAACTGACCAAACATTCGGTTGCGTTACGGAGCAACGCCCGGTAGTAGTGGGAATTCTGGAACAGGCCCCCATCCCCCTGCCGGAGGCCAAAATTGGAAATGGCGGAAATTAATTCCTATAAAAAACATTATAAACAATAGAGTCGCCCCCATTTAAATCGTTTTCGCATGGCCCCACATCCCTATCTTTAAGTGTTTCCGAAATAAGAATTCCTGATCCTGGTACAGAAAACTCGCTATTCCTACTGCTAACGGGCGTTGCTCCATAACGCAACCGAATATTTGGTCAGTTTTTGTATAATTGTCATAAGTTCAACTAGTACTTTCATTTTCTATCTTACTCAGCCATTTCCCTTATGGTTATTTTTTTGCGAGATGCAAGCTTTCCTCTAGATCCCTGGGTGATTCTTCCTCTGTTGCACTTCAACCTTCACATTTGATGTATGCCAAATTATTGCAAACTCGGTTTTGTAGTTATACCGTGTTAAAGTAATAAAGTAATAAGGCAGACACACAGTACCATAAATTATAGTTATGTTCCGTAGCTTAATTAAAATTAATATTAGTCTATCATTAATTAAAAGCTTGTAAAAATATAACCGGCATAATAATTTTATCGACTTTATTGATGTACCGACCTACTAGTTTGATTATTAGCTGAAAAACTAGTCAAATTATATTTATACGCTAACACTTGTTTTATCAAATCAGCCGTAGTACGTCCACTGTTGGACATAGGCCTCCCCCAAGGATTTCCATGAGGACCGGTTCTGCGCTGCTCGCATCCAGCGGTTTCCCTCGACCTTTTTTTTTATTAACAATTGGTAAACCCTTGACAACATCTCACCTGGTGGTAAGTGACGATGTTGCCGAAGATGGAAGCGTGCTTACCAAGATTCCCCAACGAAATGGGGAACTGGCTATCTTATCTTATGCCGGAACACACCAATGATATCAACATTGATATTTGGCGGCAAGACTTAGATAAGATGGTGGTAGCTAGCCAGGCGGTCTTAGAAAATGCCCTACCACCAACCAAACCGAGTCTTACAATTGACCCCGCCGGGAATCGAACCCGCGACCCTGTGTATAGCCAGTGAACTTTTGCCTCTGATCTACGGAGGTGGTTAAGACCTTAACCAGGTGTAGCAAAAATAAAAGAAACTGGTTTAAAATACTCAGTTACGGGTTCGCTACACGATACGTAAAATTTTGTAGAATCGGGCCTAAACGGAGTTTTAAGAAAAAATATTTTTAGGGTAAAATGGAATATATATAATAAAAATAAAATTTTGGGTAAATCCGAAAACTTTTTATACATTAAAAGTATTCGGATTTACCCAAAACTTAGTTTCTTTGCCAATTTCCTCTATTAGGCAGGCCTTCCAAAATTATACGTTTGATGTAGCAAAGTCTATGGTGATATTTCATCATCATCATATCAGCCACAAATCGTCCACTGCTGAACAAAGGCCTCCCCCAAGGATTTCCACGACGACCGGTCCTGCGCTGCCCGCATCCATCGGCTTCCCGCGACCTTCACCAGGTCATCGGTCCACCGCGTGGGAGGCCTGCCTACGCTACGTTTTCCGGTGCGCGGTCGCCACTCGAGAACTTTACTGCCCCATCGGCCATCTGTTCTACGAGCTATGTGCCCTGCCCACTGCCACTTCAGTCTAGCGATTCTGTGAGCTATGTCGGTTACTTTAGTTCTCCTGCGGATCTCCTCGTTTCTGATTCGATCACGCAGAGAAACTCCGAGCATAGCACGCTCCATTGCCCTTTGGGTGACCTTGAGCCTTCTTATGAGGCCCATAGTAAGCGACCATGTCTCAGTTCCGTAAGTCATCACTGGCAACACACACTGGTCAAAGATCTTAGTCTTGAGACACTGCGGTATTTGGGACGTGAAGATATTGCGAAGCTTCCCGAACGCTGCCCAGCCGAGTTGGATTCGTCGATTGATCTCTTTCTTGAAGTTGGACCTGCCTAGCTGGACTGTTTGTCCCAGGTATACATATTCGTCAACAACTTCCAGTGTAGAGTCTCCAACCTTTAGAGGAGTGGGTGCGACACGGACATTTAACATTATTTTCGTCTTGTCCATGTTCATTTTAAGACCCACTTGTTGAGAGACCTTACTGAGGCCATCGAGCATTGTGCTTAGGTCTTCCATAGTCTCAGCCATGACCACGATATCGTCAGCGAATCGGAGGTGGGATATGTACTCGCCGTTGATATTGATGCCAAGTCCACCCCAGTCCAGAAGCTTAAAAACATCTTCCAGGGCGGCGGTGAACAGTTTCGGAGATATAACGTCTCCCTGTCTCACCCCTCGCTGCAACTGGATAGGTTTCAAGTTCTGGTCCTGGAGGCGAACCGACATGGTGGCGTTTTCATACAGACACTTCAACACCTCGATGTATCGATGGTCAATTTGGCACCGCTGGAGAGACTGTAGCACAGCCCAGGTTTCGACTGAATCAAAGGCCTTCTCATAGTCCACAAACGCCAAGCATAGTGGCTGATTGTACTCTTCGGTCTTCTGTATAATCTGCCGCAGCGTATGTATGTGGTCTATGGTACTAAAGCCTTTTCGGAAACCGGCTTGTTCGGGAGGCTGGAAGTCGTCAAACCTGCGTGCGAGACGATTCGTAATGACTCTCGAAAACAGCTTGTAGACATGGCTCAGAAGTGAGATGGGTCTGTAGTTCTTCAGCAGAGTGTTGTCACCCTTTTTGAAGAAAAGCACGACCACAATTCTGTGCCATGCCTTAGGCGTTTGTCCCTCGAGTATAACGGAATTAAATAACTTCTGAAGAGCTTTAAGTACCGGTGTTCCACCTGCTTTCAGAAGTTCAGCCGTAATTCCATCATCACCCGGTGCCTTGTTGTTCTTGAGCTGTTTGAGAGCCATTCTAATCTCGTACAGGCTGACGTCCGGGATATCTTCGGTATAGTGTCGGGTTAGTCTGGCTCTTGGGTCTTCAGCCAGATCGCTGACAGGCAAACGTGTGGTCTTGTACAATTGTCCATAGAACTTCTCAACTTCTTCCAGCAACTCAGTCTTAGACGATATGGTCCTGCCGTCCTCAGTCTTCAGCTTGGTCAGTTGGCTTTGTCCAACAGACAGATCTCTCGCGAACACTTTTGAGCCTTTGTTGTGCTCAATCGCCTCTTTAATACAATTTGTATTATATTGGCGTAAATCGTGAGTTAGGGACTTAGAGATCTGCCTGTTTAGTTGCCGATACTGAGTAGCGTCTTCAGAGGACTGCAAAACCAATCTGCGTCTTTCTTCCATGAGGTTGCTGGTGAAGTCGGAGATTTTTTTGGTTCTGTTTGAACGGCGAGTTTTAAAAATCTTAGACCCGACCGTTTGAACAATTTCCACGAACCTGTCATTATAATCGTCCACATTCTCGCAGTCTCCTAGGCATTCGAAACGATTGTGCAACTCGAGCTGAAAGCTCTCGGGGTTTTGGAGCTGGATGGGCGCTGGTCGGGGCGTAGACTTCATCAGTCGACATCTTTTTAGCTTGGTCTTTAGATTCAATGTGCCTCTGACCATCCGGTGATCGCTTCCTGTTTTGACTGAATTGATCACGGAGACATCATTGAATATTTGCCTCCTTGTCGACAAGATGAAGTCTATCTCGTTTTTTGTTACGCCATTGGAATGCAACCATGTCCACTTCCGCTGTTTTGACTTTTTAAAGAAGGAGTTCATCATAAAGAGGCTCTCCTTCTCCATAAAGTCGGCCAGCATCTGGCCACGTGCATTTCTTACTCCATATCCAAATTGCCCCACTCTCAGCTCACCATCGCTTCGTTTGCCCAGTTTCGCGTTAAAGTCCCCCATAACAACGGTATAATGGGTCCTGGTGCTATGTAAGGCTGTAGAGATGTCCTCATACATAGTCTCTACCTCGTCGTCGGAGTGTTCCGTTGTCGGCGCGTATACCTGTATGACCTTCATCGAATACCGTTTGGTGATTCTGAGTATAAGGTATGCTACCCTTGTCGAAACGCTCACGATTTGGACCACATTGTTAATGAGGGACTTGTGGACGAGAAACCCGACACCACCCTGGGACTGTTGGTCGCCCTCCCAGAAATAGAGCAGGTTTCCGGATTTAAGGATCATGGTGTCCTCTCCCTCTCTTCGGACTTCACATAAACCTACGATATCCCACCGTAACCTGCTCAATACTTCTTCGAGTTCTGCAAGTTTCTCGTCAGTCCGCAGTGTGCGCGTGTTGTAAGTTGCCAGGGCCAAAGGTCGTTGGGTTTGGTAGCCTGGCATCTGCCGGGGATTCTTCGCACCCCCTACCCCGCCGTTACCATGACTGCTACCGGAGCCAGGAATAGCGGGGCTGCCGGGGACTAGGGGCCGTTTTCTGGGTGTGAAATTCATAGGGGGGGTTTTGCCGTAATCGCCACGCTTGGCAGGCGGGTTGGCGATCGCAGTTTGATTGCAGGTGTGTTGCAATGCACGGAAAGACGCTGCTGCCCATCCTCCGGTTTTAAGTCCCTTAGTCGCCTCTTACGACACCCATTGGAAGAGATGGGATGGTCCTATTCTTAGCCGGGAACCATACGGACCCATATGGTGATATTTAAGCGGTTTTATTTAATTTTTGCTACACAGGTCATTGGTCCAACGAGTGGGAGGCCTGCCTACGCTACGTTTTCCGGTGCGCGGTCGCCACTCGAGAATTTTACTGCCCCAACGGCCAATGTTCTACGAGTTATGTGCCCCGCCCACTGCCACTTAAGTTTATCAATTCTGAGAGCTATGTCGGTTACTTTGGTTCTCCTACGGATCTGCTCGTTTCTGATTCGATCACGTTTCCGATATTTCCTGTTTATATTAAAGGAAACCGTGAGTGACTGACTGATCTATCAACGCACAACGCACAACATAAACGACCAATTATGACGTAGGCATCCGCTAAGAAAAGATTCTTTGAAAATTCCCACGGAAAAGGCAAAAACCGGGATCTGCGCGGGCGAAGCCGCGGGTAATAGCTAGTCTCAAATAAAGCTAAAAGGAACAACTTAATAGTTCCTAGCAATATACGTAAATATAAACGTGACAACTTAATTTAATGCGGTAATTAGAATTAAACATAGCACATTGGCGTTATCTACCTAAGTTTCGAATACAGTACGTTTGAGGAATTAGCTGCAGTACACCCGAACGGAGTTCTGGAAATATGTTGAAAACCAATTAACAAAAGAATTAAAATTAAGAAAAAAAATATATTTCGAATTTTACATCAATTTTAATCACTTTCACTTTCACTTCAGAATCGTCGCCTACATCAATAATTAAAGACTGAACAAGATTCACGTAACTCCGTGCGGGTGTAGAGTTGACGGGGCCACGTTTGAACTCAGGGCGGCCTCTTTGACGCCACCGTTTGACGCAAGCTGGCAGTAGCGAAAGGCGTTTATCAAAGGTGCAGCTAATCCAGCGAACGAACTTTAAAAGTATACTCACGAAAAACATTATTCTCTTTTGGGTAGTCGTGTAAAAATAGGCAGAACTTATATTAAAAATGTGAAAATGTGTTTGTTTGTTATCTTTTCATGCTTCAACACCTAGACCAATTTTGATGAAATTTGGCATGCAGGTGGCCTGTTTCACTGGGAAGGATAAAGACTACTTTTTATCACGTGATAATAGCATAGTCGATGCTGTTTCTGAGAGAACTGAGAAAATACTCTTTTTTTTTGTTAATTTCTATAACATCGCAACGGAAAATTCCCTCTCGTATATCTACCAGATACGCTAAAACTACCAGGTTTATGATATAGCGTCCCCACTTACCTACCCTAGGGCATAACAGTGGGGGCCGCTATTCCTGCCAACACCATAAGGTGAAGACAAGGACCAGTTACGGTAGGTCTTGACGCCAAGACGCTTGTTCCGGTACTCTGCAAGGCGAGTGCCTCGTGGAAGAGAACCACTACCTACTGTCCAGGTAGGTCCCGGAGCTGTAGGCGCGCTCACCTCCCGCGGCTTTCGCTGCTGGTGGTTCGATCCCCGCTCGGGACGCCAGAGAAGCAGGCTCCCACATATCCGGTGTGGTACCGGAGCTGTAAGCACGCTCACTTCCCGGCGCTTATCGCACCTGTCCAGACTTACTCCTACGCGGCTGGATCAGCCGGAGCAGTATTAGCTTAGCTCTACTTGCTGACCAGGCAAGTGCCGGAGATGCTTCCCTGCCAGTAATTAAACCAACAGTTCCGCTTAATGGACAACTCGCCCCGCGTTGTTTTCGCCCATAGCCCACGTGGCCGGCTACGACAACACTAGTTGCGCGCGGGGAAGGACGCCTGGACGCAACGTGCTTGCCAGGCAACAGACATTGCCCAACCCCTGCAACTAACCACATACCACTACGAGTCCATGACCCAGTTGGGGGGCCGACAAGCCAGAGTGCCGAAGGCGATAGATCCAACGGCAGGCAAGCGGTGGGCTACCCCCGACCCCGTAGTACCCTGATCCAAACAGCCGGACCCGTTCCGACCGGACCGCAGAGGGAGCAGAGATCGCAACGGAACAATGGATTGTTGTAATTTTTTGCACAGAGATGGTTAAGGAGGTGGGACATGACTAAATTTACTAATTAGCATATCCTGACATAGTTCCCGACCCGAGGGATCAGGGGAAAACTCATTTCCATTCCACGTTCGCGTCGGCGTCGCAACGGAGCAGCGGATTTTTTTTTATTCACAATTGGTAAGCCCTTGGCATCATCTCACCTGATGGTAAGTGAAAATGATGCCGAAGATGGATGGATATTATTGAAGTTTTTTTTCTTATAGAATTGGTTGAGAGGGTGGGAGGTGACTTAGACTGCTAATCTGAATATCCCGATATAGTTCCTAAGGGATCTGGTGAAAACTAATGCCCAAGCAAGCGGCTCGCGCACCACTCACCCTCAACGAGAGTCATAAAAACGATGTCTACGCGGGTGAAAAAAATAAATTGTTAATTTACTTTGAGAAGTCACAAAGTTCTACAATTAAGTAACATCTGGGTGTGCAGACTCTAGTATCTGTACTAGGCAGAGCCTGTGTTACAGAAACTAGCCCTTTCCAAAAAAATGAACTTATTTATTACACTTGCTGTTGACAATAAGACTAGTGATGAACAAACAAGACCAAGACCAAAACTCGGATAGTCTTGGTCTTGCTCAAATACGTCCAGTCTTGGTCTTGGTTATGTGTAAGACCAAGACTTGTAAAAGACCAAGACCTGTATAAGACCAAGACTTGTATAAGACCAAGACTACAATGCCAAGACCAATTTTGTTTATCACTAAATAAGACGGTTATATACACTAAATAAGAAGGTGCGTTATCAGCGGAATATAGTAAGCAATACATAAAAGAGAACAGGAGTATAAATATCCTACTTGGGTAGTCGAATAATGAAACTGATGCTATTTGATCTAAGTGCAGATGGAAACTGAGATAAACATAAAAACAATATACAATTATAATAATAACAATGATAATTATTTGTTACACTCATAGTAAACACACCAAATATGGTTTACTAAGGACTTCCTATACCTTTATAAAACAAAACTGGTGTAGGTTTCATATTTATTGTTGTACAATATATTAATATTTGTTGTACAATATATTCATATTTGCTGTACATTAAAACTACAGTCAGGTGGAAAATCGCAAGGAGTTTTCGTACATTGATTCATAATTACCATCCATATAGAAGCCGCCTCATTTTTTTTTCTGTTAAAGTTAAATAAACTCTACTAGTTACGAAAATGCAGGATGTAACAAAATTGGTGTAGGGTCCGTTAACTGGGGGTTCTACTAATCATACTAAATAACTTTGGTTCTACGACTTTGCTCAAATCGCAAAAAAACATTTCACTCCATACAAATCGATCAGCTGACCGACCAATTTTGTACATTTTTGTATAGTAAGGTTAAATAATTTTTTTTAAGAGTTTATTATGGATTCCTTGGGGAAATTTGTTCAGTATGATGAGTAGAATTCCCAGTTAACGGGCCCTACACCAATTTTGTTACATTCTGTATTTTCGTAACTAGTAGAGTTTATGTAAATTTAACAGAAAAAGAATTGAGGCAGCTTGTATAATATTATAAATCAATGTACAAAGACTCCTTGCGATTTTCCACCTGACTGTAGTTTCATTGTTTAACAAATATGAATGTGTCCAGTGAGTGAGATCAAAAAAAAAGAATTAATTCAAGTTTCACCATCTGATCCCCCCGTAAAAGTCTTAGCATGTCAAGGTAACGAACAAATAGTACTTATTTTGAGTTCCATCACAAGTCCCTCGTGTCAAATTGGTGATTATCCCAATAAATTAAATAAACCTGGATCTTTTAAGTCAATGGCTATAGTGAACAAACTAATATATCTCTTCTTTACAAACCTCTCGCATCATGCTTATAAGATAAAATCCTCTCTGTGACATTTAGCTAGGTACGTCATTTAAGTGGATTTACTTGATTCAGTAAACTCTATGTATAATAATGATGGGTAATATTAAAACTGGCATGTGTTTTATGACTGGCTATGAAAATAAAAGCCGTTTTATGTTTAGTGCACCAAAGGCCTTGACCCTTGATTCAGATATCAGCTCACCTGCAACTTCTCGGCGTGGATTTAACATCTAATCTTAAATTTCGGTCGATACATTGAGTCCATGATAAAATTTTCTGCATTGAAGCTGGGCATTCTCTCTAAGGTGAGATGGTATTTCACACTGGGACAGCTTCTTACCTTGTATCAAGCACAGGTCAGATCATGTTTGGAGTACTGTTCACACTTATGGGATGGATCAGCCCGCTACTGGCTGGATACCTTGGACTCCATCGACAGACACACCCGAAGACTCATTGGCGATGATGAGCAAGTCAGAAACAATATCCAATGCAAAGCCTTGAGCAACGACTCAAAGTCACTAGTATATTGGTATTCTATCGAATTCATTTCGGAGAGTGTTCGCAATAACTTCACGAACTCATTACCCCAGCTCTATTCCACCATTGGTTCATAAGACGAAGGTAGGGGGGGTTCCACCCCTTTATGGTTGATGTTCCACCTATCCACACGAATCGTTAATCGCTTCCTTATCTATCATGTGAACAGCGAAGGAGTGAAACTCTTGCCTCCGTCAGTGCCTTCCGATTTAGGGACCTTCAAGGCGATAGTGAATAGGCATTATCTGAGTTTGCGTGTACAATCCTCGACGGCATCGTCACTTCCCTTCAGGTGAGTTGCAGTCAAAGCGCACTCAATTTAAAAAAATGGACAAGTGCCTGTATCTTACCACGCATAGTGAACGGTTCTGGAGCTATTACTGCAAAACCGTTGATTTCAGGGCTCGTAAATTGTTTTCCTTGGTCCAATAGTTTAGAAGCATCAGGGACACGTTTTAGGGACTTTGACGAGCCTTATTCAAGCGACTTCCAAAAAGGAGGAAATTTTCAATTCGACTGTATGTTTTTTTATATGTGTTATACCTCAGAACTTTTGACTCGGTAAACCGATTTTTATGATTCTTTTTTTTATTTGAAAGCTAGTGCTTTTCATGTGGTCCCCTATAAATTTTATCTAAATAAGTTTTGTACTTCATTAGAAAATTAACAAAAACCAAAAATAATAATGCAAAAATGTACTAAGTTGTTGCGATGGAAGTCGGTTGTTAAACGTGTTAAGCGTTTTATTGGGAACGAAACATTTGAAAGTGTTGTTAGAAAGCACTTCTTCATTTCAAAGACCAGTTCAATGATACCACATACAAGGGGGTCCACAAAAATATTTTTTTTGTGCTGCTTTTACTGGTATGGGAGGCATCCCTAAAGATTTTGTTCGATAAATGGACTGTATATTTTTATTTTGAAAAACAATCTAAAATGTACCTACAAAATTGTATAACTGTAGATCTTAAATATGAGGAGGTGCAGTTAAAACAACTGTTATTCGTATTGGGGTTAAAAATATTTTCTACTAGCTTTTGTCCGCGGCTTCGCCCGCGTGGAAATCTCTTTTGTGACTGTCGTATAGGGTGCGCGGTGCGCGAGCCGCAAGCGGCTGGCGAGCGTGGCCACAAATTTTCTACACATCCCTCGGGAACTATGTCAGGATATGCTTATTGGTAAATCATGTCATTTCCCACCCCCTCAACCATCTCTGTAAAAAAATCACGCAATCCATTGTTCTGTTATGATGTTAAAGAAATCAACCAAAAAAGAGTATATTTTCAGTTCCCTCAGGAACTACCTTCATCGGCCTGTGCTATTTTCACGTGATAAATAGTAGCCTACGTCCTTCCTCGTGACACATGCTACCTGCGTGCCAAATTTCATTACGATTGGTCAAGGCGTTGAAGCGTGAAAAGGTAACAAACAAACTAACAAAAAACAAACACATTTTCACATTTATAATATTAGTAAGGATTGTTCATTTTGGTAACATCTGGTAACTATATTTTTTCAGAACTTTGAATCCCGTAGTTAATAAGTTTACAAGTATGTGTCAATTTGGAGCTCTAAATTTTCTAAATGCTAAAGAGTGTTTGTATGTACGAGTATGTATGTATGGATATTTGTTACTCTTTCACGCCACAAAAGACAAACGGATCCGGATAAAATTTTGTAGGTAGACAGATTAGGACCTGGATTCACATATAGGCTAGCTTTTGACACGCTCGCGAGCCGCTTGCGGTTCGCGCACTGCGCACCCTCGAAGATTTTTAGAACAAGATTTTTAGAAAAAATATCGTTTTTGACAGATGATAAAAATTAAATCAGATGACTAGCATTGGTCATCCCTATTCTATATTGAAAAAAAATTGGCAGCGCAGGACCGGTCGTCTTTGGGGGCCGTTTTTCGGCTGACATGATGAGGATGATATGGGAGAAAACATTCGGCACCTTTCAGTATGATCATGATAATCCGGATTGGCGAAACAAAAAGAGATAAACTATATACCTACTGATAAATAAAATAATGAAGCGTCGGTGGCTCAACCGGTAACGACTTGGTCCTCCTAACCAGAGGTGCCGGGTTCAATTTTGGACGGCCAATGTACCAATGAGTTTTTCGAAACTTACGTACACACCGATTGCTTTAACGGTGAAGGAAAACATCGTGAGGAAACCTGCACACACCTGCGTTCTTCGCAGTTCTTGAAGGTTGTGTGTGAAGTTGACCAACTGGGCCCTCGTGGTCGACTAAGGCCCGATCGCCCTAATTCAGGGTAGGCTCGAGCCCCTCGGTGGGGACGCATATGAGCTGATATGATGATACCTACTGATAAATAGGCTGATAACCTGACGAGTCGAGATATATAGCAAGTCTCTGTTTCGTATTCGACTAGTTTTCAGTTTCGGCACTTTCAACAGAGTTTGATTAAACGAGAAATATGCACATTCCCGACTATAACGAACCTGCCGCATACCGTCACATTTACCTATAATATAATCGTTGCCGAATTTGAAATAAATACTGTTTCCTTTGTTCGAGGCCTGGTGGGGCCAGAGCAGAATTTTAAACGTCACATCCGAAATATCATTTTTTAATGCAGGAGAATTTGATTTCAGATTATAAATTATTAGTTTTATATATAACCAATAATGATTATTTTGCTATTAGTGATTATTCGTATTAGGTTAGTGTTTATCTGGTCCAAAAAATAAAGCTATTGAAATGTCCTCGTAATCAAATGCGCCGACATGAACTCTTTCCTATGATTTGTTTTATGAATAATAGAATATTACGTTTAATAAAAGTTCATTTTTTAAATGATTTTATGACTCTGGGATCGAGCCCTATTGAACAAGTCTTTAGTATTAGATATTTAAATTATTAAAACAATAACATTCAAAGCTATTTCTTAACTATGCAGGAGATTAAGAGGCGGATTAAGAAGTATTCACTAAAACTATTAACGGTTGTTTATCCGCTGCTTTTATTTAAAAAAAAAAACAAATTTTTATACTTACAAAATGTGTTTCATCATGAAGGTGGTTTCAATCCAAAACTGTAAAAGAAATCACAACACCAGCTTTCTCATAACTGAACCACACAACAATTTTTAAACATGTAACAATCAACACTAAACAGTACGTATAGCAAGCAGGTGGTAGCAGCTAAAAAAATTTCACAAACAAATCGGATCACATTTTCGTATTAAATTTTGTTGCAAATGAATACGTGCGGAATTTTATACGGTCACGAATCGCGCGCCGCCGTGTATCTACACTAGTATATGCGCCGGCGTCTGAGTTCGCGACATATCAGTGACTGGTCCAGCGAGCCGGCCCAGACTGGAGACAACGTTGTATGGCGCCGCCTGCGCAACTTTGACAAGCTGAGATAATATAGCATTAGCAAATGACGCCAGCTTTCTGATTATAAAAGTATGAAGTCATTTCATGCGATTTATAGCTACATTGTATGATTTTAGTCTCTTTATTGATACTTTCTTCTTAACTTGCTCTATATAAGCAATTCTAGGTCTTCCTCTTCCGCGCGCTTCGATCTTTCCTTCTATATATCCTAGAATAGCTTATATAGACCAAGTTAAGAAGAAAGTTAAGGTGGAAACGTATAGAGAAATGGAGATAGTGTGGGAGAGAGAGACCTGGAAAGATCTACACCGACAAGCGCACGGCTCTTAAATTGTGATGATGATGATATTGATACTAGAAATTTAACTTTCATACGTTTTGTATTGCCCAATTTCCTTAAAAATTCTGTTAATCACTTTAGGAATTAACAAAAAATTCAAAACCCGACGGCATAAAAACTTAGCTCCTCGAAAAACATAACCCTCTTTCTGGCACAGTCGGGCAAAAATTAAAAGTCTGACTACCTTAAATGCATCTAATGTCACTCTTGGGATCAAGAAGAATTTACACTTCAAAACCCATGGAGCCGTTTAGGCTACAGGCTCAGCGAAATAAACAGACATACATACATAAAAACAAACCAAAAACATTACACTTTTCTTTGGTTACAGGTCGGGTAAAAATACACGGTGATGGTCGACGACCTAAAGTTGAGTTTACAGACTATAATAATATGTTTATTAAAAATCCTCATGTTTAAAATTGATTTATTTACATTGCATGTCTGTCTTTGGGTTACCAACTTACATATGTGTATTAAATTTCAACTCAATCGGTCCAGTAGTTTAGGAGTAAATTGGCTATGACAGACCAACAGACAGACACGCGAGTGATCTTATAACTATTCCGTTTTTTTTCCTTTTGTGATACAGAACCCTAAAAACCATCAAAGTATATAACATTATAAACAAAAGACATCAAGTTCAAGTCTCTCTGTCTGTTATTTTTTTATTCAGACTCCTTACGAGTATACAGCCACTCGAACTTGATCGGTATTTATTATTTGTTGTTTTATTCACTCTTCTATGTATTACTGTTTTTAGAATAGAGCTAAATTAAACATACCTCTAAAATACTTATGAAAAACACGTTTAATTTTCACTTCTTCCAATTTCTCTTATTTCTTGTTATAGATGCAATAGATACTCTGTAAAAATTTCAACTGTCTACCTATTACAGTTCGTGAAATACAGCCCGCTGACAAGACAGACAAACAGACGGATGGACAGCGGAGACTTAGTATTAGTAATTAAATACTTACTTACACTTAGTAATCCACTGGTCACCTTTGAGTGAACGGAACCTTAAAAATAAATGAGAAATATTGTATCTACCTAACAGACATTTTTATAGTAGGTGGCCGAACGACCTTCAATACAGGACAAAGGCCTCTCCCAAGGATT
Organism: Coleophora flavipennella; assembly: GCA_947284805.1. Classification (NCBI taxonomy): domain Eukaryota; kingdom Metazoa; phylum Arthropoda; class Insecta; order Lepidoptera; family Coleophoridae; genus Coleophora; species Coleophora flavipennella. Next base: position 16,405,495 of record OX369279.1, read on the forward strand.
TCCACAACGACTTCACCAGGTCGTCGGTACACCGAGTGATAGGCCTACCTACGCTACGAATTCCGATACGCGGTCGTCACTCGAGAACTTTACTGCCCTAACGGGCATCTGTTCTACGAGCTATGGGCCCTGCCCACTGCCGCTTAAGTTTATCAATTCTGAGGGCAATGTCAGTCACTTTGCTACTCGTTTAACCCTTCGATGCACGAAGGGTTAAAATTTAGCAAATTCGCTAATTCACAGTTACCAACTAATGATCCCTACATCCGCATTACAGCTGAATTTAGCATTGTCACAGTATATTATTAGAGATCTAGTACCGGGACACCGGAACATAGTCCGAATTAGTGGGGGATTACATTGTGAATCCTGATTCCGAGCGTCGATAGCGTGTGACGGAACTAGGCGACTTGCGGAAGTGAAATAGGGATGGGTAGTCATTAAGTGGGTGGATGATTAGCAAAGTAAGATATATAAACCAAAATATTACCTATTCTATTACTAACAACTATGACTTAGGTATGTGGTGTTAATAACACTTATAATCAATAAAGTTTCACTACAAGAAACAATTAAGGCGACGCATTGGAAACTTTTCTCGCAGGTATCTCGATTTTTCTCAGCAATTACAAAACATATGAAAGTGCTATTATCACGCTTTTATTAGCTTCACCTCTATGTTTGTATGTAAGTTTCTATGTAACCGACTCCTTTGGACTCGATTTTGACCCACTTTAAACGGACAGATTTAATTCAAACTTTGTAGACTTATCAAGAATCAGCGACAATATAATAATTTCATAAGTTTGAACTAAAAAATAAATAGAGTTTAAAAAAACTAAAAAAGACGCTTTTAAAGTACATCAGACTAAAAAGTAAAAAATAATTCTTAATATAAGTTGAAAATAATAATTTACAAATTACTAGTATTATTGTGAAAAAGTGTGGGTTGCTCGATAGACGAAAAATATGGCGCAGAGCGCCCCACGCTTTTTCACAATAATACCAGTAATTTGTTAATTATTATTTTCAACTTATAAAGGGTTTTTCAATAGGGACGTGCGATTTTTGACAGCTTATAGCGGCCATCTTGGTACAGCGATAGCAGTCAAATTTGGCATGAACACATATTTAGTCGTGACATTTCACCATGGAACGCTATGCGCTTCAAAAACGCGTAGAAATTGTTAAAATTTATTACTAAAATCAGTACTTTATTCGCCTAACGTTCCATGCATTGCGTCCAATTTATGGCGTTCATGGTCGTCCTGCAGAGTCCACAATCCGTCTTTTAAAGAAAAAAATTTAGACAACCGGTTCGGTGATCGATGCAGCAGTACCTGTACATCAAAAAACGCAAGATCGTTAAGAATATTGTTGCCGTTCGGGACAGTGTGCGGGAAAACCCCAGACAGTCCATTTCGCGTCGTGCGCAAGAGCTGGGTCTTTCTGAGACATCAAATTGGCGGATTATGCGTCGAGATTTGGGTTTTCATCTATACAAAGTTCAATTAACTCAAGAGCTAAAACCCAACGACCACAGACAGCGCCGTGTATTTGCTGATTGGACTTTAGAGCATTTGGCTGCTGATCCTGCTTTCGGAAAAAAATCATCTTCAGTGATGAGGCTCATTTTTGGTTGAGTGGATTCGTTAATAAACAAAATTGCCACATTTGGAGCGACAAAAATCCACGGGAGATTCATCAGGTGCCTCTACACTCTGAAAAAGTCATTGTTTGGTGTGGATTTTGGTCCGGCGGTATCATAAGAGCCGCGCTCACTGTCAATGGCGACCGATATCGGACGATGATAACAAACTTTTTGTGGCTTAGGATAGATGGTATGGATCTCACAAACATGTGGTTCCAACAGGATGGCGCCACTTGCCATACAGCACGGGAAACATTATATTTATTGGATGAGAAATTCGAAGGCTTCGTCATCTCGCGTGGTGGCGACATCAACTGGCCACCGAGATCGTGTGACTTAACACCGCTCGACTACTTTCTGTGGGGCTACGTAAAATCTCTAGTCTATGCAGAGAAACCAGAGAAGGCAAACATAACTCGCGCTCTTCGTGAAATTGAGCCCCATTTATGCGAAGATGTCATACAAAATTGGTCCACAAAGATACACCACCTACAGCGGAGTCGCGGCGGCCATTTGGCTGAAATTATATTCCATACATAATGTCATTAAATACCCTTTAAAATAAAATAAAAATTGTGGCAATATCACTTAAACAGGATTTTTAATATTATTTTTAAGTTCGAGCGCTCTTAATGAAAAAGCCTCTATTAAGAATTATTTTTTACTTATTAGTCTGATTTACTTTAAAATCATGTTTTTTAGTTTTTTTAAACTCTATTTTTAGTAATCTGATTCTTCATTTCAATAACTTCATTTTTCAGGTGTAGAAACACGATTCGTTCTCTTGTATAACAGAGAAAAATTAAACCTCTTTTAAAACAGATTTTTGCATTCTACAGGCAAACCACACCGATTTGTACCTCAAAATTTTCTAAATCAAACTTCAATCTAAATTTTGAGAAAGTTCTACGTTATATAACTATATATAAACTTAAGTCGGTGCGCAAGTAACTTGTATATTTTAAATGGCATTTTGCTTTATCGTTATCATGCAAACGGCCAAGGTGTGGTTTTCTCTACCGGCTTCTGTGTTGTAAAATTCTGGAATCTTCCAGCGATGAATACTCAAATTTTGGTGTTACGTCCTCGGCTACATCGGGACTTACCGTTAGGTGAGGTGCAGCCAAACTCACTATTTATTTTATTTTAAATAATAATATATCCACATATAGTATTGATGCTTTACGGGCTTCATTATGTGGTGGCTTACACTGAAATACACAAAAATGGAATGAATAAAATAAAACATGTCCACTGAGAGCCGAAAATTTACTTTTAAGTGGATTTAATAGATAGGGATTAGGCAAACCTACTGGTAACACTTGACTCCAAATATTGAATAAACCTTAGCCAAACTTAAAGCATTTAAAAATGCGATAAAACCTTAGAGCAATGGAAAGTTAAGTAAATATTGCTAGTACGAAATACTCAATTTATCATATCAGCCGAAAGATGTCCACTGCTGGAAAAAGTGTCTCTCGAAGATAAATATATGAAATTACATATTTCTATGTTATAAAAGGCTATTTCGTTTATTTGTTATATTTATATTTCACGTAATAACACAAATACGTTTCAACAGGTTAAGGCGAGGTATTGACTGTAACAGTTGTCTCTGTCTTTTTCGTTACGTGTAGAAAGTAAAGAAAATAACCACACTTTTTCAATTTTTACTGGTTTTTCGTTTCAATCAAAAACTAAAATGAAAGTATAGAAAATAATAACATTACTCACTTAGTTATTATCATAACAAATATTGCTGTATATTTTTAAAAAATTATACTTCATAATATTAGTCATAACTAGAGTTTAAAGTAACGGTGTAGACCTATCTTTGGGTTTTTTTTTCTATTGAGCCAAAACTGCTCAATCGTGTTTCTAATACTTTTGACTTAAGGGAACACCATCAACAATAAGGACATTTTTTTCAACCTTGGGTTTTCTATCGTTTAGGAAATTACGTCAATTAAGACGTTAAAAATAACGCAATCCTCTGGAACTATGCTACGAAAACTAGAAACCTGAGATTAGCTCAAGGTCAAGGTATTACCAGTGACGTGCGGCCGAATGTCCGATATTAAAATTTGATTTTTTCCCTTTGGACTTTCACCACTCTATTCATATTCATAGATTATGCCAATCTTCATAATTTGGAAATTAGTTAATTAAATTAAATTAATTAATTAAAATTAAACGTTTGCGAAATAATACTACTGTTCGTCACCTGTGGGCCTTTGGCGTCATCATGCGTCGTAATTGGCTATTAGGACATTGTCTTGTAATGTAATAAATATCGCGATAAAATTAACAACTATTTAATCTTTTCTTAGTATTGGCTAACAGTTAAGTAGTTTGTTCGCCTTTTATGCCTAGTACATACTTAATGTTATATTAACGTCAGTTTAGGTTCTGTACTTTAAAAGAAAGAAAAACGGGACCATTATGTGGTCCATCCATCTGTTTGTCTGTCAAGACCAGATTTTTTCGAGAATGGATTTTTATTTTTTAACTTCTCTTGAGATCTTGTCATCGCTTCTCTGTGGGTAAGCAAAGAAGGGTGATTGCCTTTGAGTATACATTCTGAATGTATATTCAAAGTTGAACTAACAAAAATTATCTATTCAATAAGGATATTAGTATGATATTCGTAAGCCTAAACTAAAAACCGAGTTCAAAAAGAAATTCACTGAAAATATTTTTGAAGAAAAATCTTTTTTAGGCGCGTTGGGCATTTTTTGGGATGGGAAAAAACCATTGAACTCGCGACACTGTAATGTATTATAACCGCCGCCGTATCAGGAACACTCGGAGGGTCAAAACTTATAAAACTGTTCACTTCTGTCGGCACGTTAAATTAGGTTTTGTTTAATATAAATACACAAAATTAACCAGAAATAGCGAAATCAAAGGTAGGTACGAAAAAAATTGGGGGCCTACATTTTTTTTGAGGTCGGCACCAGCACTTGAGAAAAGTATACTTATCTATCAAATGTTTTAGATTCGATGGGTTTGCTGGCACCGACCTCAAAAAATATTTGCAGGCCCCTAATTTGTTTCGCACTTGCCTTTGATTTCGTTATTGTTGGTTAATTTCGTTTTCCATAATTTTGAGTGAATTCCTTCTTGAAGTCGGTTTTCAGTTTTTAATAACTTTCTATGTATGTACAAAAATATTATTTCATAATTTTGAGTGAATTTCTTTTAAGATTTTTAAAGTTTTTGTTAAACTTTTATTCACTTACATTTGGATCTTTAATAGATCTCACATCTTTTTGCAGACAAGTAATCTTGACCGAGACTTGGGAAGTTTTTGATAGGCAGTTCATCTTCGTAAGAACGTTACTATTATCTCGAAAGATATTTTTTATTACTCGTTTTTTCGTTCCTAGTGCCAAGATGCAGGGGCTCGAAAATAGATCAAAATGTATTATGAAAAGGAATTACAGCAGTGTTGCCTTTCGCTTGACGTGGCAGGATCCCCCAAATTGAGACTTCGCACGTTTTTATGCAGTGTTTTGTTGGGATTTAACATGTTTTTGTACGAACTTTAACTGTTATATCGGTGACTGTTTTATTTTTTTTAGATTTTTGAAATTATCATAATGAACTACATGATTCTTGTGTTCTTTTTGTGTACCGAAATCAACAAGGAACCCTTATAGTTTCACATGTCTGTCTGTTTCTCTGTCTGTAGGCGGGCTCGCTCAGAGACTATTAGTACTAGGGAGCTGTAATTTGGCATGAGTATACATATTAATCACGCTAACCAAGTGGTTCAATAAAAACTTGAAAATATTTTTGATGTGTAACATCTTTGCTCTCGCTTTCCTGCAATTTGTGGGAGGGATTTCGTGAAATGGGACGGAAATGTGTAACATGGGACGGAAATGTGTAACAGGAAGTCGCGAAAGCGCGGAATTCTACTTTACGAGAGTCCGACTCGCACTTGGTCGGTTTTTTTCGTTACTGTCAGATCCGCCACCCAGGTACAATATCGTCATCAAATCTAACTAACCTAAAGTATTTTGTCACATGTTACACATCATATGCGAGTACTGTAGGTCTCGCTGGTTTTTTTTTCGGTACCTCCCCTACATGTAAAGAGGGGGTGATTTTTTTTCGTTGACGTTCCCTATTATGTAGGGTATCGTTGAATAGGTCTTTCAAAATAACTGAGAATTTTCTTAAACCATTTTTCGATTCAAAGATCGCTTTTGCAAAATATTATGCTTTTAAGTACTCATTTTTATTAGATTTAAGTGCCCCTCCCATTAGTTTAACGGCTATTTCAGGGCATCTGAAAAAAAACTGTTAATAGTAGGATATATAATCAATAAAAGGAAAACTATCACAGCTAAGAAGGCTCATATATCATCATATCAGCTCATATAAGTCCCCACCGAGGGGCTAGAGCCTACCCTGATCGGGCTTTTCTCGACTACGCGAGCCCAGTGCGGGTCGGTCGACTTCACACACAACTTTCGAGTTTCTTCGCAGACGTGTATAGGTTTCCTCACGATGATCACCGTAAGAGCGTCGAATAAACGTACATATGAAATCTAAATTCGAAAATACATTAGTACGTGGCAGGATTTGAACCACAACCTCCCGGGCAGGAGGTAGCGGCAAGCGTCCCTAGCTCGGGCTTTCTTAGTTTAGGCACAGATTAGGTAATAGTGTTTTTGAGTAATAGTCGACCACTTAAAGTGTGCAGTTAGATTTGTAAAAAGTTCATAGATTTTCCATACAAAATATTTTATTACCAACTGAAAATATCATTTTGTTTTTAAAATATAATTTTTTTTGAAAATACTACGGAACCCTACTTTGCGCGAGTCCGAATCGCGCTTGGCCGGTTTTTATATGAGTTTATGTTTCTTTTCAAATAGTCAATAAAACGTTTGCTTAGGTGGTATTTCTTTGTCTCCAATACTTTAACTGTTCTCCCCGTAATTCCTCATCAGGTAAAAAGGAAATTAATTTAGCCTCATTCCGAAAGTTTTTCTTTTGTGAAACTTACGCTCGTACCAAATTTCTACTCTCTAGGTATATGGGATGCACTAGTTTTATTTTGATGATCTACAGATGAATGATGGAGTGGAAAATTAGCTCAACTTTACCATCAGATATCTTCGAAAACATCATTTTTGGGTACTCCTAAGTACGCGTAGCTTATTACACAGCGATATTATCATCGTTTTCAGCATTCGTTCCTAGTGCCAAGATACCGGGGATTTAAACAATCAAAATTGTTCTAAAGAAGGTATGGCTGTGTTTGCTTTTCGTTCGAATTGGCTAGGGCACTACAGTGCCCCTAGATCTTATACCCGAACAGGGTTGCCGATGTCTTATCTTTACTTACTGTTCATTTAGATCCGATGCAGGCAATTTAATTTTCAATTTAACGATACATTTAAAATTAGAAAAGTGATTTCCTTGAGTTAACTATACGTAGGGCATGCACAAATTACGTGAAACCACGAACGATATAGAATCTAGAGCACCCTGGCTGACAGACTTGCGTGACCGTAAGTAGAAAATAGAACGCTAACGAACTGTACCTGATGGTCTACCAAGCAAGCTTGCTTTGTCTATCCTCAAAAATTTTGTTAGTTTTTTTTTTTTTATTCACAATTGGTAAGCCCTTGTCATCATCTCACCTGATGGTAAGTGACGATGATGCCGAAGATGGAAGCGGGCTTACCAAGATTCCCCAATGCCATGGAGAACTGGCTATCTTATCTTCAAGCCGGAACACATCAATGTTGTTAATACTGATGTTTGGCGGCAAGACTTAGATAAGATGGTGGTAGCTAGCCAGGCGGGCTTAGAAAATGCCCTACCACCAACCAAACCGAGTCTTACAAGTTGACCCCGCCGGTAAGTACAATTATTATTACAAGTACAAACACATTATAATCTGGTTAAGTGCTAACTTTAAGGATAATTAAAAATGTAATTTTCGAAAAACTTTACAAACTTATAAAAACAAAATTTTATTAGAAAAGAGTTTTTATGCTGAAAATGCCAAATACTTGTTGTGCCAAATGAGCTAGACTGAAATACAGCCTGGTGACAGACGGACGGACAGCGAAGTCTTAGTAATAGGGTCCCGTTTTTACCCTTTGGCTAAGGAACCCTAAAAACGATCCTTGTACCGTGATACCACCTCCAAACTTCATCATCAGATCAACTTTAAAATACCAAAAGGATGTATTAGAAAAGAGTTCCTTTCCCATCATCAAAGTTAAAAAAAACACAAAACCATTTTTGAATTGGATATCAAAAGGCTTTTAAAAGAGTTGCAATACTAAGAGGAACCTACGCTTCAATTACTACACGAATAAAAACGATTATAATAGACGCAAATATCTTAACTACAATAGACTATTTAAGAAATGCGTTAGTCAAGCTAAAAAGTACAAAAACAATAAATATATTACTAAAAGCAAAAATATCGTAAGGACAACTTGGGATGTTATTCAAAGTGAAACCGGAGTATTAAATACGAATAAATATATTTTTATTTTTATATTTTACAAAGTACCAACAAAAAATCACATACAACTGTGTTATTCTTTGACATGTCAAAGGCGTTTGACTTTGTTTCGCAGGAAATACTACTTTGTAAACTGCATCACAATGGAATAAGGGGGCCAGCCCTTGATTGGCTTCAAACATATTTGCAGAATAGGCTACAATGCGTTGAGGTGCAAAAAATTAACAAAAAACATACATGCTTGACTTTTCGTTCTGAATTTCGACAAAATCTATTTGGGGTTCCACAGGGTAGTATCCTTGGGCCTCTGTTATTTTTAGTTTATGTTAATGACTTGTCAGAAATGACGAAGCATGATAGTGTTTTATTTGCGGATGATATTTCAATTGTAGTGACAACGAATAAAACTATGACATGGGAACAACACGAAATTGACATAAATAATGTATTGAGAACAACAATAAAATGGCTTAATAATAATAATTTAAAAGTAAATATAAATAAAACAAAGTACATAAATTTTAATAATTATAACAAAGTTTTTTCTATAAATTACAAAAATGAACTTCTCTCGGGGGAAATAACTACAAAATTTCTTGGCATAGTAATTGATGAAAAACTAAATTGGAAGGGTCACATAGAGAAGATTTGTAGTAAAATTAATAGATTTATTTTTCCCTTGTATAAGTTGACGCAAATTGCAAGTAGACATACAGCTATGACAGCATACCACGCTTATATTGAATCTGTATTAAGGTATGGTATCATAATCTGGGGTAATAGTACTGATATCTCTAAGGCATTTATTGCATAGAAAAAGTGCATCCGAGCAATTTGTAACGTTGCTCCTGATATATCATGCAAACCCCTGTTTAAGTCGCTGAAGGTACTACCGCTCCCATGTCTGTATGTTTTTGAATGTGCAAAATTTGTGAAACAAGATCAGTCCAGTTTTTACACACAGGCAAAGGACACAGTGCCAAGAAGTAGACGATTTCCGGAATTCTTAGTCCATGATGAAATTCCTAAAACTACTAGATATACCAAAAATTGTTACTGGATGTGCAGGTTAATCTATAACAGACTTCCAGCAAATATGAGCGAGTTACCCTTGACTCAATTTAAAACTAGCTTGCATAGATGGCTGTCTCAGCGTAATTTTTATTCAATTCAAGAATTTCTAGAACATAAATTGTGAATCTAGTTTTATAAATAAATATGATACCTACTCGTATATGTGAATAATAATAGTATTAAATGTTATCTAAAATGTGTTATATAATGTTTGCATGCTATATTTTATGGCTGAGTTGGCGCTCTAATTTTATGCAGTACCTCCATGTAATGTTACCCAATTCAAGGCGAATAAAGATCATTTCATTTCATTTCATTTATTCTCAGCGAGAATTCGGCTTCATACAAAATTTCAGCTCAATTTTTTAATTTAATTGGTAAATAATGAAAAATACAGTTTGTGCTTCACGAGTAAAATTCGCAATTCCATAAGCTATCCATCTATTCCAAAAGCCATCTAGAATACCTATATTCTATTTCGAGGAACCCTCTGGAAACGGAATTAACTTGCTCAGTAACTGTTACTATCTAGCCGTGTAGATCAGTAAACGCGGTACTTCGTAAGTTAATTGACTTTTTGCTAACGCTAATGATAGTAGTTAAAACCTCGAGGGCGAGAATTGCTGAAAATCGTAAAAAATATTTGGTTCTTAAGAAAGGATAATTAATATACTTTTTCTGACAGGCACTATCCTAATACTCCCTACATTTTAAATAAGAAAGTAAGTATTTTTTTGCACAAGATTTCAAGATTCAAGGTATTTATTCAAAATAGGTACAAATCACACTCTTTCTAATAGTCATAAAATAGTAAAAACATAATTTCATTTGTGAAAAATCAAGAAATAAACAATCATTAGTTAACGACGTCAAAATTCAATCCTTGAAATAATCCAGATTATGTCATTAGAACATGAAAACAATATGACACGAAAAGTTATACATAAAAATCATTGAATGTCATTAATCCCTTTGACAAGAGTAGGCCAGTTCACATGGACATCACCCGATTACGAGTATAACGCGAGAGTCAGCCATCGCTCCCATCAACCATATTAGAGGGAAAGGAACGACCCGGCTCACACATAGAGTTACGGTACACCCTGGACACTTCATAAAATTCCAGAAATGAAATTTCAAAAAAGGAATGACGGAACAAATGGTATGGCGGCGAAATCCTATACGTTCGACAACCAAACTGTAACCAATCTGTATCAATCTGGGTGCCGAGGGGGTGAGATTGCAATCTAGAGAGCGGCAGGGAGTGTCCATACTGTATGTTAGTACTAATATAATATATTATTTGGTTACGGGGTGCGTTAAAATAGCATAGCACAACAAACTTCGAGTAATCGAGAGCCCCTTGCGACTCACGCCTCACTCCTTGTCAAGATAGTCATTTAAACTATATATCCACGGGCTCGAAGCCCTTACCAACCGTATAAAACTATATATCCACAGGGTGGAAAATCTTACCAACCGTATAAAACTATATATTCACGGGCTCGAAGGTCTTACCAATCGTATAAAACTATATATCCACAGGGTGAAAACTCTTACCAACCGTATAAAACTATATATCCACAGGGTGAAAACTCTTACCAACCGTATAAAACTATATATCCACAGGGTGAAAACTCTTACCAACCGTATAAAACTATATATTCACGGGCTCGAAGGTCTTACCAATCGTATAAAACTATATATCCACAGGGTGAAAACTCTTACCAACCGTATAAAACTATATATCCACAGGGTGAAAACTCTTACCAACCGTATAAAACTATATATCCACAGGGTGAAAACTCTTACCAACCGTATAAAACTATATATCCACAGGGTGAAAACTCTTACCAACCGTATAAAACTATATATCCACAGGGTGAAAACTCTTACCAACCGTATAAAACTATATATCCACAGGGTGAAAACTCTTACCAACCGTATAAAACGTGTCTCTGTATATATTTTTACCCGACTGCCCAAAAAGGAGGGTAATGATTTTTGGGTGTATACTCGTATATGTATGTAAATGAGTAAATGTGCTTGTATGTCTGTTTATTTAGCTGAGTCTGTAGCCTAAACGGTTTGATGAATTTCAGAGTGCGAGCTATTGTTAGATTTATCTTGATCCCAAAAAAGACAAAGAATACATTTTTACCCGACTCCCCATAAAAGAGGGGTGATATATTTATGCAGTCGGGTTTACAAATTTTTAATTTATTTAGTTTGGTTATTGTATTATCAAAGAGCAATGGAGCGTGCTATGCTCGGAGTTTATCTGCGTGGTCGAATCAGAAACGAAGAGATCCGTAGGTGAACCGACAGAGCTCTCAGAATTGCTAAACTTAGGTGGCAGTGGGCACGGCACATAGCTCGTAGAATAGATGGCCGTTGGGGCAGTCAAGTCGACGAGTGGCGACCGCGCACCGAAAAACGTAGCATAGGCAGGCCGCCCACTAGGTGGACCGATGACCTTGTGAAGGTCGCGAAAAGCCGCTGGATGCGGGCAGCGCAGAACTGGTCGTCGTGGAAATCTTTGGGGGAGGCCTATGTCCAGCAGTGGACGACCGTCCTTCGGCTAATATGATGATTGCATTTTAAATCAAATATTTGAGTCCCATTTTAAAACAAGATTCTGTTAATATCAATCTCTTTCCAAGAATTCTCCAGATTTTTCTGGTTCTATGGCGAGACTAATCTAATTTTCGAGTATACGTTTAGACTAAAACTATAATAATCATATTGTTTCATGCCCTAATTACATAAATTGTTTCATATAAATGATTGTATTATGACTTTATTAACTTTGATTAAGTAATGAACTATCAATAATTGTTTATTGTTTTATTTTTCACAAGTGACATTATGCCGTTACTATTTTATGTCATCATAAAGAGTGTAATTTGCACCTATTTGGAATAAATATCTTGAACTTTAATTAATAAGGGAAAGAAAACGCGTAAACGCTCTTGACACGTGGTGCTGGAGAAGAACGCTTGGAGTGTCATGTACTGAATCGTATTCCAATCAGTCTATACTTTAACAACTTGGCATTAAGGAAAATCTGTCCTCCATTGTATAATCTCGCATTTTCACTTTCTTTGGACACATATCTTGGCGTAGAGACACATACATCCTTCGAGCACCTGGTTGTTTAGGGAAAAGTAGAGGGCACTAGAGCACGCGGCAGGTCCCCCAAGCAGTGGAAAGACCAGGTCAGTCTGCAGTAGAAATACCCCTAAAAGCACCAGAAGAACTGTGGTGATAGAGGAATGGTGAGACGTTGTTCGACGGGACACCAAGGCCACGGCCACTCTGTCAATAGTGTTTCGACCAAAGAATATCATAAATTTAAGGTTATGAAATTAATTTAGTTTCCTTTTTAATTAATTGAAATATTCCAAATATTTTTTTATTATTTAATACCTTAGAAAAAAATTGTACAGCCTAGCTGTACATACTTTTTTGAAAAACCTTTACCGTCTAGCGTATTATGCTTATTTAGTAGCAAAGAATAGGCATATAAAAGTTTATCAGATTTGAAAAAAAAATACAATAATTTGGGTTTAAATGGTAGGTATCTTTTTAGTTTTGTAATGAAAATACAGACCATTTTAAAAACTATTTTTTTTAATATATAATTACTGGTTATTTTTAATGATTATTCAAATGTTAGTAAAATTCAAATGAGAGTGGGTGGCGTAATGGCACAGTATTTAAATTAGTACTTAATGGTTAGGGTCGCTAGCTCCTGTCCGGGAGGTCATGGTTCGACTCCTGCCAAGTACCAATATGTTTTTGAATTTCGATCTCATATGTATGTTTATTCGACGCTCTTACGATAAATGAAAACATCGTGAGGAAACCTGCACACGCCTGCGAAGGAACTCGAAGGACGTTTGTGAAGTCGACCAACCTGCGCTGTGCCCGCGTGGTCAGCTAAGGCCCAATCGCCCTAACTCAGGGTAGGCTAAGACCCTTCGATGGGGACGTATAATGAGCTGATATGTTGATGACATGAAAAAGTGTAAATAACACGACTTTCTACTATATATTGTTAAAACCGTTAGATTATAATCTGACGGTTTTAACAATTTTACGGTGAGTTCGTTATTGTCAGGAGAAGGTTTTAGGTTAGGGTAGGGTGGGGTAGTGTAGTGTAAATTGGAAAGAAGTTCGTCGTGACAGCTAGTATTTGAATAAAAAAAAGTTGTACTTGGTTGCTGAAATCGATTTTTTGACGAATTTAAGTGTTTCCATTGAACAGTATAATTACGTTTTTTCTCTAAAAGTTTTTTTTATTATTATTAATAAAACTAAAAAATGCCATTTGGCCCGATTTAATAACAAAGCAACTTGTAAAGGCACACAATATTTTGTTGCAACTTAATATTAATGCTTTATTATAAATCTAAAATGTCATAATTTCTAAGTTCCAACAGAACTGGTGAATCTTGCCAAAATTCGGTCCATTAAACAACGTAATAGTGATTAAACCACTTACCATTCATAAAAATAAATGATTCGGCGTAGTGCCAGCACAGAGGGACGGACGTGGGCAATTTTTCTAAATGTAGGGTATTTGGGAACATTATCGTTCATTCAAATGATAAAGGGCTGTTAAAAATATTCGTGAGTCTGGATTGTTAATGTTAATATAAGAACTCGGCCATCAAGCGTTGTTGCTAAGAGTATCTATCCTAGGCTTGTAAACAATTTTCTTAAAGTGAAAACTTCTTTAGGCGCGTTGGCCATTTTTGAGATGGGAAAAAACCATTGAACTCGCGACACCGTGACCGATACCGACACCTTACCAGGAATACTCGGAGGGTCAAAACTTATAAAACTGTAATTGAGATGGGGAAAAAACCATTGAACTCGCGACACCGACACCGACACCTTCCCAGGAACACTCGGAGGTTCAAAACTTATAAAACTGTAAAAAGTCTTTACTTCTGATGGCACTCCCGGAAGGGTTAGGTTTCTTTTTGTGTAAAAGAAGATTTTTTTAGGAATGACATCTATGCAGGTGGACTTGGAATATTAAACATTATCTAAATACACAATTGCATCCAAATTGTTAAAGCCGTTTCTGTGGAACCATTTTTATATATACAAGAATTGAAATGAAAATTTATTTGCATATAATATGGTTATAAAGGAAGTTCTCATTTTTCACCAGATTTGGCATGTAAATATCAATTATATCATAATTATTACTTTAAAATTCACAGTTAATACCTATACTATCAATTATTATATTACAAAATTGCTTAAGTACGAAGAAAATAAAATAAAATAACTCTTAAACTTATAATTTGTTATAAATTTTAAGTCATTTAATGCGGTAATATTATTAAGAAATTGAAAAATTTAATAGTTGTTCGTCTTTATAATACTCGTATTCTGTGGTCGTGTCGATATCAACTACTTACACATTTTCACTATTTTAGCAAAGAATATATATTAGTACTAACATACAGTATGGACACTCTATGGAGTAGGCATCAAATCAAACTGTGAGTGCCGTCTGAGTACCAATTTGTTTTTTGACTTTGACAAGTAAAAACATGAATGACTGATGAGCATCTAGCTTTTTCTAACTTATGAAACTAACTTCTCTCGCTTTCAACTACTCTCCCTCCCCTAGAAACTGCCGTTTCGATACAAAATAGGGATGACAGCTACTCCATTCGGGTGCCGCCGCAATTTTTAACTTTTTTATCATTTTAGGAAAACCATTATTTCCATTAAAATATTGTCAAAATAAATAATACTGAAATGTATTTATGGATGATTAGAAATGTTTATTGTTAAAGAAACCGACTTCCATTGCAACAACTTAGTACAATTTTGCATTATTATTTTCAGTTTTTATTAATTTTCTAAAAATAGTACCACACCGATTTTAATTAAATTTAGAAGATTAATACTCTTTATTGCAAACACAATAAAGTGAATTAAACTGTTTGTGCGGTGCAGTTCAAACGATGACACATTTGACGTCGTGCCCTGCGTGCCCCTACATCTGCGCGCAGGAAGACCTCATGACAGCGGCTGATAATGCTGTTAACGTGGCCAAATTCTGGGCTGCTACAGTGTAGTGTCTGCCATCGACACGTTAAGAAGAAGAAGATTGCAAACACACATATAAAAACTTATACCTAACAAAATAAAAATAAACACAATATAAAAAAAAAAAAAACTTATGTTGCTACTACAGTGGTACTCATAGCGATTTATTCCAGACAACCCGGTGTTTAGAGACAAAGCATAAACAAACAAACAGGTAGTGCACGAGTATCTAAATAAAACAATACATATGTAAAATATTGGAATTGAACTAGTTAAAACTGTATCTTAACTTTATTTATATGGAACCAACTCGGGATACCCTATCGAATAAAAAATAATCTTGAAAATCGGTCCAAAATCTGCAAATCATGAAAATCGGTTCAAAATCTTCGGAGATATTGCGTAAACATACTAAAAATACATATAGTTGAATTGGAAGTCGTCTGAAAGTAGAAAATCAGGCGTGTCCGATCCGGTGCTACTTATTGCTTGTAAAAATAGGTCACTCGAATCTCAAATTTAAATACACATAGTGTTTTCAAAGAAACATGCAACCAAGTGGTACGAAGTAAAAAAAATAGTTAAACTTTTTTTTAATTCATGAAAAATCTGAAAACGTTTAAACGTTTTGTGGTTGTTAAGGTGGTCATATACTGGATAGGAGAGATGTTACCTGTGGTCGTTAAGGTGGTCACATGCTGAGCAGGAGAGATGTTACCTGTGGTCGTTAAGGTGGTCACATACTGGGCAGGAAAGATGTGACCTCTAGTCGTTAAGGTGGTCACATACTGGGCAGGAGAGATGTTACCTGTGGTCGTTAAGGTGGTCACATACTGGGCAGGAAAGATGTGACCTCTAGTCGTTAAGGTGGTCACATACTGGGCAGGAGAGATGTTACCTGTGGTCGTTAAGGTGGTCACATACTGGGAGGAGAGATGTGAACTGTGGTCGTTAAGGTAGTCACATCTTGGGCAGGAGAGATGTGACCTGTGGTCGTTAAGGTGGTCACATACTGGGCAGGAGAGATGTGACCTGTGGTCGTTAAGGTGGTCACATAGTGGGCAGGAGAGATGTGACCTGTGGTCGTTAAGGGGGTCACATACTGGGCACGAGAGATGTGACCTGTGGTCGTTAAGGTGGTCCCATACTGGGCAGGAGATATGTGACCTGTGGTCGTTAAGGTGGTCACATACTGGACAGGAGAGATGTTACCTGTGGTCGATACGATACTGAAAGAAGAATAATATAAAATTAATTATGGCTTATCAATTGTGAAAGAAAAATCAACAACACTAAAAGTTATTCAGCAGTTTTGAATATAATAATCAACCTGTTTTGGTTAATTACAAATATTTCTGTATACAAAGCAATGCTATGAACTCAAGCCACGATTAGTTTAAAGCAATTCCCGTAGCCATATGCAAATTATTAGAATACACTGTTCTGTTTTAACCGCCTCCGCAGCTCAGAGGCAAAGTTCACTGGCTTTACCCAGGAGGTCGCGGGTTCGATTCCCGGCAGTGTCAACAATTGTAAGACTCGGTTTGGTGGTAGTAGGGCATTTTCTAAGCCCGCCTGGCTAGCTACCACCATCTTATCTAAGTCTTGCCGCCAAATATCAATGTTGACATCATTGGTGTGTTCCGGCATGAAGATAGATAGCCAGTTCCCCATTGCATTGGGAAATCTTGGTAAGCCCGCTTCCATCTTCGGCAACATCGTCAATTACCACCAGGTGAGATGTTGTCAAGGGTTTACCAATTGTGAATAAAAAAATATAAACGGAGTTAAAATGAAATCTATTTGGCTTAAACATATTATACAGGGTGTAAACATGGCGTAGGTCCCGTTAACTAGGGGTTCTTCTCATCATACTGAACAAATTTTCCCAAGGAACCCATGGTCCATTCAGAATTAATCCCTTCATACAAAAATGCACAAAATTGGTCGTAATAAGAGTTTTTTTGCCATTTCAACGCCCGGCAGTACATGTTGCCACTTTAAACCGTTCAGTCCAGGCCATACCTTCTTCCCGAGGAGCTTTAATAAATCAGGTGAACCGCACCATTCAACATGCGGGATAGGCCTGGGGAAGGGCAGCCGACGGCAGCAAACCACCATCGCCGAATCCCTGGGGCTGGGCACTGCAGGACTGCAAGTGGCAGCCGGTGTGGACTGCTGAGCCGACTATTTGGGCAAAGTGCGGGACCCTGGACAAGTGTGGCTGCAGCACTAACTGCGGGACTCAGAGATGATAGTTCCACCGTCTCCACCTCCCTTGTACCCCCCCTTGCAAAATGTGTAAAGGCTCGTGCACACAAAGCAACCTAAGTGAAATTAAGACTGTGTTGTAGGTACTTATGTTTTTTTTAACTATTTTCAATTGGTTAAAGATCGTTCTACTCATTTGTCGCGCGGCGTATGTGTGCGTGCACTGTAATTTTGCAACTTTAATTTGTGACGCAGTGGCTTGCCATTCGTCGTCCGAGCAACACACAAGTTAAAGCTGCATAAGTACAAGCGCACGCATACATAGCGCCGCGCGTACAAATGAGTGGAACTATCTATGCAAAATTATTATTATGTTTACATTATTTTTCTACTATTAGGTAATTTTAAATATTCCGACATTATTTTTTCTAACAGTGATAGAAAATTTTAAATTTGAAAACAAAAATATTTTTCTTATTATTATTATTACATTACTATCATTTAATTTTGTATTTTTTTGTAAATTTCGACATTGTATGATCGTTACTGAATAAATGTGAATATGAATATCATAACAATCGATCCTAACTATTATAGGTACCTACCAAGGAAAACCGGTATGTTTTATGTTGTATTTATACAGTCGATATTTGTATATTGCCTGTTCAATAGTAAATTTTAACACAACGGTGATTAAACCAACATCTAAGTTATTAATCAATAACATTATCATTTCGATCACATCGTTCTTATAAATAATCTAGCTATTAACTCTGCAGTAATTATAGCTTATTGAGAAATATGATCGCAAAATAAATTACTTGTACGTTTGTCGATATCTTTGAACGTAGTCGAGGTTAGGTACTTAACAGAATTCTTGATTGCACTGTAGTTTAAGTAAATTGTATTTTTATCGGCTTAATTGTGTCATTTCTATTTAGGGTTCAGGAGCCTAAATTGCTTAAAACGAAACTTTTAAAATTTTGTCATATCCTTTGGTTCATCTTTCCTTATGTCACAGTTCTCTGCCTCCGCCTCCGTTGCGCAATGGTTAATTCCATTAGCTTCACATCAGGAGGCCGCGGGTTCGATTCCCGGAGGAGTCTAATTTCCTAAGCCAGCCTGACTAGATATCACCATCTTATCTAAATCTTGCCGCCAAGCATAAATGTTAACAGCATTGATGTGTGCCGGCTTGAAGATAAGATGGCCAGTTCCCTATTGCTATGGGGAATCCTGGTAAGCTCGCTTTCGTCTTCGGCATCATCGTCACTTACGATCAGGTGAGATAATATCAAGGGCTTACCAATCGTGAATAAAAAAAAAAATCTAGCGAGACCTACAGTACTCGCATATGATGTGTAACATGTGACAAAATACTTTATAAAAGGACGGCAAAGATACGACAGACTAGGCTGTATGGTCATAGAGACCTTTGCCTTTTCCGCGCTTTTAAAGCCTGAAAAAAGGACGGCTAAGATACGGCAGACTAGGCTGTATGGTCATAGATACCTTTGCCTTTTCCGCGCTTTTAAAGCCTGAAAAAACTCGACTCCCTGGGACACATTTCCGTCCCATTTCACGAAATCACTCCCACAAATTGCAGGAAAGCGAGAGCAAAGATGTTACACATCAAAAATAAAAAAAGTAATTTTCCTATGGCAGTGTTGTACTCGTAATGAAACTTAGTACACGGATGTAAAGTATGACATGAAATGGAAAATTAAGTCAATATATAAACAAATAAGCTTGTAAGAGAGGGATGAATTAGTACAAATTATCTCCTAGAGTGGGGTATTTATTTATTTATTTATTTATTTACACTTATAGTACACCAAAACAATTAATTATTAATTAATTATTTATTAATTAAGTATTATTGAACAAGGTTTTATAAAAAAAACTAAACACACTAAACACTTTTTTCCATAATGTAGTTTTTACAAAGTGACAGTTTTCGTGCCCCCTCTAACTTTTGAACTTTGGGACTTAATGTTCCGAAAAATACAGACAGTAGATATTATTGCTAAAATGAGCAAAGAAGAATTGTTTTGGTGATGTTTTTATTTTTAAGTAAAGGTTGTTTTTGAATCTACTAACTTTATAAAATGTTATAGTTACATTTTAAATTGTGATTCAAAATGTACAATAGCACTAATTAGATGTCCTTTTGAGAAACAAATGTTTTTAGGGGTGTCTCCCAGTCCCATACACATACAAAAGCGGCAAGTAAAAATATTTCGGTGAACCCCCCTGTGTGGAGCATCATTGAATTGGTCTTTTTAAATAAGGAAGTGCTTTCTAACAACATATTTTAAATTTTTGTGTTATGTGTGGTTCCCATGATATGGCTCGTAAAATTCCTTTAAAACCGTGTCACTGGTGTTTAGACCTAGTAATAAGATTCACGGTATGTAACAGTGTTCAAGTTATGTAATAAGACCGTACGTAACCTTAACGCTTCCGTGGCGTAATGGTCAGTCCATTTGCTTCACACCAGGAGGTCGCGGGTTCGATTCCCGGCGGGGTCAACTTTGTAAGACTCGGTTTGGTTAGTGGCAGGGCATTTTCATAGCCCACCTGGCTAGCTACCACCATCTTATCCAAGTCTTCCGACATGCATTAGTGGTAACAGCATTAATGTGTTCCGGCTTGAAGATAAGATAGCCAGTTCTCCATTGCGTTGGGGTATCTTGGTACGCCCGCTTTCATCTTCGGCATCAACGTCACTTACCATCAGGTTAGATGATGCCAAGGGTTTATCAATTGTGAATAAAAAAAAAGACTTATCTGGCCAATTTTTATTTCGGGTATTGTAGATACTTTACGATGTACTAGCATTTGCCCGCGATTTCACCCTGTCTTGGTGTTGAATTCATACAAAATCCCATAGAAAAAGCTCTTTCAGTTCCCCAATTTTCCGGACAGCTTCCCCACTTTTATTTCCCTATAAATTATATCTATTTTCCTATAAACCTTATTCGGATTATTAAAACCATTTAAAAGAAGTTAACCAAATCGGTTCAGCCGTTTTCAATGTGCTTACCAACGTACAACATTTACTTTATTTTGCCGACAATACTGCCTAGAAACGGGCTCTCCCTTTTACTGTTTTCGTTTTGTCCTTTTGTAAGTGTTCACTTGTCTCAAGTAGTTTGGAGGAGTTGTCCTTGTGTTTAGATTCTAAGACTATTGTGTCTTGTTCCCCGAAATTCCAGACAATAAAATAAAGATGTTTCTTTCAACATCGTTTTTACCTTTTTTTTATTTATTCCACAATTGGTAAGCCGCTTACCTTATATCAAGCACAGGTCCGCCTAAGTATGGAGTACTGTTCACATTCATGGGATGGATCAGCCCGCTATCAGCTGGATACCTTGGACGCCATCGACCGACGCGCCCGGAGACTCATTGCTGACAAAGAACTAGTCAACAACAAGCTCCAAAGTGTAGAGCATCGCCGCAAAGTCGCCTGTCTAATGATATTCTACCGAATTCATTTCTTAGAGTGTGGGCAAGAACTGCATGACCAAATTCCCCCGGCTCCATTGCACCGTCGGTCAACGAGACGCGGGGTAGGGTTGCACAACTTTGTTGTTGATGTTCCACCCTTAAACGGAGCGTTATATTCTTCCTCATTTATTATGCGGACAGCGAAGAAGTAGAACTTCTTACCTGCGTCAATATTTCCCGTTTCTATAATTTGGAGATTTTCAAAGCAAGAGTGAATAGGCATCATTTTAGTTTTCATGTACTATCATCGACTGCACTATCACTTTCCATCAGGTGAGTTGCAGTCAAACGCAATCATTTTTTTTATAATAAAAAAGCCCTTGGCATCATCTCATCTGAAAGTAGATAAGTGACGATGATGCCGAAGATGGAAGCGGGCTTACCAAGAGCTGGCTATCATATCTTCAAGCATTCATGTTTGATGGCTAGCTACAGGCAGGTGGGCTTAGAAAATACCCTTCCACCAACCAAACCGAGTCTCACAAACTTAAACTCGGCCGTGAATCGAACCCACGACCTACTGATGTGAAGCTAATGAACTTAACAATTACGCCACGAAAACAGTTAAAACCTACTGGAAATACTTAGTTTTTGATACTTATATCCTGTACCAGGTTTCGTCGATCCCAAGTCTTCTCGCCATATTCTTTTGGCACGTACGCAAGTAATAACGTTTATCGAATACACCGTCCTCCTCTCGGGCAGGATTTTGCTAAATTTTTGAATGGAACCCCTATTCTGATAGCGATTTTTGGTTTTTCTACCATCAAAGTGATAGACCCCACTCACAACTGCAACTGCCTATGACAGCCACGTTGACATTCCTGGCATCTATGATGCTAAAGATTTAAGTAAGGAAGAGAGACGTTAACTTAAACATATGGATTATGCTAATATTATCATTATTACGATGATTAAATAAAATCATAATATCATTGGCATACTAATTGTGGATAAAAAAATATCTCAACCTTACGGACGTCTCCTGCTATGAATAACCTGCGTACGGAAAGGAGGTTATTTCTTAAGCAGCGGTATCGGTAGATATGTATAGTACGTTATTGGTAAGAACCTAAAGGCGGAGCATACCGAACAGAACCCTATCCCGGGGTATTGTCCCTTGCCCTAGAGATGCAGCTCGAGGAAAACAAGTGGCCTAGTGAGGATGTGGAGATGCTTACCAGCGCAAGATGAGCTTTCACCAACTTTTATAGTTTTAGAGGGAACCTGGGGCCGAAAGCCAGCCTATTGACTCGAGAGTATCGACCCGACCAGCGTAGGATAATTATTTAAAAACTCTGAAGGTTTCTGGAGGTCAGGGGGCATAGATTCAGCCTTTTAACTCGAATGTGTCGAACCGAGTGTAGGTAGAAGTAGTATGGGTATACAGGACCAGAAGGCATAAGTCACTGTCCAGCCACAGCTCCTCAAATACCTCGGGTGACAGGGTGTTCTTTGAGTGTTGAGTAGAGGTCTCCCCTAGGTCTATGTTAATCTGTGGAAGTCTTCCAGCTTTGAGGATGATGAAGACGATGAAGTGGTAATTTTTGATTGAGGATTTTAAATTGACAGAGTTATTTATTTAATTTCATATTTATTGTTTCACAAGAATAGTTTTTACTAGTTTTTGCCCGCGGCTTCACCCTCATGGATATCGAGAGTGGGTAGGTTTTTTTAGTCTATGTCCATACTGAAATTTCGTTCAAAGTATTGTTTTTTTTTTTTTTTAAATTGGATGAGTAGTTTCGAAGATTACCTCCTACATACAAAGATTTTAATAACAACGCACTTAACTCTTTCTCGAGTCTAATCATTTTTAAACTACAAATTAACGTATAATACTGCCTATTGGTAAAACTTCGACTTAGGTCAATATCCAGATAATATCCTAATAGACCAGAATAAGGATTTAAACTCTCGATAGCTTGTCACGTCCCATCGTAAACTCTACTCTACAATGTTCAATACCCAACACTTCCGTTACGGAATTCCATTTGGATGCCACGTTTTGTAAGTTACTGCAGTTTTTATAAGGCTTAAAATCAACTGAACTATTAAAGTGCTTTCTTCACATGGTGAGTGACTGCCCGCAACTTAGTCTGTGTGGAGTTCAAGAATGTACCTAACATTTCCTGTGACGAAAAATGTACTTTAACCCAGGAAGTGCCAACTTTCAAATACTTTTAGCTGTTTTAGCCAGAAATTGGTTTAGTGTTAATCACTATGAGTACATGCTATTATTATATGAAAAGAAGCAAAGCGATAATATCACTGGACATCGCAAAATCAATAAAAATAATCACCAGTCTGAATAAAATTATGAATGTAGGAACATTTAGTCAATAAGTTGTCGTATAGGACTAGACATTCTGTATAGTACGTCTTAACAAACATGAGTCATTCAGTAATATTATGGATTTGTTAATTGAAAGAATGCGCGTTCTTTATATTTGTGAATGTTGCTATAAATTAATTGAAAAGAGATTTATGTTTCTTTTACTATCTGTACTCTTGTGACCGCTGATCCAAGGAAGCTATTCAATTGTTTTATTTTTGTGCATGACTAACTTTATTTTCGTGAGCTCGTCTAATAGGACAATAGATATACAGACATATTCAGTTACGTCTATTAGTTATCAAATATAAAGTTGTAGCTTCAATAATGTTATTGCTTCGTAGCTACATTTTTGTAGGGTCGACAATACATTAATTGAAACCCAGGAATTGAGGCTTCTTTCTGATCTTATTGCTATCAGCTGAAAGAGTTTCCTCTTAATTATCATCATCATATCAGCCGAAAAGTGCCCACTGCTGTACAAAGGCCTCCTCCAAGGACTTCCACGACGACCGTTCCGGCAGCGTATCCAGCGGCTTCTCGCAACCTTCAACAGTTCCTCGGTCCACATAGTGAGGGGCCTGCCTACGCTTCGTCTTCCAGTGCGCGATCGCCACTCGAGAATTTTACTGCCTCAGCGACCATCTGCTCTATGAAAACTACCCTAACTAAAAAATTATGTACACAGGAAATGATGGAACCTGTCAGTCGGGTAGCAGATTTTACGACATTCAGAGGCATCGGAGAGACAAGCTCTGAATAAGGTGTGTCCACTGTCTTTAGAAAACACGCTGATGAAATCAGAAGCAGCTTCTTCAAACAGTCAAGTGTGAAGTTAAAATACGAAACAATTTTTTAAAAGCGAAGATACCTTAATAACATGATTAAATTTTGTTAAATTGTTAGCTCCAGTATTAGGTGAAGAGTGTATGTTTTAGTATATATTCAAACCTTTACATTGCCACGCAAATCATTCACCAAATGTAAACATAAAAAAAAGAAATTCTGTTGACACTACCAACAGAAACTGGCCGGCCCTTGTCCATATTATCACAAACCTATCAGCAAACATCTAAACAACCAAGCCATATAAACATTGCACAAAGACCATACAAAAAGACCTTCGCAGCTAATAGAGAAAAGATGTTAATAGACATGTTGCAACGAAAGTGATATCATGCGAAAAGTAATATTTCTTAACTCTGAAGAGGTATCATGTTACCGGCCAAACCAGATTTTATGATAACAAACTAGTTTGCCTAGGCCAAACCAATTCATCCTATAGGTATACGCGTTTTATAGGATTTCCAAATCAAATTGTATTTTAAACTTATTGTGCTTGCTTTGTAAAAAAACTTTATGTATAAAAATAAAAGTTTTAAAAAACAAAAAACCGACTTCAAAATGAAACTCACTCAAAAGTATGAAATAATATTATTATACTTAAATACACAACACTAACCAACAATAACGAAATCAAAGGTGGGTACGAATTAAATTAGGGGCTTAAAATTTTTTTGAGGTCGGTACCAGCACACAGTTACTTACGTATCAAAGGTTTTAGATTCGATGGGTTGTATACGATATACGAAAAATGTGGCACAAAGCGCCCCACGCTTTTTTCACAATAATACTTGAATTTTTCGTTCATTATTGTTTTCAGCTTATATTAAGAATTATTTTTTTTCACTTTTTAGTTTGATGTGCTTTAAAAGCATGTTTTAGGGTAGAGGCAGCGGACTCTACCCCGCCGCTCGAAATATCTAGTTATATGGTCCACGTACTGTCTGATCCTCCCGACAAAATTTCAGCCTACCTGAACTGTCTCCTGGTAGCTCAGGGAAGAACCGATAGTGTCAATTCCTGAATGACACATTCCCCACCACTAGCACACTAAAATGTAAATCAAAAATCGAAAGCTCCCATCAGGAGCACCTAGGGGGGAGTCGCTCAGATGAAGGGTTCATAAGTCTTAGCAGACTTGTAATCCTGAGAGGTTTTAGTGGGTATTGTAACAAAAATAAGAGAAACTGGTTTATACTACTCAGTTACGGGTCCTCTAAATCTTACACGATACGTAAGATTTAGAGGACCAGACCTAAACGGAGTTTTAAGAAAAAATATTTTTTGGGGTAAATTGGAATAAAAAAAGGAACAATATACTAGATAAAGATGTACTTTGGATGACGATACGTAAGATTTAGAGGACCGGGCCTAAACGGAGTATTAAGAAAAAATATTTTTTGGGGTAAATTGGAATAAATGTATTTTATAATTTTTCTAAAAAAAAGAACAATATACTAGAAAAAGATGTACTTTGGATGACCGTGCGGTTATAAAACTATTACATAATTCATATTTGGACCATTCACTGAAATAATTCTAAATTGACAATTTTATTTGATTAAAAAATGGCTATTTTAATAGAATGCCGGTAGGCAACGATCGTCGCCCCCCTCCTTGGTATTTAAATAGGTAAACCAAGTACTAAAATAACAAAATAATTAAATTTCACTTGGGTCTGAATTACCCCACCGTTCTAAAATACACTTACTAGGTACAAAACACATTTAAAATTTAAAACTAATTGTTAAATTGTTAAAAACCGGACGTAGGAAATCTTCTAAGACGGCCAATGGCCAGACAGTCGCTCGGGATTAAGGATTAATTCATAATTTACTTCCCTTTAGGCAAGCAGCTGGGCGGGCAGTGTAGACAAAAGACTGGCTGGTGGTTAGCGCAGCTCTATCCCAGGATCATTTTTGAATCGGAGGAATTTTCGGGGACGTCAAACTCGCAGGGGGAGTGAAAGACCCTACGGACATATGTAAATCTAGTTCGCAGCACCAAAAATATACGCAAAGCGGTTTCCTTATACAAATTACTTACCACTGAATAAAATAGTGGGCCTTAACGAAACAAAAATAAATCCGAATTGAAACACCCATAACAATCAACACATCATGGTCATCTTTTCTTTTTCCTCTTGTCAAAAGGTAACAATCATTTTCAAATTAAATTTTCATAGACGAACAAAACCAAAAGAGAATTTAACCATGAAACGCAAAGCAAGAAGAATGACTTCGAATCGAACATTTTTTGCGTTTCAGTATGCACTAGGTGAGTCCCACATAACCAGAACGTAGACCGGTTTTCTGGTATGCGTAATGCATTTTTTAATCCTCTCACCTTCCGAAAATGGGACAAAAAAAGGTATGCACACATAATTCAAATTTGACGCGGGGAAGCACGTCGCTTCGCCGAAATATATATATTTTTTTACTTTATTGACCGAGCGAACTCGAAGCGTCTCTGTTTCAGCTTGAGCAAAAATGCTGTCGTATGTCTATTGTCTATCCAGATATGTCCGGATGTCCTGTTGGGCCCTACGTATAGTTACGTATCTGAAAAACTCAAATTTCACAGTAGAGCGATTACAAATATATCATTAGATAGTCGCATTATATCTCTGACACTAATAAACCTACGAACTTGAATTGTGATTATTATTATTACACTGTAGATATTATAAATATTGTAGATACGTTAAAAAATTAACAATGAATTTTCCCATACGTGACATTAACAGCGAAAAGCTATTTCGCGGAAGTGGCAGTTAAGGAATAATGCCTTGAAAAATTAAGAAAGATATTTCGTGGAAATGACAGTTATAAACTTATTCTTCGAAATAAAACAAAGATAAGTCTTGGAAGTGACAGTTACAGACATATTTCTCGGTACACTAAGAAAGGTATTTCGTGGAAGTGCCAGTCAAAGACTTGTAATTATGTATAACCTGAAATACCGTGTTATGTGCACCAAGAGGAGTGGCTATTCCGATGTTAAAATCCTCGGAGAAGACCCCGTACCCGGTACCGGAGCCTATTTTGCCTGAACAATCATTGAATATCCGAAGTTATTTCAGAATTTGACTCTCCCAGGGTTGTTCGTATAGTTGTACCTTGTATTTCTTGTCAAAACATACCATTTGGGGATTCTGTCATTTGCAGCTGCGAACAATGGCTCTTCTGCGATGACATTGTATAGAAGCTCAGTGTGCGGTATTCTGTCTGTGTTAAAATGATAGCAGTTTGAGACTAGTTGTATCACTATCTTGTTGAATAAACAGGTACAGAGGCGGCAGATGCATAATGGTTTTGAGGGCTTCAGTGGAAGTCGTCCACATGCAGCCCATCACCGCCTTACATGCCATCCCTTGAAAGCGTTGCAATTTACTTTTAGATAGCTTGGTTTGTGGCTACCAGACTACTGCGTCTTGGTTTACCACGGTTGTGTCGTATTACTGCTGTGTAGAACTATAGCATGATCTTTAGGGTACAACCCCATTTCCTACCTACCATTCTAAGGCACTGCCAGAGGGAAATAGTTGCTTTGTCTATTTTGGCTACTCCAGTCAAATTTGCTGTCGAGTGTGACACCTAAGTATTTGGCCTCCGTTGACAAGCTGAGGTCTACTTTGAAAAACTTCGGCAAGTAGTATGCAGTTACCTAGGTTTAGTTTGTTGGTAAACAATACTGGTTCAGTTTTCTTTGGGTTCACGAATAGTTCGTACTCGCTGCACCAGCGTTCTACGATTTGCAGTGCAGCTTGGGTTGCGTCGCAGAAAACAATAGTAAAGTTACCTGACACAAGAATAACCAAGTCGTCCGAATATTCGATCGTATAAAAGTTCTTACCATTCAAGGTGGTAATCAGGTCATTTATTCCCAGGTTTACAGTAGGTGACAGGGCTCTTCCCTGGGAGCATCCATTTGCCCCCATGGCTGCTCTAGTCTCCTCTCTTTTCAGTCTGACATCATGGTGGCGTCAGCCCCATATTTCAGAAGTTGGTCTTATCAAATGCGCCCTTAATAACTATGAAGGTACCTAGACACGTAGATTTATTCTGTATTGCTGCCTCAATCTTATTAACAACAGCATGCTTGGTTGCTTCCGTAGACTTACCCTGGCTGTACGCATGCTGGGTGTGGTGCGGCGGTACGTCTCTCAGCGCATTATCCTTCTGTTCCATATCGCAGAGTATCTCCAATGTCTTCAATAGGAAGGAGGCGAGACTCATGGTCTGAAGGATTTTGGATCTGTACATATAGACTTAGATTACCTTTAGATTTACCTGGTTTTGGTATGAATATCACCTTTACCTCTTTCCAACAATGTGGCACATAATTCGGGGTTAGGCACGCCCTAAGGACCCTGGTTACGAGTACTTCCATTGCACATGCACAATTTGGATACGAAACCTTAAAAATATTGATAGAAACCAGTGTGTGTTGCCAGTGATGACATACGGAACTGAGACATGGTCGCTTACTATGGTCCTCAAAAGAAGGCTCAACATCACCCAAAGGGCAATGGAGCGTACTATGCTCGGAGTTTCTTTGCGTGATTGAATCAGAAACGAGGAGATCCGTAGGAGAACCAAAGCTCATCAGAATTACTAAACTTAAGTGGCAATGGGCGGGGCACATAGCTCATAGAACAGATGGCCGTAGGGACAGTAAAGTTCTCGAGTGGCGACCGCGCACCGGAAAACATAGCATAGGAACGCCTCCCACTCGATGGACCGCTGACCTGGTGAAGGTCGCGGGAAGCCGCTGGATGCAGGAAGCGCAGAACTGGTCGTAGTGGAAATACTTGGGAGGAGGCATAGGCCAAATAGACATAGGTCTAGCAGTGGACGTCCTTCGGCTGATATGGTGATTGGTATCGAGAGTGCGCGGCGGGCGACCCGCAACCCGCGAAAGCGTTGATATAATTTTCCGCTAAATAAATACGTACCAGGAAGACACAAATTATGTATCTGGCAAGATACGTAGTTATACTTTGGAACGCATTATTATATCAGCTCATATACGTCCCCACCGAGGGGCTCGAGCCTACCCTGAATCAGGGCGATTAGGCCTTAGTTGACCACACGGGCCCAGTGCGGGTTGGTAGACTTCACACACAACCTTCGAGTTTCTTCGCAGGCCTGTGCAGGTTTCCTCACGATGTTTTCCTTCACCGTTAAAGCAATCGGTAAGTATGTACGTAAGTTTTTGAAAAACTCATTGGTACATTGGCCGTCCAGATTTGAACCCGGTACCTCTGGTTAGATGGACCGAGTCGTTACCGGTTGAGCCACCGACGCTTTTTGATACGCAAACTATGAACATATTAACAAAATAAATGTGGAATTGAGCAATGGCTAGATGCGGGGTCGGTCGGTCGGTCGGTCGGTCGGTCGGGAGGGATCTTGTAAACTTGTATAACTGCGTAAGTGACCGATACAGACTATCACTTCGGACTTCAAACACGGATATTGAGTTATACGTTTTCCAAAATGTGTGAAAATATTTATATTATGATTTTTTTTATTGGTATAATAGATTAGGGTGTGATGGATACGCAATGGTAAATGCAAATATAGGTAGGGCCCATCGAGCTATTCTCCTCTGCACCAGATAGCATTTCACAACCGGTACTCGTAAAATTTTGTGAGCAGGTTCGATAATTAATTTTTTTTTTCGATTCAGTTTTGGATTTTTTTTTCAAAATTGCGAAGCCATGAGGGTTGAAAACGTGAAGAATATTACATTTCAGCCATTTCAAAGGACTCGCAAGGTCATTGGTTTTTTATGAGAATTTTATAGCTTAAGTACACACTATATGGTAACATTACGAAATTAACTATGAGCTTATACAAAAACTTATAAGTTATAAGTTTAAAGTATGTAAAATATAACTAACAAGGAACTCCCTGTTCACTAAAATTTGTGCTAAGTTAGGCCACTTTACATTAAACTAACGGGACATTTTCAGTTTAAGAAGTTGTGTGTCGGTTCTCCAGTTATTTCAAATTGCGATAAGTAACCCTTTTCAGCTGAAATGTGGCCTAAACTGACCCTCGACGCCTCATTAGTTTGTAACATCAAACGAGTCAGCAGGGATCAAGTGGAAATGGACCATCACCATATAATATGTTACCTCTTGAGACCTATAACTTTTATCAGATTCCCAAGGATAGTTTGCAATTATTCGTGAAAATCTTCGTTTTATTCTTTCTCTCTGAAAACTTTATTTCGTTTCTTGTCTTGATCCCGTGACTGACGTAGGATACATTTTACAACATTGCCTAAAAAGTGAGGTAATGGTTTTATGCAGTTCTGTTTTTAAATTTTAATTAAATTGGTTAATATTTTTAAGTCAGGTCTAAGCTGCATGCCTACTTCTAAATAATATAATTTGGGTATCTTCAAGGCAAGAGTGAACAGGCATTATTTGAGTTTGCGTGTACCATCCTCGACTGCATCTTCACTTACCATCAGGTGAGTTGCAGTCAAACGCACTCAAATTTTTAATAAATAAAAAAAAGCATTAACAACTTAACGTTTACCAGAACTGGGTAACCACAGTATTTTATTTAAGGATATATAATTAAGTTAGTTAAACGTTAACAGGGGTGTAGGGGTGCAGCGCTGCAGGGGTGCAGAGTTGCAGGGGTGTAGGGTGCAGGGGTGCAGGGGTGCAGCGGTGCAAGGGGGGCAGGGGTGCAGGGGTGTGAGGGGTGGAGGGATGCAGCGGTGCAGGGGTGCAGTGGCATCAGTTTTTGTTAAAAGGAGGAGATTTTTAAATTCGGTTGAGAGTTTCTTATGTTTGTTGCCTCCGTCATTTATAAACCGATTTTGATTTTTTTTTTCTATATTTTAAAGAATAACATTACAGATTGATTCCATTTTTTTCTATTTGATCAAAATCGGTTCAATGACTTTCTAGAAAATTAATAGGGAAAGAATGTAGCAAAATTGTATTTGATTGGTAAGATTGAAGTTGGTTTTCAACTTTTTTAGCATTTCCAATTATGAGAGTAGGGTCTTACGATATCACTTATTATTTTAACTAATATAATTATTATTTCTAAATAAAATATGTATTAAATAATAAAAAATATAATTTAATCAAATGCAATAAAAAATGCGTGATGTTTGATAAATACTGGTTACTAGCATATAATTTTTTTTTTTTACTTTTTTATGCAGAGCACAACACCAACGATGGTATCCACAGAAAACTTCAAAAGTTTTAAATTGATGTTTAACAACAATTGGTGAGCTCATCTTCATGTCAGCTCATGTACGTCCCCACCGAGGGGCTTGAGCCTACCCTGAATTAGGGCGATCGGGCATTTGTGGATCACGCGGGCCCAGTGCGGGTTTGTCGATTTCACACACAACCTTCGAGTTTCTTCGCAGGCGTGTGCAGGTTTCCTCACAGTGTTCTCCTTCACCGTCAGAGCGTCGGATAAACGTACATATGAAATCGAAATTCGAAAACACATTGGTACGGACAGGAGGTAGCGGCCCTTTCCATTACGCCAACGACAGCATCATCTTACCTCATGGAAAGTGACGATCATGTCGAAGATGGAAGTGGGCTTACCAAGTTTCCTTAACGCAATGGGGACCTGGCTGTATTATCTTTCTTGCGGAGTACATCAATGTAATAAACACTGATTTTTAGCAGCAATACTAAGATAAGTATGTAAGAGAGAAAGTAGATAAACTTTATTGCACACCAGAAAAAACATTACAAAATCTTAATTTAAATATAATGCAGTGCAAAGGCGGCCTTATCGCTTTTAGCGATTTTTTCTCGGCACCCTTAAGATAAGATGGTGGTAGCTAAACGGGCGGGTTAAGAAAATGCCTTTCCTTCAACCAAATCTAGTCTAACAAAGTTAGACACCGCTGAGATCGAACCCGCGACCTCGTAATGTGAAGCTAAAAGAATAACAATTGTACCACGGAGGCAGATTTTGAGAATTTTTCGTAGTCCCATCAATGGGACAAGTAATGATT
Source organism: Coleophora flavipennella (assembly GCA_947284805.1). Lineage (NCBI taxonomy): Eukaryota > Metazoa > Arthropoda > Insecta > Lepidoptera > Coleophoridae > Coleophora > Coleophora flavipennella. The sequence continues at coordinate 16,437,715 of OX369279.1, forward strand.
AGTGTAATGAGAATCATTTTTGATTCGCACCATTTGTTTTATTTGATTTTAGAAATTGTAGAACCAGTTGTTAATTGTTTTTAAATAAACGTTACCAGGTATTTAGGAATCGGTCGTTGATCAGTGCAACTCGCGAGGTTTGGTCGATCACTCGGGTTAACTGACCTGAAGCACGGTCATTACCTGGATGATGATGATACTAATGGTGTTATGATGTTAATATGCCACTCTCATTGTTTTTTGTGCTTAAATTTCTAGCTTTTCACTTTTGTAAAACTTTTGCATGCCAGATTTTCTGGTAAAGTATGAGTAGCTCTATTTTACATTTTGTAAGATCTTTTGTAGATCTTTTGTAAGAGCGTCGTCGGTGGCGCAACGGCAAGGGCCGCTACCTCCTACCCTATATAGGTCGTGGTTCGAGTCCTGGAACTTACCAATGTGTTTTCAAATTTCGATCTCATATATACGTTTATCCGACGCTCTTACGGTGAAGGAAAACATTGTGAAGAAACCTGCACACATCTGCGACGAAACACGAAGGTTGTGTGTGAAGTTGACCAACCCGCATTGGGCTCGCGTGGTCGACTAAGGCCCGTTCGCCCTTATTCAGGGTAGGCTCGAGCCCCTTGGTGGGAACGTATACATGGGCTGATGCGAAGATCTTTTGTAACCATATTTTTATGGAAATAAATAATTTGAATTTAACAGGTTTGACTGCTAGTGGTATTTTTATCCACCATTTTCGCCCTTTGCGAGGCACGTTAAGCCATTGGTGCCGGTTGCTATCACTAGATGGCAATCGTTAAGCCGCTTATGCCACCGGTTGCTATAACTACATGGCAGTCGTTAAGCCGTATCAGATTAAAAAGCTTCTGCAAGTGGTTGTCGCCACTAGCAGTACAATCTCCACCTACCCGGACGCCCCCCCCCCCCTCCCCCCTTCCTTCCTCGTCCGTGTGCGGAGTATGGTCTAAACTTCCCCAGTTTGGAAGAGACGCGTGCCCCAGCAGTGGGGATGTTTACGGGTTGTTAACTTAACCGGGTATTTAGCTAAGAAGATTTCAGGTCTCCAACCTACCAAATTTGAAGTTGATTTCTGCCCTACCTACCACTATAATAAGAACTTGGTTGCGCCTACGATGAAATTCACAAATGAGTTCAAGTTTAATTTCTGTTTGTCAATATCTTATTGGAGAGACTGTTTGTTTGTTAACTATTTAATCAAGTTAACAGAGTAAAATGACATTAGCAATGGCGTACTCATGCTCGTCGGAACCTCTTCCAGTCAACCTTAAGGAATAGATTGGATATGAGATATAGCCGAGTTTTTAAGTTTCTCTATCCGTATTATTGATGGCATCCCTTCTGAACTGTATGCATTCATTAAATAGCGATAACTTTATTAAGAGACGGTGGCTCAACAGTAAAGACTCGGTCCTCCTAACCAGAGTTCCCGGGCTTAAATCCGGACAGCCAAATGTAAAAATGGGTTTTTCGAAACTTACATACATATAGGTACTTAGCGATTGCTTTAACGGTGAAGGAAAACATCGTGAGGAAACCTGCACACTCCTGCGAAGAAACTCGAAGGTTGTGTGTGAAGTCGACTAAGGCCCGATCGCCCTAATTCAGGGTAGGCTCGAGCCCCTCGATGAGGACGTATGTATATGAGCTGATATGATGATGAACTTTATAAAATAGTAGGTGGCTTAACGGTAACGACTCGGTCCTCCTAGCCAGAGTTCCCGGGTTAAAATCCGGACAGCCAAATGTAACAATGGGTTTTTGAAACTTACTTATACTCGTAGGTACTTGGCGATTGCTTTAACGGTAAAGTAAAACGTCGTGAGGAAGCCTGCACATCAGATTCCAAAAGTGTATGAAGGTCGCGTTGCACACGTCCGTAGGTGTAAATCTAAATGCCCTACACGTGACCGCGGGTGACGCTAAGTGCAACACCAGGCAACCGCCGTCTATCCCTTGGATAGCACTGTTAATTGTGTCACACAATAAGAAGAAGAAGCTTCATAAATGATTTTTTGCAAATAATTAATTATTAATAGACTTTTCTTTTGTTATATATAACTACGCTTTGAAATGTTGTTAAATCGCGTCTCACGGAGGAGGGCGTTAAAAGCTGCGACACAGCCATACACGACTATTGTAGTAATTATCGTACAAGCTGGCTGATGTTGTAAACCGGAGTTAACGTTCCAAATGAACTTTACTGACTGAGCGAGCTTCTCTGTTTCAGCATGTGCAAAAATGCTTTCGTATGTCTGTCTGTCTGGCCAGCGGGCGTTTGTCCGACTGTTCTCCTCTACAGTTCGTATTTCTCAACCGATTCTCGTGACAATTTGTGGGCACGTTCGATAATTTTATGGATTTTTTTTTCGATTCAGTGTTGTTTCTTTTTTTAAAACGGCGGATCCAGGGGGTTGAAAACGAAAAAAAATATCATAAAACTCGCGAGGTCTACAGCTCACAGATCCACTATTTATTATTATTATTTTAACTGTCTTATTATATATTGAGTTAGTTTGTAATTAGCGGCACTTCCTCACTTATGTTCTTTTTATTTAACTTCTGGACACAGATATTTTCAACAGTTTTAACCGCCTCTGTGGCGTAGGAGATCATCCACGCGGGTTGCAGAATCGATTCCCTTTTAAGACGGAACTTTGTAAGATTCGGTTTGGTTGGTAGGAGAGTATTTTCTAAGCCTGCCTGGCTAGCTACCACCATCGTATCAAAGTCTTGCAGCCTAATATCAATGTTGGTGGCATTGATGTGTTCCCGCATGAAGATAAGATAATCTTGGTAAGCCCGCTTCCAACTTCGGAATCATCGTCACTTACAATCAGGTGAGATGATGTCAAGGGCTTAACAATTTGGATTAAAAAAAAATATTTTCCCTGCACAAATTATTGCGTCACGTTACAGCATTACCTCTAACGTACAGCTGAGTGAACATAGAAATTAAAAAATATTTTCTAAAGCGAGTATTAAAACGAATAATAAATGCCCGTTTATTGCGAAATGTCTGGGATTCCTTTTATTGGAGCAAAGTAACTGGAAATGTATTAATAATCAGGTACTTTTCGTGTAGCTGTGTTTGAAATTTTAAAATGTTCACATGTCATCAGTAAAAAAAAGAAAAAAAAAGACGTGTGGCACTCGAGGACTGCCGCGGTAAAGCTATTGCATAGCATTTTTTATCATCATCATCATCATCATATCGGCCACAAATCGTCCACTGCTGGACAAAGCCGCCCCCAAGGATTTCCACGACGACCGGTCCTGCGCTGCCCGCATCCATCGGCTTCCCGCGATCTTCACCAGGTCATCGGTCCACCGCGTGGGAGGCCTGCCTACGCTACGTTTTTCGGTGCGCGTCACCACTCGAGAACTTTATTGCCCCATCGGCCATTTTTTTATCAACTTATGCAATTATAATTATTTATTTATTTTTTATGTATGCAGTATTTACCATACCATTATAGTCGTTGGGGCGCGGGATATTTATGTAATAAATTAACACTAAGAAAGTTCATCATCATCATCAATCAATCAATCAATCAACCCATCAATCAATCATCATCATCAATCATCATAATGATGGATTTTTTAGAACTCAATATAAATATTTTTGGGGTGTCAGGTTTAATTTTCGTTACGAAATTTCTTGATTTGGTCCCCTCAAAGCCCGCGATAAAAGCTATACAATAGCTTAAAAAATCAAAGACTATCATACAAGAGCGTTTACTCCAAAACTAACGCTTCATAATTCATGCTACAAAGATGCAAAATAGAAAAACCCTTGACCTGTCACGTAAGGACATGCAGAAAGCACTTGAACGAATGCCAATGTTACCTCCTTGAGACAAAACGGAATGTTGGTAAACAAGTGAATAATAATTAGATTTTATTAACAGCGCTGTAACTACACAGCTCCGCGTGACCGTCTGACAATGAAAAATAAGACAGGGTACTCTGACAAATGTACCACACGTTTATTTATTACGCGCCGCCGCCCGCGCCGCGCCGTGTCGCTCCCACACACACACACACACACACACACTACTACATACTACAATTAGTGGTTTTATTTCCTACGTTGTGGTCTCATTATAACGTCGTATGAAATGTAGAAATGAAATTGAAGTTAAATTCAGAGGAAATGAGAATTGTGATCTTATTTACACTACAGTAGGTAACAATGGTTACAGTTTTGTTAAATAAAAATGTGTATAGTATGTCGTAGCAATATCATAGAATTGACATATCATATCATAAATTGTGTATATGTCGTAGCAATATCATAGAATTGACATATCATATCATAAACTGGCATTTCATGAAATGGATCGACTAGATTCTAAAATGGCCGGCCATATCACGCGAAACGAACCCAACCTAGGCTATTGGTCGTCAAACCGAACGAATCTATTATCGCTCGCTTCGCTCGCTCAACTCTGTAATCTACATGATCATTTCATGATCTCGCCAATATTCGCCCGATAATTTCACGAAAGGACAGATTCCAATGATATCGCCACGACAATATATGTATGTATGTTCGTCCACCTGTTAATGAGATTTTACACATTTATTTTTAAATTCTTTGTACTTTTTTTTAGATTTTTCTATATTTTCGTCATCGACAATAATACTTAATTAACACTAGAATATGGCAATTTTCGTATAACTGAGAAAACTCAAAAAATGGTACGAGTACCTGTCATAGAAATTAATTAATTAATATATAAATTAATAAAAGGTTTTTCCTACAAACGGCGAGAAGTTCATTTATCCAATTTGCGTGATTAAGAAATTTTCTAGGTTCTTTAATATACCATGAGTGGTTTGTCTAGGAAACACAAAAAAAAATACCTCCCATACATGTTAGACGCTCCTGCGAGAAGGTATGTTCTCTTTGGGGAGTTAAATTTTAGAGTTCGAGTGCGTTTGGCAGCACTTCACCTGATAGTAGGTGAAGAGGCTGCCGAGGATGAAACGCGCAAGTTAATATATGTCTGTCTATTGACTCTCCTCTCACGTGGCCACGGATCAGATAAATAAGGTTGGATTGGAAATGTGCGCTGGGCAGGCGCGCCACAAGTATGATTAGACAATCATACTTAACCGATGCACGCGTATTTGCGTGTGGTTGTGTGTAACGTACAGACTCTCGAAATAGTGTGAGACACAATTGCAGCCCTGTGTTCTAAGTGTGTTTTGCTTATTAGTGCGCGCAATTCGTGTATATGTGTTATTATTGCTTGTGTAGTGGAGTTGATGGGTGGGAGACAGGCGGCGATGCTGGTTTTCAAACAAAAGTGTGACCATTGCCAATCCAACCTTATTTATCTTATCCGTGGACGTGGCCGACATGGAAGTCGCCATATAGACTTGGGACCCAAGTCGGCCGATGTAAGGACAATCTGTGCAGGTTGTGCTAAAATAACAACAGTGAATGTGCCGCATCCCCACAAACTAAGAAGCACTAACTATCGTGCCCAGCGTGTCCCTACACCTGCATACACGAGGACCTGCTTGGCTCGGATCCATTCTTAGACTGTGGCAGTGGTATCGAGTTTGGGCTCATTGGAATAGTCTCAATGAATAGGTGTTATATAGTACATGGTAACCTTGATCTAATGCTGCAGCATCTCCCTGAATCTGCAAGATACCCAACGTCTCACCAACTTACAGCAGAGTTATTTTCCAGCTTATTATGGCGTCTCAGAAACTTCTACAGGTCCAATTGATTTTAAGTTTACAGTTTACATTGCAGCTTCAAATAAGGGAGGTGAGAAACTTCCACAGGTTTGTTCGATTCAAAATAGACAAGATTTCCTGTCGCAATTTTGTGTTTCATTTATTATTATTGCGTCGTGTTTCATACCTGAAAGTTTTTGTGTACAAGTAATAATTGAAGTTTAAAAGGCATGAAATAAAACTATAATTAAAAATATGTATTGGCTTTTAAGTTTACTACACATAGTAATATTTTGATCTAAGAGGCGTCGCGTAGGGGGACCGAATAAAATGAAAACAGAATAAAACTGATTTAGTCTGCTACTTGTTTTATTTTGTCAGCTATGTAAATGAATATTTTTTTTATTTATTTAATTACTTTAAAACGACTAATTGTAAATATTGTATTGTTGTGACTGACTATTCCAACTCCGGTCCGCGTAGGCCTTTAATCCAGCGCGCCAAACTACCTTCCTAAAGTAGAAGTGAGAAAAAAGGAAATATAACGTAGACATATGAAAAAAAAAACGAGACCTACAGTACTCGCATATGATGTGTAACATGTGACAAAATACTTATGAAATTAATTAATTATCGGGTCGTACATTCACGGGCCGACCCTTCGAATAGTAGTATGTCATCTTTGCCTTTGCCATCACACTAGGCGGCATCGGCATGGCTATGACAACCTTAGTTTTCGAGAATTAAAAAACGTTCGCATTTTCTGTTACACATTTCCGTCCCATTTCACGAAATCACTCCCACAAATTGCAGGAAAGCGAGAGCATTGGTACTATCTGATGGTCAACTCTACCACCGCGCGCTCATTCGTCAGATCGAATAGCGCGCGCTTTCGTGACTTCCTGTTACACATTTCCGTCCCATTTCACGAAATCACTGTTACACATTTCCGTCCCATTTCACGAAATAACTCCCACAAATTGCAGGAAAGCGAGAGCAAAGCTCATTCGTCAGATCGAATAGCGCGCGCTTTCGCGACTTCCTGTTACACATTTCCGTCCCATGTTACACATTTCCGTCCCATTTCACGAAATCACTCCCACAAATTGCAGGAAAGCGAGAGCAAAGATGTTACACATCAATAAAAAATCTCACCTCTCATTTATATCTTTTGCAGTTTTACACTATGTAATTGTTATTTTAGGGACACGCACGAGACTTTGAAAATCAAAGTCAAAGTCAAGTCATTGAAAAGCTTGTTCTTTTGTATATTTATACTCGTTTGTATGAAGGAAAAATTATTCCGCGATTGAAATCTTTATCATCGTGTATGAGACCTAACTAAACGAATTCAGTAAATTAAAAAAAGCTACACAAAGAATTAATTTTTTTAAATATCTTAATAAATGCGTTTTTCGCCCCCCGTAAAATTTCTTATGCCTCTATGGCCCCTTTTGAAAAAAGTTTGCCCATCTCTGGACTAGTATATCAACGCACAGCCGAAACAGCTGAACGGATTTCGCTGAAATTTGGAATACAGATAGCAGTAAGGATTTGCGCATTTGCTGAGAAATGATTTTGGGAAATTCCCACGGGAACGGCAAATAACGGATTGATGAAATGGATGGACTAGATTATAATATAATGACCGGCCATATCACGCCAAACGAACCCAACCTAAACTGCCTGCTACCAACCAGGTCGTCAAACGCGAGGCTATTGGTCGTCAAACCTAACGAATCTATTATCCGAATAAGGCGAAGCTGCATGCAATAGCTAGTTTCTAATAATTTCACAACTTAGCGGTCCCCCTACGCGACGACTCTAGGAACAAAATATTAATCTTTATTTTAAACTTAAAGGGCCAAAACATATTAGTTTTTTACTTTTTAGAGGCTTTTGTGTGGGGTTGTTAAAATTTTTAATTCAAGTTTTACTTAATATATATTTAAGAAAATAGGAGAAAATTAAACATCCCCCCTCTGGTCTCCAAAATTACTGGGCTTTAAATCTAAAAAAAAATACATTGTATAAGGTTGAATGCACAGGATAATTTATAAAAAACTAAGGTCTTTCGGGTCCCACTGGAAGAATAAAAATTCCGTAGTCCCGAGTAAGTAGACCCCCATTTAACTAACGCAATATATGTATTAAGAAGGCTCAAGGTCACCCAAAGGGCAATGGAGCGTGCTATGCTCGGAGTTTCTCTGCGTGATCGAATCAGAAACGAGGAGATCCGCAGGAGAACTAAAGTAACCGACATAGCTCACAAAGTCGCTAAACTGAAGTGGCAATGGGTAGGGCACATAGCTCGTAGAACAGATGGCCGATGGGGCAGTAAAGTTCTCGAGTGGCGACCGCGCACCGGAAAACGTAGCGTAGGCAGGCCTCCCACGCTAACTCCACGATAGCGGTTTTGCAGTTCATTTCTCCACTTCATCATGTAGTTTTTCGTTTGTTTATTTCTTATTTCCGATTTATTATTGACGACAAATTACGAGAATGTTCAGTTGCTACATTTAAAATTGTTCACATTATCGGTTATTATACTAAGTTAGATACGTTAGATACGATAGACCTCTATAACGTGTAAACTCCAAGCCACTGCGGAAATAGTGCATAACCATCTTCTTCGTCGTCGCGTCTTTCTATTCAGATGCATGTTTCTCTGATTCACTCGATACTATTCCATGGCGGATATTAGGGCATCGCTCAGGTTGGAGTCTTTGCCACAGCGGGCAGCGGGCAGCGGGCAGCGGGCAGCGGGCAGCGGCGCAGAGAGACGACAATTTCACTGTATACTCTTTACAAGCTTTATATTAACTTGCCGTGTTAATTTGTTAGTTTGGGACTAAATTAGAACCAGTTTCCGGTTTCCGATAAAGCTGAAATTTTGCATACATATTAAGTTGCAAGCATAATGCGTGTTTACTAAGTGACTTCATTCTAAATCCAATATGGCGGACCAGTTATTTTATACGCACCCCAATGATTTTGTTATCAAATTAAAGAGTTTGTTGAGAAGAATACGAAATAATTAAAGTTATCTTGTAACTGAAGGTTTTTAGATTTTTCGAAAATTATAAAAAACGATCACACATGCGAAGAAACTCGCAGATTGTGTGTCAAGTCGACCAACCCGCACTGGCCCCTCGGTGGAGACGTATATGAGCTGATATGAATGAATGAATGAATATTGATCACTCTGTCTAGCCCACAGAATTTTTTCTTATCAGTGGTGTAGCCCAACATTCTGTCAAGTCATTGCAATAACAGAAAATAATTCACAAATTATTATTTCTAGCTGGTTTTTAATTTTGAACACCCCAATGTATCAATAAACAAAATAATGCTCTCAATGTGAGATAAAATAACAGGTCAAGTGCGAGTCGGACTCGCGTACAGTGGGGTTCCGTAGTCTATTCAAAAAATAAGGGAGGGGGGGTGAGTATATAATCTACTCAGCAAAGGTGCGAAGGCGTTATAATCGGTAGTATTATGATAATAAATTTTAAAAGATTATACGCATACATTTTGTATGGACTAGTTCTTGACGGCAGCGTAAGCGGGGAATTTCCCTATCACACCAGGCTACCTCCGCTCCCGCTCCGCTGCCCGCTGCCCGCTGCCTTCGCGACCGCGCCTCACTGCTGTCGCCCCCTGCCTTGATATACGAGCTCTGCTCCGCAGTCTCCGATGGAATGTCGCCGATACCTTCTCGGACATCTGCGTTCATATTTCCTGTGAATGGAATATCAGGTTGTTTGGAGCTTCCAGAAAGTTATACGTGTGAATAGAAAATCATACGAGAAATTTCAGACTTCCAATTCACTTAAGCTATTTGTCGCCTACAGAGCTTGTAACATTGTTGGTTGAATTTTATCCTCTTTTCAATCAATTAAAACAAAAAAAATTGAGGAGATATTCCAAGAATTTTTTTCGGTTATTTGAAAAGAGTCCGTAACTGCAGTTAGCTGCACCTTTAACAAATGCCGCTCGCCGCTGCCGGATCGCGTCAAAGGGGCCGCCCTGAGTTGAATCGCGAGGCCGACAACGTTGGCGGCGCGGCGGGCGTCACGATTGAACTCTTGGTGGCCCCTTTGACGTAGTGTTTGATGCGAACCGTCAAAGAAGAAAATAGTTCAGCAAACCAACTATACCGGAAGCCGGAAGACAAAACGCGAAAAATTTTTTTATTACCCGACTGGGACCTAGCTATAATGCTTGAAGGCAGATCGCAATCGTAATCTTCTTCTTATCGTGTGGCACAATTAACCGTGCTATCCAAGGGATAGACGGCGGGTGCCTGGTGTTGCACTTAGCATCACCCGCGGTCACGTGTAGGGCATTTAGATTTACACCTAAGGACGTGTGCAACGCGACCTTCATACACATCTGGAATCAGATGTGCAGGTTTCCTCACGATGTCTTTATTCACCGTTAAAGCAATCGGTAAGTATACTCGTATGTACGTAAGTTTTTTGAAAAACTCATTGGTACATTGGCCGTCCGGAATTGAAACCGAGACCTCTGGTTAGGAGGGTCGAGTCGTTACCGGTTGAGCCACCGACGCAATAATCCTAATAAAACAGTTCAATGGCTTATTCTTCGGTCGTTAAAATCTTTCAATCATTTTCCACACACACACAGAAAGTTACGAAATTTCCAAATAAGGTAGTTAACTGAATCAAAAATTAAATGAAACGTAGTTTCCTAAATTGCCTTGCTCCTGAAATTTCAAATAATTTTACTCTTTTTGTTTCCATCAATTCTTCATAAATTCACGAAATGAGTACCTACCTACTCGTGCCTACGTCAGTGACACTGGAAATCTATAAAGCCACACGACCTCATTTCATACATTTTTAGAACAAACTTTCTTTTTTGACATATTATAAAAAGTAAATAAAATGACTAAAAGCAGTCAACTAGCCCATTCCTGTAGGATTCGTGAACTGGGGATTCTACTTATCACACTTACACACTTACTGGTATATAATCTGCATTAATTCCACATAAAACAAATAAAACTGCGTTTATAATTTGTCAGCGACCGGCTTCGAACACCATCTTTAGGCAGACTATTTATTTACCTACACAATGTGTGGGTACATTTCAAATAAATTTAAGGGTTACCAGGTAATTACGATGTCTACGGATTTGGTAAAAAATACCAATGTCAGGGAATGATATCGTATTATAGGGAATAATATATAAATGATACTAAAACAAATTAAAATATAAAAAAAGAAAGAAAAACATAAAAAATAATATTAAAACAGAATTACAAAATGAATTGTTATCAAAATGTCAAAAAAGAAAAAAGATAGGTATCAACTACTTAGAATAATTTAGCAGAGAAGAGGATAGGCAGATTTGGTCATTAATTAAGTTTTCAGTGTTGTCATACTTAACAACTATTTCCAAGTAACCTATTATGGTCAATTCTAAAAAAAACTTGGATTTTCCATATAAAATTAGTAAATCAGCTTATAGATTTGTATAAAAACTTCTTTTTTTTGCGAATTGACTATGGGTCTCCTAGGGCGAATAGCTAAGTATGATGAGTAGATTCCCCACTTAACGGTTCTTCCACCAATTCCGTTACACCCTATATAGTGTACAAATTGGTATAGGACCCATCTATTGGGTGTTCCACTCAACACACTGAACAACTTTTCCCAAGGAACCCATAGTCAATTCTCAAAAAACAAATTAGATCCTCCATACAAAAATGCACAAAATTGATCGTGCAGCTGATCGATTTGTATGAATAGTTTTTTTGTAGAGCAAAAGTTGTTCAGTATGATGAGTAGAAGCCCCAGTTAACGGGACCTAAACCAATTTTGTTACACACATTACAATACATTGCAAGTACAAGTCGCATTTAAAAAAGTATTTTAAAGTAATTTTGTTTTTTTTGTAACCGCCTCCGTAGCTCAGAGGAAAAGCTCACTGGCTTCACACAGGAGGTCGCGGGTTCGATTCCCGACGGGGTCAATTGTAAGACTCGGTTTGGTTGGTGGTTGGGCATTTTCTAAGCCCGCCTGGCTAGCTACCACCATCTTATCTAATTCTTGCCGCCAAATATCAATGTTGATATCATTGGTGTGTTCCGGCATGAAGATAAGATAGGCAGATCCCCTATTGCGTTGGGGAATCATGGTAAGCCCGCTTCCATCTTCGGCAACATCGTCACTTACCACCAGGTGAGATGTTGTCAAGGGTTTACCAATTGTAAATAAAAAAAATAAAAAAAACCTACATAAATATACCTATACGTATGTATGCAGAAATCTCTCTGGCATTCAACATATTCAGGGTAGTGATAAATTGGGGCACTATATTGGAATCCAATATGCAAATACAAGGACTCAGAGTCACAAGAGGGAAATAAAAGAAAGGAGAAACAAAAAATATGATAATCAAACGTACTGAACTCGATGTTACGTCAAATGTTACCGAGTCTTGCCTCGACCGCCGCAGAGAAGGAATTTGGGTTTGCGTTCCGTTTTTCCTATTCATTGTTTCCTTGCAATATTTATTTGTTTCGTTTTATTATTGTTTTCTGGACTTCCAAGTTAAACGAGCTGCGTGGTGTGCTTGTTGTTTGGTGTACTTTGGAAAATGGTAAAGTAAATCACACTAATATTATACAGGAGAAAGTTTGTAAGTGTGTATGTTTGTTACTTCTTCACGCAAAAACTGCTGAACTTATCTGGCTGAAATTTGGTAGGTAGACAGATTGGGACCTGGATTAATAACATCGTCTACTTTTTTTCATGCTCGGCGGCTCGCGCACTGTGCACCCTCGAAAAGTCATAGAAACATTGTCGCTACAATCTAGTGTATAGGATAAATGTTAGAATAAGAGCGTCGGTCGCGCAACGGCAAGGGCCGCTACCTTCTATCCGGGGGGTCGTAGTTTTAGTCCTGCCACGTACCGATGTGTTTTAGAATTTCGATCTCATATCGTACGTTTATCCGTAGCTCTTATGGTGAAAGAAAACATCGTGAGGAAACCTGCACTCACCGCGGAGAAACTCGAAGGTTGTGTGTGAAGTCGACCAACCCGCACTGGGCCCGCGTGGTCGCCTAAGGCCTGATCGCCCCAATTCAGGGTAGGCTCGAGCCCCTCGGTGGGGACGTATATATGAGCTGATGTGATGTGAAATGTTTAGGAACTCTGGCATTTTTAGGTGTGGTCTTGAGATCGCATAATAGTTATTTATAATATAATATAATATAATATAATATAATATAATATAATATAATATAATATAATATAATATAATATAATATAATATAATATAATATAATATAATATAATATAATATAATATAATATAATATAATATAATATAATATAATATAATATAATATAATATAATATAATATAATATAATATAATATAATATAATACAATATAATACAATATAATATAATATATAATAAATATATAATAAATATTATAAATGCGAAAGTAACTCTGTCTGTCTGTTACGCTTTCCCGCAAAAAACTACTGAATGGATTTGGCTGAAATTTGGTACGTAGACAGATCAGGACCTGGATTAAGACATAGGCTACATTTTACCACGCTCGCGAGCCGCTTGCGGCTCGCGCACTGCGCACCCTCGAAAAGTCATAGAAACGTAGTCCACGCGGGTGAAGCCGCGGGAATCAGCTATTTATAATAATTTTGCTAACGGCACATTTGACACACGTTGTTAGGAAGCACGAATTTATCCCACTTTCTGCTGAAATTACTGTTTTTTGCATTTGATTTGATATCGTTTTTAAAAGGGTGGTAAAAAGGTAAATAACAGTGACATTTGTAAGCCTGAGCAGCAGGCGAGGGTTTAGCATCGTCACGAGTTTTTAAATTTACCTTTTACACCCATGTATCATACGACGTTTTTCAATACAGTTGTGAGATAACAGGTAAAATAAAATAAAAAACTGGCCAAGTGCGAGTCAGAACTGCACACAAAGGGTTTCGTACCATCATACTAGATGGAGCTAGTATCTTCATGTTTTAAAAACATGTTTTCTGTAAGGAGACCCCCTTTATTTTTTCACTTCTTTTATTTTTTTGTATTTGTTGTTATAGCGGTAACAAAAATATATCATCTGTGAAAATATCAGCGGTCTAGCTATCACGGTTCATAAAATACAGCCTGGTGACAGACGGACAGATAGACGGACAGCGCAATCTTAGTAATAGGGTTTGAAAAAGGACCTTAAACCGAAAAACAAAATACATGGGTTCATACATAATAGAGATCTGTCTGTTGGAAAATGCCAACTGATCAAGCTGAAGACTGAGGATGGCAGGATCATATCTTCTAAGACTGAGTTGCTGGAAGAAGTTGAGAAGTTCTATATGGGCTTGTACACGACCACACATCTGCCTGTCAGCGATCCCGGACGTCAGCCTGTACGAGATTAGAATGGCTCTCAAACAGCTCAAGAACAACAAGGCACCGGGTGATGATGGAAGAACGGCTGAACTTCTGAAAGCAGGTGGATCACCGGTACTAAAAGCTCTTCAGAAGTTATTTAATTCCGTTATACTCGAGGGACAAACGCCTAAGGTATGGCACAGAAGTGTGGTCGTACTTTTCTTCAAAAAGGGCGACCATACCCTGCTGAAGAACTACAGACCTATATCAATTCTGAGCCATGTCCACAAGCTGTTTTCAAGAGTCATAACAAATCGTCTCGCATGCAGGTTTCACGACTTCCAGCCTCCCAAACAAGCCGGTTTCCGAAAAGGTTTTAGTACCATATATCACATGAATACGCTGCGGGAGATTATGTAGAAGACCGCAGAGTACAATTAGCTACTATGCTTAGCGTTCGTGGAATATGAGAAAGCCATTTCTTTGATTCGGTCGCAACTTGGGCTGTGATCTCTGCAGCGGTGCCAAATTGAATATCGATATATCGAGGTACTGAAGTGTTTGTATGAAAACGCCACCATGTCGGTTCGCCTCCAGAATCAAAACTCGGAATCTATCCGGCTGCAGCGAGGGGTAAGACAGGGAGACGTCATGAACCCGAAACTGTTCACCGTCGCCCTGAAAGATGTATTTAAGCTTTTATACTGGGGTGAATCAACGGCGAGTACATTACCCACTTTTGATTTACTGACAATATCGTGGTTATGGCTGAGACTATGCACGACTTAGGTACAATACTCGATGGGCTCAGTAGAGCCTCTCAACAGGTAGGTCTTAGAATGAACATGGACAAGACGAAAGTTATGTCAAACGTCCGTGTCACACTTACTCCTCTGAAGGTTGAAGGCTCTACAATCGAGGTTGTTGCCGAATATATGTACCTGGGACAAACAGTCCAGTTAGGTAGGTCCAACTTCAGAAAAGAGATCAATTGTCGAATCCAACTCATCTGAGCAGCGTTCTACAAGCTTCGCAATATCTTCACGTCCCAAATACTGCAGTGGCTTAAGACCAAGGTTTTTGACTTATGTGTGTTACTAGTGATGTCATACGGAACTGAGACATGTTTGCTTACTATGGATCTCATAAGAAGGCTCAAGGTCACCCAATGGGCAATGAAGCGTGCTATGCTCGGAGTTTTTTTGCGGGATCGAATCAGAAACGAGAAGATCCGTAGGAGTACCAAAGTAACCGACATAGCTCTCAGAATTGCTAAACTTAAGTGGCACTGGGCGGGGCACAAGCTCGTAGAACAGATGGCCGTTGGGCACTAAAGTTTTAGAGTGGCGATCGCGCTTTGGAAAACGTAGCCCCCCACTCGGTGTACCGATGACCTGGTGAAGGGTGCGGGAAGACGTATCATGCGGGTAGTGCAGAACCGGATGTCATGGAAATCCTTGGGGAAGGCCTATGTCCAGCAGTGGACTTCCGTCGGCGGATATAATGAATAGGTGGGATTTTCGAAATAAATCCGGAAATAAACCTGAGTTTTTACCTTGTTTTTGTAAATTAATCTGAGTACTTGATCATGTTAATCTTCCTAGAAGAACGTGAAAAACAATTCGGTATACAAAACTGTCAAGTTTGACGAAACTTCAGATAGGTACTCAAGTCTTTTGAATACCTGACCCAACTTGATAAATGGAAAAATTTATACAAAAATTATAAAATTAAAAAATAAGTTTATTTTTTAAGGTTTCACTTTTCCAACTCTTGCTTAAAAAACTTTGGTAGAACAAGACAATTCCGGTTTGCAACTCTTTTCGCAAGGAAGCATTTGTTTGGTATCTCTCTCCATAAACCTGAATACTTCGCGTCTTCTATGAGACCAAAAAGGCATTAAAAACTGGAAGATGGACAACAGCGTCCTTTCGTCGTAATATGCCACCATTCTGCACAAACTCCCGAACTTGGAGAAGGTCTACGTTCAGCAGTGGTCGTCTTTTGGCTAATACATGCCAAGAAAGCTGATTAGCAAACCTGAATAGGTCCACTTCACCCCTACACGAGGTCAAACAGTGTTTGTGTTACCCAGTTTCCATTCGTCTGTGCAGACAGATCATTAAGACATGAAATAACGAACAGCGGTAGTTGGGAACACGTCGCCTCATATTACAATATAGCGGCTTACAGTAGCGCAACGAATGTACTTACGCAGAGCAAGTACTTTATTATTCGAGCTTTATTAAAGTGAAATTTTTATGACATGGTATCAAATTTTTTCGTCTGTGTGTTGCATGTCGCGTGACGGTCACTTTCGACTGACGGTATGATCGTTTCGTCCTCTGTACCGTATCGAGAGTAGCCATGATCGTTTCGTCCTCTGTAAAGTTTCACCTTTACCGTGGTTTCATAAAACCACACACTTACTTTTTATTTGACTTTATTATTCGAACTGACAATATTGTTCACAATTTTTTTTATATCTACCTGCACTGACACTATTTTGCATACTTATTTTTATAAGCGAGACATGATGTACCTTATATGTATATTTTTTCATTTTGTTTTTTTCAACCACCATGTTTCCTGCGAATAAATGATTTGATTTCATTTGAAAAACGGAAGGGTACTTGCGGGGCAGCGGGCGGCGCGGCGGGGCACAGTCTGGCAAACTCGAGGAGTTTAACTGAGCTAACTAACTAAGTTTACTAAACTTATTATCTAAATTTACCTAAGCGCAAAGCCTTTGATGTCGCACGATGCGCCACCGGCGTAGGTACTAGCCCATACTGGCCTGTAGTCCTCCTGGTAAGTACCTACGTATGTATGGGCTAGTACCTACGCCGGTGGCGCATCGTGCGACATCAAAGGCGATGCGCTACTGTAAGCCATATCGTAATACTGTGACGTCGCAATGCAGAGTTAAAATGTTGCCCAAGTATAAATAGAGGTCGTAACGTTTCTCAGTGTATATTTAAAAGTATTTTATAAGTGATACCTATGTAACGTATAAGAATCATAAAAGGTAAATTTCGATTAATAAGTGTATGTGTAACGAAAGGGATTAGTGCGGATTTATTACTTTATGCAGTAACGTGATAGTTGCTATTGAGTTGCATTAGAAAGAATAAAAGAGTTTCGGTGGTGTGCCACTACCTCCTGTCTGAATCTCGTGGTTTGAATCCTGCCACTTACCAATGTGTTTTCTAATTTCTATTTTCTATGTACGTTTATCCGACGATCTTAAAGTTAAAGAAAACATCGTGAGGAAACTTGCTCACGCCTGCGAAGAAACTCAAGGTTGTGTGTGAAGTCGACTAACTGGACCCGCGTGGCCGACAAAGGTAGTACATATACATCGACGGACTAAGGCCCGATCGCCCTAATCGCCTGGGGACGTTTAGGAGCTGATATGACGAGAAAGAATACAAAATCATTTTTTAACTATTATTTCATCGACGACACTGCACCGCAAGCCGCGTATATGACGCAGGCATTCATTATACATACGATCAGGCAAATATCAGGCAAATTTTATAATGGCGAGGCTCTTTCACAGTTAAATCAATCAAACCTGATCGAACCTAAAATAGCTCATTTACAA
Organism: Coleophora flavipennella; assembly: GCA_947284805.1. NCBI lineage: Eukaryota > Metazoa > Arthropoda > Insecta > Lepidoptera > Coleophoridae > Coleophora > Coleophora flavipennella. The sequence goes on from OX369279.1 coordinate 16,455,445, forward strand.
TCTGCCGAACGGCATTTTGACAATTTGTCTGACTAGGCATTGACCGTTTATATACGGACGAATTATTACAATTGGCCTGGCTCGGTATTTTACAATGTGCGTACAGAATTTTACATTTTGCCTGATCGTTACATACGGACGAATTATTACAAATTGCCGAATCGGCGTACAGCATTTTATATTTTGCCTAACGGATGAATTATACAATTTGCCTGACCGTATATAAAATGACTAATCATACAATTTGCCTGCCACATATAGATAGACAGCCAGCGTGCTACTGACCACATTACCATCACTAGTTCTATAATAAATCAAGTCACAAAATAAAATATTACCAGTTATTTTTTACAAAACCTTTTTACCTATATGGACGTTAGAGAACACAAAGCATTTTGATGCAAAAAGGGAACCCACTATAACTTTTCTTAGAAGACTTTTCGACAAAACGTGTCACACCACATAATGTATTATTGTGGCTTAAAATATAGGTGTACGCGTTACAGGCGGGCTTTCATCTCATTTATTAAGGCAGGTGAGCCTTGCTTAAGTGGATATTGGCCTACAAAGCGCCATGGACAGTGATTGATAGCCGCAGTCACAAGCTGCCAATAAGCCTTCAGTGACATGAACCTAAAGCATATTTTGAAGCTTGACTGTGGCTTTCCTATCAGGTCCAATGGATGTGAATAGAACTACTTATAACTTGTGAAAGTAATTGGTCCCATGTTGGGCGTCAAATTGATTTTGAATAAAAATTGTTGCGTAGCCTTTGTCTTAGGATTTGTATGGAATTTCTTTATTATAGTACGAGTACCTCAGTTTTTTCTTGTCACCCGACTGCCCAAGAAGATCGGTAATGCTTTTTGAGTGTTATGTATGTCTCTTTCGTTAGCTGAGCATGTAGCCTAAACAGCTTGTTGGGAATCCGGACGGCAAGGTGTCGGATAGATTATTCTCAATGTCTTTTGTGCTATAGAATACATTAAACTTTACCTTTGCCGTGTCTTTATATAAAGGAGGTTGTTATGTTTGTTAAGAAACGCATGTTTCTATTCGAATCGACAAGTAAACTAACCAGTAAACTTAACTGGAACTTAAGGCGCAATCATAAACTTCTACACTCGCATCACCCTAAGATAACATTTTATCAGAAAAGCATTTACTACATGCCAGTAATATTGTACAATAACCTACCTCATAGTTTTAAGCAGCTTAATGACTACTGTTTTAAAAAAGCAGTTACGGAATGGTTGCTGTCTAAACTCTTTTATAGTGTGCGAGAATTCATAGAAAATAAGGGCAAATTGTAATTTCATGCTACTGATTTATTTTTATTAATTTATGACAATTTAATGAATGGATTTAATTAATTGCTTTTTTTGACATATATTGTTTGCTAACTTTATATTGTACGCCTGTTAAGGTATATCGTAGTGAGCTTACCATACACAATAACATCTTATTTTATAACCTGTGATAAATGCATTAAATGATTTCTGATTTCTAAAAAATAAATAAAACCTAGTGGTTCGCCTCGGACTGTGAACTCGCGATGTACTCATTATAAAAAAATATGTAGGTACGCTCACTAACGCTTGCGCGATGTAGGATCCGTCCAGTGCCATCTAGTGGTGTTTAAAAAAAACATGTTTTCAACATTAATAACCTCCTAAAGCTCGGCAACCCATGATCGATTTGGCTCATGTTGGAACTTGAAAACTGTTTTTGTCTCGTTAATTACCCAAAAATTTTACGACGTTCCGATCAACTATACTCCAGTTATCGTCGAAAAAAAAAGAGCAAAAAAGTCCACTTTGGCATCGCACTACACCGATTCCGTTAGTTTTATTTGTTTTTTATGTTTTTTTTTCTTGTTTCTGTATGTTTTACTCTTTTTATTTTTATTTTTTTAAATTTATAATCGGTGTGTGTTTATGTCAAATGAAAATCTGTCTATTGTTATAAATATTTATACGTACATACATACTTATAAACGCCGGATTGTTCAGGTAAACTCGGAGAACTTCGTTCGCTCGTTCAATAAGACCTATAGTATAATTTGAGGCAACGAGGTTTTTACCCGACTACGCCAGAAAGAAGGTTATGTTTTTCGAGTGTGTGTAGGTACGAGTATGTATAATTATTACTTCGGCACGCTCTGTAGCCTAACGGCTTGATGGATTTTGGGTAGCGAAGTGTCGTTAGATTCGTCTTGATCTCGTGAGTGACAGGATAATTTTTTAACCGACCGGCTGCAAACACAGGTCCTGATGCTGTGCCACCGTTTTTGGTGAAGGATTGCCTAAACACGTTGTCAGAGCCATTGTTGCACATTTATAACTTAGCTCTCAGCGCCTCATCATACCCCCTATGTTGGAAAACATCCCGAGTCACCCCGGTCCCAAAAGTGAGACAAAGTTCGGATGTTGAGAATCACAGGCCTATAGCGGTCATGTCAGTGTTTGGCAAGCTGTTTGAGTCGATACTCGCTCGCCGCATTAGTGAACAGGTTGATACAGGAATGAACGGTTCACAACACGGCTTTCGTCCTGCACGCTCGACTGTCACTAGTCTCGTCAATTTTGTTGATTATACCAAGGCTCAAATGGATCTAGGACGTCAAGTTCATGCAACTTACTTTGATTTTAAAAAGGCTTTTGACCTAGTTGATAATGATGTGCTACTGGAGAAACTGACATCAGCTGGATTCACACTAAAGTTATTGAAACTATTAGCTTGTTACCTTAAAGACCGTGTGCAATACGTAAAGGTAAACGGATTTGAGTCATCTGAATACTACACAAGATCAGGCGTGAGCCAGGGTAGTAATCTAGGTCCAACTTTATTTCTGCTCATGATTAATGACCTGCCTGATACTGTGAGAACTGCCAAGTGTAATATATTTGCGGACGACCTAAAGTTGTACCTGGGTATAAGAAATGCTGATGATGTACAGTCCCTGCAATGTGACATAAATGCTGTCGCTTTATGGGCTGACAGTAATCGCCTAGCTTTGAATACGTCGAAATGCAAGACAATTGTTTTCTCACGATTGAACACATCAATTCCTGCGACTTATACACTACAAGGTGTCGCAATAGAGTGCGTTGATGAGATTAGTGACTTGGGTGTGGCCATGGATGCTAGGTTGGACTTTCGTAGCCACGTAGTAAAGGTAACAAAAGCCGCTACTAGAATGCTAGGTTTTGTTGTGAGATCTAGTTCTCAGTTTAGGGATCCTAGTGTAGCGCTTCGACTCTATACTGCATTTGTCCGTAGCAAAATGGAATATGCTGGCATCGTATGGGACCCGTGGGAGCAGAAATATACGTTTATGTTGGAGAAAATACAACGCAAGTTTGCACGGTACTGTAACGGATCCATATGTATAAATAAATATCTATAGGTAATACAGTAAGTCTTGATAGACTAAAAGGAATCTGTCTATTGGGAAAAACATAACTAAGTTTTATTCAGTCGGGTGAGGATTAACCTCGAGTCGAGTGAATAGACAGTTATTGGAACAAATTAGCTCAGGGACTATTTCCGAGAAGCCAGGCTGCCGCCTGTCGGCCGTCATTCGAACCACGCGGTGCGCACGCTATAACAGTAAGTGTTGCCGCGAAAACTGAGGCCGGAGCGATATTGGCGCCAGTCTGTCTGGCTGCTGGCAGCGACCGACGCTTGCGCGGGCGCCTCGATGTCGGGTGGCTTGGATCACGCCATGTCTATAGGTGTGCGTGCGACTGCCCGCGCGCCGCCGAGGCTGCATCTGTGTGAAAGCTTATAAAACCACGGACGCACGGACGCTGGGGGATTCATTCGAACAGACCACCACAGGGGAAACACGTATTCAAAGGACAACTGCGAGGACGCCACGCTGCCCGACGACCCCACACATGGGCCGTGTCCATGACCTGTCAGCTAAGTAAGTCAGATGACACAGAAATAGGAAATCTTCGTTCTACGAGGCACGTGAGTGTTTATTTCTTTGAGTTTATGTGTTTCATTATGTTTTCCAGGTTTTATAGCTTATTTAATGTGTGTTAATTTCCAATCTATATTTAATAGGTTTTAATGCTAACATTTATTTCAGGGTTTTATGTTTTAATGCTAACATTTATTTCAGGGTTTTATGTTTTATGATTAGGATAGGTAGTATGTAGGCCCGCAGTTGGACAAGGGATATGATAACCGTAGCCACGTTTGTAGGATGTGGGAAGTGCTAAGTCCACTGCTGGGGTATCTGTCCAACAGAGACTGATGGTATAACTGCTGTAGCAACGTTTGTGGGATGTGGGAAGAGACTGTCCACTGCTGGGACATTTGTCCAACAGAGACTGATGATATAACTGTTGTAGCAACGTTTGTAGGATGTGGGAAGTGCTAAGTCCACTGCTGGTGCATTTGTCCAACAGAGACTGATGATATAACTGTTGTAGCAACGTTTGTAGGATGTGGGAAGTGCTAAGTCCACTGCTGGTGCATTTGTCCAACAGAGACTGATGATATAACTGTTGTAGCAACGTTTGTAGGATGTGGGAAGAGACTGTCCACTGCTGGGGTATCTGTCCAACAGAGACTGATGATATTATTGCTGTAGCAACGTTTGTAGGAAGTGGGAAGTGCTGAGTCCACTGCTGGGGAGAGATGATATCTATTCTGCAGCGGCTGATATGATGAAATCATCAAGGCCACGTGTGCGGTCAAAGCTTTAGGGTTCCGTGAACACGAGGTCCACTCAGTTCACTAATCTCATTCGAGATAATACGGCGCTATGCTATCGAAGGGAAGGCCTATTTCATCGAACTGCCTTCACTGCAAGTGCCACGCGGCATTATAAGTTTTAGGGTTCCGTGAACACGAGGTCCACTCAGTTCACTAATCTCATTCGAGATAATACGGCGCTATGCTGTCGCAGGGGAAGGCCTATGTCATACTTGAGATGGCTGTTTACCAAGCTCCATGCAATATGGGCTAGTTATGTGGTTTAGTGGTTCATAGATATGAACAACTCCTAATTTTACCAAATTTTAGCTAAATCTGTCTACACTTTTATGGGATAAATGTAATGGACTAACAAACAAACTATAGGCGTTCGAGCCTCGCCTATTTTGATACTAAAGTAATTTTAGATAGGTAGGTCCTATCTGTAGCTTGTCACAAGCATGCCTCGGCAGAATTTCACCCAAATCGGACCGAGCGTTTAGGAAACCATTGGGCAAGCAAACGAATAGTTGGGCGTTCGCGCCTTACTACTAGTGATTATAGTAAGACCGACCATGATGAAGGTAGCCGACCCATCCTGATGGTAACCGTAGCCAGGGTCAGTTAATATGCGCTAGATTTAGAAACTAAATCTATTCTACGGTTTCGGATATTATGGGCAGTGTTCACGGTGTCCGGGTCCTGTCGGCTCCTATTGCGTCCTGAACTAGCGCCTCGACCAAACACTTGGCTTACACGCCTTCTCGCTTTGACCTGATTGTGATGCCGCGACTATGATTCGCGTGGGTCTCACGGTGGGTTGCGACTGTGTTGGTTCGTTGTTCTTCACGTTCAGCCAACCTATTAAACTGACATTACTTTCGCCCTTTATCAAGGGTTTGCTACGTCTAAAGACAGAGCTTTAACACTATGTATTATTTTGGAGCCGGCGGCACGATGGATATCGTGTCCATTTCGCTCTGGTTATATAGACCGCAGGTCTTTATATCATTATATACAACTGTATGGCACAGTTCCAGGTCTAAGAACCATATTAGTAGATTAACTACTTATTTCACATTCCGTAGTGCTCTTCTCACAGGATGAGCGACATTCAAGTCGGAATATATACTTTATTTTAGTACCTAGTGCTAATATGTATTCGCGATCAGTCACTGTTCGAAGGTATTAATCCTACCTGACGAATAGGGATGGACAAGCTATGGCTGTAAAGACTCAGCTATAGTTCACACTATACACGTATAATAAGGCGCCTCACAAGCGTTTTATATACACTAGCTTTGGGATTCGGGTGGAACATGGCATAGTACACTTTACATTGTCGTGTAGCTTAATTAAATTACACTTGAAGGGTGGTGGACTCTGATCATGTACCTTAGTGGCCTGCCAGAGACAGTAGCTAGCGGGGCTCACGTAGTAGTAATTATCTGTTTAGAGCTAAAATCGCTCGTTCAATTACTTTGAGTTAGATGTACATTGTTTTAATCACCAAAATAATGCAGTACTGACGTCAGTCAAGTATTACGTTATTCCGAGCACTGGGGGCTAGCTACCCTTCCCAATTTGGGGGGGCCCAAAATAGGGACCAATCACAGTAGGGAAACTAGGGTTCCGCGCGAAATACTTCAAAATTACGGGTTAGACTACATCGTTCGTCCAAACACAACATGATAGATTAATCTCCTAAAAATAACTTGTCATTCACCTTCAAAAAGACTCTGAGTTACTGCGATCACAATTTAGGGTTCTCTAGACGATCTGGCCAAACGTTTAATCGTATTTTAAAATGCAATAAAAATCAAGTATAGTTTACATACTTCTTATAGGTAGATAGTGGTAGGTTGTATGTTGTATGTACGTATGCGTATTATAGGTAGGTTTAGTTAGGTATATTTATGTTTATATTTATATATATTTGTATGTATAGGCTGGTGGGAGGTTACAATTTGATAAGCCGTGATCAGGATAAGAAGAGGGTCCAAAATATTACATTTGGATAGCCAAAATCAGGATTCGGAGGCGGGAACGGTTACAGTGCTACCAAAGAACTTGGATGTCTGACATCTGATTTTCGCGTTCGTAGACTGAATCTTGTAGGTAGTCGTTTTGTATAATAAAACTTTGTGTTCAGTTATTTGTGATAAACATAGATAAATAACTTTAGTTGGCTTCGGTTTATGCCACAATTTGATGTTCGTGAAATGGAATGAAGTGCGAATGACAATTATAACTGAATGATTAATCTATCAAACAAAGAGAATTATTATTTTTATCCTATGTAGTTTTATAGTTTATAGGTTAATTTAAACCCCAGCTATTGTCTTATATCCGGGGGGTTGAATACAGGAGTCGACGAGTGAGTGAGTGCTCCCGTTGAATTCTTTTATATGACAGCGTATTTGAAGTAGGCATTGATAATATAATTTCTTCTCAATACTCCGTTGGTAAAATTCCGGATTTCAATAATTAAATAAGTTATTTGTTCGAAAGAAATATTTGGTAGGTACATTTTCTAGTTGGTGTATAAGATGGGTAGTTAACGATTTAGTTCAGAGAAAAAGGTCTCTCATAATAATTGATAAATAAGGTAGTTGAACGTTACGAATAGCGTGTACTTATGTAGGCAGACGGGGCTGTGAAGTTGCACTTATTTAATAGGTTAGGTAATTTAAGTAAATTTTAGGTAGGTTATATACTATTTTGAATCAAAATATAGTAATATTTAAGTTATTTACATTTCGTAAAAGAAGCAGTTGTTATGTTGAATGCCTACTGTCGTTGGAATCGCAAAAGAAGGTCTGTGAAGGACATGCGATTTGCTCTTGATATTGTCGTAGGAACTTCAAGCTAGTGCGCTATGGCACAATAATATATCCGTAGTCTCGCAATTTACAGTCGCGAGTTCGATCCTGTTAGAGGTAATTTGTTTTAAAGATAAATTTTATTTTTACTTTTTGTTAGATTGTATATTAGGAGTTTGTAATTAGCCTCGTAACTTAGTGTCGCCAGTTCGAGTCCCGGGGGAGGCAAATTTAGAAAAAAAAAATATTATTTTAGTTCTTAATATATCTGGGCTGTAAATTAGAAATAGTCAGTAGCCTCGCATACTAGGGTCGCAGGTTCGGTTCCTGTTGCGGTTGAAAAAAAATAATATTTTTTTAGTTTTAATTTATTTACGTTATATATTAGGAGTACCTAGTAGCTTCGCATACTAGGGTCGCAGGTTCGGTTCCCGGTGCGGTTAAGAAAAATAAATTTTTGTTTTGTTTGGTTTGTTCCGCAGTAGATCAAGGTTTCCAAACGTATATGTGCATCTGGGGACATTGGATGCGAGATAGGGTACATAATAAAGATTTAGTTTTAAATATTTATCAGGGACCTCGAGGTATAATGAGGTATGGTCGCCGTATACGAGCTTTATGTTCGGATGTTGGGAATAGAGTAACAGGAATAGGTACTGCTCTGAATTTTATTGTAGGAACTTTAGATACAGCTGTTAGGTAATAACTTTCAGTAAGTGAATTGGGTCTTTAGGAACGGATTAGTTCATATGGTGGGTTATTCTAAGAAATTGTTCGTTTTGAAAAAAAAAAACTACCTTCCAGGTAAATAGGCAAATTTTCATAAGGTGCGTGAGTACGTTTTGGCTGCGATCGAGTGGTATACTTGGGTAGAATGTAACTGGTAGCTGTGGGTACATGCGAAAACTCCTGTCTTTGACGTTCCAACTTACAATTTATTAGTTGTTGTCAATTAGACTTAGTGTTACATATCTATTATACCGGGGGTAGCCAGTGTTATGGTAGACAATATTTAATATTTCGGAAATTTTATTCTGGATCCTATTAGGGTAACTTTGGTTTTATTTAGTCTATTATACGGGGGGTTGTGTGTAATATAGGTGTCTGAACTTAGTATTTTGCATAGCACTATCGCGGAAGCGAACCGCAGTGGCTTATAGGATAGTTAAGATACGAGGAAAATATTTTAAATTAGTATCTCGGAATTTAAATATTCAAAATCAACAATAAATAATTAGTTGAGTGAGGTCCACGGTAGTCACTCAATCTGACTAATTAAGAGATAGTCTTTATAAATGATAGATATAAGCATATGAGTGTGGAAATAATAAGATTAAATAATACATATATGAAATAATAAATATTTAATTTAGTATTTGCAATTTATCCTTTGTTCAGTATTAGTTTTCGTATACTTTATTTTGCTCAGCCTTTATTAGTTGCTTGAGTGCCCGCATATAGTTTCACTTTTGTCTCTTCCGATCGACAAAGGATGCCGAAAGAGGTCGTTTGGAGCGATAAGGCCGCCTTGCATCTAGTTGCGTGTTTTGATAGATCATATGTGTTTCCTTTTGTGCGTACAATAGAGAATATTTATCTTATCCTATTTCAAAGATAGAAAATTAAACCTGGGTTTTATTTTAAAATCTTTAAGATCGGGGGGTTGACGAGTCTTCTACTAGGAATCAAAATAAAATCGGCTTGCGTGGTATGCTAGACGAATATAATATTTTTATAGGGCCACTGTATATACGCGGTAGTTAGGTAACTTTATGCTACTAAAATGAATGAGTACGTCAGTATGCGCTAAGAATAATTTGTAGGCGTATTTTAAAATAGATAGCATTTTGTTCTTCGTCATTTAAGAAATGATATAGGAAGGGTACACATAACAAAAATAACCATGGGATCAAATAATATAAACTTATTCGAAAATAGGATGTTTCGAAAAACCAGTTAAATATAATTTTAAATGAAGTAGGTACTTATTTGATTTATCTCATTTGAATATAACATAATTCTTTTATTCATGTATCTAAACTGCGGTATTCTACTGGAATAGGGTTGCTTACATATATCTATGTAACTTATTTTAAGTTTAATATCGTTTCACTGTAAGTGTAGGTGACTGGTAGGAAATCTAAATTTTACCTATAAATAATGCCTTCGCTAGACTAAGTCGCGTCTAAGGTGTAGGTAAATTGAAATGACAATCATGGTACTTGTAGATGACAATAAATACATAAGTAGGCTAAGTTTTAAATTTTAGCTAAAAACATTTTATAGATAAGTTTTAGGTTTCTTATATAGGTACTCTTTACGCATTATTAAGTAGTATTTTTAAAAGTGAACAATATTAGTGTACTTGATTCCCTTTAACGTATCTCGTGGGACTAGTTGGTTAAAAGGCTCGCTAGCGGAAGCAGGTTCCGGGGGTGCGCGAGATGCAAGCGGACCGCGGGTGTGGAGAGAAGGGTAGCCGATATGTTAATTTGGGTCCTAAGCTGTTTTCCTATCGAAGTTCATTCAGCTAGGTACGTTAGGTAGCTTTGTGTGAAGGAGTAACAAACATACATACATCCGTACATGTAAGGTTTCGCGTGTGTAATATTGATAATGATTTAAGTAGGTTACGTGGGTAGAAAAGAAAACTTAGTTGTCTCTGGTTTAATTACCTACCTACATTTACCTGTAAATGTTGGCTATAGATGCATTCTGGAAAAAAAAAAATTGTTTTGACAAAGACGTCTAGTAAATAGCGTCTAGGATAAGTATATAAGGTACTTAAATAGATAATTTATCCTAAAGGTGTAGGTACCTATGACTGCTTATCAATCTAAATTAGAAAAACCTTTTGACGGTAAAAATAAATTATTTCCAACCATTTCACATTTCAGTGTGTAAAATAGAGAGATGAGATGAAGCTCTAAAATAGGTACATAAATTTTAAGTAATTTATAATATCATTCCAAACTAATAAATAAGGTCTTATCATTAGTTCAATCTTAAGGATCATTCAGTATGAAACTTTTATTACTAGTAGGTAGCTAGTTATTCGTATTATTCGGACAAGTAGGTAATTATTTGGATTACTCGGGCTGAGTACATAAAAAAGCATAGGGTATTATTCGGTACGTAGGTAAGTTGGAGAATCTATAAGTTAGACGATTAGTCAAAGGTTTATTTTTTTTAGAAATCCTCACGTATTTATAGAAGAAACTAAAATAGTATCATCATCATCATCACATCAGCTCATTTGCGTCCCCACCAAGGGGCTCGAGCCATAAAATAGTATAGACGTACGTAGTTCAAAAGATTTGGAGTGAAGTTGAGACAAACACATAATCACATTATTAGATATATAGGGAGTACCTACACACTTCAGTTTTGATTTTATTTGTTTATCGCAATAGTTTTGTAAATCAATCTTACAACAGCGGAAATTTCGGCTAGAGCATTCTAATTACTTTTAATTAAGCTGTACCAATAATTTGTTATTTGTATAATATTATAAAAAAGCAGGTAAATAGGTAGGGCGTGCTAGTAACTACTATTTCCTTCGAATGTTTTGATTGTGGCGCTGTTACGAGTGACATAGGCAGCTACTATAGGTATAGGTGTGACCTTTCGCCACAGAGAAGGTATGAAGGAGTTAGTTTGTCATTCTTTCAATAGATGGCGTCACGGGTCATACATTTTGTTCGAAACATTTTTACGGTTTCATTGAAAACAATGTTTCGTAGAATTTCTAACTTACTAGGCGATAATAGAATTTATTCAATAGGATAGAGATATTTTACTTCAATTCGATCGAATATTGATGCAAGACAAATGTCTTGTAGTTCGGCCCGTTTTCACAAGGTGTCGCTGACCATTTGAGTTTGCACAGTGAGTTTGTCACAGATATAAAAGTCTGTCGACTTGCCGCTTATAAGTAATGGCGCTAGCGTAGTTCAGGTGTCGCGTGCGTTTAGGAATTATTTGCAGTCGGGGACTTATCGCACGAAAAAAAAAAAAAGGTTAGGTTTTATAAGTTTAAGTTAAAAGGAGACGCCATCGGAATAACAATTGTGATATTTTTGAATTAAATGTTTTAATATCGATTGAGTTTTATTACCTAGTTTAAAATGAAATTGAAAAAAAAAAACCCACTTGTCTTTTTATTTTGATAACCCGGTAAAATGTGTAAAGGTATGTTTGAATAACAGGTACAGCGAAGCTATGTTATTTCAACATTAGCATATCTACGCTTTTGGTGAATGGCTGATTTTAGTAATCAAATTAGAAGGTACAGTAGGATTATAATAAAAATATTATAATCTTGCTAAATGTAGTGAATTTACGCATGAATAGGAAAGGTAGGGAGTCGGTATTAGTTTTATAAGGTTGCGGTTAGTTTTAAGTTTGTAATGATGCATGCTGCTTCAATTATTTATTACTCTTATATATAGGTTGTGCCGGGTTGTGGTGAAAGTGGGTCATCTTTGGTGCGTTAAATATTAGCGCTCATTTATTTTCAACTTTCAGATCTGATTTTAGAACGAAGTCACGGTCTGTCATTGGAAGTAAATATTATTTTCTTTTGCAAGATGAGGGTTTTGGTTATAAACTAAAGTGAGAATTGTGTTTAAATACTTGAAAATAGGTCTACATATTCTCTTGTGTTGACTACAATAAATATCCTGGCTGAAGATAAGGATTTGTTGACCTTTCCAGGATTGGAATACCACAAAAGGAAATTTGAGAGTGATGTGAAAAGAGGGGTTTTGTGTGAGTTGCTTTGATATTTTGGGAATAAAATTAAGGGGAGCGTGATCTTGAAGGAGAGTCAACAAATACTGGATATCTGAGTCAGCTGTTGGCACACGCTGTCCTTCTTCATGTATACAAAAATAGTTTGAACCAACAATTTGTTCTTTTGAGTCTTACGTTACGTTGGTTTGGGCTAATTACTCTACCAGAAGCTAAGAACTGGACTTATACACTATACATACTCCAAGGTAAGATTCTATTGTCACTTGGGGGAAGCTCTATTCGGAGAACTTGACTGATTGTCGCGGGAACCGCTTCAGTTATATCACAGACAGTTTGGAGAGGTAAACTAGATTGACAATTTACTAATGCGCGTATGCCAGTAGAGTTTCCTGGTGCGTGGGGAATTGGAAGCTAGTGGTCCACTCAATGTATACGCCTATGCGCGAACGTAGCAGTGGCTTCGACTCACACCCGAAATGCCCGTTCGAACTCCTCTGTGATGGCAGGAGCTGGTCCTGTGCTAATCTGGTTTTGTTTATGGTTGAGTGTATCAATCAAGGGACAATAAATGACATGCCTGGTTTAAATACACACCACACTTAGGGGAGAATGTGCCAACAGGAAATTTTAATAGTTATTAGCTATTTTGAAAATTTCAAAAAGACAATTCTCTGAATTCTATTTTTAAAAATTTTCAGGGGGTTGGATTGTAACGGATCCATATGTATAAATAAATATCTATAGGTAATACAGTAAGTCTTGATAGACTAAAAGGAATCTGTCTATTGGGAAAAACATAACTAAGTTTTATTCAGTCGGGTGAGGATTAACCTCGAGTCGAGTGAATAGACAGTTATTGGAACAAATTAGCTCAGGGACTATTTCCGAGAAGCCAGGCTGCCGCCTGTCGGCCGTCATTCGAACCACGCGGTGCGCACGCTATAACAGTAAGTGTTGCCGCGAAAACTGAGGCCGGAGCGATATTGGCGCCAGTCTGTCTGGCTGCTGGCAGCGACCGACGCTTGCGCGGGCGCCTCGATGTCGGGTGGCTTGGATCACGCCATGTCTATAGGTGTGCGTGCGACTGCCCGCGCGCCGCCGAGGCTGCATCTGTGTGAAAGCTTATAAAACCACGGACGCACGGACGCTGGGGGATTCATTCGAACAGACCACCACAGGGGAAACACGTATTCAAAGGACAACTGCGAGGACGCCACGCTGCCCGACGACCCCACACATGGGCCGTGTCCATGACCTGTCAGCTAAGTAAGTCAGATGACACAGAAATAGGAAATCTTCGTTCTACGAGGCACGTGAGTGTTTATTTCTTTGAGTTTATGTGTTTCATTATGTTTTCCAGGTTTTATAGCTTATTTAATGTGTGTTAATTTCCAATCTATATTTAATAGGTTTTAATGCTAACATTTATTTCAGGGTTTTATGTTTTAATGCTAACATTTATTTCAGGGTTTTATGTTTTATGATTAGGATAGGTAGTATGTAGGCCCGCAGTTGGACAAGGGATATGATAACCGTAGCCACGTTTGTAGGATGTGGGAAGTGCTAAGTCCACTGCTGGGGTATCTGTCCAACAGAGACTGATGGTATAACTGCTGTAGCAACGTTTGTGGGATGTGGGAAGAGACTGTCCACTGCTGGGACATTTGTCCAACAGAGACTGATGATATAACTGTTGTAGCAACGTTTGTAGGATGTGGGAAGTGCTAAGTCCACTGCTGGTGCATTTGTCCAACAGAGACTGATGATATAACTGTTGTAGCAACGTTTGTAGGATGTGGGAAGTGCTAAGTCCACTGCTGGTGCATTTGTCCAACAGAGACTGATGATATAACTGTTGTAGCAACGTTTGTAGGATGTGGGAAGAGACTGTCCACTGCTGGGGTATCTGTCCAACAGAGACTGATGATATTATTGCTGTAGCAACGTTTGTAGGAAGTGGGAAGTGCTGAGTCCACTGCTGGGGAGAGATGATATCTATTCTGCAGCGGCTGATATGATGAAATCATCAAGGCCACGTGTGCGGTCAAAGCTTTAGGGTTCCGTGAACACGAGGTCCACTCAGTTCACTAATCTCATTCGAGATAATACGGCGCTATGCTATCGAAGGGAAGGCCTATTTCATCGAACTGCCTTCACTGCAAGTGCCACGCGGCATTATAAGTTTTAGGGTTCCGTGAACACGAGGTCCACTCAGTTCACTAATCTCATTCGAGATAATACGGCGCTATGCTGTCGCAGGGGAAGGCCTATGTCATACTTGAGATGGCTGTTTACCAAGCTCCATGCAATATGGGCTAGTTATGTGGTTTAGTGGTTCATAGATATGAACAACTCCTAATTTTACCAAATTTTAGCTAAATCTGTCTACACTTTTATGGGATAAATGTAATGGACTAACAAACAAACTATAGGCGTTCGAGCCTCGCCTATTTTGATACTAAAGTAATTTTAGATAGGTAGGTCCTATCTGTAGCTTGTCACAAGCATGCCTCGGCAGAATTTCACCCAAATCGGACCGAGCGTTTAGGAAACCATTGGGCAAGCAAACGAATAGTTGGGCGTTCGCGCCTTACTACTAGTGATTATAGTAAGACCGACCATGATGAAGGTAGCCGACCCATCCTGATGGTAACCGTAGCCAGGGTCAGTTAATATGCGCTAGATTTAGAAACTAAATCTATTCTACGGTTTCGGATATTATGGGCAGTGTTCACGGTGTCCGGGTCCTGTCGGCTCCTATTGCGTCCTGAACTAGCGCCTCGACCAAACACTTGGCTTACACGCCTTCTCGCTTTGACCTGATTGTGATGCCGCGACTATGATTCGCGTGGGTCTCACGGTGGGTTGCGACTGTGTTGGTTCGTTGTTCTTCACGTTCAGCCAACCTATTAAACTGACATTACTTTCGCCCTTTATCAAGGGTTTGCTACGTCTAAAGACAGAGCTTTAACACTATGTATTATTTTGGAGCCGGCGGCACGATGGATATCGTGTCCATTTCGCTCTGGTTATATAGACCGCAGGTCTTTATATCATTATATACAACTGTATGGCACAGTTCCAGGTCTAAGAACCATATTAGTAGATTAACTACTTATTTCACATTCCGTAGTGCTCTTCTCACAGGATGAGCGACATTCAAGTCGGAATATATACTTTATTTTAGTACCTAGTGCTAATATGTATTCGCGATCAGTCACTGTTCGAAGGTATTAATCCTACCTGACGAATAGGGATGGACAAGCTATGGCTGTAAAGACTCAGCTATAGTTCACACTATACACGTATAATAAGGCGCCTCACAAGCGTTTTATATACACTAGCTTTGGGATTCGGGTGGAACATGGCATAGTACACTTTACATTGTCGTGTAGCTTAATTAAATTACACTTGAAGGGTGGTGGACTCTGATCATGTACCTTAGTGGCCTGCCAGAGACAGTAGCTAGCGGGGCTCACGTAGTAGTAATTATCTGTTTAGAGCTAAAATCGCTCGTTCAATTACTTTGAGTTAGATGTACATTGTTTTAATCACCAAAATAATGCAGTACTGACGTCAGTCAAGTATTACGTTATTCCGAGCACTGGGGGCTAGCTACCCTTCCCAATTTGGGGGGGCCCAAAATAGGGACCAATCACAGTAGGGAAACTAGGGTTCCGCGCGAAATACTTCAAAATTACGGGTTAGACTACATCGTTCGTCCAAACACAACATGATAGATTAATCTCCTAAAAATAACTTGTCATTCACCTTCAAAAAGACTCTGAGTTACTGCGATCACAATTTAGGGTTCTCTAGACGATCTGGCCAAACGTTTAATCGTATTTTAAAATGCAATAAAAATCAAGTATAGTTTACATACTTCTTATAGGTAGATAGTGGTAGGTTGTATGTTGTATGTACGTATGCGTATTATAGGTAGGTTTAGTTAGGTATATTTATGTTTATATTTATATATATTTGTATGTATAGGCTGGTGGGAGGTTACAGTACCTTTACAAAAAGACATACGGATATTACCCATTCCTGTATCCGTCGTTATTCGTGTCAGGTATGGTGGGGTTGAACACTCTAGAGTTCAGACGTAAAATGCAGCTCTTAGTCCATTACTGTCTGCTTTTGCGCGGAAAAATCCAAAATCCCGCGACTCTTGAGAAGTTTCAGCTCCGTACCACTGCTAGAGTTCCACACCATCGATGCGCACGTCTGCGTCCACCTCTGTTCACTTCCCTGCCGGGGCCAGGCATGGGCACACAGAGCGGACGTAATGCTCCAACTGCTAGGGCCATTCAGATGATCAACGACATGCACTCGCGGCTTGGGCATGCTGACGTACTTTGCGACAAAAAGCCTAAAATATTAATTGACATTTACTATTATATAAGTTGTAAATATTAGTTAGGTTGATTCAAATTTATATTTATATTTCTATGTTTTATTAATAAAATTGGAATTAGGAATTGTATTAGATTATAAAATGTTAGTGACTTGGATCTGAAATCTGTAAGCTAGCATTTATGAATAAATGAAATGAAAAAAAAAAAAAAAAAAGAGGGGTAATTTTTTAAGCAGTCTAGTTTTTAATTTTTAAGTCTTGTTTTTTCGTGCGGATGGTGGCGCATCGGGAGCTGGGTCGTTCCTTTCCCTCTAATATGGTTGATGGGAGCGATAGCTGACACTCGTGTACACTCGTGACCGGGTGCTGTCCGTGTGAACTGGCCTACTCTTGTTAAATACATTCGATGATTTTTATGTATAACTTTTCGTGTCATATTGTTTTCATGTTCTAATGACATAATCTGATTTATATCAAGTATTTAATTTTGACGTTATTAACTAATATTTGTTTATTTCTTGATTGTCCACAAATGACATTGTTATTATTATTTTATGACTATCAGAAAGAGTGTAATTTGCACCTATTTTGAATAAATATATTGAATTGAATTGAATTAATTTTACCTTTTCCCGCGGCTTTGTCCGTGTGTCGTGTTTGAGTATCGTTTTCAACCGACTTCAAAAAAGAAGGAGGTTCTCAATTAGACTTAATGTTTCTCTCGTATGTATGTATGTATGTTACGCGATTTCTTGGCCGATTTTGAAGCAATTTTAGTGTTTGTTTTTCTGTTTGATAGGTAATTTCTCCAAAAATATGATCCTATATAAATTTCATCAAAACCATTTAAGTAAGTACTTTTTTATCAAATTAACAACTACAAAAAATAAATTACTTCTTTCTTACTGTCTTCATAGGTACGTGAGCCGCAAGCGGCTTGCGAGCGTAGATAACTAACTAAAACCCAATATACTGAAATCAGTTTTTAGGGTTCCGTACCAGATAACAGGTCCCTATTACTGAGCGTGTATGTCTGTCCGTATGACTGTATGGCAAGGACCGCTACCTCCTATCCGGGAGGTCGTGGTTTGGGTCCTGCCACGTACCAATATGTTTTCGAATTTCGATCTTACATGTATGATATCCAACGTTCTTCATCATATCAGCTCATATACGTCCCCACCGAGGGGCTCGATCCTACCCTGAATTAGGGTGATCGGGCGTTAGTCGACCACGCGGGCCCAGTGCGGGTTGTTCGACTTCACACACAACCTTCGAGTTTCTTCGCAGGTGTGTGCAGGTTTCCTCACGATGTTTTCCTTCACCGTTAAAGCAAACGGTGAGCGTATGTACGTAAGTTTCTAAAAACTCATTGGTACATTGGCCGTCCGGATTTGAACCCGACACCTCTGGTTAGGAGGACCGAGTCGTTACCGGTTGAGCCACCGACGCTTTAACCAACGCTCTTACGATGAAGGAAAATATCGTGAGGAAACCTGCACACGCCTGCAAAGAAACTCGACCAACCGGCACTTGGCCAGCATGGTCGACTAAGGACCGATCACCCTAATTCAGGGTAGGCTAGAGCCCCTCGGTGGGGACGTATATATGAGCTGATGTGAGATGATGAGAGGGTCCGCGGTGCGAGTAATTAAAATTATGCATTAAAACCTTCCTCATGAATAACTTCATCTATTATTGCAAACCGTTTGAAAATCATTTCGGTTGTTTTTGAGTTTATCGCATTCAGACAGACAGACACACAGATGCAGCGAGAGGACTTTGACTGAATGAATATACACAATCTCTGATTCGCTAAACTTAAGTAGCAGTAGGCCCATCGCTGAATCCAACTCGGCTGGGCAGCGTTCAGGAAGCTTCGCAATATCTTCACGTCCCAAATGCCGCAGTGTCATAAGATCAAGGTCTTCGACCAGTATGGGTTGCCAATGATTACTTACGGAACTGAGACATGGTCGCTTACTATGGACCTTATAAGAAGGCTGAAGGTCACCCAAAGGGCAATGGAGCATGCTATGCTCGGAGTTTCTCTGCGTGATCGAATCAGAAACGACAAGATCCGTAGGAGAACCAAAGTAACTGACATAGCTTTCAGAATAGGGGATCGGAGTGCCAGTCATTTGAATTACTTTTTATGATCTGTCAAAACTAAATTTTGTTCTAAAAATGTTTGAAATACATAGTACATAGATTTTAAGCGTCATTGATGAACTTATTTTGTGAATTTGATAAATTAAAAATTGAAGACGTGATGGAAAAACAAAACAAGTAAGGTTTTTTGAACCTCCAAGAGGATAGCAATTTAGAAAATAATATTTTAGATTTTATGATTGATGCAGTCCGATCCCCTATTGCTAATCTTAAGTAGCAGTGGGCGGGGCACATAGCTCTTAAAACAGATGGCCGTTGGGGCATTAAAGTTCTCGAGTGACAACCGAACGTAGCGTAGGCGGGCCTCCCACTCGGTGGACCGATGACCTGTCGAAGGTCAAGGGAAGCCGTTGGATGCGAGGAGCGCAGAACCGGTCGTCGTGGAGGCCGTTGTCCAGCAATGATCGTCCTTCGGCTGATATGATGATGATAATGATAGACAATCAAATGATTAAAAGATAACAGTATCTTTGTTTTGTAAAAACAAAAGAGTAAGAAGTAGTTAACGGATAATGATACATCACGTTTGACTTAGCTGTATAGCTGTATATAGCTGTGTAACAGATGGCCAAGAGACTACAAAAAATAGCGACCGGCAAAATGCTAGACGAAATTGTAGTAGGTAAGAAATGGCTTAAGGCTTTCCTCAGCTTTATCCTTGGTGTTGTGGAATTGTGTTTATTACAAACTAGCTTTTGCCAGCGCCTTCGCTCGCGTTAACATAGTTTCTACGACTGTCTTCGGGGGTGCGCAGTGCGCAAAATGCAACCGGCTCGCGAGCATGGAAAAAAGAACCCAATATGTTAATCCAGGTCCTAATTCTACCAAATTTCATCTAGATACTTTCAGTAGTTTTTGCGTGAAAGAGTAACAAACATCCATACACACATACAAACTTTCACATTTATAATACTAATATGATGTACGTACGCTATGGGTTACAGATTACTCAAGAAAAATATGTATTTACTCATTTTAGATATTACAATGTCATAAACCGCCTAACTTTAGCCGCCTCCGTGGCTTAATGGTTAGTCCATTCGCTTCACACCTGGAGGTCGCGGGTTGGATTTCCGGTGGGGTCAATTTGTAAGACTCGGTTTGGTTAGTCTTAGGGCATTTTATAAGCCCGCCTGGCTAGCTATCACCATCATATCTAAGTCTTGCTGCCAAACATCAGTGTTAACAACATTGATGTGTTTCGGCTTGAAGATAAGATAGTCAGTTCTCCATTGCGTTAGGGAATCTTGGTCAGTCCGCTTCCATCTTCGGCATCATCGTCCCTTACCATCAGGTGAGATGATGCCAAGGGCTTACCAATTGTAAATAAAAAATACATGTCATTAGAATAAAACACATTAATATATAAAAATAACAGTTCAAAAAAAACTAAAAACCTACTTCAAAAATTTCACTCAAAAGTATGAAATAATAATTTTATAGGTATATAAGTTCACAAAATTAATCAACAATAACGAAATCAAAGGTAGGTACGAATCAAATTAGGGGCCTACAACTTTTTTTAATGTCGGTACCAAATACCAGCATAGGATACTTACCTACCAAATGTTTTAGATTCGATGTCTTTTCTGGCACTGACCTCAAAAAAAATTGTAGTCCCCTAATTTGATTCATACCTGTCTTTGAGTTCGTTGTAAATGGGGGGTTTTGTTTTCTTTTAGTTCGTTATAACTATTTAAATGGGGGGGGGGGGGCGACTTATTTTTAATGCTTTTTTTTTAGGAATTAATGTTTGCCATTTTTAACTTCGGTATTCCGGCAGGGGGGTGGGGGCCTGGTCCAGAATGCTCCATAACGCAACCGAATATTTGGTCAGTTTTTGCATAATTGTCATGAGTACAACTAGTACTTTCAATTTATAACTTACTCAGCCATTTCCTTTATCGTTTTTTTTTATACATATTAGTCGGGTAATTAGGTAGGCATGCACTATCCGCGAACACAATGCAGGAAACCACGTGTTAACAAAAAGAAATAGCCCTAGAGCTTTATTCAGAGTACTAAAATGATTGCATGTGCAGCAGCTATTGCGACTTGAGCTAATAAGCAAAAAGAGTAAGCAGCGTGCACAATTCACCGTAATTTACGTTTGCAGCACTAAACATCCCGCAAATGTACTCTTAGGCTATGTAAGTTATTTACTGTACTTCTTTATTGTAAGCGGGGCGGGTCAAATGGAGCCGTTGCATTTGTCTATAAAAACTGATTAAATTAGCTATTGAAATTTCCTTTCTACCTAGGTATATCAATTTACTTAAGATTCTATAGTTTTTTTTATTATTTTTTGCATTGTTCTCCTAACGAACTTCGCGACGTGACGTATGTATGAAACCTGACACGGCAACACGGAGAGTTTAGGAAACCTTTCTCAGGAAAAAAAAAATGGAGACTGTCAAGAATGCTCGAAATATATTTATACCATTGCTCCTCTAAAAAGCTTATTTTATTCAATAAAAAGCTCTTTTAATCACTATTTTGGTGTTTGAATTTAAAACACACCAATAGGTATTCGACCTTGCATCTTAGCTATACAACCTCCTTGCGCAAAAAAATACTCTATACAAACTTCTTATCCAAATAATATTCGACATACAAACTCCTTGTGCAAATAATTCCTCGAGATTTGATTGTTCGATATTTTCGAAAAGGAGTTTAGCATTAGAATAAAAACTGTTTTGAGTTCGTCATTCTTTAGTAAATTGGCGCAATTTTTAATACTTTAAGTTGTACGAACACAAAAACTACTCTTTATTTTAGTAATTATTCCAATTTTAATGAATATTTTAATTAATTTAACATTACTCTTTTCTTCGTTAAATCTTTATTTTCGCTTAAATGTTTCTTTTTCTCGGAGTCATGGTATAAAGTATAGTATGCAACTCTTGAATAAAACGAATTTATATCGAGGGCCATGAATCACTCGTGTCGCTCAGGGTTCATGTATCACTCCCTACGGTCGTGATTCAGTCTTTAGAACCCTTCACTTGCTCGTGATTCATCTATGGCCCTCGCTTTAAATCCGTCTTTTATTCACTAGTTGCATAATATACTATTTTCTCAATTCGTCGCCTGTAATAATATGGTGCAGTTTGACAGGGATCAGACAGTTTAAGTACCGCTTTTTAAGGTTCCGTTGTCAACAAGGAACCCTTTTAGTTTCGCTGTGTAGATGTTATTCACGCCAACAAAGTGGTAAAATAAAAAGACGTGTGGCACATGGGGACTGCCGCGGTAAAGCTATTGCATAGCATTTTTTATCAACTTATGCAATTATAATTATTATGACAACCATCACGACCACCATCGCGACCACTATCGCGACCACCATCGCGACCACCATCGCGACCACCATCGCAACCACCATCGTGACCACAATCGCGACCACCATCGCGACCACCATCGCGACCACCATCGCGACCACCATCGCGACCACCACCGCGACCACCATCGCGACCACCTTCGCAACCAGCATTGCGATCACTATCGTAACCACCATCGTGACCACCGTCGTGACCACCATCGAGACCACCATCGCGATCACAATCACGACCACTATTGCGACCACCATCTTGACCACCATCGCGACCACCTACGCAACCACCATCGCGACCACTATCGCGACCACCATCGCGACCTTAATCACGACGACCATCGCGACCACCATCACCACCATGACGAGACTGGCATATACATGTACGCCGACGACGTGACAGCGGTCGTCAGTGCTCCAACCTTAACCCAGCTAGAAATGACGCTAAACTCGACAGTCCAGCGGTTAGACCAATGGTTTAAATTTAACGGCTTATCATTGAACAGGCAAAAAACCTGCTTCATGCATTTTAGCCTTAACGGACACCGCCCTCATAGAATGAGCGTGTACGCAGGCGGCGCCCTCATCGATCAAGTTTCTGTCACAAAACTTCTGGGTTTCCAGATCGATAGCGCATTAGTGTGGGAGACCCACATCGATGAGGTGTGCGCGAAACTGGGTAGTTCTTGTTTTGCGCTGCGCCGCCTGGCGCGCACCGCGGCGGTCGCCACCGTGCGGTCTTGCTATTTCGCAACCGTTCACTCGCGCCTGTCGTACGGTACCGAGCTGTGGGCCCGCGCCGCCGACTGGCGTCGCGCGTTTGTGATGCAGAAGCGGGCCGTGCGTGCTATGGCTGGAGTGCCGGACGATGTTTCAGCCCGCAAATATTTTGCTAAATTTAAAATACTACCGCTTCCGTGCTTATATCTTCTCCAGATAGCGATGTTCACCCGTGAAAATCTGCATACCTTCGAACGTAGGGGCGGGCGTTAGCAAATTTAGTCTTCGGAGCAACAAAAAGAAGGACCACCTGGTAGTAGAAGCACATCATCATCATCATCATATCAGCCGAAGGAAGTCCACTGCTGGACATAGGCCTCCCCCAAGGATCTCCACGACGACCGGTTCTGCGCTGCCCGCATCCAGCGGCTTCCCGCGACCTTCACCAGGTCATCGGTCCACCGAGTGGGAGGCCTGCCTACACTACGCTTTCCGGTGCGTGGTCGCCACTCGAGAACTTTACTGCCCCAACGGCCATCTGTTCTACGAGCAATGTGCCCCGCCCACTGCCACTTCAGTTTAGCAATTCTGAGAGCTATGTCGGTCACTTTGGTTCTCTTACGGATTTCCTCGTTTCTGATTCGATCACGCAGAGAAACTCCGAGCATAGCACGCTCTATTGCCCTTTGGGTGACCTTGAGCCTTCTTATGAGGCCCATAGTAAGCGACCACAAAACGGTGGTCGCTTACTATGGGCCTCATAAGAAGAAGCACATAGGCTTACCAAATCAGAGAGATCGGCGTACGTGATCGGCCCCGTCGTCTACAATCGTTTGCCGGAATCTATTAAGAGTGCAGCGTCTACATCTGCCTTTAAGTATAAATTAAGAAAGTGGCTCCAGGAGCAATTATTTTATAATTATGAAGAATTCTTTAATAATTCTATTGAGAACGTACCTGGGAAAGAAGGGTACCTTTAATATACAATTGTAATTTTTATTATTATTACTACATATAAAGTTTTTGACGTATAACCAGTGTTATAAATAAATATTTCATTTCATTTCATTTCATTTCACCACCATCACGACCACCGTCACCGTCACCGTCACCACCATCGCGACCGCTATCGCGACCGCCATTGCGACCACTATCGCGACCACCATCGCGACCACCATCGCGACCAGCATCGCTACCACCATCGTGACCACAATGGTGACCACCATTGCGACCACCATCGCGACCACAATCGCGGCCACCTTCGCGACCACCATCGCGACCACAATCACGACCACCATTGCGACCACCATCATGACCACCATCACGAGCACCATCACGACCACCATCGCGACCACCATCACGACCATCATCATGATGGATAGATAGATGGCACTGTAAGTTTTTAGAACTCAATTATTATTATTTTTTGTGGTGTCTGGTTTTATTTTCGTTACGAAACTTTATTATTTGGTCCCATCAAAGCCCGCGATAAAAGCTATACAATAGCTTAAAAACTTAAAAAAATGTTTTTTAGGGTACCACCCTTATATGAAAATAGAGGGTTATTATTTTTATTGATGTACCCTATTACATGGGATATAGGTCTTTGAAAACTACTGGGGTTTATTTGCACCATTTTTCGATTCAGGGTTTCGTTTACGAAATATTAAGCTTTGTTAGAGTCAAGTGTCCCCCCCCCCTCTTACCAGCCAAATCGTTATTTCAGGACATCTGAAAATTATTATTCTTTTTTACCTAAAAATTTGAGTGCGTTTGACTAAATCTCACCTGATGGTAAGTGACGATGTAATCGAGGATGGTACACGCAAACTCAAATAATGCCTTTTCACTCTCGCCTTGATGATCCCTAAATTTTAGGAGTCGGGAAACACAGACGCAGGCAAGGAGTTCCACTCCATCGCTGTCCGCATAATTAATGAGAAAACGTAAAGCTTCGTGCGTATAGGCTGAATATCAACAACAAAAGGGTAGGACCTCCCCATGCGTCTCGTTGACCGAAGGTGGAATGGAACTGGGGGAATGATGTCGTGCAGTTCTTGTGCACACTCTACGAAACTAAGTCAATAGAATACCGAAAGATTGGCAACTTTGCAGCGATGCTCAAGCCTTTGAAGCTTGTTTTTGACAATCTCATCGTCGTCAATGAGTCTCCGGGCGCGTCGGTCGATGGCGTCCAAGGTATCCAGCTAATAGCGGGCTGATCGATCCCATAGGTGAGAACAGTACTCCATAAAACCGTATGTACGTACATACTCCATACGTACCGTCTCACCTTAGAGCGAATACCCAGCTCCATTGCAGCAACTTTTGCCTTGTACTAAATGGATATTAGGTGTTAATTCCAAGCCAAGAAGCTTAAGGTGGTCGTATAACTGAATGAATTCATTCCGGAAAGTAGGAGTCAGTTTCGTTGGTGAGATAGGGCATTTTCATAGCCCGCCTGGCTAGCTACCACCATCTTATCTAAGTCTTGCCGCCAAACATCAGTGTTAGCATCATTGATGTGTTTCGGCTTGAAGATAAGATAGGCAGATCTCCAATGCGTTACGGAACCTTGGTAAACCCGCTTCCACCTTCGGCATCATCTTCACTTACCATCAGGTGAAACGATGCCAAGGGCTTATCAGTTGTAGATAAAAAAAAAAGAAATAAACAATACATAGTCGGCTGTTCCAATCAATTAATCTAACAGATTACATAGGACTACCGTATTGAGCTATAACGCTTTATAAAACATCTTTACTTAATTAGTTTTAATTGATATTAACATTCAATTATAAGTTTGAAAAACTCGGATTGGCATTCAGTTTTAAAAATAAAATAAAAAAAATCGAAATGGTATCTTACCTCAACCTGTTTTATAACGACTAGTTACCAGCCTCACGGCTCTCCGCTGTGCTAATCTGAAGCTTCTCTGAAAATTTCATCAAAATAGGAGCCTCGAGTTTCCATACAAACGTAGTTCCGCTTGCATAGAAAAACTGCATCCCGCATTAAATCCAAACTTTGCAAATTTAATGAGTAGATACATATCGATGTTTGTAATAAGTTTTTATCGTAGTAAATTTCAACATAACTAAACGAAGGCTAAATTGTTCGTTTTTTACGTTAAATATTAGTACATTGAAAACTTATTACAAACATCGATATGTGTATACTTTATATATTTGCAAACTTTGGATTCAATCCGGCATGTAGTTTTTGTATTCAAGCGGAACTACATTTGTATGGAAACTCGAGTCTCCTGGGGACCCTTATAAAAGATGAAGATGATCCTTGAAATCCAGTAAAGTAGCTAATGGATCTTTGAAACTATGTTCAACTGCAAACGGGAAGCGTTAAATGAAACAGTGTTATATGACGGTCCCAATTTCACGGTAGTAAACACGCCATAAAATGACACGAAAACTTTTTTTATTACACGTCTAGTTTACGAAATTCCCCTGTGGGCGCTGACAGTTCGTTATATGAATAAGAAAAGTGTGGGTAACAAATGAAATATGAAGTTGCAAGTTTAGGTGGTGATGATGGCGATGGTTGATTGTTGGTGGTGGTAGTGATATTGGTTATGGTGGTAGCGGTGATGGTGGTAGTGCTGGTGGTTTTACCTATCTGTACTTGTTACTTTTTTCCCAGATCTAAGTGATTTATGTTCTTAACAATTTAACAGTTTTTTTTCTGGATTCTTTTCCGCCGACTTCGAAGATTTTTTCGCTTCACTTTGCTTTTTCTCCATCCCCTTATAACTTTTGTTTATTTCGGTAACTATTGCATGAACTGTTATATTAGCTTGTATGACTTTATAAGCAACTTTAATAATTGTTTTCATGTTAAGTCATATTGCAAAATTAGCTAAAATATAATATTGCGTCTGTTGAAACCGTGGTGGAAAACGCGCCAGGGTGCCAGCGACTCCGAAATTGCAATATGGCTCACGCCGTAAGCACGTGATTACCTTCAGATTTCAACAATGATATATCTAAAACTAGAAGAATTAAAAGATATAATATTAGCAGATTTGATGTAATCAGAAATCAGCATACTTCAGCCAAGTTTTCATTTTTTAGCACATAGCTCGTAGAACAGATGGCCGTTGGGGCAGTAAAGTTCCCGAGTAGCAATCGAGCACCAAAAAACGTAGCGTAGGCAGGCCTCCCACTAGGAGGACCGATGACCTGGTCGCGGGAAGCCGCT
Organism: Coleophora flavipennella; assembly: GCA_947284805.1. Lineage (NCBI taxonomy): Eukaryota > Metazoa > Arthropoda > Insecta > Lepidoptera > Coleophoridae > Coleophora > Coleophora flavipennella. Next base: position 16,482,527 of record OX369279.1, read on the forward strand.
GGATGCGGCCAGCGCAGAACCGGTCGTCGTGGAAATCCTTGGGGTAGGCCTACGTCCAGCAGTGGATGTCCTTCGGCTGATATAATGATCAAGTTTTAGCAGAGTATATGACTAATTTAACTCTAGAAAACACTCATAAATAAATAGTAATAATTATTAATATGTAGAATAGTAAATTTTTCGCTGTTCAACAAAACGAAGATCAAGGCAAAATTTTGCTTTTGCTCGAACACAACATTAGTCTATAATTATTATAGCTAAAATTAAAAAAGATTCTTAAATTTCAAATAACTACTATTTAACATAAACTGAGGATACGCTAGTGGATGCTAAATCTATGCTATTTATAAAAATATGGTCTACATCAGCTGTTCTTTCAGAGACACGCCTAGGCGCTTCCAGCTGAAAACACAGCCGTCAAGGGGTTAAAACTTATGAGTTCCGTATGTAAATTTATCGCACTCGACGTCTTTGGGCTAATTTGTGCCATAAATTTAGCGATACTTGTCTCTAGATGTTTAACTTGGTAAGAAATATGTTCATTGTATTACTCTATTTAGATTTATCACCTGAAAACGGTTACAAGTTTACTACCAACCCATTTTGTCACGGAATTATCATTTTAAAGTTTTATGTTTGTCAGAGGTATAGAGTGTTAGGGGTAGACAGGTTACATTCGTCCTAAAAGTGGAGCACATAAAAAGAAACCAATTGGCATCTCTTTTGTTAGTAGCATTCGGTGCAGCGAAAGCGAGTTACCTAAAATATTGTATGTTTTTTTTTTTATTATTACAAATTTGAGTGCGTTTGACTATATCTCACCTGATGGTAAGTGACGATGTAGTCGAGGATGGTACACGCAAACTCAAATAATGCCTATTCATTCTCGCCTTGAAGATCCCCAAATTGTAGGAGTCGGGAAACACAGACGCAGGCAAGGAGTTCCACTCCATCGCTGTCCGTATAATAAATGAGGAAGCGTAACGCTTTATGCGCATAGGCTGAATATCAACAACAAAGGGTTGGAACCTCCCCCTGCGTCTCGTTGACCGAAAGTGGAATGGAGCTGGGGGAGTGAGGTCGTGAAGTTCTTGAGCACACTCTCCGAAGCTCCGAGCTCACTCTCATGTTCGGGCAAAGTATATTTATTAGTACTAACTACAATATAACCACTACCTGCCGGTCTCTAGATTGCGATTTCACCCCCTCGTCACTCAGATTGATACAGATTGGTTACAGTTTGATTATGTTAGTACCAATATATATACTTGGGTTTGGTTGTAGAACGTATAGGATTTCGCCGCCATTTTGTTTGTTCCGTCATTCCTTTTTTGAAATGTCATTTCCGGCCCGTTGTATGAAGTGTCCAGGGTGTGGTTCGGGTTAAATTTTCAAATATTGTTTGTTAGTGCATAACCCATTAAAAAGTAGTGGACTGAATTACATTATGATTATTTTTTTCTTTTTATTACATGTATTAAAACCAACTTGACTAAAAATGATATTTAAACAAATCAAATTAAAAAATACTTCAGTTTGGATTAAATTAAAATTCTAAATTGTAATTTAAATGTCATTTATCATTACTTGAAGTATGACTGGAACTAATTTAGTATGCTGCAAGAGGCAAACATGAAGAAATTTTATAATATTGTAACACTAACATGCGTATTTTAATTTACTCATGTTTTTTGTCAAATGATATTATATTTATCCCTAATATAAAGCTTGTATAAGATGGGTGAGCCAATGCGAGCAATGAGTTAGACTCTTTGTCACGTACGCAGGCGCAAGGTCTCACAGACATGTAACAACACCGACTGGCACAAATGTAGTGTAATTTTTATAAGCTTTTATTTAATTTGCAATGTTTGTATGTATGTACGATAGTTTGTTTAGGTCAAATAAAGCAAAAGATTTAGAGCGAAATCCAAGTAAGCTGAAAATTGGCTCGAAGCCGTATTCCCGGGGACAAAAGATCCATTTGATATTTTGAAGTTGAACTGATGATAAACTTTGGAAGTGGAATCAAATTCCAAATTCAAAAAAGGCGAGCACAGTATTTCCTACATCGTGTAATTACTTATATTCATATTTGGCACTCAGAGCATTTGGCTTTTTGAGCATAAAACCTTTTTTTTTTAATAAAAGCTTGCATCTAAAAGTTTTAGGTTTCCAAAAATTAATCTTATGCATTTTTTTTCTCAGCTAGGTACGTTATGGAATCTGTTGCTTGACTCCATTTCTCTGTCGAGCCTTACAACCTATTTAGTTAAGCAAGTATATCCTTACTATTATAGTAAATTTTTGTTTGTTTGTTACCTTTTCACGCTTCAACACCTTGACCAATCTTGATGAAATTGATCATGCAGGTAGGCTGTGCTACTGGGAGGTCATAGGTTACGTTATATCCCGTGAAAATTTTGTTCCTGTGGGAACTGAAAAAATATTCTTTTTTTTTGTTTATTTTTTTAATATCGCAACGGAACAATGTTTAGGAACGGTGCGTTCCTACTCGACGAGAGCAAAGGGAGATATCTCCGCCAGGCGAGGTGGTATGCCTGGGGTCCGGCCGTGGACCAATCGTTGATGATCGGTATCTGTATATATACTCAGCGCTGAAGAAATTCTAATAGCGCGTTCTAGATGTCGTATATCTTTTGTTATCTCGTCGCTTGTGTTAATGTTCAGTGGCGGGTTACTGCAGGTGCCGCCACATCACTCCCCCTCCGAGACCGGAGGTCGATCCAATGAGAGCTGGCAGTCTAAGATCGCGGATGCTGTCGACCTCGTTGAGTCGGGTCGATGTGCAGTGTGCCAGGTCGATGTCCACGGTGAGTCGGGATGAAGAAGGCTGGCGTCAGGCGTCATGGCAAGGGAAGCAGGCGATGCGCGCAGAGTTAGCGTGTGGCTGCCGACAACTTGCTGGTGCCCGAAGGTGAAGGTAGCAGGCCAGGAAACTCGACGTCTCGGGTTGCGATGGTCCTGATTTAACTTCAGTGCGATGTGACTGCTGTGTGCTGCTGAGGCTTGCTTTACCGGCTGGAGGTTTGATGATGGAGTATCACGTCGGGGTCACCAATTTAGGAACGGTGCGTTCCTACTCGACGAGAGCAAAGGGAGATATCTCCGCCAGGCGAGGTGGTATGCCTGGGGTCCGGCCGTGGACCAATCGTTGATGATCGGTATCTGTATATATACTCAGCGCTGAAGAAATTCTAATAGCGCGTTCTAGATGTCGTATATCTTTTGTTATCTCGTCGCTTGTGTTAATGTTCAGTGGCGGGTTACTGCAGTTGCCGCCACAAATGGATTGTTGTAATTTCTTACACAAAGATGGTTGACGGCCTTGAAAATGACATTATTTAATAATGAGCATATCCTGACATAGTTCCCGAGGGATCTGGGCAAAACTCATTTCCACGCTCGCGCACGTCGCGTCAGCTTCGCAACGGAGCAACGGATTGAAGTGATTTTTTTTGTATTGAATTGGTTGAGGGGGTGGGAGGTGACATAGACTACATCAGAATATAGCCCGAATAGTTCCTGAGGGATCTGGTGAAAACTCATTACCACGCTTGCGAGCCGCTTGCGGTTCGCACACCATTCACCCTCAAAGACATTCATAAAACCAATGTCCGTGCGGGCGAAACCGCGGGCAAAAGGTAGTCTAAAATAATTCTCAATTTAGTCTTTTCATACGCAATCAAAAACTCATCAGTCATAATGCTTTTTTGTTGGAGAGGTGTTTCTATAGTATAGACGAGTTTATAAACTGTAGGGATAAGTAGACGCAATAATATATTTATTTAGAATCATGAATTAGCATCATAAATAAATTTTTAAGAATGCATTTAATTTAGACTATTTTGAATTTTAACGTGTAAGTAATAATTTAATTAGTGTAATTGTATTATTATTATTTTTTTTTTCTCTTGTTTTCATAACCTTTTTATTTTGTAAATTTCCGACACAATTGTAAAATATTGTATGGAATAAATTTAAAAAAAATAAAAAAAAAATGAGGCGGTGTTTTAGGGTCCACAGATAGAAATAAGTGTCAGTTAGTACAGCCCTCAGAATACAGATTGTTCTGTATTCTGAGGTACAGTCAGGGAATTTAATTTCCAAACCACCTAAGGTTCAATATCGTATAGCAAACCGTCACAGTAAGAGCTACTTTCGATTGACACTGACACATAGAAAAGCAATTGATAACTTTAAAAGAGTTTATCTGTAATTTAAAGGGACAAATAATACGTATAGACATTTCAATACTATTACTGAAATAGAACTTTTTCTTCCTTCATGCATTGCGAATGTCTAACGACATTTCAACGAAATGTGTATGGAATTAAATTCATTGACTGTACTATTTTTATTTTATTTTTATTAAAAACTAGCTTTTTCCCGCGGCTTCACCCACTTGGACATCGTTTTAATTACTGCCTTTAGGGTGATTAGTAAATTATGTCGTTTCACACCTACTCAACCATCTCTGTGCAAAAAAATCACAACAATCGAGTATTTTTTCAGTTCCCTCAGGAACTGCATCAGATTATGCTATTTTCCCGGGATAAAAAGTAGCCTATGTCCTTCCCCGTGACACAGGCTACCTGAATGCCAAATTTCATAAAGATTGGTCAAGGCGTAGGCGTTGAAGCGTGAAAAGGTAACAAACAAACAAACACATTTTCACATTTTTAATATTATAGATAGATATAGATAGCTTTGAGTGCGTTTGACTATATCTCACTTAATGGTAAGTGACGCTGTATTTATAATGATTAAATTTCCAGCCTTAGTTTTCACCTTCCACAGAGAGGGACGTCTACCAACTAGGTAACCAAAGGTTACTCGCCTGAATTTCTCCGTAGTTACGTAGGGTGACACAGACTTATGGTAGACCGATCAAGAAATACTATCGATCGTAGAAAATGTTGAGGCCTTGGACGTCCAGCCAGCTCTTCAGGAAAAGTGAAAGGTGGAAAGGTGGAAAAAATCCTGGAATAAGTAGTCTGAGTATATACAGGTGTAACAAAATTGGTGTTGGTCCCGTGCACTGGGGCTTCTACTCATCGTACTGAACAACTTTTATCTGACTTTGCTGAAATAGCAGAAAAAAAAACTCTTCATGCAAATCGATCTTCTGATGTACCGGTTTTGTGTACTTCAGGACCCATTTTTTTAAATTGGCTATGGGTTCCTTGGGAAAGTTGTTCAGTATGAAGAGTAGAATCCCCAGTTAACGGGTTCTACACTAAATTTGTTACACCCTGTATAGGTATCCAGATGAAGTGCCACGCAGCTGTTACCGTCCCCACTGCTGGAGCTCGGGGTTCTTCTCAAGCTCGGGAAGGTTAGACCATACTCCACACACGAGGGGGGGGGGGGGGGTTGTCAAGTCCGGGTTGGTGCAGGTTGTAGGGCTAGTGGCGAACTCCACTGACAGGATTTTTTTTTCAAGCCGCCTTTAAAGCATCTGACGCTCTGACGCGGCTTAACGACTGCCATCTAGTGATCTGCAATATAGTGACAGTCAAACTTATCTAGGTAATGATCGTGCTTCAGATCAGTTAACTTGCGTGATCAATCCAACTACGCAAACACTCCGAGCATCCATGACCGTTTCGTTGAGGACTTACCCAAGAAGGATTTATGTAGTTCACTGCTTAAGAAGAACAAAATCAGTTAATTTCAGATAATAATTAGAGACAAGTAGATACTCATCGAGAGACGACTAAGGAATTAAACCGAAGGATGGGGTCAACTTTGTAAGACTAGGTTTGGTTTATTAGGGCATTATCAGAGCCCGCCTGGCTAGCTACCACCATCTTATCTAAGTCTTGCCGCCAAACATCAGTGTTAACAGCATTGATGTGTTCCGGCTTAAAGATAAGATAGCCAGATCCCCATGGCGTTGGGGAATCTTGGTAAGCCCGTTTGCATTTTTGGTATCATCGTCACTTACCATCAGGTGAGATGATGCCAAGGGGTAAGCCTAGTTTTATTCACTAGGCTTACCCCTTGGCATCATCTCACCTCTAAGAAAAATGGGCAGCAGCGTCCATTCTACGTGCCACCACATCACACTCTGGCCTATTGTAATGTTTCAAAACCCTACTAATATTATAAACGCGAAGTTTGTAAGAATGTATGGATGTATATTTGTTACTCTTTCACACAAAAACTACTGTACATATCTGGCTGAAATTTGGTACGTAGATAGATTGGGATATGGATTAACACATAGGCTACTTATTTTTACGCTCGCAAGCCGCTTGCGTAAGAATATATGGATGAATGTTTGTTACTCTTTCACACAACAACTACTAAACGGATCTGGCTGAAATTTGGTACGTAGAGAGATTAGGACCTGGATTAACACATAGGCTACTTATTTCCACGCTAGCGAGCATCTTGTGGCTCGCGCACTGCGCACCGTCCAAAAGTCATAGAAACGTTGTCCATGTGGGTAAAGCCGCGGAAAACAGCTAGTAAAAAATAAATAATAAATTTAAATTGCAGGTAGTACATAAACAAATCAAACACAGAAATGACAAATTTTATAAAATGCTTATGGATTAAGTGTTTCCTGGAAAAAGTAGTTGATTGTGATGGGTAGGTCAGATCAACATGTCATGTATCTACTTACTTTGCTACGCCCTGTATACTGCAGCACAGTATGTACCGGAGTGAGTACCCCCACGTGGATAGCTGCAGCTCGGAAACCAACGCTCGTAGGGTGCAATCAACTGATCTCATTGTTATGGGAAATCACTATCACTACATAGTATAAAACAAAGTCGCTTCCCGCTGTCTGTCTTTCCCTACGTATGCTTACATCTTTAAAACTACTCGACGGATTTTGATGCGGTTTTTTTAATAGATAGAGTGATTCAAGAGGAAAGTTCATATAAGATAAGATAAGATAAGATAAATACTCTTTATTGTACCCAAAAATATAAAATAAAAAAATAAATAAACACAATGTAAAACTTAGAAACTATAACTTAAAAATTTAAACAAAAACACAACTTAAAACAAAATCTTATAAGCAGTACAATTTGTGCGGTCTTATCGCTCAAAGCGATTTCTTCCAGACATATGTGTAATACATGCATAATATAGTAGAGAAACAATGATAATTTTAGATGTTTCTAATGTGATGTCGTAAATAAACACATTTTTTTGCGCTTACATTGCATACGCTGGCTGAACCCTACGAGATAGATCAAAACATTGTACTAGAGTATTGTACAACTTAAAAAGGTCAACAAAAAAGTCGGCGATGGTATATGTCTATCTCTTAGGGATAACCCACAATAACCATTTCTTATTTACGAAGCGATTTTAAGCAATACAGCATTAATCCTTATCCAATTAAGTACTTTAAATACATTTTGAATTTAATTTAAATCAATTTGGCTATTTACAGCATGTAAGTTCAATGAAAGTTCAAATGTAAGTTCAAATCTGGACGGCCAATGTACCAATGAGTTCTTCAAAAACTTACGTACCTGTACTTACCGATTGCTTTAACAGTGAAGGAAAACATCGTGAGGAAACCTGCACACAACTGCGAAGAAACTCGCAGGTTGTGTGTGAAGTCGACCAACCCGCACTGGGCCCGCGTGGTCGACTAAGGCCCGATCGCCCTAATTCAGGGTAGGCTCGAGCCCCTCGGTGGGGACGTATATGAGCTGATATAGTATAGTATAGTAGTAAGTTAAATGAATAGATTTAAATTGCAGGGACATGACGGTTGCGTCGAAGGCCGCGCTTCGCCCTATAGCACTTTATTATTAGCAGCGTGTAAATTTTGTACAGTTTTATTGAGACGGGTCGCAATATTATAAATTTGAAAATGTTTTTGTTTGTTACCTTATCACGCTTCAACGGCGACGGACATAGGCTACTTTACTAATCCCGTGAAAATAGCAAAATCCAATGCAGTTCCTGAGAGAACTGAAAAAAAAGTCTTTTTTTGATTCATTTCTTTAACATCGCAACGGAATATTGGATCATTTTGATTTTTGTATAGAGATGGTTGAGGGAGTGGGAAATGACATAGACTGCTAATCAGAATAGGGATAGGGATCTGGAGAAAACTAATGGCTGCGGCTCGAGCACCACTCACCCTCAAAGACAGTCATAAAAACGATGTCCACGCGGGCAAAGCCGCGGGCAAAAGCTAGTATATGTATGAAGCTTAAGTGCTTGTCTTGTCAAAGTTTCTGGGGTTTTCGTATAACTGAAACGAAAGGGAAAACAAATATATTTTTATATTATATTTTCTCAAACTTACATGCAATGTCGACAGCCCTACTACGAAAACTATTTATAATATTATAATGAATTTAATAATGTTGTTTAGATAAGACCAATTAATTTAGATTAATTGGTCTTTCGACAGTTAGCTTCTCTCCTAACTGTGACAGATTCTCTATAAAATTGAAAAAAAAAACTAAACTTTAGTCCTGTCTGGCATTGCTTAGTCTTTCTGGCATTACTTTGTTCATGCCGCAACCTTACCAAGAGAAGAAGAGGGCCTACAGGACTATATTTCTAACTATACATGCTATTTCTAGCTAGGCACTGAGAGGCATGTAAAATAAATAGAAAATAGGATGTTGCCTGTTATCGCCAACCCACCTGCCCAGCATGGCTATTACAGCAAAAACCCCCAAACCCGGGGAGGCCTATGTCCAGCAGATGATCATTATCACCACATGCCAAAGCATACTGAATAGTAGATATGCCATCTGAGTCCGAGTCAGTAATGGCGAATGCATTGACCCCATCCTTTCGTTAGCTGGTCTGAAGCAGCTGTTTTAGAAATACGCGGGCGGTGGTGGTTAGAGCACCAAACGCTATAAAGTTAGGACGCAGAGGTTCTGAGGGATTATTTTAGTTTTTGGAGTCTAATCCTTTAGAATTGATTCCTTAAATATAGAGCCGGATGTGAAAAATATATGAGGAGTGACATCGAGTGTTGATCGGTAACGTGTTGGCAAATGTGATACCAATTTTAAGTGTCATTCACCACTTGTCTGTCGACCTACCGGGGGCCGGAAAAATTACAGCGGGTCAAATTAACGCCTAAAAATACGCCAAAGGTTGGTAGGCCCGATTTAGAATGCATATCGACATGTATGGGAGTGAAACAGACTACCTCTGTGACTAATCCTTTGCCACAATGAAAATATAAAAATATTCACTTTTTTCAAACTTCATTCAAAATTCAGATGTCGTACTTCAAGTAGCGAGTGTGTCATGTTTTGTTTTGTTGTTTTTTTTGTTATTTTGTTGTTTGTTTTGTGTTATTTTGTTTTAATTGTATTTTATGTATAAATTACAGGAATAGAAAAGTTCACTGATAGTTTTATTTTTAACCAAGAAATATAGTTAATTTATAGGTGACCTAAAGTAAATAATAGTAAATGTCAATAATATCAATAATCATAATATATAAAATTAAGCAAAATTAACAATTTTGAAAAAACCCACGACGGTAAAAATCTCATCGAAAAAGAATAAAATAACTCAAAACCCCCGACTTAACCCAATTATTATGTAACGAAATATTATAAAAGACGTAAAAATACTTTCTAAAAAAGAGTTGATATCTCGAGAAATCGGTAATAGATATACTTAAGTACCTAAACAATGAATATCGATGTTTACAGTTTTTTCCTAACCTGTCTGTTTCTCGAAGATATACTTAGATGTAGCGATAATAATTTTACCATAATACATAACCGAGGAATATCCGTCGGGGGCTGCCATTAAACCAGCTAAAGTTTTTCTAGTGACGTGAATACAATTATTGAAGAATTGTAGATGTTTAACGACGACATAAAACACACTTATGAGTATGATTAAATTTTTGTTGAAATTTCATATAGGAAAGGCAGCCCCCGACGGATATTCCTCGGTTATGTATTATGGTAAAATTATTATCGCTACATCTAAGTATATCTTCGAGAAACAGACAGGTTAGGAAAAAACTGTAAACATCGATATTCATTGTTTAGGTACTTAAGTATATCTATTACCGATTTCTCGAGATATCAACTCTTTTTTAGAAAGTATTTTTACGTCTTTTATAATATTTCGTTACATAATAATTGGGTTAAGTCGGGGGTTTTGAGTTATTTTATTCTTTTTCGATGAGATTTTTACCGTCGTGGGTTTTTTCAAAATTGTTAATTTTGCTTAATTTAAAAAATTAAAAAAATAAATAAAAAAAAATGACGATCACATTCCTAGGTGAGCGGATTTCGAGAGAGACCTGTTAAGGCCGGTTCGGGATCACCACATCTGGCGCCGTGGCCAAGGATCTAGGAAAACGTTTGTTGCTGATGTTATCAGTTTCAACGGCTAGATTAAAGAACATATAACACTCATCTGAGAGCATGCACCAATCACCCACGAACTCATTCCTGAAATCCGCATTGAAATCAGACAATACGTTTTAATTTTAATAATATTGCAATATTATCGTTTCACACTAATATAGCAGCGCCCCTTAGTGAGTTAGTATCATAAGACTTATCTTAGACCATGCACCAATCAACTACGAACCCATTGCTGAAAACCGCATTGAAATCGGACAATTCGTTTTAATATTATTGCAATATTATTTTGCACTAATATTGTAGCGCCCTCTAGTTTTTATTTGGGAACATGCATTAAGCTACCACGTACACATTGCTGAAAACAGAATTGTAATCGGACATTTCGTTTTAATTATATTGCAACATTGTTTTGCACTAATATTGTGGCGCCCCCTAGTGAGTTACAGCCATGACACCTGTCTAAGAACATGAACTCATCAAACACAAACCCGTTATTGAAAACCGCATCAAAATCGGATCATTAGTTTAGAAGATAGGTTGGAACATTACTTTGCACAAACGCACACACAAACAAACATCTCTCACCCTAAACGCATATACCTGCTCCGTTCCGTCGTGGGTAAAAAGTAAAAATAATGAAAAGAAAAACTTTTTTTACAATGTAGTATTATACTAATTTTATTTTTATTTCTTTCTTTTTATTGTTCTCGCAAGATTATAATTTTATTAAGTACCTATCATTATTTAATTCTTTTATTTTTAAGTATCGTACTACTGCAACGTTACAATGATGTAACACACTAATATTATAAAGGCGAAAGTTTGTAAGTGTGTATGATTGTTACTTCTTTACGCAAAAAGTACTGAACGGATCTGGCTGAAATTTGGTAGGTAGACAGATTAGGACCTGGATTAATACATAGGCTACTTTTTTCACGCTCGCGGGCCGTAAGCGGCTCGCACACTGCGCACCCTCGAAAAGTCATAGAAACGCTGTCCTCGCGGGTGAAGCCGCGGGAAACAGCTAGTTTTTAATAAGTGTAAGTTAGATTAACAAATAATGACTAATCCATTAGTTAACGGCGCGGCGTGATCCCGAAGTGAACGCATTAGGAAGATTACAACTAATGCCATTAAAACCTCATTTATCTACGCGGCGTTACTGTCGTAGTTCGAGCAAGTGTTCATTACATCTTTGGCTTAACTCATAAAGATTCGTTGACCAAAAGATTTATTCTTTGGTATACTTATCGCGTTTAAGAATTCACATCAGAATGATGCTGATGATAAAACATTTCCTCAAAAATGCTTGTTATTTGGTCATTACTTTAACATGTTTCTTTGAGCAAAGTCGGCCTTGCCACACTAGGTACTCGGAAAACAAGATCGCAAATAACCCTTGTGATCCTAGGATCGCAAAATGCCGTACAAAGAGATTTTATTCAAAGTCGGTCTTGCCATACTACTCGGAAAACTGGATCGCAAATTTAATTGCGATTCTAGGACCGCAGTTTTCTATACAAAGATATTTTATTCATAATTAGGCTGTATTTATCTCACCAGAAAGGAGTTCGCATAGGCATAAAAAGCATCATTTACCTAAATAAAAAAAAACGTGCGGTGGTGTAAAAGTGATACAACAAGCAAATTCCGCGCTAGGGTGATCACAAACTGAACTGCTTTTTTTAATTACTCGCATTTTTTGAGTAAAGCACTGTACAAGCCTTGGTCCATTATGACTGCACTGCTGGCCACAGTATAATGGACTTGTGCTTAGTTTAGCTTCGCTCTCAGCCTTCAATCTTGGTCAGCATTGCAGCCCTTGATATCTAAGCTGGAATAAAGGCTGAGACCGGCTGTGATGGCCTCAACCGGCGCTACGCCATGCTACGCTGCGCTTTCGGCCATCATGACGTGGCTCGCAACGCAGTCATTATAGACTACGGCAGTAATGTACTATTACCTTAATAAGAAGTCGCTATTGCCCCCAACTTCATCCACGTAAATAGCTGAACATATTATTAAGGTCCAGCGTATCGCCGCCGATTAAAATGACATCTTGCAGCATAGCAACTATTACCCGCTCGTCAAATAGGTACAAGGTACCTACAAGGTACACGTAGGTAAAAGTCCAGTTCTACGTTCCTCAAAACACGCAGCGCAGTGCATCTCCGGCGATTTTCGGTCGATATTTCTCCCACAGTTGCACTGGGTCCGAGAGCCCATGGACCCAGCATTACAGCGAAGAAATAGCTCAGGCAAACGGTCTGGGCTATCACTCATGCCTCAGCAAGAGTTTCGTCCGAGTCTTCGTCATCTAGGAGGTGCCTTATGAGCTGCAGGTCGCGCGTATGGAAGGTATAGTTCGTTCAACTTAACACTATCGACCATTTTAAGAACCGCAATTGAGATAAAGAAGTAGCATTGAGACAAAGCATTCTCTTTGCATCAATCGTAACAATACCATAAAATTTACGATTTTAATAATTTTATTCTATGATATCGTCAACAAAAACACACTTTTGGCCAGACCATGAAATGGATGACCAGATCATGAGATTTTAGGTTATGTTTGTTCACCATGATATTAAATGGATCTCGCCACCCAGAGGGGAGACTCGCTTTGCGAGGTTCATCGACAGTATCATCATAAAACCTAACGAACCTGTTATCGCTCGCTTTGCTCGCTCAACTAAGATTCGCCTAGGCATTTCATGATCTGGCCTGTTTAGCTGCTCGTGAAACGCTGATTCATTCATTAATCTGGCCAGAACATTTCATGGTGTGGACAGCGGGTAGTGTCCATTTCATAAAATAAAACCTTATCCTGATCTATTCAACCATTTCATGATATGGTTCTATGATATCCCCACGACACATATAATGAAATTGCCAATTGTGTTAAAAAGTTAAAAGAAGTAAATTAATATTAAAAACATATTTATTAAAACATAATTCATTCTTAAAACAGCATTAGACTCGGTTAGCTTTAAACCCATGAAGACTAATATTTTCTCTCCAATAAATCGCTATTTTAAAAGTAAAAAAATACATATTTTTAATTTTAAAGAGTTATCGCAGTAGTTATTCGTTACTAATATCATATTTGGGAATATCGCGCTTATGATTTAGGAAAATTCAATACAATAAACTCATCAAAAAATTTCCTTATTTGACCACTAAGAAAACGCCTTTATTCCATTTAATGGTACGTAGCTCTGCGGATTGGAACATGAAAGGAAGGAAAACATCACCCTTGATATTAATGAAAGACCATACTAAGTAGTTCACCACGAGGTCAACTATAAAAAACAATAACTTTTTTCATGAATATAAAATTGGCATTGAACTTTAAAAACTTAAACGGCTACTTCATAGTGAAACCCTTATTATTTTAAGAGATAAAGAGACACAAAACAATTTACACCAAATATCTCAGTAACGTGACGCTTACACTCAAAATGTCCTGCTATATTTTCAGTTTGTATTTGTATACAATCCCATCGAAATATACAGGTTGTAAGAAAATTGATTTAGGATCCGTTAACTGGGGGTTCTACTCATCATACTGAACAACTTTCCCCAAGGAACCCATAGTCAATTCTCAAAAAGAAATTGACCCTCCATACAAATGATGCACAAATTTGGTCGATCAGCTGAACGATTTGTACAGAGTTTTTAATTTTTTTTGCGATTTAAGCAAATAACTTAAAACTACTTAAAAATGTATATAAAAAATCATAGAACAAAAGTTGTTCAGTATGATGAGTAGAAGTCCTAGTTAACGGGACCTACACCAATTTTGTTACACCGGTGGCGCAACGGCATGAGCCGCTACCTGCTATCCGGGAAGTCGTGGTAAGAGTCCTGCCACGTACCCATGTGTTTTATAATTTCGATCTCATATGTACGTTCATCCGACGTTCTACGGTGAAGGAAAACATCGTGAGCAAACCTCCACACATCTGCGAAAAAAACTCGAAGGTTGCGTGTGAAGTTGACCAACACGCACTGGGCCCGCGTGGTCGACTAAGACCCGATCGCCCTAATTCACGGTAGGCTCGAGCCCCTCGGAGCGGACGCATATATGAGCTGATGTAATGGTGTATATGTATAATCATCTGCGAAAGACTTCGAACACATAATGCCACGCACAATACAAAAATGTTCCAACCTCTTTACCTCCCGATGTCGGGTAGTATATCATGTTAGTACTAATAGTAATAAATAAACATACACACAGCTGTTCGACATACATTAGCCGTCACTGTCATGTGTCAGATGACACGTTCATTCGTGAATATCGGCGGCGTCAGGCGAGCCACTATTGACTGAGTCCGACCAATCCGTTGTTCATTGTTCCGACATATTGAATATAGATTAGATCCTGTGTACACGTGTCGGTAATTTCTTGTTTATCAACGTTTAGTCACTGTAGTGTGTTTGTGTCACAATAATAGGTCAAATGAAATCCGGTAATCGAATCGGCAAAATAATATAAAATTACTTCATTTTTGCTATTAAACAAAAGTTTCAAAAGGGTAAACATCAATTTCTGATATAATTTTAAATGCAGTTTTACTTTTTTTTTATTCACCTCGGAGTAAGGTAAGTATATAAAGAAAGAATTGTTATCGCGAATAAAAGTTTTTCCACTTTTCATGAAAATGTGTTCTATATCATTAACGCATACAGAAAAACAGAATATCTCAATTCCTTCCCTTCATCCGTGCGTCCGTCCTACATAGTGGACTCCGCCGGGAATCAAACCCACGACCTCCTGACGTAAAGCTAATGAACGTAACCATTACGTCATGGAGATGGTTAAAACAGAGACAGAGGTGGATATAGACTGTTTCTTCTTTCTAAATAAGGAGGCTTTGTTGATTTTCCCTCTTGTGTGCCCTCTGAAGACTATAGTAGCCAATGATCTCATTAAAAAAAGTGCGATCACTGTCGCTGCATTTAAACTGTAGTATCTGAGGTTTAAAAAACTGGAGATACCAATACAGGAATCATCCAGGCTGGCGATGGACCGAGATACCTGGCTCAAGACCATTTGGGCAAAAACTGATTGAAAGAGTCGCGATCCTCAGTATTGAGGGACCGACTGAGGAAGAGTATCTGAGGTTCAACAATAAATGTAAAAGAAAATAAGTTGGAATGGAAAATACAAAGGGGTCATTCAAACAGGTGTGGAAGGGTTTTTCCGACTTTGGTCTAAGTGATTTGAGCCTAAATATCTGTGATAGTTCCTGCGTGACACCATACGGAACCCTAATAATAAAAACTTTTGTAATAGGACTGCTGCGTAACACCACACAGAACCCTAATAATAATATTGAGTTGCTGAACTTTTGCATTTGGGCTGGGGGGGGGGGGGTCTGACGACGTTTTCCTTAGCTCAAGTATAGAAAGTGTTAGAACTTAAGACCAATGAAATACGGTTTAGATTTGCAAGAGAGTGTAGATGAGAGCGAAAGAGTAAGATGATTGGACTTGTGATGTTGTGTGAAAGAGACAGGATGGAGGGCTGTTTCTTGGGAATGCGTGTGCGCAAAGGGAGACGAGATGAGATGGCGAATCGAGAGAGTCGTGTGTTGAGGGATCGAATATTGTTTTTTTTTATCGTTGAGGCCATGGTGTGAAAAGTAACAGTGTTGTGAGCTTCGACGTGTGTCTGGGTACGTATCATATTGGTCTTAAGGTTTCATTGTAAAATCATTTTACAGCTACGTGAAACTGGGATTACACACTAAATAACCATGTTTGTTATAGGCATTACTAAATTTAAATATGGAACACTCGAAAGGTTCTTTAAAAATTAGGGTTCTCTGTGAGTCATAGATTTGTACATATAACTTCGCATAAAGTGGTTGTAGTATTTTACCTCTAACTCGCCCATGGACGAACGATTTCATTACTGTTACTAGTCTACTTAATTTTTGTATACTTTTAATCTTACTTAATGTAGACAATTTAATCCTAATTTATATACGTCCATAAGTTAGTGCGAGACATCGCACAGGGCTTGTATAATTCAATATTACATCAAATTTGTACCGTTAAATGCAAGAATAAAATGTGACATCTTCTTGGGCCAATAATTAACTATAAAATATAGAGCTGTAATTAATGTCTGGCCGCACTTATAATATTAAATACCCAAGTTAATATCACGCCGTTGCATTGGGGCAACTTCTGCAATGAAGTTTCTGTATAAACAAAACAATAACGTTAATTAAATGATGTAACGTGGAGTTTTACGCCTATTTAACAAAGGTTTCTCCACAATTTGAGTCAAATATACTGTATATTCAATTAAGACTCAACCAAGATATTTTTAACCCCCGACGCAAAAAAGAGGGGTGTTATAAGTTTGACCGCTATGTGTGTGTGTGTGTCTGTGTGTGTGTCTGTGTGTCTGTCTGTGTGTCTGTCTGTGGCACCGTAGCTCTCAAACGGGTTAACCGATTTGGATGCGGTTTTTTTTATTTACAAGCAGGTTTTTTGGCGATGGTTCTTAGATACGTTTTATCAAAATCGGTTGAGCCGTTTCAAGGTCATCAGCTCTTTTGTTAGCTGCGGTAGGGTTCTTAGACTCTTAATGTGTATTTACTTTACTTTCAAACATACATGTGACCAAAAACTTGAAACACTCATGTATGCTTAATAACTATGCAGGATTATGGAACTCTTGGTCTGATGCTGCAGCCAGGATATCCAGAACACTAGCACACTCTTAAAAAAATAATAGCAGATATGTCGTGTTTGGACTCGTTTTGATCAGTATTTGATTCTGCATACAATGCAATGGTGGCAACACGGTGAGCTGATGCTGCGGCCAGGATATCCAGCACACTAGTACACTCTTAAAAAAATAATAGCAGATATGTCGTGTTTGGACTCGTTTTGATCAGTATTTGATTCTGCATACAATGCAATGGTGGCAACACGGTGAGCTGATGTTGTTAAAATCCGTTAAATTTTTGACATACCTACGTACCTTTTTTTTTTTTTTTTATTGCTTTAAAGAACAAACATACAGATATTAATACAGTACAAAAGAAACCCTATCGGGTTTTTGTATTGCACAGAAGTCGAAGACTATTTAATTTAATGATGAGGGTAGGTGACACCCAAGGCATACTTATGTAGTGTAGGTACTTAAATAAAAAGAATTGCCCTATAGATGTTCACAACACAAGAACAATGGTAACGTCAATAAGTAACCCCTATCTGTGAAAGTACTTTAAGTGTGACTGTGTGTGACCTGAAACTATGACTAACTGTGAACTAAATATTATTGAGATAAACCTTCGCTTTGATTTCTTATATAAACCCCCGACGCAAAAAGAGGGGTGTTATAAGTTTGACGCCAATTTCTGTGTGTTTGTGTCTGTTTGTCTGTGGCATCGCAACTCTCGAACGGATGGACCGATTTTGATGCGGTTTTTTTACGTGAAACAAGTTTCCTTGCGGTGGTTCTTAGCTATAATCGATAAAGATCTGTTCAGCCGTTTGAGGGTTATCAGCTCTTATCTAGGTGACTAAGGGATCTGGGAAACTTATACAGGTCTGATCGATTCAAAATTTGGTGCCCTGTTAATGTAAAAATATTGCAAAACCATGATAACCTTGAACTGTTGATGCAGCATCTCCTAGAATCTACAGAATACCCAACTCCTCAAAAACTTTCAGTAGAAGTATCGTGTTTGGGCTCAAAAAAAATATTCAAAACAATTTATTTCAAATAGGTGTTACACACACTTTTAAATAGAATTAGAATAGAAATTATTAGAATAGTCTCAATGAATAGGTGTTAGATATAATATGGTAACCTTGACCTGATGCTGCAGCATCTCCTGGAATCTGCTGAAGCAGCGGTTAAAAAAGTAAAAAACTTCCATGGGTCCATGGATTTGAAGTTTAGAGTTATAACACATTTAATTGCAGCTTCAAACAAGGGAGGTGAGCAACTTCCACAGGCTTGATCGATTCAAAGTAGGCTAGATTTTGTGTCGCAGTATCGTGTTTCGTCCCGGAAACTATTTGTATGAATGTGGGGGTAGAGTTTCGATTGTATGTAATAGTTATGTAAAGTTTAAAAAGCACGAAATAAAAATTAAATTAAAAATTTAAAAAACCCCCGACAAAAACCTCTAAAAAGTAAAAAATAATATGTATTGACCCTTTGAGTTTAATTTAAGTAGTAATATTTTGATTCAAGAGTCGTCGCGTAGGGGGACCGCTAAGTAAATAAAATAAAAAAAGAATACAACTGATTTACTTTACTACAACTAATTAGTAATAACTTCACAACTTAGCGGTCCCCCTACGCGACGACTCTTGGATCAAAATATTACTACTTAAATTAAACTCAAAGGGTCAATACATATTATTGTTTACTTTTTAGAGGTTTTTGTCGGGGGTTTTATTTCCTTTTTTTTACCCTCTGCATGCAACATTGAGACTTCCTGGAAGCCTACCAATTCCCTTCACTTAGAATTAGAAACAAAAAAGAAAGGTAACTCGCACTTTGATAATTTTCTGAATTGCCGATTTTTGAAGATAGAAAATAGTTAGAGTTTGAGCCCCTCGGTGGGGATGGAGATGAGCTGATATGATACTAGACTATAGATATAATGCATCTCGTGGAAACTTTATATTCCATAGGTATAACTTTCCATCAGTAAGGAGCTTAATGCAGGATCCACTTTAGAATAAACTAGACGATCAAATAGACACTAAGACACAGGCTTTCAGCCTTAGGGGGAGGTGGGACCTGTACATATCTACCTCGCCCAAATGTAAGTAAACTTTGGTAACGTTTTTAACACCCAATATTTGGGGCGACGGGCATACAATTTTTACAAGTTAATAGGAAAATCGTGACTGAATTTTTTGCCGAAATAATTATCATCATCTTTATATCTACCAGAAAACGTCCACTGTTTGACAAACAAAAGTTTGCATACGCTACGTCTTCCAGTGCGCTTTACTGTCCCAACGGCTATCTATTCCACAAACTATGTGCACCGCCCACTGCCACTTAAGTTTAGCGGTTCTGTGAGCTATTTCGGTTACCTTGGTTTTCATACGGATCCCTTTATTTCTGATTCAATCACTTAGGGAGACCCTAAGCATAGCTCGCTCCACGCCCTTTGAATAACCTAGAGCCTCGTGACGTCATCACTGGCAACACACACTGGTCCAAGACCTTAGCTTGAGACACAGCGGCAGGACGTGAAGATCTCGCCAACAACAAACACCTAATTGAACATGAGATAACATGGTTCACCGTTTAGTTTTTTGACGTGACAACGACTAATAAATCGATGGACGTCGGCTGCACGCACGAAAGAGGATGACTCATTGTCCCATTACACTCATTGTCCCGTTACGTTATGACGTTGTCACGTTAAACTATCGTCCGAACCGACTTTACAGACTACCATTTTTTTTTACTATTTTCAGGGTTCTGAATAAAAATATACTTTTTCTTGTATGGGTTAGCATCCTAAAAAAAATTGTTGGACATAGGGATTCCATTTTTAATTTTACGTTATAATTTAAAACGTACCTGCATTTTTTTAGCTGTAGATGAGGAGGTGCAGTCAAGGTGTTAGAACATTCCCTCTCGTATATCTACCAGATACGCTAACACTACCAGGTTTATGATATAGCGTGCCCACTTACCTACCCGTGGGCATAACAGTAAAAATAAGTATAAATATCATAAGTAAAAATGTCAAAAAAATAGAGTTACCTCCGCTACGTTTAAAGGTGTTAGAACATTCCCTCTCGTATATCTACCAGATACGCTAAACTGCCAGGTTTATGATATA
The DNA here is from genome assembly GCA_947284805.1 of Coleophora flavipennella. Lineage (NCBI taxonomy): Eukaryota > Metazoa > Arthropoda > Insecta > Lepidoptera > Coleophoridae > Coleophora > Coleophora flavipennella. The sequence continues at coordinate 16,502,736 of OX369279.1, forward strand.
GCGTCCACACTCACCGACAGCAAGGTCATATAGTGAGGGTCGCTATTCCTGCCAACACCATAAGGTGAAGGCAAGGACCAGTTACGGTAGGTCTTGCCGCCAAGACGCTTGTCCTGGTACTCTGCAAGGCGAGTGCCTCGTGGAAGAGAACCACTACCTACTGTCCAGGTAGGTCCCGGAGCTGTAGGCGCGCTCACCTCCCGCGGCTTTCGCTGCTGGCGGTTCGATCCCCGCTCGGGACGCCAGAGAAGCTGGCTCCCACATATCCGGTGTGGTACCGGAGCTGTAGGCACGCTTTAGAACAGTTAAGTTTTTGAGCACACCGGAAAACGTAGCGTAGGAATAACCTCGGTGGACTGATGACCTGGTGAAGGTCGCAGGAAGCCGCTGGACGTGGGCAGCGCAGAACCCGTCGCCGTATTCGGCTGAAAAATAACAAAAAATGGAACCCTTAAATTTTCTCATGTCTTTCACAGTCAATTTTCTACCGCCGTAGCGAACACACGCATACACCAGTTGTGAGCCTTGCAACGCGTTATCCCGACTTTCTAAGATAAATTACTTTATGGTCCTATTGTTAAACGCGCGCGTCGCCTTCATCCGACCGGACCCAAATTTCGCGGAGAGTCCTAGTTCATCAGAGTTCAGTTAGAGAACCTAGCTCATCACGCATCAATAATATATGTATTTTATATATAACTACAAGCGGTTGTGCTACCGTTAAGTGGATACGCCGCCCTGAGAGACACCATCCTCATACAGATCAGTATTTTTCAAGTGCATCTAGCTCACAACCATAAAACACCACCCAAGAGCCGTGGGACTACAACAGACACACGAGAAGACTCCAGCCAGCAATCCCGGTGAGATCCTTCCTAAACTCTCTCTTATCTCGAATCCTGCATGCCTTCATCAACAACATCAATACTGTTTTAATATAATTAAGACATACGCGCACACAGTCACCAGCCAGATAATCATAATCACTTTATTGGTATAAAAAATATTTTATACCAATAAATACTCCGACTTACATACCCAACAACCTACACAAATTCCCAACAAATCTACCCATCGGTATAACGAACACACATACAAATAACAGAAATCCGGGCACTTACCTACATTTATCTATCATCCCACAATAATAAAGATATCACAACAATAACACCCAGTACAAACCTCATCGAAATTACATAATTCCCCCAAAATACCTATTGTAATTGAGTTATTTGCTTCCCGAACTTTAGAATCTCAAAGCCATCATTTTTAGGGTTTCGTGAGCCCATCGGTCCGGAGGGACCCTGTTGCTCGGCCTCCGCTGTGAGTCCGTTTGTCCGTCTGCGACTTCTTTTGTGGATCTTTAGAGGTACTTTCGGTTGGGCAGCGTTAAGAAGCGGCGGTGCATAGGGGCGCGGGACTTGGTGCGTAGAACCCTCCAGGAGTGCTGGACTGACTCGCGCTTGGCCGGAGGTGGTGCCTTTGTCTATCCCTATAGAGAATAAAAACATTCGGAAAAAAAAACACAGCGGCCATAAATTCCCCATAGACAGATTTCTCATAAATTGGATCGAAAATCGGATAGCCCGCCCGAACATCTGTGAAACATTTTGCTGCTAGAAGGGACAGCACAAAAAAATTCGACAAAGTCATTGCCTTTCTTAACCAAACAAAAAAAAGTAAACAAAGGACGTCACCACCCATCCACTGAACTCGAGACCAACCCACTGTCTGCGCCAAACAATAACTCCGGCAATTATGAAAATTAAAAAAATAGCCAAAGCAGGCAACTGCCTGTTCCGAGCTCTAGCTGATCAAATTAATACAGCTTATTATCTAACTTTTAATCACGAACTAAAATTAAGGACATGCTAGAAGGAAAAACAATAACAAAAATTCTTAAACTAAGAAGAATGTGTTACCTGGGCCACATCATTAGACGCGAAAGACCGCACATCCTACACGCGGCGAGAGATTACAAGGAGAATAAGCGAAAAGTGGGTCGCCCCATTCTCACATGGGAGGATTCTTTGAACCAGGACTCATTCAAGTACACAAACAGGCCAATAGAATATTGGGAACTTATTGCAGATTCCAGGGACGGAATAAAAACCGTTGCCGAGGACTTAATTTACAAGACTCAAGAGACAGATACCGAATCGGAACCAGAACTAGAATCTTCCGAAGCCACGAAACAACTTAGCAATGAACAATGATAACCCCATACACACAACACATGGACAAAGAAACCGGGTCAAAAAAAAACAATCAAACGAGAAGAGAGACTACCTGAAGAATGTTAGTTACAAAAAACGCAGTTGTAATCCTCCCCTGCATATATGACACACCAAGTATAATATCTATCCTCCTAATATGCTGATTCGTTGCTAGTATACTTTTCGGCTCAACTTCCCTTCAGTCCCGTCCTAACTGCGAACACCCTACACTCCTGATCGCATCTACGTGGCCACTGGTGTCTCGGGAAGATTTCCGTTGCATAATGGCAGATAGCGATTGCTGATACACCACAGACACTGTTGGCGTGGCCACCGTCAGATGTAGCTGGTAGGAGACAGCGGGAATCTGAGGTAGCAGACCGCATTTACTCAGGAGTACCGTCTCATGCCAGGCCCATCTACGGGGGATACGCTCATAGCGACGGGTGCTTTAGCCTAGACTGTTCTCCTTTTTGCACTGATATCGATACCCCTGCAGAAGAACTTCTGGTCAGTGCGCCACCGGAACGGAACGGAACGGAACGGATGTCTTTCACAGTCAATTTTCTCTGTCACTGTTAGACCTTTGATAAAGAAATTTCGTAAATAAAATGTCGACCAAAAATTAAAAATTAAGTAAAAATGACAAAAAAATTGAGTAGCCTCCGCTACATTTAAAGGATTCATAATTCGGAAAAAATACACATATACTAGAAATTACTAAAATCAGCAGGGCAACATTATTTTGGTGATAAAAAAATGTTTTACCCCTCCTCCTTTATAAGAGAGAGGCGGTTTTTACTGTACCTTCTCATCTACAGTTAGAAAGTTTTGAAGGTGCATTTTAAATTATAACGCAAAATTAAAACGTTAAATAGGATAGCATGGTTAATTGTTCCACGCGATAAGAAAAACAATAAAAGTTAAAATGGCATGAAAAAAAATTTTTGAATGTGATCTGGAGTATCATTGAAATTATCTTTTTAATACTTTCCAACAACACATTTTTATCAGATTTTCCATTACCAAGATAAAGCTCGTCAACTTGGTCAAAAAAGTGTTTCTGGTGATTTTTAACTATTGACTATTAATTGGCGACGAGGAAAAGTACAAAGCCTCGAGTATCGCCGCAAAGTTGCCTGCCTATCGGTGTTCTACGGGATTCATTTCAGAGAGTGTGCCCTGGAACTTCACGAACTCATACCCCCTTCTCAATTGCATCATCGGACGAACATGCCCGGGGGGCGATTCCACCCCTTTGTCGTTAATGTTCCACCTACACGCACGAAGCATTTTGCTTCATCGTTCATCATGCGAGCGGAGGAGTGGAATCCTTGCCGGCGTAGTGTTCCCTGTTTGTACCATTTAGGAATCTTCAAGATGAGAGGGAATAGACTCTATTTGATCTTGTGTGTTACTTGGTCGGCTGCATCGGTACTTATCAGGTGAGGTGTAGCCAAACGCACTTTTTTAATACAAATAACAGAGCTAGGAAAACGGTTGAGGATATCCTAAGACAAACAGTTTTCAAGTAATGACCCGGATCCCTACAATACACGTGGCCCGACACACACTTGGCACATATTTTTAATATTTCCTTCAGCAAATAATTTAAACAAATATTTACCTTCATAATATTATGTACCGTTCTAGAGATTAAAAGTTTAAAAAAATTAAATTAGTCCAAACAGGAATGCTCTAAATAATGAAATTTCATCATCATTATCATATCAGCCGGAAATTGTCCACTGCTGGACAAAGGCCTCCCCCAAGGATTTCCACGACGACCGGTTCTGCGCTGTAATGAAATTTAATTTTAAATAAATAAAATTGCAATTTTATGTTATACTAGCTGTCCCGGCGAACTACGTGCCGCCTTACATTACATTACACTGCCCTACCCTACCCTACCCTACACTACACTACACTACCCTACCCTACCCTACACTACACTACCCTACCCTACACTACCCTAACCTACACTACCCTACCCTACATACACTACACTACACTACCCTACCCAACCCTACACTACACTACCCTACACTACACTACCCTACCCTACCCTACACTACCCTACCCTACCCTACATACACTACACTATACTACACTACCCTACCCTACACTACCCTACACTACACTACCCAACCCTACCCTACCCTACCCTACCCTAAAAAAAAAAAAAAATTGATGTTGGCCGATTCTCAGACCTACTCAATATGCTCACAAAATTTCATGAGAATCGGTCAAGCCGTTTCGGAGGAGTAAGGGAACGAAAACTGTGAAACGAGAATTTTATATATTAGATATTAAAATTTATATTATTATTAATCGTAAAATGAAAATTAAAATTAATCAAAACAATATTCATACATTATATATAAATTCAATTAATATTTATATTATATTATATTAAAAGTTGTCTGGAAGAGACTGCTTGTTAGCGATAAGACCGCCTATATGTACAACTTCCTTAATCATTGTATCTTTTTTTTTCTCTTATGTTGTGCAATAAAGTATTTACAATCAATTTATACAATATATATTAATCAATTATATTATTATTGATCCAAATTAAAATTAAGCGCAGAACCGGTCGTCATTAATCACTAATATATAAAAATGAATCGCAAAATGTGTTGGTAAGCGCATAACTCGAGAACGGCTTGACCGATTTCGCTAATTGGGGTGGGGGAACCCCTGATTGAGATAGAACTGCTGCTTGTAAAATACGCAAATAAATAGTAAAATCGTGTTTTACTTACGTGAAAAACAGTGCTAGTGAAAATATAACCTCAGGAAGTCGTCGTGCGTGTTTTGTTCTTCTCCTAAAATAACTTCGAATTTGGCACTTTTACTATGAGGTATTCAAATTTTCTGACTGTTATATATCACAATTTGAATATTTAGACTTGAACATAAGCCAATAAGATAACATTTTCTAAATTGGAACAGCTGATTGGTAAAGAGTAAATACAAAACAAGACAAGTTTTTCATGGTTACTCACTGTCAAAGTGACGTTGTACAATACAATTCGGATACATCAATATCCTACGTTCTAAAAGATTATAAATGAATAGATCTATTTAGTATGTTTGCTCCACACTAGAGGACGCTGTAGATGAAGATACCAGTTGATATCGCCATCTAGCGGTGAGTAACTAACTAGCTCAAATTAGACCTCACGCAAACCCATCCCTACGTAAATCGATGAGCATACCTGCACACCATGGCAACTAAAGGAAACGGAAATACAAACGACAGTGGCCGTAAGATGGCAGCACAAGTAATCTGTTTCAAGTGCAAAAAATCTGTTGATAGTCTGTTGAGACTCTGCTCTGCTCATCCTGTCAAAATAGTTATGAATTTGACTGCGTAGGTCATTCTGAAAAACTGTATGATTTAATGACTCGAGAATCTAGGAATAAAATTAAATGCCCTACCTGTAAGCAAACAAAAAAAGGACAAATCTCATCTAAGAGCCAAAATTCAAATGTCACATTAAGGAAAAAGGCGGCTCCCTCAAAACCTAAAGTGAAAACGAGTCTCTCATCTGCAAAAAAAAGTAACAAAAGCAGCAAAAGTACTAACTACGTACTTCTAAACTCTCCACTTTCATACACACCTCGATCTGATTTAAACGATTCACTTTTACTTACTCCAAATAATATTACGTATGAGTCCATTTCGTCACCTGAAAAACTTTCAAGAAGTTTAGACTACACAATAAATGACAAAATAAAAATTGAGGAAATGCAAGATACAATAAACCAACTGACATCTGAACTCGAGAGTACCCAAAATGAACTTGAAAGCACAATACTCGAAAATAATGAACTCAAACGACAAATGACCAAAATGTCAAAAGAAATAAATACATTGAAGATTATGTGTCAATCGCCAGTACAGGAAAAGAGTAGAAGCACTATGAAAAAAAAGAGACTCTCTATCCTACCTGCTCCGAACTCTGCTGTATCAACTCCCATAAGACAATCAATGAGTCAGAATCCAAACTCACCTGCACCTACAACTGTTAATTTAAAAACCCTGGATAAAATCACTTTGGAACTGCAGAAAAATGTGCAAACTTCTAAATTACAACTTGAGGAATTTGGTGAAAAAATAGATATGTTAAGATTACAAACTATAAACAACAGTGCGCCAGATTCACCCATAATTGAAACAGCCAACGTAATACACCAAAAAAAACCACGCGAACCAACAAGAAAGATGCTGATATATGGATCTCAACAATGCGTAGGCCTTGCATCAGCTTTACGTTTTTCAAGAGCTCTGACCATGTACGAAAAATATACAGTTTGCGCTGAAATAAAACCTAATGCGACTAGTGCAGAAATATTAAAAAGCTGTAAAAACCTGAATTTAAATAGCGAAGACAAACTTGTTATATGTGTAGGCGAAAATGATACGTATTTAAAAATAATCCTGCAAGAGCTACAGTCTTTGCTAAATAAATTCAGTGACAATAATATAATTATACTTGGTGTTGTGAAAAACTATAATTTAAATGTATATAATTTAAATAAGTGCATCAGAAACTTGTGTTACAATTACAAAAATTGTCGCTACATTAACTGTAAACACTACGATCATAAATTATCAGATATGTGTCAATCAGTAAATCATGCCGTAGACTGCTTCGATTACGACAGTAAATATCTTAATTATAAAGAGCTCAAAAAGCTTATAGCGCGCAACACATCACCCCAAAATCTAACTTTGACTGGACGGACCTCTAATTATCTGAAGGGAACGATTCCATACTATTTCGCTCGTATGCAAAAAGTTGTAAATAGCCCTAAACGCCAAGTTGATCGGAAGGGCTCTACAGAACAGTCATGTAAGCCACAAAAAGGCACTATTAAGTACTATTTCCCTGTTGTTAGAAATGAGTTTTTTCGGAACGACGTGATAAACCAATATCACAATCGTTAAACTTCAAAATTCTCCATCAAAACATTGCCAGTGTCTTATCAAAGCAAGAAATATTAGAACTAACAATCGACGAACTAAAATAGTGTGATAATGAACCTGATGTAATATGTTTATCTGAGACTTTCCTAAAGTCTGGATATGACCATTTTCTAAAAATTAATAACTATGAAATCGTAGCCAGTTTTTGTAGAGAAAAACAAAGAGGTGGTACATGCATATTAATAAAGAAAGGTTTACCTTGTAAAGATTTAAATCTCTTAAAAAAACATTCCAAAGAGAAGACTTTCGAAGCTTGCGGCATAGAAATCCCCTCTCAAAAACTGCTAGTTATCTGTCTCTACCGAACGCCTAATTCCGACCCTAATGTATTTCTAAGTAAACTTGACGTTGTCTTATATGAAATTGATAAAAAATACAAATCTAACTGGAATCTTGTCATGGCTGGGGATCTCAACATAAATACTTTAAAACGTAGTACAATCTCAAACCACTTCTTTGATATGGCGCAGGCCTATAATTTAACTATTCACATTAATGTCCCTACGAGAAAAACATCGTGTATAGACCACATTCTGAGTAATATCAAAGGTGCAGTAGCAAATGTATTGCCACTTTACCTCTCTGATCATGATACTGCACAGTTATTGAGTTTTCCTATAAAGCAGAAAACGAATCAACATGTACTACAATACATATATAAAAAGGATTACAGCTCTGAAAATATTAAGAAGTTCAAAGACTGTCTAAGAAACTTGTCCTGGCTACAAATATTTAGTGAAACTGATTCAAATTTAGCTTTCAAGAGTTTCCATGAGATCTTTTGCCTATTTTATAAACTATGTTTTCCTATAGTTCGAGCTAAAACAGGCAATTTGCATAAAAAGAAGGGAAACTGGAAAAGCAAAGGATTAAAAGTGAGCTGTAAGATCAAAAGAATATTAAGATATAAATACTACAAAAATAAAACATCTTCAAATAAAAATAAGTATTTAATATACTCTAAAATATTAAGAAAGTGCATCTTTAAATCAAAAAAGATTTCTAACATTAAGTACATAAGTCACAGCAACAACAAATGTAAAGCTGCATGGACAGTTATAAAAAATGAGATAACTAAATCAAAAGAAAATGACAATATTAATAGAATTAAGTTCAAAAACCAAATTTTGACAAATCCCTTAGACATAGCTGAGGCTTTTAATAGCCACTTTATTTATTCTACAAGTGATAAGACTAGTGACAATAAAAGATTACAAAAAACAAACAAAACATTACCCAATTCGATGTTTCTCAAGCCGATGACAGAGAATGAAATAAGAGTAGAGGTTCTTTCATTCAAAAAACACCAACTCTGTAGGTTACGATGAGATCAACACTAGAATAACGAAGACGTGTATTGATGAAATTGTTCCTGTCTTGACTTATTTAATCAATTCCTCGTTCTCAACTGGAACATTTCCTGAACCCTTGAAAATTTCAATAGTGAAGCCACTGTTTAAAAAAGGCAGTAAAGAAGAAGTCAAAAATTATCGCCCAATTACGTTAATCCCAATTTTTTCAAAGATATATGAAAAGTGCATGCTTAAGAGACTTCTTGAATTTTGTGAAAAATATAAGCTTATTAATGATGAACAATTTGGATTTCGGAAAGGAAAATCGACTACACTAGCTCTTTTCTCTCTACTTCAAATTATTCTGACTAATGTTAACAAAAATTTTATGACTACAGGGCTATTCCTTGATCTTTCTAAGGCATTTGACAGCATTCAGCATGACATACTACTTTCCAAATTAGAAGCGCTTGGTATTAGAGGTCCTACGCTTGAATGGATATCATCATACCTAGTTAACAGAGAACAATGTGTAGTTATTAAAAAATCAGACAGCAAAAACAACATATTATCCTACTCCTCTAAATATAAGACAAATAAATATGGCGTTCCTCAGGGAAGTGTGTTGGGACCAATCTTATTTATACTATACGTAAATAGTATTACTGACATAATTAATCATAAATGCATTTTATACGCTGATGATATTTCCATTATAGTAACTGCTGACAAAAAGAGTACTTCAATCAAGGAACATGAAAACGACATTAATAATACATTAGAAAAAATAATAGACTGGCTTGACATTCATAATTTGAAAATTAACTTGAATAAAACTAATTATATACAATTTAATAAGTCTTTCAATAATAAATATAATTACAATTTAGACATTCAGTATGAAAATTATACAATCAACGAGGTTAATAAACATACATTTCTAGGAATAACTATAGATCAGAATATAAACTGGAAACCACAAATAGATAATGTATGCTGTAAAATAAATAGATTTGTGTATGCTCTCAAACAGGTCAAAAATTTCACTAACATGAAAACGGCTTTATTAACATACCGTGCATACGTAGAGTCAGTTTTACGTTATGGTCTTATAGCTTGGGGAAATAGTACTGACATGAATCGAGCCTTTATTGCTCAAAAAAAATGTATTCGCGCTATGTATGGAATCCCACCCTTCGTATCTTGTAGATCACTCTTCAATAGACTTGGTGTTTTGCCGCTACCCTTGCTCTACATTTATGAAATTTGTATATTTGCACGGACAAATAGCGGACTATTTAAAAGAGCATGTGATGGAAGTATCAGATCCCGCAGGGACCCAGAAAAGCTAGTGTTTCAAGAAATTCCCAGGTCATTTGTATATGATAAAAGTTGCCTGACGATGTGTATTCGCATGTATAACAAAATACCACATGAAATTAAGGATCTAAACAATAAACAATTCAATATCAAATTACTTAAGTGGCTGAATGATACACACTGTTATAATATTAAAGACTTTTTAAATTTGTAGATTACTTTAGTTGAAGATTGACATTATTTTGTATGTTTGTGACTAAGATTAAAATATTTTGCATGCTATTTTAAATACTAGCTAAACATGAGTTCTATATACATATTTTAAGATCTTTTTATACCATGTTTAAGGCAAATAAATTATTATGAATTATGAATTATGAATTCTTTTTTTGTCGAGTTCGTTATTGTCAGGAGAAGGTTCTTATGTAGGGTAGGGTAGGGTAGTGTAGGGTAGGGTAGGGTAGGGTAGGGTAGGGCAGTGTAGGGTAGGGTAGTGTAGTGTAGGGTAGTGTAGTGTAGTGTAGAGTAGTGTAGGGTAGTGTAGGGTAGTGTAGTGTAGTGTATGTACGGTAGGGTAGGGTAGTGTAGGGTAGGGTAGTGTAGTGTGATAGAGTAGTGGGGTAGAGTAGTGTAGGGTAGGGTAGGGTAGTGTAGGGTAGGGTAGGGTAGAGTAGTGTAGGGTAGAGTAGTGTAGGGTAGGGTAGTGTAGTGTAGGGTAGGGTAGTGTAGTGTAGTGTAGTGTAGGTTAGGATAGGGTAGGGCAGTGTAATGTAATGTAAGGCGGTACGTAGTTCGCCGGGACAGCTAGTATAATATAAATATAAATTAATATTAATCATCATATCAGCCGAAAAACGTCCACTGCTGGGCAAAGGCCTCCCCCAAGGATTTCCACGACGACCGGTCCTGCGCAATATAATGTCCTCCTCGGATATGATGATTAATATAAATTTATATAATTATAAATGTGAAAATGTGTTTGTTTGTTTGTTTGTTAACTTTTCACGCTTCAACGCCTTGACCAATCTCTATGAAATTTGGCATGCAGGTAACTTGTGTCACGGGGAAGGACACAGGCTACTTTTTATCCCGGGAAAATAGCATAATCTGATGCAGTTCCTGAGGGAACTAAAAAAATACTTGATTTTTGTGATTTTTTGCACAGAGATGGTTGAGTAGGTGGGAAACGACATAATTTACTAATCACCCTTAAAGACAGTCATTAAAACTATGTCCACAAAGGGCGAAGCTAGTATATAATAAAGAATAGATAATTGTTTGTTTGTCACCGATGACCTGGTGAAGATCGCGGGAAGCCGATGGATGCGGGCAGCGCAGGACCGGTCGTCGTGGAAATCCTTGGGGGAGGCCTTTGTCCAGCAGTGGACGATTTGTGGCTGATATGATGAATATGAAATGTTTGCACTTTTATGGCTATTATAGATTAAAAGCGTGGTGGATATTTTTTTTTCTAAATTATTATGTGGTTTTAGTTTTACTTTGTGTATGAAATAAAACGTTTTGGTTTCTCGCAATTCACCAACTCCAAAGTTAGTGCGAATAAACAATGAGTCTCTAAATTAAATCAGAGAAACTTCACAGACGAAATAAAAGTTTTGTGTTACTTTTTTAATAGTCCCCTTTTATACAAGGAATATTTATTTAATTATGTAATACAGTTTATCTAAATATATAAAAATCAATGCCACTTTTCGTTGTAATTTTATAGCTCAAGAAATGCTGGACCGATTTCGCTTATTCTTTTTTTGTCGAGTTCGTCATTGTCAGGAGAAGGTTCTTATGTAGGGTAGGGTAGGGTAGGGTAGTGTAGTGTAAGGTAGTGTAGGGTAAGGTAAGGTAGGATAGGGTAGGGTAGTTTAGGTTAGGGCACTGTAGTGTAGTGTAAGGCGGAACGTAGTTCGCCGGGACAGCTGGTAATTCATATAATGATCATATTATTCTGCTACTCATCATCATCATATCAGCTCATATACGTCCCCACCGAGAGGCTCGAGCCTACCCTGTTAGGGCGATGGGGCCTTAGTCGACCACGCGTGTCCAGTGCGGGTTGGTTGGTTGACGTCATACACAACCTTCGAGTTTCTTCGCAGGTGTGTGCAGGTTTCCTCACGATGCTTTTCCTTCACCGTTAAAGCAATCGGTGAGTATATGTACGTAAGTTTAGAAAAACTCATTGGTACATTGGCCGTCCGGATTTGAACCCGGCACCTCTGGTTAGGAGGACCAAGTCGTTATCGGTTGAGCCACCGACGCTTTTTATAGCCACCGATATCATTCTGCTACTATTTACATAAAATGTGTATATTTTTTTCCACTGTACAATTTCCAGTCTCATCATGTCAGCTCATATTATGTCCCCGTCGAGAATACAGCCTACCCTAAATTAGAAAGATCGGGCTTTAGTCGACCACGCGGGCCCAGTGCGGGTTGGTCGACTTCACACACAACCTTCGAGTTTCTTCGCAGGCGTGTGCAGGTTTCCTCACGATATTTTCCTTTACTATAAAAGCGTGAGATAAGGTACATATTATGAGATCGAAATTCATTTGTGACTTGGCAGGATTCAAACCACGACCTCCGGACTGGAGGTAGCGGCTCTAGCCGTTACACTACCGAGCCTCTCAGGTCTTAATATTTAGTTTATATTGTCATTGATATAATTAACTCCACTAAGATATACAGGATAATATTGAATGAAAAGAAATGCAAAAATGATCATTTGACTATGAAAGGATAGTTAAAAAAAATTTTTTTTTTCATTATATGGTTCCTTAGGGAAAATTGTTTAATTGTATGAGTCGAATTTAGCATTTCGATAACGTTTCGAAATTGAAAAAGGCGAACACAATGATTCCTACGATTCTATTGAAAATACAAGAAATTCCTGGGACCTTGATTCCTCATACAAAATTCATCAATAGCCTGTGTCCTCGTAAACCATATCTATGCCAAAATAACCTTGATTCGTTGCTCCGTTGCGACGTGAAGGAAGTACAAACAAACAAACACTTTCACACTTAGAATACTAAGTAAAGTTAATGTGAAGTGATACCTCAATCGATGTGATCTATGGTACCACGATAATTTTTTAAACAACCTGCCTAGTCGAGTGACGTAACGTTACGTTAAACTATCTAGGTTCACATACCCCACACTCCCTGGTTACCTAAGTCTAATTACATTAGCATTTTGACTTTAGAGCAAGTCAGGATAATTGCCGACAGGAATTTTCTGCAAAGCTTGAATTCCACTCACGTTGCTCAATAAATACTGGGGGCGTGGGCGAAAGAAAAGGATTAATATTGTGAAAGAGGATTTTGTAAAACTCAGCTTTTAAGTTCTTGAAACGCACATTTCATCCCTGTATCGTTTGGTTATACAAGCGACTTGCAAAAAGGAGGAGGTTCTCAATTCGTCTGTATGTTTTTTCAGTGTGTGTTACCTCAGAACTTTTGACTGGGTGAACAGATTTTCATGATTCTTTTTTTTATTTGAAAGTTAGTGCTTCCCGTGTTTCTTCAAAATTTGTTTAGTTATTTATTAGAAAGTTGACAAAAAACAAAAATAATAATGCAAAAATGTACTAAGTTGTTGCGATGGAAGTCGGTTTTAAACGTGTTTAGCGTTTTTAATTATTTTAATGCAGTGAACTGAGTTGAGTTGCTGCACTTATGACGTGTTAGATAACAATACTGCACAGAGAAAATTATAGACGTTATGTGAACTCTACTTAGCACAATCAACTAAACTTAAAAAGAAAAGTTTCATCGTGCAAATGGTACTAAAACTTATATATGACTTGTCGTCACACCAGCTCATCACACTGACGGAAAGCGCATTTATAAATGACTATGAAAAGCTTTAACGGTTATTTACGTTTACCCAAGTTAGGGAGTATATAAAACAAAAATAAAAAAATAATATTAAATCTTTCTAAAGGAAAAAAAGACCTGAAATGGATTAATTCCATGGGACTTGGGATTAATTAATCGTTGGGAAATCTGGGTAACCCGCTTTCCATCTTCGGCATCATCGTCACTTACCATCAGGTGAGATGATGTCAAGGGCTTACGAATTGTGAATTAAGAAAAATATTAAAATGAAATAAAGTAATAATAATAAACTATAAAATCAGTAGGGAAATAAAAACAAACTATAAAATCAGTTACGAGAGTAATTTTTTTATTTGTTTTAGTACTAATGTACCTATATATACTTTGATTTGGATCTCGGTGAACAAAGACCGAATGTCTTGTCATGACACTGGTCAAGTATGTGCAAGTCCTATGTTTTCGCTGCTATAAAAGACATACCAGATGAGTTAGTCTGGTTTAAAATGTAGAATAAATGAATGGTATAATATATTTTTTTTATTCTCACAGGGACGGATTAAAGTGTCATATTAAGGAAGTCATTTAAAATGTTCAACTTATTTTTATAATGCACTTCATTATCTTTGACCTTAACTACTGCCTCCATTAAGGCCTCTTAGCTCCATGCCTGAAGGCATTTAGGTGGACGCGCGGCGGGTCCTAACGCAGTGTTTGCGAGCAACGAATTGTAAGACACTATAGACAGATTTATTTTGCCCTAATTGTACCAGGTTTGCAGCTCTTTTGCTTCTTTCCTTTTTATTCTCCCCTGTGTAGAAATTTTCTAAAGATTTCTTGAGAGACTGACTTTGTTAAGCCAGCGCAGCTGGATCGTTAGTGGCAACCGTCAACAAAGCTATTTCTTTGACAAAGTACATAATATGGATGACGAATGCTAGTCATCTGAGTTAAATTTTGTACTCAAAACTAAGCAAATAAATTATATTTCATTTCTGTCAAAAACGACATTTTGTTCTAAAAATGTTAGAAATACCTAGGCGTGACGTCATAGTGTCATTTATGTGCTCATTTTGTCATTTTGGTGAATTAAAAATCGAAGACCTGATGGAAAACAAAACGAATAAGATTTTCTGAAGTTTAGGTAGGAGGCCAATTTAGTGATCAAGTGTTCATAATTTATTTCTGATGCTGTCGTCATCCCTATTCTTATTTTATTTGAGGAATAGCTGTTGCCCACAACTTCGTACGCGTTGATAAGGGAATATGAAAAGTTATAAAGGAACCACATGAAAATGAATCGATTGAGATCATAAATCCGAATAAAAAACCAGTTGCTGATTGTTATTGCGAATCAGATACTCACAGGAGTTGGAACGCTTTTGAACTGAAATGGGAAGTTTTTCGTGATAAGGGGGCCAACCAAACCCAACAACCACTACACCAAATTTTAGCTTTATAGCTTTAACAGTCTTTGAGTAAAACGGCTGTGACATACTGACGGACAGACGACAGACGAACGTGGCGATACTTAAGGGGACCTAGTTTTGTTTTTATCCAAATTGATGAGCCCTTGACATCATCTCACCTCATGGTAAGTGACGATGATGCGGAAGATGGAAACGGGCTTACCAAGTAACCCTAACGCAATGGGGATCTGGCTATCTTATCTTCAAGGCGGAACACATCAATATTTGACGTTGATGCTCGGCGGCAAGAATTGGATAAGACGGTGGTAGCTAACCAGGCGGGCTTAGAAAATATAAATTATGTAAATATAAATAATATTATTTTGAAATGTAAATTCACTGACTTGGTTAGCGCTTGGGTATATACCGTAAGCTGGCCATGTATTTTTGATAAATAAATAAAATGCCCTTTCACCAACCAAACCGAGTCATACAAAGTTAGACTCCACCGGGGTCGGACCCGCGACCTCCTGATGTGAAGCTAATGGACTGAACCGTTACGCCATGGAGGCGTTTAAAAAAATCTAACTGTTATGTAGGTAGTTAGTTACATTTATTATAGGGTATTATCTAAGCGCGCTGCGACGCGCAACACCCGCCACGCAGTCATCAAATAAACGGAGTGCAAGTAAATACCTTTCTTTAAATTATCACTAACTTGACCTTAATCTAACGGTTGAAAACCTACATGAGTTAATGGATGTATTTGTATTACAAACGATCTCGTCCTCGCTAAGAATGCGAGCATTCGAAGCCGCCTCCAGCCCGTTTTCAGGGGTGAGTACTGCCCGCTCACACATTGGAAGTAATTTCTTGGTGTTTATCAAGATCTCCTTACACGCTGTAAATCAGTTCGTCTAGGTTGACATGATAGACAACTCGTGAAAGGAGTGATAAGCAAGTGTACTGCGACATCAGCCGGCGAAGCGCTAGAACCTACACACCTCAACTTTGCCTAGGGATATTTTAAAAATGTTCACGCAAAATGTGGTTTCTTGAAAGGCTATAAAAAAATACTAAGGACATGTGCGATTCAAGGAATAAAAACCTTCAAGATGGGCGTCAATATTTACAAGAAACTTTTTAGTTTTTATATATGAGCAGGCATATTGTATGATAAGTCATTTAATAAATGGTCAGGCAAATTGTATAATTCGTCCGTATATGAATGGTCAGGCAAATTGTAAAATGCTGTACGCAGATTGTAAAATGACCAAGCGAATGTATGATTAGTCATTTCACTAATTGTCAGACAAAAAATATATATAAGTCATGGGCTCCTTTGGAGGTGATACGACTCGAGGATTTGACCCATAATAATATTTTTAGGAAATTTTATTACTAGATTGATATAATGATTTGAATAAGTATTTTAATAATATAGGTATATGTGTTATTTCAGCATAACACTTTACATACGTTCCCACCAAGGGGCTCGACCTGCCCTGAGTTAGGGCGATCAGGCCTTAGACGATCACGCGGGCCCATTGCGTGTTGAATGACTTCACACATAGGCATCGAGTTTCTTCTCAGGCGTGTGCAGGTTTCCTCACGATGTTTTTCTCACTGTAAGAGCGTCGGATAAACGTACATACGAGTATGAAATCGATATTCGTATAGATATTGTTATGTGGCAGGAATCGAACCACGGCCTTCCGGACAAGAGGTAGTGGCCCTTACCGTTCTGCCACTGACGCTCTATATGTTATTTAAGATTTAGAAATCCTTACTTCATATTATAAATGTGAAAATGTGTTTGTTTGTTTGTTACATATTTACACTTCAACACCTAAACCAATCTTGATGAAATTTGGCATGCAGGTAGCCTGTATCACTGGGAATGAAATAGTCTACTTTTTATCTGTGGAAATTATCATAGCCCGATGCACTTTCTGAGGAAACTAAAACAATACTCTTTGTTCGTTAAGTTATTTGAAATCGTACCGAAAAAATGATTTTTAGCACAGAGATGAGGTGGAAAATGATATTATACTTCATGCTTCGTCCTCGAGATTGGTACCTGGAAGAAATATCTGTTAGGTATTCACACATGTAGTAACGCGTAGGTGCTACCACTCCTTGCACTTTGTTGAGGGTAATTGTAAATTTACTTTTTTTTTTCTCTATTGAGGGTACCCTTCAGTGCTTGTTCGTCGGTTGGTTGAGCCGGCCTGTCATTCGCTTTCGAGTGCCCTACCACTCCAGTCGGTACAAATTAAAAACACGATTTGAAAATCGAACACGTGTCCTTTTGGATAAACGACCTTTAAGGAAGTGAAATGCCGAAAAGAAAACGCGCGAGGTCACCTGATCTCCACACAGTGTATACAATATTAAAAGTGATAGAAAAACAAATCCAAGAAAAGTATCGGCGCCCACGGCGCTCACTTACCAGTGAATAGTCATGTCACCACGTCATAAGGAAGGTAGCTACAACATGTTCAATTTAAATAATTTCATATGTTGCTACCAAAAGTTAAGTGCATTGACTGCATAATGAACGTACAGGGAAGTCTGCGAGACTATCTCGCCACGTTACTCCAAATGAACGTACAGGGAAGCCTGCGAGGCTATCTCGCCTCGTTACCCAAATGATGTATAGGGAAGCCTGCGAGGCTCTCTCGCCACATTCGTGTGAAATAAACGTACAGGGAAGCCTGCGAGGCTATCCCGCCACGTTTACGAGTATCGGTCTGAGTTTTATTCTGTGTGAATCTTACCTTACCGATTCAATCATCGAATTGTCATCGGACACAGTCATCGCGGGAACCTGCACCCACGCTTTATAACCTTCAAGGTACCAACATATTTGATTCTAATAATTCCTTGCCTGCAAAGGGAAGCTATGTTCGTGTAAAATAAACGTACCAGGGAAGCCTGCGAGGCTGTCCCGCCACGTTTACACATCGGTTTGAGTTCTATTCTGTGTAAAACTTAACTTACCGATTCAAATTTAATTGAAATACATAGTATATTCAGGTAGCATTTTATTTTCTTAAAGCCACATTAGTGTAAAATAAACGTACCAGGGAAGCCTGCGAGGCTGTCTCGCCTCGTTACCCAAATGATGTATAGGGAAGCCTGCGAGGCTCTCTCGCCACATTCGTGTGAAATAAACGTACAGGGAAGCCTGCGAGGCTATCCCGCCACGTTTACGAGTATCGGTCTGAGTTTTATTCTGTGTGAATCTTACCTTACCGATTCAATCATCGAATTGTCATCGGACACAGTCATCGCGGGAACCTGCACCCACGCTTTATAACCTTCAAGGTACCAACATATTTGATTCTAATAATTCCTTGCCTGCAAAGGGAAGCTATGTTCGTGTAAAATAAACGTACCAGGGAAGCCTGCGAGGCTGTCCCGCCACGTTTACACATCGGTTTGAGTTCTATTCTGTGTAAATCTTACCTTACCGATTCAAATCTAATTGAAATACATAGTATATTCAGGTCGCATTTTATTTTCTTAAAGCCACATTAGTGTAAAATAAACGTACCAGGGAAGCCTGCGAGGCTGTCCCGCCACGTTTACACATCGGTTTGAGTTCTATTCTGTGTAAATCTTACCTTACCGATTCAAATCTAATTGAAATACATAGTATATTCAGGTCGCATTTTATTTTCTTAAAGCCACATTAGTGTAAAATAAACGTACCAGGGAAGCCTGCGAGGCTGTCCCGCCACGTTTACACATCGGTTTGAGTTCTATTCTGTGTAAATCTTACCTTACCGATTCAAATCTAATTGAAATACATAGTATATTCAGGTCGCATTTTATTTTCTTAAAGCCACATTAGTGTAAAATAAACGTACCAGGGAAGCCTGCGAGGCTGTCCCGCCACGTTTACACATCGGTTTGAGTTCTATTCTGTGTAAATCTTACCTTACCGATTCAAATCTAATTGAAATACATAGTATATTCAGGTCGCATTTTATTTTCTTAAAGCCACATTAGTGTAAAATAAACGTACCAGGGAAGCCTGCGAGGCTGTCCCGCCACGTTTACACATCGGTTTGAGTTCTATTCTGTGTAAATCTTACCTTACCGATTCAAATCTAATTGAAATACATAGTATATTCAGGTAGCATTTTATTTTCTTAAAGCCACATTAGTGTAAAATAAACGTACCAGGGAAGCCTGCGAGGCTGTCCCGCCACGTTTACACATCGGTTTGAGTTCTATTCTGTGTAAATCTTACCTTACCGATTCAAATCTAATTGAAATACATAGTATATTCAGGTAGCATTTTATTTTCTTAAAGCCACATTAGTGTAAAATAAACGTACCAGGGAAGCCTGCGAGGCTGTCCCGCCACGTTTACACATCGGTTTGAGTTCTATTCTGTGTAAATCTTACCTTACCGATTCAAATCTAATTGAAATACATAGTATATTCAGGTAGCATTTTATTTTCTTAAAGCCACATTAGTGTAAAATAAACGTACCAGGGAAGCCTGCGAGGCTGTCCCGCCACGTTTACACATCGGTTTGAGTTCTATTCTGTGTAAATCTTACCTTACCGATTCAAATCTAATTGAAATACATAGTATATTCAGGTCGCATTTTATTTTCTTAAAGCCACATTAGTGTAAAATAAACGTACCAGGGAAGCCTGCGAGGCTGTCCCGCCACGTTTACGCATCGGTCTCAGTTCTGTTCTATGTGAATCTTACCTTACCGATCCAAAATCAATTGAAATAATATGCAACTTGCATTTTATTTTCTGAAAATCTATCTTATCGCGAAACATGTATAAATTAAGTCCGCATGAGTTTTACTCGAACAGAGGCTAACCTCGCTGACTACACACGTTAAAAAGTTTACGCACACCTGCCGCTGCGCACCGCATTCACGGGTGAAATTTTCTAAACGAATATTCGCCGAAGTCGATGCAATCGACAGCGACGACGTCCGCGAGATCCTTGACTTGGAGTGCAGCCACGACAGCGGCGGCGGCCGCCACGAAGGCGCCGCCCTCCGCCGCGCACTCGCACAGTCACAGGCGCCGCCGAGTGCCGGCCTTCGCTCCGGCCAAGGCCTCGCCGCGCCCGCCGAAGAGCCACGCTTCCTTCAGGAGCCCCTCGACGCCGCCAACGCCACAGAGACGCCACTCGGTAAGGATCCTATCGGCAAAAACCGAGTACGGCGCCCCGTTCATGGCAAAATTGCAAGGCGCTTCGAACACCTGGCAAACACGCAACTTATCGTTTCTTTTAGCAACCATTACAGTCCAATCAAAAAAAATATGGAGCGCCTCTTGTGTGACATCCAACATATGAAATCACTGGCTAGGCGCAATTTCTCCATATTTTCCGTCAAAAAAAAAAAAAAGAAGTAGCCGAGTCCAGTATGCCGGGCCCGCAGAGGAGCTGCAAGACCCGGGAGCTCCGACAGACATCTCAGCGCAAGGCGCCCACCACCCTATCGAAGCCAGTTGTCGCCGCTGAATGGGGTAATGTTCGCTGGACAACGGCCGTTTTTTTTATAAATATTGGACTTGTCTCACAGAGGACCGTACAATCCTCGAGTGGATCAGGGACTTTAAGATACCACTCTCGAGCCCGGTCACTAAACACCCTGCACCGGATCCACCGGTCTGCTATAACTCGAGATTTACATATGCGAGTTACTTGCAATAAATGAATGTGTACCACGATGTTACGACCTAAAACTAAATGGCAAATTCCGATTTGTATTAAATTTAAAAATAAATTTATTGACACCGACCATTTCAAAATCGAAGCACTCTAGTAAAGTTATTAACAAAATATTGTTTGCTACATCGTAACCCTCGATTTAAAAGATGCACCATCATCATATTAGTCGAAAGGCGTCCACAGCTGGGCAGAGGCCTAAAGATGCATATTAAGAAATAAAATAGAAAAAGTAAAAAAAAAAATAAAAAAAATCTAAGTATCAAAGTAGATACCGAATCAAAGAAATAATCACATTTGAATTTAACATTCTTCCATTTGGTTTGAATACCTTTTGTATTGCTAAATTACGAAGTTTGTGACAAAATTACCGAGGTCCAGTGGATACCTCACCACTATTACATTGATATTTTTTGTGTACATGGCTATTAGTCTTATGAATAATATATTCATAACGCAAACATGGAAAAAGAGTGTAATCCACTTCATTTAAATTTTTAGAATTATACATCTTAATTGATTCTCATTTCAGCTTAACAAAAGAAAAACATAGTAACAAAGATTTATACAAACCACACTCGTAACAATTCCGGGAGTTTGCACGGCTTCTTGGTCTGCTAGCCTGTGCTTGCACCGCCGTAGAACATGGCTTACTTTATACTAAGAGGCTAGAACGGTGTCAAATTTTTAGTTTGAAATTAGACGATAACTACAATTAATACAGCCTTGAACATTCCATCCTCGTTATCACCGGAGCTCCATTACATTACATTGGTGGCCTACGCCACGCCACAGTACCTCTAGATAATTTACTCTGACGCCTCAACGACGGGATGGGGCACGGCTGCGGCGGCCATACTGGCTGAGGCCGGTGGTCTGATGAGGAGCGCAGGCAACGCATCAAAGCCCTCAAGTTGTTATTCGCGTTCCTTGCTCAGAAAAACTTCGGCCAGATAACACATATTGCCAGATACATCTGCGGATCGATAATCCAACAGTCATTTCATTGTATAAAATGGAATCTAAAACCACCACCTCACTAACATAGTCAGTGGTTCAAATCTAGGAGAATATTCTTAGAGAGAATGTAAAATCTGCCGACAATCAGGTAGACATGCGGCGTAGACGCACCCACCCAGAGTGTGATGAGTGGGAGCTGTCAGCTTTACATACAATAATATAAACATAGAAAGGTTTAGGAATCCTTCTATCGACCTTTTCGTCAACAGATTGAATAAAAGATGTAACAAGAACTTATCATGGCAAAGACGCTCAATGCATTTAAGCTAGGCTAAAGTTTCGTTTTTATGCATTTCTACCATTCTGAAACAATTTTTCAAGGTCTTTAAAGCCATTTTATATAGCCACTGGCATAATTGTTATACCGGCTTGGCCGACATACCATGGTACCCGCTGCAGAAAAAATTGATGGTACCAGACTGCATAAGCTTTACTCACAGTTTGTTCGTTAAATTCTTATGCCAGCCATCGCAGCATTCAGCGCAACCCTGGTGGCCAGGGCAGCGCTGCTGCGACATAGGGTTTTGCAATTCTCAGTTAATATTAAGCTAGCCTTTTTAGCGTCTAACTCATTTAAGCAGCACGACACCTAAAGAAAACGGTATGACATCTCTGTAAGGCGGAGCCAATTCCTCACATAATTGAATTTTAACTAAGATATTCGCGAACGGTGGTTAGCACACCTCCTTGAATCCCTGTAAATCAGCTTTGGCACAGATATCCAGGATGAGCGCATAAAAGATTTTCTAAAGTTCGCCTCCAAGCACCCGATTACAAGTGTATCACACTGCTCGCGCTCGCTCGTTATCACGAACGAGTACGAACTTGATCGAAGATAAAAAATATTTATATATCCAAACTTTCCACACTAATCACAATTAAAATCCTTGAATTCATTAAAAACTTATTTTTAAAATGTAAACAACCCGTTCTTATGCCTATAATTTTTTCGAAATGAAACCGGAGATTTGATCGGCCAAAGCATTATAAGGTACAATCAGACATTCCCCTTTATAAGTTTTAAACATAATGCTTTGAGCACACCAACTTCGAGTCGCTCGATTAAGTTTACGCTCAAGGATGGAGATGCTAACGATTCAGTATACTTAGCACATAGCACCCGCCTCGCGTCCACGTCCCGGGCGCAACGAGGCGCCAGTATCGACCAGATACGGCATACTGCTGGCTAAAACAACGCCACATTCGCCAAGTTCTACAACAGAGACATTGTGAGAACAGATCGTGGTGCAGTAGCACGAGCTATCGCTAATTGCTTTAATTGATTTATACCTAGCTTAAACAATTACTAGGTAATTAATTTAATCATAAGTATGTATATAAAAAAAAATATATATTGAAAAACACACATTAAAAATATAATGAAATTGTAGTTAACTAGTTTCACAGTTTACTTATCGATTATACTAGAGCATTCGCTCAGAGCTTCGCCCGCGTGGATACAGTTTTGGTGCTATATACATGGTGCGCTAGACGCTTAATCCAAATTACTTACATTAGTATAATCATCATACTCGATTCAAGGTAATAATAGATCCAATCAGGATAAAATATCTATATTTTATTTCCTTACCTTCACTAAGAGTGGCGTTTCCAAAACGCTCTCAAAGTCTACATGTGTGAATACCTAACAGATATTTCTTCCAGGTACCAATCTCGAGGACGAAGCATGAAGTATAATTAGTGATTAAACGAACTTACCAAAGTGAAGTTCTATCATAATTATACGGATGCTTCGTCCGAAGAGATTGGTACCACCCTCCCACCCTGAAATGCCCCAATTACCAAGTTTTGGAAACGCCTGCCTGAAATAAAATGAGCACCGGTACTCCAAACGAATGACAGGCCGGCTCAACCAACCGACGAACAAGCACTGAAGGGTACCCTCAATAGAGAAAAAAAAAAGTAAATTTACAATTACCCTCAACAAAGTGCAAGGAGTGGTAGCACCTACGCGTTACTACATGTGTGAATACCTAACAGATATTTCTTCCAGGTACCAATCTCTTCGGACGAAGCATCCGTATAATTATGATAGAACTTCACTTTGGTAAGTTCGTTTAATCACTAATTATTTACTATTAAGTATACCCTGACTGTTTTCTACGCTCGCGCACGTCGGTGGCGTCGCAACGGAGCAACGGATTAAAGTGATTATTTGTATAGAATTTGTTGAGGGGGTGAGAAGTAACAAAGACTGCTAATCCGAATAGATACAGTTCCTGAGGTACCTGGAGAAAACTCATGTCCACGCTTGCGAGCTGATTGCGGCTTGCGCACCACTCACCCTCAAAAAGAGTCATAAAAGCTATGTCCACGCGGGCGAAGCTAAGTACATACATATAAAGGGTTTTCCAATACGAGGTGTTATTTTGAATAGCCCGCTATTTCGGTAGATTTCACTTTTGAAGCTGTCATTTTTTAACATTTGACAAGTAGAATCTACGCCATTTATAAAGATGGAACCATACACGCTTCAAAAACGCATTGAAATTATTAAAATTCACTATAAAAATTGTGAAAATTTGGCACAGACGGTTCGTAAAACTCGAACATTTTTGGGTCGTCGTGAAGCACCTTGTCGGACCGCAAAACAGAAAATGGTAGAAAAATTCGAGCTGTTGGGACAAGTTAGTGATGTGAAGAATAAAACCTGTGCACGTCGCTAAAGAACAGCCGAGAATATTGCTGCTGTAGCCGAAAGTGTTGTAGAAAACTCAGGTTTGTCCATTCCTCGTCGTTCTTTGGAATTAAGCATTCCACAAACGTCATTACACCGTATTTTGCATAAAGATTTGGGTCTTAAGGCTTATAAAGTTCAGTTAACATAAGAACTCAAGTCGGCCGATCATCAACAACGTCGTGTAATTGAAAATGATCCGGAATTCCATCGAAAAATCATCTTGAGTGATGAAGCCCATTTCCACCTCGATGGCTTCGTCAACAAGCAAAATTGTCGCATCTGGGGCTCGGAAAATCCAAGAGATTATTGTTGAAAAGCCTCTCTATCCTCAACGTGTGACTGTTTGGTGCCGTTTATGGTCCGGCGGAGTCATTGGACCTTACTTTTTCGAAAATGAGTCTGGAGCAACAGTAACGGTAAATGGATTGCGCTATCGAGAGATGATTAATGATTTTTTATGGTCGGAATTGGATGGTATTGATCTGGACAACGTTTACTTTTAACAAGACGGCGCTACGTGCCACACAAGCAACGAAACCATTGATCTTTTGCGGGAAAAGTTTCCGGACCGTGTTATCTCTCGAAGAGGTGATCACAATTGGCCACCGAGATCTTGTGATTTAACACCAAAATAATCAAAATAATCAAAAACAATTTATTTCAAATAGGTGTTTACACACACTTTTAAATAGTCAAAACAAAAAAAAATACAATAAAAATAAAATTACAAATAATGTCATGATTCAGATTACAGTCTCAGGTAATGGTATTTGTTTTAGAATCAACATATATATCTTTGTCATTTACATAATCTATTATTTTATAATATCCTCTAGAGCACAAAACTTTTTTGACATGAGTCTTGAATTTATTCTCTGACAAACTAGTTACATTTTCTGGAATTTTATTGTAGAATCTTATACACTGCCCCACAAATGACTTTTTAACCTTACTCAGTCTCGAAAAGGCTATGTCTATTTTATTTACATTTCTTAAATTCAAATTATGCCTGTCACTGTTTTTAGGAAATAAATGCAAATTCTTACGAACGTACATGATGTTTTCATATATAAATTGACTAGCAACAGTTAAAATATTGATTTCTTTGAACTTATTCTGTAACGAGTCACGTGATCGCATCTGATAGATTGCGCGGATAGCTCTTTTCTGCAGGATGAAAATAGTTTCTATATCAGCCGCATGCCCCCACAGTAATATGCCATAAGACATTATACTATGGAAGTAACTAAAATACACTAGTCTCGCAGTATCTACATCCGTTAACTGTCTTATTTTCTTAACGGCATAAGCAGCTGAACTAAGCCTTCCCGCTAAAGTTTCAATGTGTGGTCCCCATTGAAGTGAAACATCCAAAGTTATACCAAGGAACACCGTGGTATTTACAAATTCTAATTTATTACTGTCTAATATTACACTATTATTGACCTTTTTTACATTTGGCAAACAAAATTTTATACATTTTGTTTTCTTAGCATTTAATAATAAGTTGTTCACAGTGAACCAGTTCAGTATCTTTGAAAGAGTGTTGTTTACTTCGTCAATTTCGTTTTCTTTCCTATTCACTTTAAAAATAAGAGATGTATCATCCGCAAACAACACAATATTTGACAGATGTTGCACCATAAAAGGCAAATCATTTACGTAAACAAGGAAAAGAAAAGGCCCTAATATGGAACCCTGGGGCACACCCATTTTCACTTTAGATCCAGATGAGTTCGTGCCATTCACTTGTACTTTTTGTATTCTGTTGTCTAAATACGAATTTAAAAGACTGAGAGCCCCTTCCTCTACACCATAATGCTTTAATTTCATAAGTAATGTTTGGTGTTCAACACAATCAAAAGCCTTAGATAAATCACAAAACACTCCAATTGCATTCTGCGATTCCTCGAAGGCATCATATATGTTTCGAATGAGTGCTACTCCTGCATCGGTTGTTGATCGTCCTTTAGTGAAACCGAATTGTTGGTTATGCAGTAGTTTGTTTTCTGTAAAATATTGTAGCATTTGGTTAAGCATAATCTTTTCAAACACTTTACTAAGAACTGGCAGCACAGAAACTGGTCTGTAGTTGCCTGCATCAGTTTTTGAACCAGATTTATATAAAGGTATCACTTTACTAAGCTTCATGAGATCTGGAAAGACGCCACTATCAATGCTAATATTAAAAAGACAAGCTAAATATGGCGCTAAAGTATCAATTACATTACTGATCAAGCTTACCGATAATCCCCAGAGGTCTTCGGTTCTTTTCACTTTAAGAGATTTAAAAGTTTTTACAATAGATTGTGGTTCAATTACTCTGAAGGAGAATTTTTGATCACAATTACTAACATTATCCTTTAGCAGTCTTTGAGCATACATGGGTGATGAGTTTAGGGCTTCAGTAGTCTTAAGTGGAATATTTGTGAAAAAAGTTTCGAATTCTTTGGCTACATCGGCATTCGAACTAATTTTACCTTGATCTGTTTGCAAAACATATTATTTGTCGCGAGGTTTGACTTTACCTGTTTGTTTGCTAATGATATTCCAAACAGTTTTTATTTTATTATCTGAAAATTTTATTTTTCTAGCCAGATAATTAGATTTTGCTACGTGGCAAACCTGCTTAAAAATTTTTGAATATTGTTTCACATAATTTGTAAAGTTCTCATCAAAAGTGTAAGTTTTTTTGTCATAAAGGTCAAACAAAGTTTGGCGACTTTTGTATATACCTATAGTAGCCCATTCACTGAATTTAAATTTGATGTTACTGATTGTGGATTTAGACTTAAATATACTTTGGAATTCCCTATCCAGTACTGTAAAAAAATCATTGTAAAAACTGTTGGCTTGCACTTCATTATCAAAATCTGGTATGGGCAGTTTTTCATCTAGCACTGTTTTAAACTTTTCTATTCGATTAGCAGTGACCGGTCTCGTTTGAATTTTTATGTGTTCTGCAGAAATACTTACGGGAAAGCTAGCCATTACTCCGCTATGATCTGACCTCAAACAATTAAAAACCTTTTGATTTAAATAACAGCAATTACAAAATATGTTATCTATACATGTGGCAGAGGTCTTTGTTATTCTTGTGGGTTCCAGAAATACATAATTTAAATCAAATGACTTGAAGAGACATGTAATTCGAGTCGTCAAGGACTTTTTTTCCAACAAATCAACATTGAAATCGCCGCATATTATCACGGATTTACGGCTTTTACTAACGATATTTAATACATCTTCCATTGCCGATTCGAAGCTAACAAAGTTATCGTCATATGGGGGCCTATACACGCAAATAATTATGTGGTTCTCCAGCTCCACACAAGATAATTCCACAGTTTTTTCAATCGAAAGGCCAACAACGTCCTTCCGTTCTTTAAACTTTAGAGAATTTTTGGTAAATATAACGGAACCTCCACATTGTAAGGACTTTCGATTGAATGCACTGGCTGTACAATAATTTTCAAAACTAAAAAGCATTTCATGGTCTTTGAGCCAGTGTTCTGTTACACAAAAAATATCTACACAATACTTTTCCAGAAAAAGTTCTATTTATTTTTATTTATTTTATTTATTTACACTTATAGTACACCAAAACAATTTCTTAAAGCTAATACATATAGGTATTATAATGAAGTGTACAGTAGGCGGTCTTATTGCTAAAAGCAATCTCTTCCAGACAACCTTTAGTTAAAGGAGAGCACGAAATACTTAATTTTACAAAAGGGCAGAGAAATGAGCAACTTAATTAACTAATTAAAAAACAATACATGCTAATTTTATTATTCAATACATATTGTAACAATTATATAACTATATATATATATTTATATATATACACATATATGTACATGTATTCTACACATACAAATAAATATATACTAATACATATTTAAATTTCATAGATAAATTACGAAATAATAACTATACCAAATTAGAACAATTACAAAATGGCGAAGCGACAAAAGGAACACGGAAGGGAGGAACAGAATTACAGAGACAGAAAGTAGAGTTTAACTTGAGTTTTAAAGATAGGAAGTGACGGAGAGCGTTGTATAGGATCTGGAAGGGAATTCCACAAGTGGATGGCACGCAGAGTGAAAGAATTGGAGTAGAATTTAGTAGAGTGTGGAGGTACATGCAAACGGAGCGAAGTTGCTGAACGGAGCGGTCGGTTGTGTGTAGAGAACAAGTAGTGAAAAGGGGTTTGAAGATAAGTAGGAGATTTATGGCTAAATAATAAAGAATATAGAAGCGATAGAACGTGTGCGTCTCTACGACGGCGGACAGATAGCCACTTTAGTTCTTTCCGATACTGAGAGACGTGATCATATTTTCGTAGGCCATATATAAATCTAATCGCCAGGTTCTGCATACGCTCTAATTTATTTAAAAGGTCGACATTGAGGTCAGGATAGCAGGAGTCGGCATAGTCGAGGATAGGAAGAAGAAGAGACTGGGCGAGTGCAATTTTGGTAGCATTTGGAAGGAAATTGCGGAGACGGTTTAAGGATCGCACAGAAGCAAATACTTTTCTGCTGACTTCGGAGACATGAGCTGACCAGGAAAGGGTGGTGTCGAACGTAACGCCGAGATTTTTAACCGTATGGCTAAAGTTAATGCGAACTCCATCAAACATTATATGTGGCAATTGGTCCAAATTCACCCTCGAAATAAAATGAGGACTACCCAAAATAATGCATTGAGTCTTAGCAGGGTTCACCTGCAGACCGTACGATTTACTCCATTGTGATATGTAAAAGAGGTCCTTATTCGTGTTATTAATAGCATCATGCAATTTGTGTATTGGAGCCTGCGAATAGATTTGCAGATCGTCGGCATACAGGTGGTAGGATGAAGACAAGTTATGAGAAATAGAATTTATAAATATGGAAAAGAGAAGAGGAGAGAGCACGCCACCTTGAGGGACACCGGCACACGTATTACACCACGATGAGTATGAATCCTCGAGGCGAACACGCTGACGACGCCCGCACAAGTAACTACGAAACCAGTCAGATGCCGATGGCGATAAGTTAAGAGAACGTAGCATCCCAAGCAGTATATCATGATCTACCGTATTGAATGCATTACTAAAGTCAAGCAGGGTCAACACTGTTAACTGCTGGTTATCCATACCTGATCGAACATCATCTGTAATTTTGATTAAGGCAGTGGTCGTACTATGACCAGGGCGGAAGCCAGACTGGTAGGGATTTAGCAGGTCGTTACGTACTAGGAAGTTACTAAGTTGGCTATGGATTAAACGTTCAAGCACTTTAGAAAGAAAAGGAAGAATGGAGATAGGACGGTAGTCAGATAGGGCAGAAGGATTGGCTTTCTTGGGTAGGGGGATTATATTTGCATCTTTCCAGGAAACAGGAAAGACTCCAGCAACTATGGATTGATTCAGGATCTTGGTGATAACGGGAGATAGGATATCGATTATGGGAATGATCATAGTACGACTAATGCAATCAACTCCGACAGCTTTAGAACCAATAGCAAGAATGTTCTTCTTAACTTCGTCAACAGACACCTGACTGAAACTAAAGGGAGGGATACTTGGGGAAGGCAAGGAGGAAAGATGGTTAAGAGTACAAGCTTTAGCGTAACTATCGATATTGGGGGAGGAGGAGAAATGAGCATTTAAAGAATCGGGGTCTATGTTACTGGAACCCTGGTTCACAGAAGATTTTCCAATACCCACCGTCCGGAGAAATTTCCAGACTTTAGCGGGGTTTCCTTCCTCAACAGACTGGTGGATATGACGTCTTTGTGCATCTCTACAAACCATATTACAGCGATTCCTTAGACGATGGTATTTGGATTCGTTTTTGTTTGACGGGTCCGCCTTATATTTAGATTTAGCATAATTTTTCTTAACCATCAAGGTTTTGATATCGTCAGTAAGCCAAGGGGCAGGGACATGTTTGACTTTCACGGGATGAATTGGCGCATGTACGTCATAAAGCTGGGTAAGCAATGTATTAAATAGAACTACCTTATCATTGACTGAGGGTGCCTGCTCAATAATGGACCAATCGATCTCTTTGGCATCCGTGCGTAGGCTATCTAGATCCATTCCACTAAAATTGCGTAGGAGAACGATGCGGGGTTTAGGTTTGGGAGGACGAATTTTATAGGAAATGTATATCAAGTCATGATACGAAAACGAGTCAGCTGTCAGCTGCCCGTGTCTATGAACATGACTAATAGAAGATACAATCGAAAGATCGAGAAGAGAAGGGACACAGCCAGGGAAAAGGTGAGTAGCATCAGATGGTAGAATATTCAAGTTACAAGATTTAGTGATGTCGACTAGACGACGAGAGCGAGCATCGTCTTTTAGAAGGCAAGTATTGAAATCACCCATTATAATCAAGTGATTATAGGAAGGAGTGAAATCTTCAAGGAGTTTTTCGAAACAAGAAAAATAATTGACCCTTAGAGAAGGGCTGTAATAGACTCCAAGAAGTAATTTGTTGTGTGACAGAGTGACTTCAATAAAAAGATGTTCAGCAGTACCAGGTGGGGGTGGCTGTGGAGAGCGACTAAGAATTTTATAAGGAATGTAGCTCCGAAGATAAATGGCCACACCACCATGGGAGGTATTAGTACGATCATTGCGAATGAGTATGAATCCTGGAAGACAATATGACGTAGACGGCAAGTTCGGGTGGAGGAAAGATTCAGAAATTAAAATGGCATGGATGTTGTTGTTATTTTCAAAAGTGGATAAGAAATCGGGATAGTGAGCGGGAATGCTTTGAGCGTTTATGTGCACGACATTAAAATTTTTAGGAAGGTTGGAAAACTCTGCTTCAAGCAAACCATGTAAGGAAGGAAGGCTTTGATAACTATCACTGCTGTCTGTTAAATCCGATTCAGATGTACATGAGAAAAAATTCACACTTTGGTCAGATATGTCCATAAAATTTGGCATATTATAGGTAAGTACTTATATATAAAAATTAATATAATAATATATGAATAAACTCAATTTAAAATTAACTTAAGCTAGAATTACTAACTAAATACTACTATTTTATCCATCCTAGTCAGCAGTGTAAAACATGAAAAATACAAACTGAATGAGAAATAAATTGTCTTACGAAACAATGCGTGAACGGAACGTATGTCTAGGAATCAATAATCAATACATACACAAATATAAAAAAAAAGAGAAAAACGTGGAGAAAACCAATAACGCGCATCGCATTTAGATAAAACAAAGCCCATCTAATAATAAACGCAACAAACAATCGTTTTATAGTAGGTCATCTTTGACTTTACATAAAATAAAACAAATAAAACGCATCAACAACACATCACTCAACTGACACTGTATGTAAGACTGACAGTTGACAGAAAAGCAAGACTGACAATCAAAAATAAAATATTAGATATGTACATAGGTAAACAAGACAATAATTATAACAAGTGAAAATGTGGAGGGTACAAAGTGAAAGTGTGAACACGATTTGTAGAAATGTACCTGCGTGTAGTCATTACACTAATCCAATCACACATTTCTAGCACGACGCGGCTTGTCATGAGATTTGGCGGGTGGGGCGATGGGCTGCTTAGAGCCCGTGGCTGGTGCCATGGGCATTGTAGAAGCAGGTGCTTTCGAGGGACCAGTAGCCTTCTCCGAGGTAGGGATTCGCTGCAGCTCAGCAAGTGAAATTATGCGATGCCGCGTTTCGTCGTCACCTAGCACGAATACGTACCCATCTCGCGTCCAACACCTTTTGACACCGAAGCGTTCCCTGGCTGCCAAAAATACACTGTGCCGAGATTTAGTTAAAAACTCGGACAAGGTAACACCAGTGCCCTTTAGGCCAGCCTTAGCCATCCACAGTTGATCGCGTACAGCCAACTCCTTGAACTTTACCAGAATAGGTCTGGTTTTCTTGCTGGATGGTTTCCCAAGGCGATGACAGCGACTTATTCGGTCACAGGAAAGCACAGGGGATTTGATATGGCTCACTACACCCTTCAAAAATGACTCTATGGTGTCTTCGTTAGATGCTTCCGGAATGCCATGGACAAGTAAAAACTTACGCCGGCTCCTCATTTCGCGTCGGTCATTCTCAGAAATAAGCAGCTCCACCTGTTTTTGTAGGGTAATCAGAGCCTCCATTACGAATGACTTGAAAGCGTTGAAATCAGCAGCAAGTGAGGTTGTGGAAGCTACCGGCGCTGAGGTATCGGCTTTCTGTAACTCATCTTGAAAATGAGCCATTCTGGTCTTGAACATTGCAGCCATCTCATCCAATGACTGGCGAAAGGACTCCATCTCTGAAGTTAGTTGAGAGGTTATGTTGGTGGACTGCAGTAAACTATGTTGCTATCAGCTTTTGAGAGGAAAATTACTGCTGGTAGGTGGATTTTCACTCACTGTTTCATAATATAATAAACAGATAGATGGATATTAGTTTTACTATTTTTAAAACATTAAATATATGGAGAGAGAATATTTTAAGTGTCTACTCACTCCTACCCTCCTCTGATTCTCCTCTATTTCTAATTCTTTGCCGAGGAAGCCTTGAATATTTTGGTGAACTAGTTTTAAAAAACTTGGCTTCTTCGTTGTCTTTAAGCCTAGTTTAAATCTGAAGGTTGAACACTGCCGCCAACGCCGGCATCGCAGGGTATACTATCAAGTACATTTATAGCCTGTGCTATACCTGCGGTACCGTCACCAGCGGCGGGCTGCTCCGTCGTTAGGCAAGTTATTACCGACTGAATACAGTTGGTACGATTTAAAATACCGTAAGCTAACGAATTAGCTAGTCTCTTTTTCTGTGCATAAGGCAAGTACATTTTGTTTTGAGTCAACCTAAACTTATTTACAAAACTATTTGTATCAAAAAATAATACAAAGTCGCTATGACTACAAGTCAAATTGTATAAATATAAATTTAAATAATACAATTTTGTATTATAGTCGGGTGTTTCATTGGTACAGTAAGGAAATGCACACACTGTTACATTACATTTCTTTTCCTTGCTAAGCTCAATTAGCCGGTCAACAGATTTTTTAATGTGAGCTTTCTTTACATTAGTACTATTTCCTAACATTAACACAAGTGAGGTGTATTGGTCAGAGGAACTTTTACACATTTTACCTACTATATAATCTAAAGAGGCATCAGGGTAGCACATGGTTTCCGTGGTAGTTGTCGAGTTCTTCACACCACACACAAACAACGGTCCAAATCCAACACCAAGCTTATCAGAGAAAATTTAAGTCTTTTCCTGCGAACTAACTGGAGCCGACAAAATAGTCGCAGCAGCTCTTTTATAGTGCGAGGTTGGTACAGCACTGATATGTTCGCAATGGTTCGTTGTTAAATTTAGGTCATTTTGCAAAAATAAATTTTCACACTGGTTTGTTGCCGGCCCTTCGGCGTGGACTGTTAGGCCGCAGTCACACTGATGATTGTTCACCAATGAGTCAAAGCGCTCTGAATTATACCTACACAGTTCCAACAGCTTATCTGTAGCCAAAACATGTTCTTCTATTTGTTTTTCGGATTGCTCATATTTTTGATTCATTTCTGAAAGACAATCCGTTAACCTAACTATTTCTAACTCCAGATTACGTGTGTCCATGTCATATTTACTCTTATAACTATCTATTTGAACGTTGTACTTGTCTAATTGTGCTAATAAGTCCGTTCGTTCTGCTCTTAGTTGGTCTGTTGTTCTACATTTACAACAGAATTTATTTATTTGAAGTGTGGATTTCTTAATTAATCTATTAATCCTAGCATACTTTTTACTTTTATTTCGGCTACTGTGACAAATTCTTACAGCAGACTTGGATTTCCGACCAACTATCTCATCGTACAGGTTCTGAGTATCAGTTAGCTGCCTTTGTTGTTTCTCCACCTCCAGCTGCTCAATGCGGCCCTGCGCCGCGGACAGCTCGCATTCCAGGTGTTGGATGCGGTCCAGTGCCTCCTCGTGAATTTCATTGCACTGGTCATAAGTGGAAACGGCTTTTACCAGCTGGTTGCGTTCGTCAAGGAGATCGTGTAATTTTATGTCATATTCACTTAGCTCATTTTTAAGTTCCTTATTTTTGTTCACTATTTTCTGGAGCTCCACTTCACTGTCCTCTCGCTCCGAAAGCAGCTTATTACACAAGTCCTGGCTTAATTTCAACTTTTCCAGTGCACAATGTAGTTTGGAGTCGAGCTCAAGTATTTTTGCCATACTTCTGGTAGTCATTTTTCTGAAAAAATAGGTTTCAACAAGTTTAAATCAAATAAACAAAAGACCACCTTAGTATACCTATAACTAAATTATGTAGCAGGTTATTTGTTCACAGATTGATCTAAGTCTATTAAAGCAGTCCGTGCCTATAACTTAGCAATAACTATACTTAACAGGTATAGTTAGGCTAGCCGAGGGACGTCCAGTTGTATGAAATCTACCATCTGTCAGTACCTAACAGGTCTGCAGACACTAAAGTAAACAAATAGATATTTCACGAGTAAATTGTTACTACTTATTAAAATAACTACCTATGAGTAAATAATTGAATTAATTGTTGTTATGTTTACGACTGTGCTGTGTTTGTGTCGTCCATCAGTGTTTTACTAGTGCGTCAAACAAAGAGAGACAAAACGTAAGCCATAGAAAATAAATTAGGTTAGGTTGTTATTATATTATTAACTGTTTACGGTGTGTATGCCTCAATTAAATATCTATAAGTATATTTATAATTAAAACAATATACTCCCCAGGTAAATCCAATGCGATTCCGAAGCGATGAATTTGAAATTGTAGGTACGTTGCGTCACAGCTGATTTCTTTGGTCACAATTTCTTTGGACTATACTTTATTAAAACACGTCCGTCGTTTAATTACTGTCTATTAAACACAATAAACACCACATTTTACATACTAAACTACATTTAATATTATTAAAACTAAATAAAATACGGAACTTGCACTGTTGCACCTTGCGACTTTTTCCTTTAGGGCCACGGGAAAGAGAAGGTCTACGCCAACAGCCCAGTGTCGATTCAAGACCTCAAAGATGGAATTCGTGAGGCTATCGAGGACATAGGGCAGCCACTTTGCGATTTGGTTATGGAAAATTTCATGAAAAGGATATGGTCCTGTAAGCGTGGTCGTGGTGGTCATTTGCCTGATGTTATTTTCCAATCTTAACGGCATACCTTCTTCTTTATAATGAAATAAACATCCGATCATTTATATTAAAAAATGGCATTTTTCTTTGAATATCAAAATAACACCTCTTATTGGAAAACCCTTTATAGATATTTAACACACAGACACAGAGCAAACAAATCTGCTCATCACACAAATGTTTGCCCTGGGTGGGGATCGAACCCACGAATGTCGGATCAGCAGTCAAGAGCACTAACCACTGAGCCACCGAGTCAGTCAACATATTATCTAGTTTAAACTCTCTGCGCTGCATTCCCGTGGTTTCCCCATTGAACATCATAAATTAAAACCAAAAATACCGCCTCACCCAACAACTTGCGCACTTGGGCAGTGTACGACTGATTGCTATATTACGAAGCGTTCTCAAGTCGATAAATAAGGAAACGAGTCATTCAAATCATCCTGGGGCCGTTATATCTGAATGTCTTATTTATTACTAGCTTTTGTCCGCGGCTTCGTCCTCGTGGAAATCGTTTTAATGACTGTCGTAGAGGGTGAGCGTTGACATGAATTTTCTTCAGATCCCTTGGGAACTATGTCAGGATATGCTTATTAGTAAATCATGTCATTTCCCACCCCCTTAACCATCTTTGTGCAAAAAATCACACAATCCATTGTTCCGTTGCGATGTTAAAGAAGTTAACCAAAAAAGAGTATATTTTCAGTTCACTCAGGAACTGCATCGGGCTATGCTATTTTCACAGGATAAAATGTAGTCTATGTCCTTCCTCGTGACACAGTCTACCTGCATGCCAAATTTCATTAAGATTGGTCAAGGCGTTGAAGCGTGAAATGCTAACAAACAAACAAACACATCTTCACATTTATAATATTAGTAAGGATAGGACATATCTCTTAAATAGTTGAAGTACTTAATTTTTGCCTAAAATCATAATCTAACTTCATAAATTTGACATAAGGGTCCCTAGAATGTTCTAGTTTTACATACAAACATAGTTCCACTTTAATACAAGAACTAAATGCCGGATTAAATCCAAACTTTGTAAATTATTGCGTAGACACATGACGATATTTGTAATTAGTCTTCGATGTACCAATATAAAACGGAAAAAAACAAGAGCAGTTTCAAACTTTCAGTAAAAAACTAATTTAAGCCTTCGTTTAGTTATGTTTAAATTTACTACGATAAAAACTAATTACTAACATCGATATGTGTCTACTCAATATATTTGCAAATATATTAAGGCATATAGTTTTTGTATTAAAGCGGAACTACGTTTGCATGGAAACTCGAGCCTCCTGGGGACCCTTGAACTTTTTGCACGATCGATTTATGCAATTCGAAAGCTTCGGTTTCAAATTTACATAAAAATATCACGTCACAATTTGACATAAGCATCGACGTCATGAAGGAAAAAATATTTGCGGCGTCCTAAAGGGCGCCCTTTAGGCCGCGGCAAAGTATGTAATATTAGTACTAACATACAGTATGAACACTCCCTGCCGCTCTCTAGATTGCAACCTCACCCCCTCGTCACCCAGATTGATACAGATTGGTTACAGTTTGGTTGTCGAACGTATAGGATTTCACCGCTATTTTGTTTGTTCTGTCATTCCTTTTTTTTAATGTCATTTCTGGCCCGTTGTATGAAGTATCCAGGGTGTGGCCGCGGTCTCGATGACATTGGGTAGCGGCGCGGTAGCGGCGCATTCAAAGAAGCCGACTTTCCGGTAGCGGGCGGCTCCTTTGAACGCAACACGAAGGGCGTTCCTCAACCAAAGACATCAACAAATCTACATCAACATCAGACATTTTAATTTTAACACTGCTACCGGGTTGAAACGTGTTATTTGCAAGCGTCCTACAAACAAAATGAGGTTATAGTCAACAAGTGTGACGTCATAACGCTGAAAATTCTGATTTAGGCGGTGCGGTGCCGCGACGCGGTTATGTGTTTCAGCCCTTATTCGTCTCTTACAACACTCTCAGGAGGAGATGTGGTGGTACTTTTCTATGTCCGCATCACAGGTTGATGTTTTATTAATTGTTTTTTGTTTAAAAAGTATCATCATCATTACAGCTCATATACGTCCCCACCGAGGGGCTCGAGCCTACCCTGAATCAGGGCGACTAGGCCTTAGTCAACCACGCGGGCCCAGTGCGGGTTGGTCGACTTCACACACAACCTTCGAGTTTCTTCGCAGGCATGTGCAGGTTTCCTCACGATGTTTTCCTTCACCGTTAAAGCAATCGGTAAGTATGTACGTAAGTTTTTGAAAAACTCATTGGTACATTGGCTGTCCACGTCCGTGAACCCGGTACCTCTGGTTAGATGGACCGAGTCGTTACCGGTTGAGCCACCGACGCTATTTAAAAAGTATACTACTATCTATTTGCGCGATCATATTCAGAATTCACTAATCGGTAAAACTTGAAATTAAAAGAAAGTCGGCTGAAGTGCGCAACGGTACATCAATTTAAATTCCTTAGTTAATTTAGCATTACTTCTCCCCCTGCCATCCCCTGCACATTTTAACCCCTCTGGAAAGCGCCCAAACCGCACACAACTAAACAACCGCTGACAAACTATGAGAGCGCAGACAATTCCAACAGTCAGCCGGACAAATGCCCCACAGGAATGGACCCACGATTTATGGCGAGCTATTCGTTAGCCCTTCTTGAGAGATGGACAAGAGTAGTGGAAATTACGACCCACCGTGCAGAAAAAAGTGTTATAAAATTTTTTGCCGTGCAAAATAGTTGTCTGTTTCAGTTTTGCGGTTTCCAAACTTTAAAAAGCTGTATATTTTGAACCGTAATAGGTTTCTAACCGCCTCCGTAACCCAGCGGCAAAGTTCACTGGCTTTACACAGGAGGTCGCGGGTTCGATTCCCGGCGGGGTCGATTGTAAGACTCGGTTTGGTTGGTGGAAGGGCATTTTCTAAGCCCGCCTGGCTAGCTACCACCACCTTATCTAAGTCTTGCCGCCAAATATCAATGTTGATATCATCGGTGTGTTCCGGCGTGAAGATAGCCAGTTCCCCATTGCGTTGGGGAATCTTGGTAAGCCCGCTTCCATCTTCGGCAACACGTCACTTACCACCAGGTGAGATGTTGTCAAGGGCTTACCAATTGTGAAAAAAAAAACCGTAATAGGTTTCTGACCGAAATTTTTAAATAATGGCTGATTTTCGGCAAATATAAATAAATTAAAAAAGTGAAAATTTAGAGGGTTCTCATACAAGAAAAGTGTTTTAACTGGCTCGTATAACAGATGGCCGTTGGGGCAATACAATTATTGACTGGGAACCGCATGGTGGAAGACCTAGCGTAGGCAGGCCTCCCATTTAGTGAACCGACGAACAGGTCGTGGAAAACTGCTGGACGCAGGCAGCGTGGGACCGGTCGTCGGGGAAACCTTTGTCCAGCAGTGGAAGTCTTTCGGCTGATATGACAATAATGATGAACTAACAAAAAGGTCTGTTATTTTGACAGTTAAACTCCGAGAACTCAAAAACTATACATAATATTAAATAGCTATAACGATGCTAAACAAAAGTCTTAAGTAAAGATGACAATGAGTTTCAGTAAAGTTTCACAACAGAATTTTGGAACAAAGCGAAGGATCGTCCGGAATTTAAAAGTATTAAAGCATGAAAGCAAACTGTCCGGAACTTATTGAAGCAATCAGATTGCTCAGATACCGTTTAACATTAGCAGAATTCTTGCTGGGAACCAATCGCATTAAGAGGCCATTTAAACTTTCTGCCACGGAAGGATTTAACAACTTCGCTGTTTCTGAAAAATATATAGGTCAGCAATTTACGAGTAGAGCCGCAAAAGATTCCAAATTGTTTTCCTTTAAGGCCTTAGAGAAATGCGAAAGTGTCAAAACGAGATAGCAACGACACCTCGACCGAGTCACGCCAAGTTACCACACCAGTGTGACTATACGGTTCATTTTATTTATCCGTAGTCACACCAAGTTACCACACCAGTGTGACTATATGGTTTATTTTACTTATCCGTAGTCACGCCAAGTTACCACACCAGTGTGACTATACGGTTCATTTTATTTATCCGTAGTCACACCAAGTTACCACACCAGTGTGACTATACGGTTCATTTTATTTATCCGTAGTCACGCCAAGTTACCACACCAGTGTGACTATACGGTTCATTTTATTTATCCGTAGTCACACCAAGTTACCACACCAGTGTGACTATATGGTTTATTTTACTTATCCGTAGTCACGCCAAGTTACCACACCAGTGTGACTATATGGTTTATTTTACTTATCCGTAGTCACGCCAAGTTACCACACCAGTGTGACTATACGGTTCATTTTATTTATCCGTAGTCACACCAAGTTACCACACCAGTGTGACTATATGGTTTATTTTACTTATCCGTAGTCACGCCAAGTTACCACACCAGTGTGACTATATGGTTTATTTTACTTATCCGTAGTCACGCCAAGTTACCACACCAGTGTGACTATACGGTTCATTTTATTTATCCGTAGTCACACCAAGTTACCACACCAGTGTGACTATATGGTTTATTTTACTTATCCGTAGTCACGCCAAGTTACCACACCAGTGTGACTATACGGTTCATTTTATTTATCCGTAGTCACGCCAAGTTACCACACCAGTGTGACTATACGGTTCATTTTATTTATCCGTAGTCACACCAAGTTACCACACCAGTGTGACTATATGGTTTATTTTACTTATCCGTAGTCACGCCAAGTTACCACACCAGTGTGACTATATGGTTTATTTTACTTATCCGTAGTCACGCCAAGTTACCACACCAGTGTGACTATACGGTTCATTTTATTTATCCGTAGTCACACCAAGTTACCACACCAGTGTGACTATATGGTTTATTTTACTTATCCGTAGTCACGCCAAGTTACCACACCAGTGTGACTATACGGTTCATTTTATTTATCCGTAGTCACGCCAAGTTACCACACCCGTGTGACTATACGGTTCATTTTATTTATCCGTAGTCACACCAAGTTACCACACCAGTGTGACTATATGGTTTATTTTACTTATCCGTAGTCACGCCAAGTTACCACACCAGTGTGACTATACGGTTAA
Organism: Coleophora flavipennella; assembly: GCA_947284805.1. NCBI lineage: Eukaryota > Metazoa > Arthropoda > Insecta > Lepidoptera > Coleophoridae > Coleophora > Coleophora flavipennella. The sequence goes on from OX369279.1 coordinate 16,543,554, forward strand.
TTTTATTTATCCGTAGTCACGCCAAGTTACCACACCAGTGTGACTATACGGTTAATTTTATTTATCCGTAGTCACGCCAAGTCACCACACCAGTGTGACTATACGGTTCATTTTATTTATCCGTAGTCACGCCAAGTTACCACACCCGTGTGACTATACGGTTCATTTTATTTATCCGTAGTCACGCCAAGTTACCACACCCGTGTGACTATACGGTTCATTTTATTTATCCGTAGTCACGCCAAGTTACCACACCAGTGTGACTATACGGTTCATTTTATTTATCCGTAGTCACATAATTGCATGGTAAAAATGTGCAATAACAAGATATTATATAAAAAACCGGCCAAGTGCGAGTTGGACTCGCGGTATGAGGGTTCCGTACCACCACCTCTCCACACAACTATGAAAATGATACCTATTCACATGACAAACAAAATACACAAACGCGAGCAACAGAAAAATACTACTAGCGCTATCTAGTGAACGTATTTTATTGAGTTTACCACATTATTTTTAATTGATAGAATTCTTATAGGTTTTCCTGTAATATACAAGCAATGAATTATATTTCGTTTTTTTTTTTTCAAAATTTTAGGCTTAGTAGTTTTGGAGATCAAGGGAATGGTAAATTTTAGGTCTACTTTCATGAATAAAATCAAAAATATTTATTTTACAAAAATAACATCAATATATTTGAGATCCTCATAACGAGCACATGTGTCATTGATATATGACACAGTAAGGTTTGCAAAACTTTTTTTTTAATTTACTAATCTTTCCCCCGAAAATTACCTTGTTTATTTAAAAAAAAATTCATTTACTTTGCACATCTGTGTTTGGGTCATAGGATTTCACCATACTACCAAATTTCAACTGATTTGGTCCAGTAGATTCGGATCAAATTGGCTGTGACAGACGGACGGAAAGACAGACAGATGCACGAGTGATCTTAAAAGAGTTTTTTGTCGTTGTACGAAACCCTAAAAACGGCAAAATGCGAGTCGGATTCGCGCCACGTAGGGTTCCATAGTCTTTTTTAAAAAAAAAAAACAATATTTGCAGTTGGTAATAGAATATTAAATATTCTATTTTTTATGGAAAATCTATGAACTTTTGTTGGTCGACTATTACTCCTAAATTAAGAAAGCCTACTTAGCCGTGATAGTTTTATTGTTCTACTATTTACAATTTTTTTTAGATTCCTAATATAGCGGTTTAGTTGGGGAGGAGGGAGACACTCGACTTATTGTAATTTAAAGCTTAATATTTCGCACACCGATACCTTAATTGAAAACCTTTTTACATGTAGGCGAAGTACACTAAAAAAAAATTATAAAGATTTTATTGTACCACTTTGTCGGTGTGATTAATATGTATTGTGTGACGCCTCTCGGTCGTGCGGGGGGTAAACTCAGTGGAATCAAACTATTAACTGAAAATAATTTTCTTTGAATACATTTTACTCGGTCAAGGAATTTTTGGATTTTAAATTTGTTAATAATGACTAAGTACAATTTGAATGTTATTTATTTATTATTTGTAATGTCGCTAGTTTTGTCTTTATTTTGTTTTTTATGACTGAGTTTGGCGTTTCAACAAAATTTTTGTAACACCTAATATTATGTACCCAACTCAAGGGCAAATAAACGAATTATATTCTATTCGTGGTTAGTGAAATCGATGCTTGGTTAAATTTATTAACTTTATATTCGGGCTCTGGCGGCTGGCTGAATATTGGATCGAAATTTTAACGAATAATATATCTATTTGCAATCTTCCTATTTTTACAAGATATATATCGGTAGTGGAAAAATGGACCTCTGCCCTGGCTCGCGGCCTCTAGTAGAACGAATCTCAACTGTTTAAAAAAACAATCGAACTCAAGCTAAGTTTGAATTTGGTGTTTATTCAAACTTTGCTTTTTAAAATGACCCGCGGTTAGGAAAGATAAAATGAACTGATAATGATAAAAGAGGAAAGTAAACGCGAAGCCATACGATCTTCACAATATACTGACAAATTAGAGCTTTAATATTCTCTGAGCTAAGCTGCGGACAGACGGACAGACATGGCGTAACTAATAAGGGTTCCTTGTTGACTTCGGAAATATTGTGGCCGGGGGACCCCCGTGCCGTCAGAAACGGAGTTCTTCACTTTTAATGTATATAATTTTGTCAAAGCAAATAATGTAAAGGAACAAATCAAATCAATAGATTGCTTTCAGTATTTTAGGAAAAAAAGGAATATGTAATGAAACTACCTCCATTAAAGCTAACAGCCATATCGTCATACGTTTAACAAAACGCGTAATCAATTAAAATAATATTGAAGAGCAATTACAAAAAAAACTTAGAAAATAACACATTTCTTGAAAGTCCCCCTTCTTTTTTCTGCTTTTTTATTTTTTGTTATTGGGGTTCCGAAGTCAACAAGGAACCCTAACAGTTTTGCCGTGTTTGTCTGTCTGTCTGTCCACGGCTTAGCTCAGAGAAAATTAGAACTAGAAAGCTGTAATTTGGTATGGGTATACATATTTAATCACGCCAACAGAGTGGTACAATAAAATTAAGGGTACCTTACCTATATGTAAAGAAGGGGTGAATTGTCTTTTGTTGGCGTACCTTATGGTGTGGGGTATCGTTGAATAGGTTTTTCAAAACTACCGAGGTTTTGGTAAAACCATTTTCGATAGGCTTTCTTAGTTTAGGAGTAATAGTCGACCAACTAAAGGTAAGCAGTTAGATTTTTAAAAAGCTCATAGATTTTCCATACAAAATGTTATTTTATTTATTTATTTTATTTATTGTTTATTGTACACAGTAAATGAGAGATACATAAGTAGAAAAACATAAGATTTACAATTGGTATTTATATATATTGGTATTTAACTCTGTAAGAGTTTTCTGCCAACAAACCAGTAGGTAAGTGAGAAAGAAATGAAATACGAACGGGTAGAGGCGTGTACAATTTTGTTATTAGAAATGTAAAAAAAAATACTATAAGTTAAAAGTTGCTAAGTATTATGTTACTTATAATATAACAAGTACGTATAAGTTAATAATAATATACCTATAATATACATACATAAGTAAATAATAATAAAAATAATATACTTACTACATACACAAAATAAATAATAAACATACATAATAATAATATAATACATACCTATAGTGTTGCAATATAGAGAAAGCAAGTCAGGTCAGGTAATGCTCTTTTATTTTCCTCTTAAATATGTGTATGCTAGGACTGTCGCGAATTTCGTGGGGAAGGGCATTCCAAAGTCGCACCGAATGAACAGAAAAAGACTCACCATAGCGGGAGGAGCAGTGAGAGGGAAATTTTAGCAACAGTGATTTAATAGATCGGCAAGGCCTATCTCTAGGAACAATGTATTCAAAGCGATCACGCAAATATGAAGGAGAGGAAGGATTGTGAAGGATTTTATAAAGGAAAGAGAGAATGTGTACATCACGACGACGACGAACAGGAAGCCACTTAAGTTTAGATCTAAATTCAGAGACATGGTCGAATTTACGGAGTCCAAAAATAAACCGTATGCATAGATTTTGCAATATTTCTAATTTATTAAGGAGCACCTCCGTAGCATCGAGGAAGCAGACTATAAAGATTGCGACTTCAACATGTTCTATTACCAACTGCAAATATAATTTTGGTTTTTTTTAAATATACATTTCTTTTTTCAGAATACTACGGAACCCTACTTTACGCGAGTGCGAGTCGCACATAGCTGGTATTTTGGTTAGGGAAACCCTCATAATAAGTTATTAATAGGGTTTCACTAACCAAAATACCAGCTATGTTAATAACACATTCTGTAGAAAATTCAGCCGGCTACCTATTACAGTTCAATAGATACCCTTTTGAGAGTCAGACAGACAGCGTAGGCTTAATACATTATCATATCAGCTCATATACGTCCCCACCGAGGGGCTCGAGCCTACCCTGAATTAGGGCGATCGGGCCTTAGTCGACCACGCCGGCCCAGTGCGGGTTGGTCGACTTCACACACAACCTTCGAGTTTCCTCGCAGGTGTGTGCAGGTTTCCTCACGATGTTTTCCTTCACCGTTAAAGCAATTGTTGAATATATATACGTAAGTTACGAAAAACTCATTGGTGCATTGGCCGTCCGGATTTGAACCCGGTACTTCTGGTTAGAAGAACCGAGTTGTTACCGGTTGAGCCACCGACGCTAAATACATAAATGGGTCCTGTTATTAGTACGGAACCATAAAAACGTTGCGTTCCATACATAAAAAAATGTATATCATCGCGGTATTCTCTTAAAATAATAAAACCTAATCACGATATTATTCATGTCGACATAAAGCAGTGGCCCGATTTTTTTTGAGGTGGTCCACGCTTTTTATTATTTTTGCTCTGCGGCTCCACGTCGCCTCGCGTCGCGTCGCGTCGGTTGTGAAAACGTTGAAGCAACATTCACGTCACGTTTGCCCTTTTAATAAATTGTCTTCTTAAAATATAGCATTTCGTCAACAAAGGTAAAATGAATACAAACGCTTGTCATCTTTATAATCTAAATATATAAAAATCAATGCCACTTTTCGTTGTAATTTTATAACTCAAGAACTGCTGGACCGATTTCACTAATTCTTTTTTGTCGAGTTCGTTATTGTCAGAAGAAGGTTCTTATGTAGGGTTGGGTAGTTTAGGGTAGTTTAGTGTAAAGTAGTGTAGTGTAGGGTAGGGTAGGGTAGGGCAGTGTAGTGTAGTGTAAGGCGGAAAGTAGTTTCCCGAGACAGCTAGTGTAGGTATAAAATTCCGGTACACACCCTTGACACTACATACAACGGGCCAGAAATGACATTTCAAAGGAATGACGGAACAAAAAAATTAGCGGTGAAATCCTATACATTCGACAACCAAACTGTAACCAATCTGTATCAATCTGGGTGACGAGAGGGTGAAGTCGCAATCTAGAGAGCGGCAGGGAGTGTCCATACTGTATGTCAGTACTAATATGTATACTTTGATTCCAGTGTGCGTGTGTTCACAATATTCTTCTCCTCCTAAACAGCTGACCGATTTTGATAAAGTTATCTGGGGTCATCTAGATGGTTGTTAGTTATAGATGAGCCCGGTAGGTGGCGCTGTTCTCAATATCCATATTTTTTAGGGATCCGTACCTCAAGAGGTAAAAACGGAACCATTATACGATCACTCGTGTGTCTGTCCGTCCGTCTGTCACAGTCAATTTGCTCCGAAACTTTTAGACCGATTGACTGGACTAGACTTAATTTAGTACACACATGTAAGTCGGTAACCCAAAGAGGGACGAGCGACGTAAATAAATGAATTTTAAACAAGGTGGCCATTTTTGCGGGGTAATTTGAAAATAATAAAAAAGTATTGCAAACTATATCGTGTGTCATATCAAATAATAAAAAAGTTTTGCAAACTATATCGTGTGACATATCAAATAATAAAAAAGTTTTGCAAACTATATCGTGTGACATCAAATAATAAAAAAAATTGCAAACTATATCGTGTGACATATCAAATTATAAAAAAGTTTTGCAAACTATATCGTGTGAAATATCAAATAATATAAAGTTTTGCAAACTATATCGTGTGACATATCAAATAATAAAAACGTTTTGTAAACTATATCGTGTGATATATCAAATTATAAAAAAAGTTTTGCAAACTATATCGTGTGACATATTAAATAATAAAAAAAGTTTTGCAAACTATATCGTGTGACATATCAAATAATAAAAAAGTTTTGTAAACTATATCGTGTGACATAACAAATTATAAAAAAAGTTTTTCAAACTATATCGTGTGACATATTAAATAATAAAAAAGTTTTGCAAACTATATCGTGTGACATACTAAATAATAAAAAAGTTTTGCAAACTATATCGTGTGACATATCAAATAATAAAAAAGTTTTTTAAACTATATCGTGTGACATAACAAATTATAAAAAAAAGTTTTGCAAACTATATCGTGTGACATATTAAATAATAAAAAAGTTTTGCAAACTATATCGTGTGACATATTAAATTATAAAAAAGTTTTGCAAACTATATCGTGTGACATATTATTAAATAATAAAAAAGTTTTGCAAACTATATCGTGTGACATATCAAACAATAAAAAAGTTTTGCAAACTATATCGTGTGACATATCAAATAATAAAAAAGTTTTGGAAACTATATCGTGTGACTTAACAGATAAAAGGGCTTATAATAAACATTTTAAATAAATTTTTATGAAGGTTTTTAACTAAATAAGTGAAAATAAACATATGTACTTTGGAAATTTTAATATTTCCTGTGCTAACGGAAGGACTTTAGATTTTCTTATAGGTTTTTTTTTTTTAATAAAAATTTGAGTGCGTTTGACTGCAACTCACCTGATGGTAAGTGATGATGCAGTCGAGGATGGTACACGCAAACTCAAATAATGCCTATTCACTCTTGCCTTGAAGATCCCCAAATTATAGGAATCGGGAAACACTGACGCAGGCAAGGAGTTCCATAATACGCATAATAAATGAAGAAGCGTAGCGATTCGTGCGAAAAGGTGGAACATCAACAACAAAGGGGTGCAACCCCTCCCTGCGTCTCGTTGACCGACGGTGGAATGGAGCCGGGGAATGAGGTCGTGCAGTTCTTGCGCGCACTCTCCGAAATGAATTCGATAGAATACCGATAGACAGGCGACTTTGCGGCGATGCTCAAGGCTTTGGAGCTTGGTTTTCCTGTAATGTATGCATTTAACCTCAAACATGGTTTTTTTGTTAGGATTTTAGGCCTAGTAGTTTCGGAGATAAGCGGATGAATGGTCAGTTTTCGCCTATTATCAACCGACTTCAAAAATTAGGAGGTTCTCAATTCGACTGTATGTGTTTTTTTTTTCTTAAATAGCTACAAACTGTTTATTTTAAAATTATATACATATGAGATTCACACAACAAGCCTTTTCATTTAATAAAAACTTTTGTTAACAAAGTTGTCCTGAGAGGTCTCGTTCTGATGGTAGTTAAAGTTTAGGTGCGGAACCCCGATTGGTTCACATCAAGTCGCGCTTGACCGGTTTTTTAACAAGGAAACGAAGTCGCGGGATTCCAATGGTATAATTAAATACAATACATAAGGCAGAAGCTTTAGATGATATTTTAGGGACCGTGGAAGCCTTATCAAGTCAATTACTAGCTAGAATTAGACACTTTGTCTGCTGAAATATTAATAAACTAGAATTTGAATCGTGTTGGAAACTTAAATAGGTTTGTCTAAGCTAGCCCCCCCCCCCCCCCGCAGAGCAGACATTAAAGTAGCGTAAAGTCGTGACTTGTACGACAATTTTCGATGTTCAAGTAATTTTATAATTTCCTATAAAGGATGAAATTTTATTCATTTTCAAGCGACTTCCAAAAAGGAGGAGGTTCTCAATTCGACGGTACGTTTTTTTTATGTGTGTTACCTCAGAACTCTTGACTGTGTACACCGATTTTGATGATTCTTTTTTCATCGGTGTAGTACTTTATTAGAAAATATCAAAAACCGAAATTTTTCATCGGTGTAGTACTTTATTAGAAAATATCAAAAACCGAAATTAATATTGCAAAATTGTACGAAGTTGTTGTGATGGAAGTCGGTTTTTTAACGTGTTTAGCGTTTTGAATTATGTTGTTTATAATACAAAATTTTGACTCTCCATACAAATTTATCACATTGATTACCTATTGACTTTGCATGGAGAGTACTGCGGCCTCGACGCGCCCTCAGACACGCGCGCGTCTAAGCCAGTTCAAGTAAGCTATTCGATGACTTGAAGGGGGTTCAAGGAATAAATTAATTAAAGAAAGTGAAATGTGTAAAGTTCTAGAGTGGCAACCGCGCACCGGAAAACGTAGCGTAGGCTGATTCGGTGGACCGATGACCTGGTGAAGGTCGCAGAAAGCCGCTGGAATCAGGTAGCGCAGACCCAGTCGTCGTGGAAATCCTTGGGGGAGGCCTATGTCCAGCAGTGGACGTCCTTCGGCTAATATGACGACCATGACATTATGTACCCCTAGCAGCACTAGTTTCACTCAGTCTAGATTTTGCATGAAATATTTTCTTACGGTACAAACACATCTATCTATACAACTGTTTACTGGATTTTTCAAAAATCTTCAGCTTTCATGATAAGCGCGCTCCGAAGCTTTTCCGCTTCTACGCCGTAGTCGTGACTTTAGACTCGATTATGTCAACATTTTTTAAGTGCACCGTCTTTAAAATCACATACGGGGTACAAGTAATAACCTAGACCATGACGGAACCACACCCTGGACACTTCATACAACGGGCCAGAAATGACATTTCAATAAACGAATGACGGAACAAACAAAATGGCGGCGAAATCCTATACGTTCGACAACCGAACTGTTAACAGTCTGAAAATCAATCTGGGTGACGAGGGGGTGAGGTCGCAATCTAGAGAGCGGCAGGGAGTGATCATACTGTATGTTAGTACTAATATAAATACAGCTTGACGGGTGTGACGAAAGAATCTGTATCCTCCATAGCGACCAAGTAACAAACTCCGAGGCCACAGGACGAGCTGCGCGTAGGGCGAAGCCCAGAGCGGTGGCTTCGAGGGCGGAGGCAAAAATAAATAATAAAAAAAACAACCACTGCGGAAGTGCCGACAGAAGGGAAAACTTTTTACAGTTTTATAATTATTGACCCTCCGAGTGTTCCTGGTAAGGTTTCGGTTAGAGTAACGTAATGGTAACGGTAACAGTGTCAGATATCAATAGTTTTTCCCATCTCAAAGAGTGCCTAACGCGCGTAAAGAAGTTTTCAATTTAAAAAATATTTAATAAAAAACAGCGACGTCAAAACTAGACGTTTCACGTTAAACCAACGGCAATGTCCCCCCCCCCCCCCGACGATGCCCCACCCGATTTTTCATTCATTGCAAATGGCTCGAAAAGGCAAACGGCCCACCTGATGGAAAAGTGCTACTATACGACCTCAGTTGACTTAATCGGCGGCTCAACCGGTAACGACGACTCGGTTTTCTTAACCAGAGGTGCCCGCGCATACTCACCGATTGCTGTAACGGTGAAGGAAAACATCGTGAGGAAATCTGCAAACACCTGCGAAGAAACTCGAAGGTTGTGTGTGAAGTCGACCAACCCGCACTGGGCCAGCGTGGTCGACTAAGGCCCGATTGCCCTAATTCAGAATAGGCTCGAGCCCCTCGGTGGGGACGTACGTGAGCTGATATAATGAAGTACCTACACCTATATATCCGAATCAGAGTTTAAACATACTAATTGATTTGAAATCAATGAATCCACGGATCAGATAAATAAGGTTGGATTGGAAATGTGCGCTGGGCAGGCGCGCCACAAGTATGATTAGATCATCATACTTAACCGAAGCACGCGTTCAAACTTTTTATTTGCGTGTGGTTGCGTGTAACGTACAGACTCTCAAAATGGTGTGAGACACAATTGCAGCCCTGTGTTCTAAGTGTGTTTTGTTTATTAGTGTGATCAATTCGTGTATGTATTATTATTGCTTGTGTAGTGGAGTTGATGGGTGGGAGACAGGCGGCGACGCTGGTTTTTAAACAAAAGTGTGACTATTGCCAATCCAACCTTATTTATCTTATCGGTGATTGAATCCCACCGCCACAGTTCCGTAAATAAGAGAAATAAAAACATTTCATTAGTCCGTGTATAGTTTACATTGACATCACACGACCGCTCACCGCTCGCCGCTCACCGCTCGACAAACAGCGAACGGCGAACGGCGCGACGGCTCTGGGCAAACGAACGGTGGACGAGTGCGACATGGGCGCAGGAATTCGGTACGGATAAATGGAAATCGCGCGAATAAATTGAACAATTCCAAAGGGGTTGGAACATTTTTTGTGGGAGCGTGGCATAGTGTCTGTATAATGTACATACATTTTTTTAAATCTTTCGGCGCACTATTGAACCTTTATTTTTCCATAGGGAATGAAAATACAAACCGAAATCATATTAGGATATTTTGGCCTAAGCGTCACAATTCTGAGATATTAAGAGTTAAAAGTTGTCAAAACACAAATTTCTCTCTATCTCTCAAATATGGACGCTTTAGGCAAAGTATAATATATATAATAGTACTAACATACAGTATGGACACTCCCTGCCGCTCTCTAGATTGCGACCTCACCCCCTCGTCACCCAGACTGATACAGATTACTTACAGTTTGGTTGTCGAACGTATAGGATTTCGCCGCCATTTTGTTTGTTACGTCATTCCTTTTTTGAAATGTCATTTCTGGCCCGTTGTATGAAGTGTCCAGGGTGTGCCAACCAAAATGTCCAAATATATTTTCGGTTTGTATTTGCATTCGCTATTGAAAAAAAAGAGTTAGGACAAAATGTATGAACATACAGAGTGTAACAAAGTTGGTGTAGGACCCGTTAACTGGGGGTTCTACTCATCACACTGAACAACTTTCCCCAAGGAACCCATAGTCAATTCTCAAAAAAAAAATTGGACCCTTCATACTAAAATGCACAAATTGGTCGATCAGCTGATAAGAATAAAAATAAGTTAAGCATTTATTCTGATCGATTTGTATGAAGAATAAAATTATTTTATTGCAATTTCAGCAAAGTCGTAGAACAAAAAGTGGTTCAGTATGATAAGCAGAAGCCCCAGTTAACGGGACCTACACCAATTTTGTTACACCCTGTATATTGTTACTAATGTTACTATGCCACAGAAGTTCGTACCCTTTTTTGCTGTTAAGTAAAACTGTGATTTATTGGTGAAGTCAGGATTACGGGAATAGGCTAGCTGACACCTAGATTTGTCAAAAACTAAATTTTGTTACTAAAATGTATGTGACGTCATAGTTTTTCAGCGTGATTGATGTACTCATTTCGTGAATTTTATTTATTAAAAATCTAAGAATTGAGGATAATCAAAACGAGTAAGTTTTTGGAAATTTCAGAACCAGGACAATTCAGGAAATAATATTTCATAATTGATTTTCAATACAGTTGTTAAACATGGCGTACTTTTAGAGGCTATAATTATGATTCGAAAATTAAATATTTTGCACAGGCATCTTTCTTTTACGCGGTCGTGTCTTTTACGAGCTCGATCATTACTTTTTCAGTTTAGTTTTAAATTTATAAGTCAATTTAAAAAGTACTAGCAAAGAAGTTTTTAATAAAATCGGATAGATTTTATACTGATTTTATACAAGGAAAAATTCTTTTAAATAGTTGTTTAAAACATGTAATTACTAGTTTTAATTTAATTATTTTCACATCAACATTTGTCAAACATCGAATATGCTGTATACTGCCTACTTTCGACTTTCGTTGTAAAAAAAAACAATTGTAAAAATGCGCCATTTTCTAAAAAAAAACATTTTCTATTTACCTCTGTACGTATGTATGTGAAAATAAATTACTTTTCACAACCGTTTTCACAAATGTATTGAAAAACGTCGTGTGAGACTCGGGTCTGTAGGTTATTGCTAACTCGTGCAGCTCTATTACAATAACCTACTCTCCACTCTTGTACGACAATATACTATTTCATCACAACTATTCGCAAACGACGATTGGCTCCACAATAAGTGAGAACAGAATTCTAATTTGCTCCCTAGAGGGTTTTGGTTTCTTTCTTCTGATTGGGCGCCGTTCGTGCTTCTGTTTTTCCATAAGCCGTGATGAAAAATTGTGTGTGTCACTCGGGGCTACAATATTTTATTCTCGGGCGATGAATTTCTTGCTAAGCTCAGAATTCAAACTAACGCCCTAGGAACAAAATATTATTTTGTCCCCTTGTTACACGTATATTTGATGCAGTCAACTACCCTGTTGGGAAACGACATCCCTTCATAGGTTTAAACAAAGAAATTCCGTATGTGACTATTCAAAATGTGATCAAAAAAAGTTTCTGAAAAATTGGCACAGTGTTGAAAACGCTCTTCGTTACCTGACTACGCCAGAACGAGGGTTATGTTTTTGGAGTCTGTGTATGTATGTATGTTTATTTCTTTGGCACGCTCTATAGCCTAAACGACTTGATGAATTTTAGAGTGCGAAGTATCGTTAGAGTTGTCATGATCCCGTTAGTGACATAGGATACGTTTTACCCGATTTCCCAAAAAAAAATAAGAGTAATGTATGTATACCGCCGTTTTTTTATTAAATTTTTAATGTATTGCCACCTCTTTTTGTCAACTCAGTAAATATTGGCCTCTCACTTGATGGTAAGTGACGACGATGCCGAAGATGGAAGCGGGCTTAACAAGATTCCCCGACGCAATGGGGATCTGGCTATGTTATCTTCAAGCCGGAACACATCAATGCTGTTAACACTGATGTTTGGCGGCAAGACTTAGATAAGATGGTGGTAGCTAGCCAGGCGGGCTATGAAAATGCTCTACCACCAACCAAACCGAGTCTTACAAAGTTTATCCCACTGGAAATCGAACCCGCAGCCTCCTGGTGTGAAGCGAATGGACTAACCATTACGCCACAGAAGCGGTTCAAAAATAAAAAATAATTATGATTTAAAACTTTGTTTGTATCTAACTTATCAATTTAACTAAAAACAAAACTGCACAAAACATTACCCCTCTTTTTTCGCCAGTCAGATAAAAGTATCCTATGTCACTCTCGGGATAAAGTTCAATCTAACGACATCTCGCACTCCAGTATGCATCATGCCGTTCAGGCTACAGGCGCAGCCAAAGAAACAGACATACATACATATGAATAACATTACGCTCCTTTTAAACGGTCGAGTAATAAAAACTCGTCATTCATCACATTAAAACATTGAACACTTGCGATAAAAAGAATTAAAATAATATCACAAATACAGATTGATATTCATTGGTTTCGGTCCAGCAGCGTACAGTTTTAATATTAATTATAGAGTCAGTTTTTTTCGTTCCAGCAGCGTAGTTTTTATATCAATTATAGAGTCAGTTCTTTTCGTTCCAGCGTAGTTGTATGTAATATCAATTATAGAGTCAGTTTTTTCGTCCTACCTAGTTATATGTAATATCAATTATAGAGTCAGTTTTTTCGTCCTACCTAGTTATCATCATCATTACAGCTCATATACGTCCCCACCGAGGGGCTCGAGCCTACCCTGAATCAGGGCGATTAGGCCTTAGTCGACCACGCGGGCCCAGTGCGGGTTGGTCGACTTCACACACAACCTTCGAGTTTCTTCGCAGGCGTGTGCAGGTTTCCTCGCGATGTTTTCCTTCACCTTTAATTATAGAGTCAGTTTTTTTGTCCTGCGTAGTTGTATGTAATATCAATTAAAAATCAGTTTTTTTATCCTGCGTAGTTGTATGTATTATCAATTACAGAGTCGGTTTTTTATCCTGCATAGTTATATTTAATATCAATTATAGAGTTAGTTTTTTCTTACCGCGAAGTTGTATGTAATATCAAACAAAGAGTCAGTTTTTTCTTCCTGCGTAGTTGTATGTAATATCAATTATAGAGTCAGTTTTTTATTCCTGCGTAGTTGTATGTAATATCAATTAAAGAGTCAGTTTTTTCTTCCTGCGTAGAAGTATGTAATATCAATTATAGAGTCAGTTTTTTCTTCCTGCGTAGTAGTATGTAATATCAATTAAAGAGTTAGGTTTTTCTTCCTGCGTAGTTGTATGTAATATCAATTATAGAGTCAGTTTTTTCATCCTGCGTAGTTGTATGTAATATCAATTAAAGAGTCCGTTTTTTCTTCCTGCGTAGAAGTATGTAATATCAATTATAGAGTCAGTTTTTTCATCCTGCGTAGTTGTATGTAATATCAATTAAAGAGTCAGTTTTTTCTTCCTGCGTAGAAGTATGTAATATCAATTATAGAGTCAGTTTTTTCTTCCTGCGTAGTAGTATGTAATATCAATTAAAGAGTTAGGTTTTTCTTCCTGCGTAGTTGTATGTAATATCAATTATAGAGTCAGTTTTTTCATCCTGCGTAGTTGTATGTAATATCAATTATTGAGTCAGTTTTTGACCGTCTTCCAAAAAGGAGAAAGTTGTTTTTGTACTTGTTATGCGATTTCTTTGCCAACTGTGAACCTTTTTTTATAACTCTATTTTAATTCGATAGGTTATGCTCTTAGATTAGTATTATAAAAATTTCATCAAAATCAATCAATTACTTTTATGAAAGTTTACCTAAAACAAAAAAAACGTGGCGTTTTTTTATAATTAAAAATTTGAGTACGTTTGACGACATCTCACCTGATGGTAAGTGAACATTTAGTCGAGGACGGTCCCCAAATTACTCCACGAAACTCCACTCCATCGCATAGTTTCACTCAGTTTTTGACGTGTTTACTATCTCAAATTAGTTTCTAATCACAAAACGTAGTAATCGTCATACTTACGTTACAAAATGGATTTTAGGAAAGAATAATTTTGCAGGAATGAAACAATTGTTATTTCTTATGCAAGGCTGCTGCTTTAGAGGAGGCCTTTGTCGAGCTGTTTCACACAAACGTCCACTTGCCGAACATTCAAATGCAAGTTAGAATGCATTAAATCAATTTAGTTTTTATTAAGTAGGCATTTATTAATTGTTAGGAAAGAAACAGCAATAAAGGCATTTTATTTTTATTTATTTTTATTTTAATATGCAAGGCTGCAAAGTTGTTTTTTTGGTACTAATTACCTCTATTGAATCCTGAGCGTAGCGAGCGTTTCAAAGGTACGAGGCGCAAAATTACTTTGCTGCCGAGCGAAACACAATTTTAACCTCACTACGACGAGAAAAAAATGTTTTTAGGTGCAAGTAAAACGGCTTATTAGTTCATCATATTATCTTTATATCAGCCGAAGGACGTCCATTGCTGGACATAGGCCTCCCCCAAGGATTTCCACGACGACCGGTTCTGCGCTACCCGCATCCAGAGGCTTCCCGCGACCTTCACCAGGTCATCGGTCCACCAAGTGCGAGGCCTGCGTACGGTACGTTTTCCGGTGCGCGGTCGCCACTCGAGAACTTTCTACGAGCTATGTAGCTTAATAGTTATTTGGTTCTAATTTTGAAAACTCTTTCCATGCTCGTGGATAAAACTAAAATTTTGCGCGCTAAAATGGAAAGACAAACAAACCTTTTTCGAGCGTGTCATCCGGCTAATATACAAAACCCATGTCCTCAGAATACTAAGTTGATTGTACTTTAAACATACAATATCATACGTAACCTAACAGATAAATTCATTTAAACTAAAGGCTGATTTACACGCAGTTCAGTTAAATAACGAGTTAACTTGCGGTTTTAGCGAGTCAAGTTGTAATTGTCGTTTGTTCGGGGATTTGCCATTTAAGTTATAACTTGACGAATAAGTACAGAGAATAGAATGATGTTCTATTTTTGGAGTTTACTCCTTAAGAATCGATTTTCATATACAAGCCCGGGGTATGAAACATCATGGGGAGTAAAACCAGGCGTTATGCGTCATGCGTTATATAAATTCTACTTTAAGATCTTTTGTTTAGCTCAGAACTCAAACTATCACCTTTCGGAACAAAGTATTACATTGTCCCCTTTTTACACAAATAACTAATAATTTAACCAAGTTTTGCGTTAGTAAGGAGTAAACTCCAGTCGTTCATCGGAGCTGACACACACACTTTTTTTAATCTAGCCGTGCATGTAGAGGGGCAAATTTAGTTCAGTTCATACGACCTTTCACACTTGAAGCTAACTAAACCTGCCTGTACGTGTAGAAGCAACTTGCTACTTACCGATATAAAACTTAACTTGCTTTTTGTGTGATGAGCAGATTTGTTTGCTCTGTGTCTAGGTGTTAATTATATCTATATATGTATGTATTTAAACGTATATAAGTATGTATATCAGTCTCTGGTAACCCATAACACAGGGAATCCTACTTTGGGGCCAGATGACCATGTGTGATTTGTCCCAGAATATTTATTTATTTATTTATTTTTAACTAAACCGCGTGTAAATCAACCGTTACGTGGAATTTCGACAGACACATTCAAGTTCAAGCACAATATTAGTGGGAGTGGGGGGTGCGGGAGGGGGGAGGGGTGCCTATCAACTTCATCTGACACAAGTTACAACCAAATATAACTTGGTAATTGGCGCGGGTCGCAACAACGCAACGAAAGTTTGCACAGGCAGGTTTACTATCGTTCGTCAATTTGCAATTGAAATCCAGTTTCTCTTTTCTTTAACTAGATGGTTTACCTTTTATATTAAAAACATTGTGTTCGTCTGTAAGTGATCGTGTATATTTATTTATTTACACTTATAGTACACCAAAAACAATTTCGTAAAGCTAATACATAGAGATATTATAATATAGTGTACAGTAGGCGGTCTTATATTCTATACGACTAGACTGATTACGACGAAGCTATGGCGAATCGTTACGCGCAAGTCTGGAAAGGCTTGTACTCGTACCAAAATAACCATTTTAATTAAAAATTATGAAACCAGACTACATAACAATATAACTCCCTTCTTGGGGCAGCGGGTAACAATGTATTCCATCATACAGACATTCGTACATACATAGGTTCATACATACATACATACATCCGAAAAAAATTGCCCTCCTAAAAAGGCAGTCGGGTAAAAAACCCGCAAGAAAAAACTCGCGAAAAAGAATTGTGTTATTTTCTATGAGACATTTTACGATTCGAACGAAAATGATATCCGCGCGAACGAGGCCGCGGGAACCAGCTAGTAGCTTTACAGGATATAAAAAAATGGTGTTGGGGCCCGTAAACTACTCATCATGCTAAACAACTTTCCCCAAGGACCCTAATGCAATTCTCATAAAGAATTGGACTCTCCATGCACAAAATTGGTTGATCGCAGCTGATCGATTTATATAAAGAGTTTTTTTTGCGATTTCAGCAAAGTCATACAACATAAGTTGTTCAGTATGATGAGTAGAAGCACCAGTTAACGGAACCTACACCAATTTTGTTACACCCTGTATAAAGAGGAGGCTCGAGTTTCCATACAAACGTAGTTCCGCTTTAATACAAAAACTTCATGCTAGATTGAATCCAAACTTTGCGAATATATTGAGGAGACACATATCAATGTTTGTAATTAGTTTTAAATGTACTAATAGAAAACGGGAAAAAATAAGAGCAGTTTCAAACTTTCAGTGCAAAACTAATTTAAGCCTTGGTTTAGTTACGTCAAAATTTACTACGATGAAAACTAATTATAAACATCGATATGTGTCTACTCAATATTTTTACAAAGCTTGGATTCAATCCGGAATGCAGTTTTTGTATCAAAGCGGAACTACGTTTGTATGGAAACTCGAGCCTCCTGGAGACTCTTAAAGTGTCCATAAAATAAGCCGCTTGGCAGCCAAAACTGAGCACCTGTTTCCTGAACACGGATAGCAATTTTCTTTTAAAAGGAAACTTGATATTTGTAGGTATACGAGTGCCCATAACTGCCAAACAACCTTTTAACCCTAAGCAATATCGTCATTCATTCTCACCCTACTTCTCTCGAGTGGTCGTACTGCGATACAAAATTACTTCCAGCGCCTCTCAAATCCGAAAAAAGGTCAATAAGTTTCTGACAAAAGGATTAAATAAAATAAAAAGGACGAAAATGGCTGAGGCCTGAGGGAAACTTGCGCGGAGAAAAAATCCGATCCGTTCGTAACTTCTCGGTCTGTCGCTTTCAATCTTGAAATGCCTAAGTGAAATGTTCAAAAAGACGATGTTACATTCTAACCGTTATACTGTTGGGTTATACCCCTTTTCACCTTTAATATGTCTTTCAACCTGCCAAAAAAAAATACTAGTTAAACAGCGCAACTAGTACTTAATACTAATTAAACAGCGCAACTAGTACTTAATATTAATTAAACAGCGCAACTAATACTTCATATTAATTAAACAGCGCAACTAGAACTTAATATTAATTTAACAGCGCAACTAGTACTTAATATTAATTAAACAGCGCAACTAGTACTTCATCATCATCATCATCATATCAGCCACAAATCGTCCACTGCTGGACAAAGGCCTCCCCCAAGGATTTCCACGACGACCGGTCCTGCGCTGCCCGCATCCATCGGCTTCCCGCGACCTTCACCAGGTCATCGGTCCACCGCGTGGGAGGCCTGCCTACGCTACGTTTTCCGGTGCGCGGTCGCCACTCGAGAACTTTACTGCCCCATCGGCCATCTGTTCTACGAGCTATGTGCCCTGCCCACTGCCACTTCAGTTTAGCGATTCTGTGAGCTATGTCGGTACTTAATATTAATTAAACACTGCAACTAGTTCTTAATATTAATAAAAAAGCGCAACTAGTACTTAATATTAATGAGAGTTTTTATTTCACATGTAAACCTTGGATATAACAAGTACCGACTATTTTCTCATCTGTGCCTTAAACATTACATGTGACGCAAAGGCTACGCGTGAAAGAGCGAAGAATATTTACCCGACTTAGGGTATTGTTTTCAGAAATATGTACGTATGTATGTCACTTTCTTTGGCAGAGCCTGTAGCCTAGACGGCTCGATGGATTTCAGAGTGCAAGGTGTCGTCATATTCGTCTTGATCCTATGACTGACAGAGGATAGCTTTTACTCGACTGTCCAAAGAAGAGAGCTAGTGTTTTTTCATGTAGTTGCGTTTAAATTGGTTAGGTTATAATTGAGAGATTTTAATTCATGTCACGTATATGTACCTACTCTTTTCTCATTAGTGCCTCAAACATTACAAGTGGCGCTAAGGTTGCTACCTGAAAGAGCTAAGAATGTTTGATACCATTTCATTACATAGTATATAATATCCCGTTTCCTATATACATACTGTGGCATTTGTGTGGCATGATAAAAAATGTTTGAAGAAACAGTCTTATAGTTTTTGAAGTGAAAACTTCTTTAGGTGTGTTGGTCATTTTTGAGATGGGAAAAAACCATTGAACTCGCGACACCTACACCGACACTTTACCAGGAACACTTGGAGGGTCAAAACTTATAAAACTGTATTGAGATGGGAATAAACCATTGAACTCGCGACACCGACACTTTACCAGGAACACTCGGAGGGTCAAAACTTATAAAACTGTAATTGAGATGGGAAAAAAAGCTATTGAACTCGTGACACCGACACCGACACCTTACCAGGAAAACTCGAAAGGTGAAACAGTAAAAAGTTTTTACTTCTGTCAGCATTCCAGGAGTGGTTAGGTTAGGTGAGTTTCAGCTTTAGGTTAGTGAAGCCGCAGGCAAAAACTATGATTTTTTGATATACATATCGAATTGGCAGTGGGCGGGGTACATTGCTCGTAGAACAGATAGCCGTTGGGGCAGTAAAGTTCTCGAGTGGCGACCACGCACCAGAAAGCGTAGTGTAGGCAGGCCTCCCACTCGGTGGACCGATGACCTGGTGAAGGTCGCGGGAAGCCGCTGGATGCGGGCAGCGCAGAACCGGTCGTCGTGGAGATCCTTGGGGGAGGCCTATGTCCAGCAGTGGACGTCCTTCGGCTGATATGATGATGATGATGGTCGAATTAAAAATGTGTTGGATTTATTGAGAATAATTCGTTAGAGAGTACTAAAGTATGTTCAAAGAATTACCTAAAAATTTTAAATAAACATTTGTCTAGCTGTTACTCCACAAGGGTTTCACTCATTTCGTAACACTCACTCTGCACTTGAGGCGATTCAAGTGCTAACCCTCACACTTGAAAGGTCGTCCCTCTCACTGACGTTCTATTTTTGAAATGCATCCCTTCCCTCGGAGTTCTTAACCATGCCTCTGGCAACACTTGCGTTCTTTCTGTCTTAGACAATAAAAAACTTTTTAAAGTTTTAGTAAATTGTGAATTTTTTGATGTATTTAACTTTTTTTAATTAATTTGTATTTTAATTTCCTCTGCTAGATGTTTATGATGAATCACAATATGTTTTAATTTTTACATGACTACTCTCAAATAATTGAAAACGCTAAACACGTTAAAAAACCGACTTCCATCGCAACAACTAAGTACATTTTTGCATTATTATTTTTGGTTTGTTGGTAATTTTCTAATAAAAAACTACACCAATTTTAATAAAATTTGTATGGGACCACACGGGAAGCACTAGCTTTCAAATAAAAAAATAATCATAAAAATCGGTTCACCCGGTCAAAAGTTCTGAGGTAACACACATGAAAAAAACTTACAGACGAATTGAGAACCTCCTCCTTTTTGGAATGTATGTTTGTGTATTCTACGATATCTTCTCGATGGATTTAGAGTTACTTAGAGACTTTTCAACAAGAGCGGTAGTGTTTTTATACAGTCATGTGTGACGCATAGCGGCAGAAACGCAAATTACCTTATACGCGAATGACCAGATGTGCATTTCGTAAATTACCAGATACGCAGATGACCAGATTCTGTTTCGCAAATTACCAGGGGTCATCTTCCGATGATTTCTTCTGCTGCAAATTATTTTGGTACCCACTGTTAAATCAATCAAACCTGACCGAACCTAACATCGCTCGCTTCGCTCGCTCATTTATTTATTGTTACATAGATCTGGTAATTTGCGAAACAGAATCTGGTCATCTGCGTATTTGGTAATTTACGAAATGCACATCTGGTCATCCGCATATAAGGTAATTTGCGTTTCTGCCACTATGCGTCTGAACCGTTTACTTGGTAACTAGCAAGATTTCATTACAGACACCGGGACAGGTGAAACCAAAATAAAGCTTATGAAAACGGTCAAATGCGAGTCGGACGCTCGTAACGAGGGTTCCGTACTACAACACTTCTTCACACAAGTATAACAATGACACCTTACAAACAAAAAACTTCAATGCGAGCGAAAGAATAATTTTTTTTAGTAATTTTGGACTTCTTAACGCGCGAGTACGACTAATACTTGGCCGATGTTTATTTGCTATTTTTAAGGGTCTGAAGTCAACAAGGAACTCTTATAGTTTCGACATGTCTGTCTGTCTGTCTGTCTGCATGTCATTATGTCTTGGTAGTTTAGCGTATCTAGTAGATGTACGAGTCCGTATGTCCGTCTGTCCTCCCCTACATGCAAAAAGTGTACTTTCCCTATCAAAAAAATATCCAAAATTGTTTGTTTTGTAACGACAGATTACATGATATTTTGTGTTTGGACATACTTTTATGCAAAAAAATTACTTGTGACAGGATGCCCAGTTCTTCCATACCATTAAGTACAAAGTATACAAGGCCTTATCTTTTTTACGTTAACTTAGATGTTTGATTTTTTCACAGCTTCATTTTTCACTTTAAGCAAACCCACTGAGGGTTAAAAAGGGTTTAAAAAGACCTACTCAACGCTACCCCACAGGTACGACAGGATACGACAACGAAAAGAGAACTCACCCCCTGTTTACAGGAAGGGAGGTACCCACGTTTTTTTTTCTAGATTTTATTGTACCACTTTGTCGGTGTGATCAATATAACTATGCCAAATTACAGCTTTCTAGTACTAATAATAGTCTCTGAGCTAAGCCGCGGACAGACGGACATACAGTGGGACGGACAAACAAGAATGGCGAACCTCTAAAAAACTTTTTTTTCTTTGTCGCACCCTGTCGTGTGGGGTATAGTTGAATAGATTTTTGAATCAGTTTGTAAAATATTAAGCTTAAAGTGCTATTTTTTGTTAGAGTCAAGTGTCCCCCGTTCCCCCTCTACTAGCTAAACCCCTATATAAGAACATCTGAAAAAAAATGTAAATACTAGAAAATACAGTGTAAACTCTATATAGCGACACTCAAGGGACCGGACATTTTGTGACGTTATTGAGAGTTTTCGTTATACAGAGAGAAATTAGCGTCAAAGTAAACCAACTGGAGCCAGAAAAGTTTGACGTTTCAAAGAGTGAATCGTTATATCGAGTGACGTTATACAGAGTTTACACTAAAGCTATCACGGCGAAGTAGACTTTCTTAGTTTAGGAGTAACAGTCATTCGACTTAAGATGTGCAGTTGGATTTCAAAATAATTCACATATTTTTTTATACAAAATGTTCTATTACCAACTGCAAATAATATTTTGTTTTTTTTTAAATAAGTACACAATTATTTTTTGATAATTGAAAACGCTAAACACGTTAAAAAACCGACTTCCATCGCAACAACTTAGTACATTTTTGCATTACTATTTTTGGTTTTTGTTAATTTTCTATAAAGACTACACCGAAAAAGTAAAAAATTATATGGTACCACACGGGAAGCACTAGCTTTCAAATAAAAAAAGAATCATAAAGATCGGTTCATCCAGTCCAAAGTTATGAGGTAACAAACATAAAAAAAGCATACAGACGAATTGAGAACCTCCTCCTTTTTGGAAGTCGCTTGAAAAGACTACGGAACCCTACTTTGCGCAAGTCCGAATCGCACTTGGCCGGTTTTTTATCATCACATTAGTACTACCATCACGCTTTTACGTACTACCGTTTTAACGATAGAGCTAAAACCTTTAAAAAAACGTTTTTTGTTTTAAAAAACCCAACCTTTTTAACCCCCGACGCAAAAAAGAGGGGTGTTATAAGTTTGACCGCTATGTGTGTGTGTGTGTCTGTGTATCTGTGTGTCTGTGTGTCTGTCTGTGGCACCGTAGCTCTCAAAATGCGTTTTTTTTAATTTACAAGCAGGTTTTTTGGCGATGGTTCTTA